>JAUPFP010000010.1:4878995-5478995 GCA_036925085.1 Brachycybe producta | reverse complement strand
GCCGTGGTGGAACAGCCGAGTTGGGCTTAGTCAAAATCAACGGTAGTGGTGGCCCTTGATACGGATTTTCGCGGTAGAGATCAGCAGCCAAAGCATTCCAGTATTCAAGGCAAATTTTGAATATCTCTGTCTCTTCTACTTCAGATATGAGCACAAGATAATGAAGCGCCTATCAAAAAATATATGAATGAAATCAAAAACCACACATGAAATAAAAATAAAAAACTTACAGCCATTAAAGTTTGCCGTAAGTCAGAAGCATTCTCGACTAAATTTCCGTGCTCTTTGAGAAAAGTGCAAAGAAACATGCTGAGATTCTGAATAAAGTTCTGCTCTGTATCTTGTCCATTAGAGTAAGCTTCTTTAATGTTTGTTTTCAAAGGAAGCATCTGAAATGATAATCATAAAAAAAATTGAAAATGCAACAGACTTGGAATAATAATCCTGTGACATAGCAGTTAATAACATTATTATTATGGCACTTTACAATGAACAGAAATTCAAAATCCAACCTGTTGCAATTGTGCCATAGTTTGAGTAAACAACAGCAAGAACATTTCATCATAATGCGGCACTGTTACAGTGGCTACAGAATGCAAACATAACTTAATAAAGACGACCATAAATAACAAAAATTTCTAAAGAAAATTACCAATTTCGGTCAAACACTTCAAAGTAACGTTGCGAAACATCGGAACATTCAAAAACTGAAACAGAAATTCGTAAGGTATTTCTAAAAAATAACATTTTCAAAATGACCATCATACATTTTGGAAATATTTTATAGAAGTGAAGCAAGTGGCAAAAGACAACATCTCTAAAAATGTTCGGCAATGTATGTTTATAGTTTAAACGGCATACAGGTGCAAATGAATAAACTCAGTTGCTGCACTAGACAAAAATTCGTATCCGTGTTACTATAAGCGTTTGAACGAGCTCGTATTTAATTCTCATTTTTTTATATGGAAAATTCCATAAAATTTCTCAATTATTAACTGAAATTCCAATACAACTCAGCTCGAGAGCCACG
The DNA here is from genome assembly GCA_036925085.1 of Brachycybe producta. NCBI lineage: Eukaryota > Metazoa > Arthropoda > Diplopoda > Playtdesmida > Andrognathidae > Brachycybe > Brachycybe producta. Next base: position 5,477,965 of record JAUPFP010000010.1, on the reverse strand, counting down.
TGGCAGGGGGATAATTCCCAGACATTCAAACGACAAATAAATGGCCAGTTCGTTTCTTTACCTGTCTATAGCACTTTATTGTAATAAATTCATTTCATAAAGAAATTACTTTAGAAAAACAAAACAATTCTGAAAAAAAATTTAAAACTGATTTAAATGACATTATTTTCCTGGTGTTGTAAATTTTTTGATTAAAATCAATAATTTAAAGAGACCATTACGTCCAGAAATTTCTTATCAAAATAGTGAACACAATGATTACCAAAACGGTTTTTAAAATTAAAAATGTCGATATATTTTTAAAAAATTAAAAAAATCCATTGACTTCACATAAATGCACTTTATCAAATAGAACCACTACCAAGCAACAGACATTCGCAATAAATAAAACCAAAAAGTCTACACATATATTCAGATGCTACTGTTATCACTGCACAATGCACATTACTTTTAATTTCCTATTCAAATACTTGTATTCCCTCCCTATTCATATCAAAAGTACCAGGGCATTGATATTTGAATCATCCCACCTGTAAGGTGCCGCTCAAGCTGATTGGGAGGTTATATTGAGTTTAATATGAATAGGAATATATGTATATGTATAGGTACATATATATATATATATATATATATATATATATATATATATATATATATATATATATATATATATATATATATATATATATATATATAATAAGAAACAGAATTTTTTCAACAAAACATAACTGTTCGTAGTTAAAAAGCTTTCTATGCATTATATACCATACGTACTTGGGTACTAAATTAATACATCTTCATGTGTTATGCTTGTGATATATAAAACAAATATTATAGATATAAAAATATTAAAAAAGTGACATTCAGAAGAAACAAAAAATTGGAATATGCATCAAGATGAAATAAAAACCTACCTATTTTATTTAACATGATTATTTTTTTATTATATAATTATTACGTATGAATTTTTATTTATTTTAATTTTTTTACCATGGGAATTTTTTTTCAATTTTTGAGGGTTTTATAGGGCTAATTAGCCCTAGTATTTGCTTTATTAGAAAAATTTACTGCTATTACCGGTTTTGGTAACGCTGCATTACCGAAAAACCAGTAATGCTATAAAGTTACCCGTAATGGAAACGCTATTCAAGACATTTTTATTTTGAAATTAGTGAAAGCACAAAATACCTTGTAAATTAGTGTACTTATTAGTTTTGTCTCAAAGATATAACCCAAAGGTATCCAATTGAGAAACCTGAGCAACGTTTCTAGAGTAGCACCAACAAGAGGCGCATGTTGAGAGTTGTCCTTAAAAAAAAAAGAAGAAAAAAAAAATAATTTCGGGGGGAAACAAGAACATCAGCACCTAGTTTACCGACCATAACAAACTGACAAAGCTGGAAAATCTGAGAAAACTCGTTGCACATTGTATCCTTTAGGTGTTTGGCTTTCGCTTGTGTCATCTGACCAGTGGAAAAATCAAATACTTCTTCACTGAGAAGCTTCAAAATGGCCATGTTGTTTTGGCAGAGACTTTCGTTTGTCTTGCTAGCACCGACAATGTCTGGAATGAAAGACGGCCAATTCTTTGGCCACTCACGCTTCAATATCTAAAGATAAAAATGATAAAAGGAACAACCATAAAGATCACTGAACAATGGGCAAAAAATGGAAAAATGTAAAAAAAAAACCTGAACAAGAATCATATTTAATTTGTTAAGATAAACCTTCTCCCGTTCAGACGTTCCATGATCAGACGATGTCTTTATTATTAGACCAACAATGTACTTCTTTATTCCTAAAAACAGGAAATGAATCACAAATTAGTGAGAATGAAGTGCAATGCAAACGAATCTCTCAATTAGTTAGACGGCACTGCTTAAAGTGTTGATGCAAGCATGGAGGCTCCGCATATGTAGGCTCCACAAAGACCACAACCTTTTATTTTTGTTTTGTGACATTAGAACACAAACGTATCAGGTGTGGAGGCTGCATAGGAAGACAGACATCGACATTTCACGAGGAATAAATGGTGCCTAAGAACGTTCTTTAAGGCCTTATCACATGAGAAAAAACTTGAGTCACATTTCATTCAATTTTCCAAGCAACCAGCTTTTCAACTGCAAAATTCCTTCTCACATTTGACAATATTATTGATTCATTAGTTAGTAAGCTGATTAAAAGCACAAAAACAATGAACAACAGTTTTCCTTATTAAATGAGATCAATAAAAACTCTTAATTGTCTGTATTATATGAAAAGGGCGCCATGTTGGAATGTGTGCAAAAATTAGGTGGGTCACATGACAACAGGGCGCGTTGTGATAGTTGTTGAACTGAGTTGAATGAAATGTTGAAAAGAAAGTTGAACCTCTTGAATCTCAGGCAACTATCTTGATATTTTTTAATAGTTGATAATGTGGTGGCCAGTCATATCACATGTGCCTACATAAGGTTCAAAAACTAGTGGCTTCCAAAATTGAAAAAAACGTTGCTCGTTAAATGATAAAAATTAAAAAAAAAAAAAAATACCGTCACATTGATTCCTAGGAAGCACTTTCCACCGAGTCTTGATGACGTTCTCTAAAATTTGAAGGGCATAGTACTTAGTCTGTTGGTTATTGGAGAACTCTAAAATTGTATCAACGCGAGTCCAAGCATCAGGATGTTCCTTCAAAGAGGTAAGAACGTCTTGAGCAACCCTTTGCTGAAAACAAAAATAATATTAAGAATCTTTGGCATTACTGGACATGTTGATTTATAAGGCAAACCTGATCTCCTATCCCGGTGTACATACATCCGACAACATTGTCCAACAGATTTATGTCCAACTTCTGGTTGAAATCCAATAATTGTGATGCCTGGTCTGTAAGAGTTGTCATATCGACATTCGCTTTGCCTAATTCATCAAAATGACACTTTAAAACAGTCAATATACTAATTCACTCATAAAACTTAGGTCATGCTTTAAACATCTAAGGTATGAATAATAAGAAAATCAGCGGTAAGCAATGAATTTAACTAGAGCTTCCAACATCACTTATATTTCTCAAGCTATAAAATTATACTAGTATTGCTTTTTCATCTAAAAGTTAAATAAACTATCACTGAGTAAGAATATGCAAGTTACTTTCGTGGAATCACCAAAACACACCAAAAACTCGTACACAAGTTAGAATTACAGAACATGGTGGACATCAGCATTTTAAAAAGTATTTATATGCCTATGTGGGTGAGGGTAGGCTAGGTTAAGCCAGTTTAGCTTAGGTTGAGTTTATACCTAGTATACACCTGCCAATTTGAATGCATTTAAATAATGTGTTCTACAGAGCCCTGTGAAGGGCAAACAAACAATATGTCGAATTCAATTTATTCACTTAATAATCTGAAAATATAGAGTTAATACTTAAATATAATATATAAACTATTGACAAAATATTGATTTTGGGTACTTCAATTTTATATATTAATAATAAAAGTCAATATTTATGTGGTTTATATCCTTAACTGAATTCCGTATAATTCACCTAAACACATTTAAATTGAATTCATTTAACTCATGTGTGTACAAGGTATTAGGTTAGGATTTTGCCAGGGGATATGGGCTCAGCCTCCCAGTCGGTAAAAAATCATACAATTGCATTTTAAAATGATTAGGTTAGGCCCAATAAATTCGCGAAAAAAACTTTAAAATATTAAAATAACAAAATGTAACTTTTGCAACTCGTTTTTTTGCGAGTGGATCGTGTTTCTGACAAAACATTTTATGTAATTGCACTCGGTTGCACAATACCGTTCCAAATTCAAACACGCAAGAGCTTATTTAGAAATGACAAGGTGGGCTATGGTAGGCTTCTTCAATTATTCGTAAATAAGGACAACGAAATAACAGTTAAAACCACAATATAAACATCGTGTTCTACCCACAACAAAATGGCAGCCCCCGCACTCGCGGTTAGGCCTTTTAACTCATTTCATCTATTTAATAACCAACTCATAGAACCGCTTTTCAAAACACATCGAAACACGAGAAAAAAATACTCACTTTGTTCAGATTATTCTGAGAAATCAACGATAAACTGGCCAATTATCGTGTTTAAAAAAGTTATTATCAAATATCACATTCCACACAAAGCAGAGAGACTAAGCCAACGTTAAACGTATAGTCACCAAGCACAAAACCTTTTCCAGTTCCAACTTTACGTCAGATAAAGACCGGTTTGAACTGGTTCCCTTCTGCCATAGCCTTCTCTAAAAGAACTGCTCAAATATCAAATTTTCTGTGTAGTTCATGGCGCTGCATCCCCACGTAATACAAAGTTGGGCGGAAGTAAAACTCCAGGGAGTAAGTCAATGGTGTCGGGGGCTCAATAGAAGCTATGTGTTGACAGCACGTATGCTAATTTTCGTTGTATCCCTATCGACGACGTGGTGGCGCTAGAATTATGGCGCTTTAACATAATTCTTTAATAAAAAAAATTAGGATCATGATTGGTAGGTTAGGACCACGCCCTAGCAAAACTTTAGATTATTACGTAATTATGTAAAGTAATAGTCTAAGGCAAAACTACACGCTGTAATTCAAATTTGCAAGGGTTCGCTTTCCTTTTTTCTTTCCTGCTACTCTGGTTTGTCGTCTGCTACAATTTAGCAGACGACTTTTGGGGTTTTAGCTGGCAAGTGCCCCTTGCACCCCTTACACCTTGACAGCCAATATGTGGAGATCGGCAGATCCAGATCTCTTATTTTCAGTTGGACCTGTCTATTTTTATTTAGTGAGTTATTAGTAACACAAACTCAGAGACCTGCATAAACTTCATTTATTGATATGTTGCTCTTTCATTCACAATATTAATGTTACATAAAGTGGCATCCTTGGCCACCAAAACTTCATGGCCTCTGGCCAAGCACATCAATAAGAGCCCGACTGACTCCCCCAGGCTGTGTGGCCACCCTTTATACCTGTGATCAGCCTAGGTCACATGGTACTAGGCTGGCCAATCAGCCTACGGTTTACAATTCATATGTAAATGAATTTACTGAATTGACAATACATTAAGTCAATATGAAATATAAAAATAAACATTAAAGTGTCACATCTTCTATTTCTAGCATTAGAACATAAAAAGGAATTTATGTCCTAATGCTAACCATTGCAATTATCATTAAAGAACCATTAAAGAATGTCTCTTTTTAGGCATTTGGAAAGATTCATGTCTTTTGGTGTCATGTCTTTCCAAAGATTTATTAATTGAAAATGTTCATGAATTGTGTTTCTTAATTCGTATTAAAAGATTCATGCATTTTATGTCATGTTCTTTTGGAAATTTGTTACTGCTGCCCCTGAGAAAGGGAAGACATTGTAACAAACTAGTGTATCTGTTCTTTATCACTCATCTCTCCACCCATGCCTTTGCCACCCTCCATCTCTTGGAGGTGGTGTGGTTTACAGGATGGAGAGATCATCGTGAGAAAAAGAGGCAATAGTCCTTGCTGCCGTCATAATTGTCAGGGTTGTTACAAATTGAACAAAGCTATTGCAAACAACCGGCAATTATAGTGTTACATACTCAGTTCAATCATAGCCTCCTATAGATACACGCCTGCCGGCTTCGAAATTTAGATACCCGTAAAATGGCAGCCATTTGCCCAATTTACTCGCCAGGCGGCGCAACCTGTTAATGCTTACAAATGTCATTTTGTTGTGTTTTCTATACTAGCATTAGCTCATTAGTATTTGCAGAGCGCATGCATATTGCCATCTTATCGGTTTATATAGGAAAGTGTGGCAAGTGAAAACTACGGTGCCCCTTATAGGACGTGGGGAAAAATAAATTGAAAGAATGCTGCTCCAATATGTTGACTTTGGACTTAGTATCTCAATTTATTGACTTAGTATCTCAATTTATTGTCTTATTATCTCAATTTATTGACTTAGTATTTCAATTTATTGACTTAGTATTTCAATATATTGACTTAGGTTATTTTAGGTTTGGTTAGGTAACTTAGGTAACTATACCTAACCTAACAATCTCAATATATTGAGATACTAAGTAAATATATTGAGATACTAAGTCAATATATTGAGATACTAAGTCAATATATTGAGATACTAAGTCAATATATTGAGATACTAAGTTAATATATTGAGATACTAAGTTAATATATTGAGATACTAAGTCAATATATTTAGTTAGTATCTCAATATATTGACTTAGGTTAGGTTTGGTAACTATCAGAGTATTGATAGTATCTCATTATATATCTCAATATATTGACATAGTACGTCAATATATTGAGACCTGCACGTAAAAAACGCCAAATTAATTTTATTTTATTAATTTTAATTTAATTTTGTTAATTTTCGGCGACTTCCTAGGGCCCCTACAGGCACATAGCATGGGGGGTCAATGAGGTCCAGACCCCCCCCCCCCCCGAAATCAGAACTTTTTTATTTTGAGACCTATTTATAATGTATAAAATTGTTTTATATAAACTTTTTATTTTATATATACTTTCCTTTTGTTGCCAATGCATTTTTGTCAAACCATAGTTTATTACGTAGACCCAACAAATACGAGTATAGTCAACGTACTGTGGCAAATTCCCACTGAACCGTCATTTTCAAGTAAAATTATATATAATCTGCATGCATAACAAAAACAAAATAGCGTCATTCAAAACCTATGTTAGGCTAGGTTTAGATATTATGTACTATGAAATGTAATGTAGCGCCATGTGGCTTCCATTGGACCAGTGGAAGTATATAATTATAACGAACCATTTATATAGCCACATTAACCATGCTGGGGCCATTTTGTCAATTTTATTTTTTAATTATTTGGAAACAAAGTTTACAACTTTACAATTAAAACAATGAAAAGGGTTATTGCACAATCACAGAAGATAACCAAGTTTTTCAAGACAACTGCAACTTCTGAAGAAGAAAGTAATAGTTATTTCTGTTATATGTTGTTTTCAATAGTTATCTTTATCTAGGCTCACGTTTAACCTGAACATCTTTTCAGGAACCACCTCTTCCTCTACAAAAGATGTGGAAAAAAAAACAGTTGATCAGGAAGAAGATGACATTGGAAGTCAGGAATTAGGTTCCAAGGAAGCATCATCAGAGAGTACTATCAACTTTTGCTCCCTACCTGATGAAAACTTTTCAATAGCTGGTCCATCTACAACTTGTACTTGTACTACTACATGTCATGCTGGAAGCAAAATTCACTACAAGTCTTGTAGTGAATTTTGCTTCCAGCATGACATGTTTGACTTGGGTGACAAAACTGTCAAGTTAAATGAGAATCTGAAGAAAAATATCTTGACTTCAATAATCATGCCTAAACTACCATATGATTTTCCTGTCACCACCATGAATAAAAAAAACTGAAATTTCAGCCCAAGTGGCTAGAGAAATGGCCTTGGCTAGCCTATAGTAAAAGTGAAGATGGTGTTTATTGCAAAACATGCACTATATTTAGCCAAGAAAGTATAAGAAGAGGAGCCATAAAAAGTGGAAAAAAATGCATTGGAGAAGTTTGGAGCACATGCCAAACTATAGTACCACCGTGATTCCATTGTTTGTGCAGAAAACTTCTTGAAAATTGCTGCAGAAAGCAGCCATGAAATTGAGGCACAGCTAAACACTGGTGTTTTAAAGCAACGGCACGAAAATAGAACAGCCCTCAAGCCAATCATCAAAACTATTTTATTTTGTGGAGAACAAGAGCTTCCTTGGAGGGGTGACAATGATAGTGGGCCCTTATTATTGGAAAAGCCCAATGATAAGGATGGCATGTTTCATGCCTTGCTGTGATTTAGAGCAAATTCTGGAAATGAAGCACTAAAAACACATTTTAACCAGCAGTAAGATGGCCAAGTATCTGAGTCCTGATATCCAGAATGAAATTATCGAAACTAGTGCTTTTATAATTAGAAACAAACTTGTTTCATGCATAAATGCCATTCCTAGTGTAGAGCAAATGTCTTTTTGCATGTTGATAGTGTGAATGAAAAAAAATATACATGAAGACTTTTTGGACTTTATTCCAGTCCTTGACCAGTCTGTGGCAAATATAATTTCACTTATTTTAAATTACTGCCACAACCAGAGAACTGACATGAATAAATGTGTTGGTCAGGGGTATGATGGTGCAGCCAACATGGCTGGCCATATCAGTGGAGTTCAGTCAAGGATCAGAGAAAAGTACCCAAAGGTACAGTATATTCAATGTGCAAGTCACCGATTGAACCTTGCACTGTCAAATGATATGTCAACCCCTGCCATCAGGAATTGCACGGTTATCAGGTGTTATCAATGAAATATCAAATTTCTTTAGAAACCATCATCATGCAAGTCAGACACTTAAAGATTTTATTCAGCAACATGCACCAGAAAGTAAAAAAACCAGATTACTACATTTATGTGAAACACAATTTTTTGAGCATCACGACAATGTCCTGGTATTTGTTGAACTTTTAAAGTGTATAAGTACTTGTATACAAGAAAATAGTCAATCAACTTAGACAATGGCTTCATTGCCCTCAACTTTGCTGGCTGCAATAGAAAAAAGTGATTTTCTTGTGTCCTTACTTGTTTGTCAAAAACTTTTTAGTTTCACTCTGTCCGTTCTTCTTCTAGCCTGGGGGTCCCTGATTATATAAGGGACGTATTTCCATCACTTCCTTTCCTCTTAAAGACCCCAAAGCAACAAGAGACATCCTGGTAATGGTATCGGTGGATGGTTACTCATCAAAGCATTTTCTTTTATACCCAGGGTCTGCGCACACCTGAGAAGGTGTGCACAGGCCCTGGGTATAAAAGACCATGTTTTCATATATTCTGGGTCCATTCTCTGATATCGAAACTATGAAGTAATCTCATTCAATCGTCCAGTGGCAAAAGCACGCCACACTAACTTGTTCTCTGTTTATTATGTCTTTTATGATTGGGAATAATAAATAAGTAAATCGTCGATCTTGTAACGACCCGACTTGGTCGCTACAATGACCTACGGCAAATTTCCCTAACTTACCGCCGTTGACCCTCCTTGGGACGGGTCGAAGCGCTGGCCAGCCCTCCTCTTGCACCCGTCCGTGCCACGGGTAGCGCCGATCGGAGGATCCTCCACGCCGCAAGTCGACGGACGAAGACCGCCGAACAAGACGAGGAATCCACGGTAGATTCCCGATGAATCCTACCGTGGACAAACCGCGCGCGAAGCACCGGCCGACACGATGATGAACATGCCGAAGACAGGACGGTGGTGGGCGGCAACCCCAGCCGAGAACCCCCACCCTCCCCGCGGTAACTTCCCCAGTATTATAAGAATAAAGACACGGACACCAGTGGAGAGTGAAAATAAATATAATTTATTCAGCAGAGAGCCAACAAAGAGATGCACAATCGATGAACAAAAGATGAGTCTCCAGGCTAATGTTGCCAGGAGGGGAGGTCATTCACCTCCATCCACAAAATTGGAGTGGCAGCCATCTTGCCATTTGTAGAAAAACAATGACGAGAGCACACAATCACATCCACCAAAAACAAGGGTTCTCATTCCACTGTCTAGTATACAATGGCCGCCACCATTATATACACCCCCAGGCTGCTCCACCTGGGGGAGGACAGGGACCCTTGCTGGCCATTTTGTCGTCTGCCTGGCACTCAATTTAGCAAGTGCCTAGCAGACGACATGGGATTTAGTTCTGCACCAAAAAGGAGCAGAACTGGGTCGTCACAATCCTCTCAACTTCCCTGATCCGCCCCGGGATCAGGTCGGCTGAGCCAGCAAGGATTGCGCCCATGACCCCCACTCAGTTTCAGACTGATTTCTTCGGTGGTGGATTCATCGGAGCCACCATCCCCTCCGACATCCACCGACGTATCCACCACGAACACATCCGGGTGTTTCTCCACCCGAGACCGACATCGAAATCAGTCCCCCTGAGTCTTAACACCTCTTGCTGTCGAAACGCTTCGACGGCAAGTGTGTCAAGTTGCAGACTCTGACGAAGAGTCCGACTTGTAAGAAGGTCTACGAGGGCGGCCGCGGGATCGGACACGCTACCTCGTAGAGGGTGGGTTACATATTCTCCAACCATTCCTTCCAAGTCGCAGCCAAGGAGACGCTGGACGTATGGGGCCGCGAGCTGGGCTACATGTACTAGTCCAGCTCCTGTCCCCACCACGTCTAGAACAGCGAAGCATCTCCTTACCGGGTTGATGACCAGCAACACCGGATAGTCTATACTGCCAAATGCCAGCACATAACACATGGCAAATGATGGCAACGACGGCGTCCACGGAACTGGGAGTGGCTCCCCCAGACGATAGTATCCGTGGTATTGGTACCCCTCCATTCCCGGCTGGTCCTGCCACAGACCAAGCCGGTTATTCAGAAAGACCTCTCCTTCTGAATACGGAGGCTCCGCACCAAAGCGTCGACCCTCGCCCTCGGGCTCAGGAGACTTGGCCCTTTCTTCCGGTCCTAGGGCCGCAAAGACCCCGTCATCGGGACCCGGAGAGAAGGGTGTCTTTCCTACGGAAGGCACGGGACCACATTTGGCGGGAACGTCACTTTTCCCCGCCGGGCTGCCCCCACCGCTAGGTAACGGTGAGCTGACCCGGTGGAGAGTTCCCACCGACCGAACTGACAAGTTCGGTACCGCCACCACCTTCGGGGAGGATGACGGTATTCCGAGAACAACGTCTCGCATTGACCGATCATCCCTCCGCGCCGTCGTGCTATGACAGGTATGGTGCGGTTGGCTCCCGGCCGACACGGTCGCACCGTGTCGGGACTCCTCCTCCTCGGTCCCGATACTTCCACCACCACCAGTCCCCTGGGACCCACGGGTGGAAGCTTTCGGACCTCCATTCTTCTCATGATGGGCCTTCTTGCCCTTCTTTTTCTTCTTTTTCTTTTTCTTCTTTTCATGAGAAGAAGGTTCACCGCGCTGTGAGCTGGACGCACCGAAGCTCACAGACTTACCGGGCCGGTCAGTCTTAGGAGGGTGGTTAGTCCCCTTCAATTGACCGGACTTACTAGTCGCAGACTTTCTAGCCGAAGCTGTACTAATCTTTGAACTAGCTCCCGTAGCCGAACCGACGGTCGAGGATGCTCGTGTCGCCACGAAGCGTCCCTTTAAGTCCCGGGGAAGATTTCTCTTCTCCGGGGCAAGGGTCGGCTGACCCTTGCCACCAACAGGTTTAACTGCCGCACCTTGGTGAGGTGCCTTGGCAGCTTGTATCGCCCCCCTCTGGGCGATACGCTGTTGGCCAGCAGCCGTGGTGGCACTCGGAATAGGAGTGGCACCAGCTCCGATGGCAGGTTCCCCTGTACTGAGTGGGTTCCTGGCATCAGCATCCCGCAGGGGCGGAAACTGAGAGGCCTGGAGCTCAAACTCCCGACGGCGTGCAGCCTTCTTGTCCCGCAGGACAAGGGCAGCACATCTGGCCGCTTGTGCCTGGTGGTACCGCAAGCGGTCCTCCTGGCTCCACTTTCCTTTGGGAAAGCCGGCCGGACCTCCACGAGAGGTCTTAGCCTTCTTTCCCACCGGATTACTGGCCAAAGGTGGGGTGAAGGGGCGGGGACGTTTCTGTCCCTGACCACCACCACCACTGGCACGAGTGCTCTTCCTCGGAGCGGGAGGAGACGGCTGATTGGCCTTCTTTTCCGCTCTTCGGTCCCTCTTGGGAGTTGCAGACTGCCAGCTTGAACAGCCAGCCTCCGCTTCGGTTCGTCCCGAAACCGGAGGCTGACCAACAGGCCAGGCAGCACCAGCAGCTCCCTCAGGATGAGCTGGCGACACAGGGAGAAGACCCACTGCCGGCGTAAACTTCGCCAAGGCAGCCTTCATCCTCTCCAACTGTGCCTCCCTCTTCGCCAGGGCTTTCATCCTGGCGGTGTACCGAGCAGCTCCGGACTTCTTTTTGGATTTAGAACCGTCCTTACGGAACTGCTGGGTAGGGTACTCCCCAACAAAGTAGCGTTTCCCATCCGACGCCAGGGAACCACCTGACGCCGTCTGGTACTGTGCGGCTTTGTCCTGCCTTTCCAGACAGGCCGCTTCCGTCTCCCCAACAGGGTCGACCGGAATTGGACTGCCCTTCCGGGCTGGAGTACCCTCCTCGGATCCAGTCACAGACCGTTTTCCCAGGGAGCCTGACCCTCTCCCTTCAGACTCCGAAGAGTCCTCTGAAGAGAGGATCCGTTGGCCTCGCCACCGCCTGGAGACGGGCACCAAATCATCTTCCATGGTGTCCATCTCCGCCTCCGTGTCAATGACCAGGGTTCCTCCCAAGGAGGCATCCCTGCTTCCCTCAGCCAGGCTAGCCAATTCTAGCCGGCCTTGGTCCGCCGGAGGATCACACTTCGTCAAAGAGGTAGCTGCCAAACCGGTGGCCACCTCCTCGACGGGCGTGCTGGCCCGCACCGGCTCACCAACCGCTGGGATCTCCATGGCTCCCAACTTAATGGTCGCCCTCTGAGAACCCACGGTGGGAGGCGGTGTCAACCGTCCCCAAACAGACCCATAGTATAGAGGGGTCCGAGGGGACGGCTGGGTCACCACAGCGTCATCAGCCAATAGCAGACCCAAAGGTCCGCCGTCGGCCAAGTCAGCTATGGCCCGACCCAAAGAGTCCGGGGAGCAAGCGGCATCCGACTCCAACAGCTCTGCATCCCCCGGATGCAAAGAGCTGAGGGAGGAGGAACCGCTGCCACCCCCGCCAGTTTCTTCCTTCTCCGCCGTGGCTACCTGAAAGAGATCAAAAAACATCGTAAGTATTTGACCCACAACAGTAGGAAACATTTTCCACGGACCAAAACCGCGAAAAAATGCTTTCCGGCCGGGCAGGCACCGTGGTACACGGCCAAAGCCGTCCCCAACGGTAATTGCACGGTCGGAACCGGCCAAAAACTTTTTTGGTCGGTCCAAAACCCATAATTCCACGCTCGGTATCTTGGGCGGTGATTTCCACGGTACATCACCGTAGGAAATCCCATTTCCACCGTGCATATCCCGTGATCCACGGTAATAACCGTCCTTCACGGGACTCGCACGGTCGGAATCGGCCAAACAGGTGTTTGGACCGTCCAAACCTGGCACCGATAATTCAGGTTGCTTGGGGCGTGGTTTACACGGAACACTACCGTGCAAAACCATTTTCCGTCCGTTAGAACACCGTGGATCACGGTCGAAACCGTTTTCCACGGTGGTTTCACGGACAGAACCGTGCAAAAACACCTTTTCACCGTACAAACTCCATAGAACTTGGTCCTCACCAAGTCCCACGGCGTTCTGACGGTAAAACACCGTGTTATGCACGGCCTCATCAGCGGTAGCATCACCGTCAAAATAGTCATGGTGATGCCTCCACCAAAACCACGTGTTCAAGCGGTCAATGACCGCTTGACACACCCAAAAGCAATAAAAGAATACTGCCAAAGGGCACGAAAAGGAAATTCCCCTTTGGGGACTTACTTTCTTTCTTGTGGCATCCAATAAACCTGAGTTTTTGCCATTTCTCTGGTGAAAAGCACGTTTTCTTGTAAAAATAGCGCAAACGACCGTCTATGTTTCAATTTGAAAACAAGATGGCGCTTAGCCGCTAATTTCACCTTAGAGACGACTAACAGCGGCGGCTTGGCAGCTAAAACATCATTAGCCGCCTCCATTGCTGTTACCATAGAGACTCTACCGTCGTCTGCCACAATAGGAGCAGATACACGGCATGAATCTTTATGGAAAAACTCAGGAGAGAGATCTTTAGAAGAAATCACTGCTGCAGACTCCTCTTTGAGTTTGCAGTTGGGAGTTGTGGATTTCTCCACCCAGCTCCCCCTGAACAACCGCCATCTGTCCATGACAGACAGGCGGCGCCCAGTCCAGGGGTCACTGCGCTCCCAATCCTTATTTCCCCAATTCAAGTCATCATCCAAAAGCAGGGAATGACCCGCTCTCTCCCACCAGGACAGGGACTTCCAAAGTCTCTGCACCACCCTGGTGCCTATTGGAGCTCCAGAGGAAGCCTGCATAACCTCAAAGGCCCTGGGTTTCCTCGGACGGAGGTAATACCGGGGCCGAGGTGCTTCCTCTGCCTCAGAGTCAGTTGACTCCACCACCAAGCTAGGCTGGCCAGAAGGTCCTGGAGAGACATCATCCCTCCTCTCACTTCTAGCTGACCCAGACTCAGCATCACTGGTCCCTTCAGAGTTCGATGAGGTTTCAGAGCCGCCTAGGCCATCTTCCTCACGAACCCCACATGTGGGAACGTACGGCTTCAAATTATCCACATGAAACCGGTCCCGCACCTTCCGACCATACCCATCTACGAATTCTATCTCGTAGACCAGGTCGGAAACCTGCCGGACCACCGTACCCAGTTCAGCCTTGTAAGCGAAATTCCACTTCTTGGCTTGACCGAGCTTCCCAGCCATGTCCCTTATCCAGACCTTATTACCAGGCTGGTATCGGGGTGGCTCCACCCGGCCACCGACTCTTTTGTCTGGCTTGAGCGGCCGCTAAATTTTGACGAGCATGCTCCTCCACGGCTTGCTGGTCGGGCAAGTCGCGGACCGGACCGTTAGGAAGGAGATTGTCAATCCCCAACCTAGGCTCACGACCAAACAACAATTGGTACGGAGACACTTCCGTGCTCTCCTGCACCGCAGTGTTGTAGGCCCACACGGCGGGCCGCAATTTCTCCCACCAATCACGTTGGTCCTTGAGGGGATCAAGGTAACGCTTGATGGTTTCCATCACGGTCTTGTTCATACGCTCCGTAAGCCCATTAGCTTGCGGATGGTACGCCGTCGTGAAGTGCTGCGCTATATTATAGCGCTCCCGGAACTTTCGCAAAATCTTGCTACAGAACTGGGATCCACGATCCGAGATGAGAGTAGTCGGAGTGCCATACACCGACAAGATCTCATCTTTCAGAAACTTGACAACACAAGCGGCCGTAGCCCTTCGTACTGCCTTTGCCACGCCGTACCGGGTGAAGTAATCCACCATGATCAATACATAGGTGACTCCACCCACGGACGCGGGAAAAGGCCCAACGAAGTCCATTCCCCAGGCATGAACTGGGTACTCAGGAACTATGGGTTGCAAGAATTCTTGAGCTCTTGCGAACTGTCGTACTCTCTGACACACTAAGCATGACTTAACATACTCCACCGTGTCACGTTTCATACCTAACCAGTAGAAACGAGTACGTAACCGTTGGTAGGTCTTGTACACTCCGAAGTGACCAGCTTCGGAGCTATCGTGCAACTTCCGCAAGCAGAAGGCTTGACACGACCTCGGCACAACCAACACAGTTCTAGTGCGATCCTGGATGGATTTGATGGCATACAACAACTTGTCTGCCACCACGAACTTGAACCTTAAGTTTGAGTCGGGGTCGGTGGAGAGCTCACGCTTCACCTTGGAGCACCAACTGTCGTTGGCCTGCTCCATTACCCAATCCACCTCAGACCGGATCCGGTAAATCACCTCACCCACGTCGGCTTCGACGTGTTCAGGCAAAGAAGGATCAACAACTTCATTCACCGGATATCGACTCAAACAGTCAGCATCCTCGTGAAGTTTCCCCTTCTTGAACTGAATCTTATACCGGTACTCCTGCAACTGCATTTGCCAATGCCCCAACCTGCCTTGCAGGTTTTTGGCAGTCTGCAAATGACAGAGCGCATGGTGATCTGTGACGATCACAAAGTCCCGGTTAAAGATGTAAGGTCGGAATTTACCCACGGCAAACATGATCGCCAAGCATTCCTGCTCGGTGACACTATACCGTGTTTCCGGTCCCTTCGTGAGACGGCTAGCGTAGGCCAGAACCCGAGGAGCCTTGTCCTCAGGTAACTTCTGGTATACTACGACACCTAGACCGTACCCACTAGCATCGGTGTGAATTAACACCTCACCACGTGGATCATACATGGTGAGCACCGGTGCTTCGGTTAAAAATGCCTTTAACCGCTCGAAAGCTAGACCACACTGCTCCGACCAGTCAAAGGACGCATCCTTTCTGGTCAGATCATGCAGAGGTCTGGCGATCTTGGCAAAGTCCTTGATGAACCTACGGTAGTAGCCGGCCAGTCCAAGAAAACTTCGGACGGCGGTCACCGTTGTAGGGACATCGAACTCTTCGACTGCTCTTACGAGTCCCGGGTCAGGAGCAACTCCCTCGGCACTCACAATGTGACCGAGATATTTGACTTTGTCAAAACCGAAGAAACATTTCTTCGGTTGGAGTTTCAGCTCCGCCCCTCGTAACAGTCTCAGGACAGTACTCAAGCGTTCGAGAAACTGCTCAAAGGTGCTCCCAAAAACGATAATATCGTCTAGGTACACCAAGCAGCTCTCCCACTTGTGTCCCGCCAACAAGAGGTCTAACGCTCTTTGCATAGTGGCAGGAGCATTGCAGCGTCCGAAAGGCATTTTTCGGAACTCAAATAGACCTTGAGAGCAAATGAATGCTGTCTTCTCAATGTCTTGCTCCGCCATCCTGACCTGCCAGTAACCACTAGCAAGGTCTAGGGTTGCGAAATACTTCGCCCCAGCAAGTGAATCGAGGGCATCATCGATGCGAGGTAACGGGTACTGATCCGCCTTAGTTTGGGCATTCAGACGCCGATAGTCCACACAAAAACGAAAGCCACCATCCTTCTTGCGAACAAGCAAGATAGGGCTCGCGTAAGGACTATGCGAAGGTTGGATTACCCCTGCATCCAACATCTTCGCTACCTCTTCTCTCTCGATTGCACGAGCCGCCGGAGCGGTTCTTCGCAATCCTTCACG
Organism: Brachycybe producta; assembly: GCA_036925085.1. NCBI lineage: Eukaryota > Metazoa > Arthropoda > Diplopoda > Playtdesmida > Andrognathidae > Brachycybe > Brachycybe producta. The sequence continues at coordinate 5,461,145 of JAUPFP010000010.1, read as the reverse complement.
CACAGGAGGTAACCCACCGGTATCAATAGTGTGTTCGACGAGCGGGGTTTCCCCCAGCTCTGTACAATCGAACGCAAAATGATCACGGCGTTCTAGCAGGAACTCCCGAAGCTGTGCCGCCTCCTCAGGCTTCAAACTAGGTCCGATTTTAAGGCACTCTTCGAGAGTGGGTTTAACTTCCGCATTGAGGACCCGGCGACCTTTCTTGGTTGCCCCTCTCAACTTAGGCGGAAGCCCCCCTGGTCGACCATCTCCATGAGTGGGGTCTCCCCCTCTCAACTTAGTTGGATCGTCCAGTCCCACCACTAGGGCTGCCTCCACAGCTTGAGCTGTCGCCACACCCTCCTCTGTCTCCAGGGCAATGGGTACGTCGGCGACGTTCTCAAGCCAAATGTCGTAAGAGCCTTCTTCTGTGGCTTCGGCAATACCTGCCACTGCCAACAGACCACGGCCACCTAAGGCTTTATGATGGGGCTCAACGAGAAGCAGCTGTCCAGGACCAGCATGCTCTATCAAGCTCACGGAAACTACCTTCCGCTCATGAGCTGATAACCATACGTTCTGCAACAGTCGCAGGGAACAAACTTCCCCGCTCCTAATTGGAGAACAGGTCTCGGCAAGCGTGGGTGACACAATGTCAACCCACCCATCCACCTTTTCAGGCTCCGCAGGCATACCTTCCGGGAACCCGAAAGGAGGGAGTAGCACCGGCTCCACAGAATCGTGAAGCCTCGCCAACGCCTCCACCACCGAGTTCGGAAGTTGTACCGAAGTACCCTGCAAAGCCTGAACGGCCAGTGCGGCATGAAGAGCATCTGGATGTGCATTCCAGATGTCTTCCCGGAAGTAAACTTTCCGGCTCACGACGTCCAACATTAACCCAAACTGGGAAGCCAGGTCAACACCTATTACGGCTTCCCCTTCACCCTCAATGAGGAGAAGATGGGTATGTATGGACCGTCCGTGGATTGACATGTCCACGTACATGACTCCTTCTATCTGGATGGAGTACCCGCTCATGCCCGTCAGGAATGAGGGGAGGCTAACCTCCTGCACCGGTAACTCCATCTCCCGTGCCACCGACATGCTCATTACCGATACTTCGGCACCGGTGTCGACGATCGACTCAACCAGCCGACCATCCATAGACACCAGAACACGCGGTGCCCCACGCAAGTAAGCACGGCTTTGTAATTCTGGAATGGGCAACCGTCGTTGCCCAACATTACTTCTCTGAGCCTCATCCGTCCTTCCGTCCCCAGGGGACAGTCGTACCGGATGCTCAGGGGCCTGGCTTTCAGTCTCCACACCAGGAGACCCACCAGGCCTGGGCGACAGCATTGGGCGCACCAACGCTCGAAGCCCTCGTAATGCCCGTACCATTCGGACCTTCCTCCCCCTCATCAGGGAAGAAAGGTGCCACCCAGCTCTCCAGCCGGGCAAGCGCAGCTTCCAGTGTGGGGCTTGGCTCCTGAAATACCCACTGGGTAATTTCTGGGTCCGCAGACCTTGCCAGAGGCACCCCTGTGTCATGCAGGATTCCCACATATCTGGAGACTGCCCGAAGGTACGCTCCTTCTTTACTTCGCCGGCTTTGCCGGGCACCTGAGTTTTGTAGCATTACCGGTCGACTACAGCTCAGTTCTGCAGGGACCGGCGCCGGTTTAACGAGGGCGGGCCCTCGTTTCTGGCGACAGGTAGATAGAACATCTGTCCATCAATGACGGTGGACAGATACTCCCGGCCCTGCAGTACCACGGGTGCTAGACCCGGCAGGTGCTGCACCACGGGGCTTTCGCCCGGTGGTACTCGAGCAACCTGTCTTTGGGCAACAGCCTTTGGACAGTCCTTCCTAAGGTGACCCATCTGGTTACACCGAAAGCATGGACCTGGTTGCCTACGAGTAGGACCTCCACCTCCAACCGTTTGGCTGGAACCTGACGGGGCTGCTGTGGACTTATTTCCACCCTGGCTCTGCCGCTTCGTCTTTCTTCCCTTCTGCCCTCCGGTCTTGGCAGTAGCTCCGTCCGATTTGGACGGTGCCGCTGCCTTCACACCCGAAGAGGTAGAAGTAGACGTAGCAGAGCTCTTGGGCTTTGCCACAGCACCAGAGACCTTGGCCGCAGCCTGGGTCCCTGGTACCGTCAAGGTACGGGCAGGTAACGCTCCCTCCGTAAGCATGTCGGCCTCAACCAACATTGCCTCGGTGGTAAAGTCCCTGACCGTCTCAGCTTTTGATCCCCAGAGAGGTCTGAGAATCTCCGGCTGCAGTTTCTTCTTATAGCGGAGGAGTCGACAAGACTCATCCTCACCAGGAGAAACTCGTTCTGCTAGCTCAATAAAGCGCCAGTAGAACGCCTGGAGTGATTCCGCAGGCCCTTGCTTCATGGCCTCGAAACGGTCAAAACAGGCCTGAGCCTGATTCTTCGTCCCAAAGCGGTGAAGCATAGCCTGCCTCAACTCCGGCCAGGTCAGGTTCGGCTTGAACTCCACCAAACAGGCGTAATGTTCCTCAGCCGGACCATCGAGCAGGTACGTAAAGAAACTGCACCTGGCCTCATCCGTCCAGCGCTGAGCCCGAGCTTTGGCTTCGAACTGCCGGAGAAAAGGCGTAATGTCCTCTCGTCCATCATAACGGATGAACGAGTGAACCGGGTTAAAAAACCCAAACGCCTGGATCTCCGACGGGACAGCCGGTGCAGGCGTCCACGGCGCGGTACTTACCCGCCGTGGTGCCCTGCTCCGGTTCCCTGAAGTCTCAGCATCGGATTCAGCATCCTCGGGTTCCACCAAGTGGACCCGTGGTCGCTGAACGGGCGGAGGAACTCCCAGACCACCTCCCGTAGGAGCGATCCGAGTTCCTCCACCGGGAGGCATCCGCCTGGCCGGAGCCGGCGGCACCTCCCTACCTGCACCTTCCCGGTGCACGGGCGACGGTGTGAACCGAGGTTGCGACCGATGGAGCCGCCCGATCCCTGGGGAAAGATGACCTTGCCATCGCAGTTCATCAATCCCCCTGGCAACCTCATGGAGCTCCTCCTCAGTCATCGACGCCAACCATGACGTCGTGTTCACTGAGGGTGGCCCCGAGGTCCCTACCACCTCTCCCGCTAAGGGATTACCCCCCCGTCCAACCGGACGGGAGGCGGTGGAGGTTAACAGGCCGGCCATAGGCCGTACGCCTGTCCCAGTTGGGGTCGGTGACCCTCCATCACCACCGTCTCCCGGTGCTCCCCCGGAGGCAGTGTCCCGACGGTGCGTCCGCACCGTCACAAAGCCTCCAGCCGGAGGTTGGTCCGTAGGTTCAACCTCTACGACACCTTCCTCCGTGGAATCACCGGGTGCGTTCTCGCCAACAGCACCCTCAACAGGGTGCCGCCCCTCCGGCCGCCTACCGCGGCCGATAGTGCGGGAACGCAACTCCAATCCTTCCAACAAACTGCTTCCCCAACCAGACATCGGGAAAACAGGGTCTTGGCCGATTTCGTCCGTGCGAACACGGGCAAAACTGGCCACCACTTGTCGGAAGAAACTCTACCGTAAAATACGGTGAATTTACGGACAAAAGTCCGCAAAACACCGACAATTAACGGTAGAACTGTAAACTACCGCAGTTTCACGGACAAAAGTCCGTGTCCCACGGTCAGATTTACGGTGGAGTTCCTTCTTACCGTTTTCGACCGGTGATATACGGACAACCGTCCGTTGTTCACCGTCTAATCACGGTACAAAGCTCTTTCACCGTCCCAGAATGGAGATACACGGACAACGGTCCGCAATCTACCGTCCACCAACGGTGAAACTGACTTCTTACCGTGTTCGAACGGTGATTCACGGACAACCGTCCGTAATCCACCGTCCACTTACGGTAAAACTTGACCGTAACGCGGTTTTACCACGGTATCACGGACAAAAGTCCGTGTCCCACGGTATAACACCGGTAAACCTGGCCGTAGACGGGTTTCCGCCGCAGTTCCACGGACAAAAGTCCGTGCCCTACGGTGTACTACCTGTCTACCGGACAAGCTACGGTTAAGTTCTTCTTTTCACCAGGTTCTACCGGTTCCGCACGGTAAATCACCGTGCCACCGGTATACTGACGGTAAAAAGACCGTTATCCCGCGTTCGGACGGTCCTGCACGGTCAACCACCGTGCCCACCGTCCTACTTACGGATAACCTAGGGCTTTCCCCGGTGACCACCGCGGTATCACGGACAACCGTCCGTGTCCCACGGTCCTTCACCGGACTACTACGCCCTAAGCCGCGATCGGCCGTAGTTCCGTGGACAAATGTCCACGCCCTACCGGCACCACACGACTCCGATCTTACCGACCGCACAAGAGAGGCTGGTGGTAGCGCTACCCGGCGCCTCCACCAATTGTAACGACCCGACTTGGTCGCTACAATGACCTACGGCAAATTTCCCTAACTTACCGCTGTTGACCCTCCTTGGGACGGGTCGAAGCGCTGGCCAGCCCTCCTCTTGCACCCGTCCGTGCCACGGGTAGCGCCGATCGGAGGATCCTCCACGCCGCAAGTCGACGGACGAAGACCGCCGAACAAGACGAGGAATCCACGGTAGATTCCCGATGAATCCTACCGTGGACAAACCGTGCGCGAAGCACCGGCCGACACGATGATGAACATGCCGAAGACAGGACGGTGGTGGGCGGCAACCCCAGCCGAGAACCCCCACCCTCCCCGCGGTAACTTCCCCAGTATTATAAGAATAAAGACACGGACACCAGTGGAGAGTGAAAATAAATATAATTTATTCAGCAATAGAATAAATAAAACACTCACTATAAAAGGCAATATCTGCTGGTAATTGTACCAGCAGAGAGCCAACAAAGAGATGCACAATCGATGAACAAAAGATGAGTCTCCAGGCTAATGTTGCCAGGAGGGGAGGTCATTTACCTCCATCCACAAAATTGGAGTGGCAGCCATCTTGCCATTTGTAGAAAAACAATGACGAGAGCACACAATCACATCCACCAAAAACAAGGGTTCTCATTCCACTGTCTAGTATACAATGGCCGCCACCATTATATACACCCCCAGGCTGCTCCACCTGGGGAGGACAGGGACCCTTGCTGGCCATTTTGTAGTCTGCCTGGCACTCAATTTAGCAAGTGCCTAGCAGACGACATGGGATTTAGTTCTGCACCAAAAAGGAGCAGAACTGGGTCGTCACAATCTGCATCCGTCTCGCCTGTCTTACTATTCTTTTAAAGCAACGCCGATGTACAGAAATATCTAGAAGAACGACTCCGGCACCAGCATTACTCAGGTAGTATAATACCAACTTTCTCAACAAACAGCTGTATCCGCTCTAGTCGAGAGTCTGCAACCTGAGCCCCATAACAAGAGCTCTACATTGTTACATTTGGTGGAGGTACTGGGTACCTCTTAGATATTTCTTCGCAGCTGCGAATAAAAGAAACATCCATCCGTCCTAAGAGTGAACACATTAAATTGCCATGTGTTTGCTTCGTCCGTCCTTTTTGTTTCGTTACTTGTGGGAATAGAGACTCGTAAATCTTCAGACTGTTTATCAACCTCCTTTGGCAGAAGAAAATTACGGGACTGCAGCCTGTGATCTACTAATCTCTGTCTTCTGTGTGTTTCTTCATACCTTTTTGTGTTTCACCACTTCCTGGATCTTTTCCTTTCGTTACCACGTGGCCCACTTTATTCAGACACCACCATCAATAAGAGGGAGACAACCAAGAACTTTAGAGCCATCATCAACATTCTTTGTTCATCACTCTTTCGTCAAAATAAAGTCGGTAACTGACCACTTTCTTCTTCTTCCATCTCAGCTACTAAAGAGAGAGTCTTCATTTCTCTTTGCCATGTGGGGTGTCTTCAAATACATCATTTCAGTAGCTCTGACTGCTCCAAGAAGAGAAGAAGTGGATCTACAGATTTTATTTCGATTCCATCACTTCATCATCATCATTTGTGCTCCAAATAAAGTCGGTAACCGACCCTTTGTTCTTCTTTCCTTAAATCTACACTGCTGAAGTGTGAATCTCTCTCCTTGTGTTATTAGCCACATGGAGTGTAACTAATTCACTACTCCAGTAGCTCCGATTGCTCTAAGAGAAGAGGAAACATCGATTTGTGACTTTATTTCCAGTACATTTTCGTTCTTTTTTGTGTCATCATCATTGTTCTTCAATTTCTGCTACCAATAAAGTCGGTAACCGACCTTCTGCTTTTCTTTCCTTCAATCTACACTGCTGAATAGTGAATCTCTCTTCATGTACTATTAGCCACGTGGAGTGTATATAATTCACCACTCTAGCAGCTCCGATTGCTCCGAGCGAAGAGAAAAGTCGGTAAAAACTTTATTTAAAGTACATTTTTCGTTCTTTCTTCTTCAAACTTCTTACACATGTGGTCAATTACCATTCACCACATGGTTTTAGAGGTTATTCACCTTTCTTTCTGTGCTTCATAAAGTTAAAGTTGGTTTTTAAGCCAGTTTTCTCTTCACTCCGACCACTCCAAGTGCTCCAAAGAGAGGAACCAGTTACCATCTTTATTCATCCATTTGGCCTCTTCTCTCCATGTGGTCTCCTCTTTCTTCATCCCACGTGGAGTTTAAGAGGTTATTCACCTCAAAGACTAGATTGGTAGCCAATCATTTACACTAATAAAGACATTTTTCTAAAATCCTACACTAGAATCAGATCTGGAATCAAATTTTATCGCACAATCATTGCGATGCAATCCCCGATCTGTTCCCCATTTGTTAGGACTATGGAAAACACATCCACTACCTGGACCATCTACAAAAATGGCCCAACCATCCAACCCATATTTAATACTCAATAGCGAGGAGGGTTTCAGCAACCCTCCCCTCAGCCAAGAACCTTCAAAAACCTCACAACCTTCCCAATCTTCACAGACTTCCACACAGACATTGGCACCTGGACAAGCCCATCCCATTATCTCTGAGAGTGATACTTCGGATTTGTCCAACACCAGCCAGGGTGATCATCACCCAATGCGCAAAAAGTCAAAGACACCTAAACCATCCCAACAAAACCTCTCGCTGCCTGTTGAAATGGACCGCTCTGAGATCGTCAGGTTTTGGACCGCTCTGGAAACCCAGCTGACTACTCAACTGTCTAAAAGCCGCTCCAAACCAAAATCATCACGGAGCAGACCCCCATCTACACCTCGAGAACCCGAACCTCAACGACACTCGAATCCGGAGCCACAGGTAAACCACCACCGATGAAGCACCAGTACATTCAAACCACTGCCCACTAAAAGGACCTATCCGATGACTCCCGGACCTCTGAGGACATCAACAGCTCACCAAACATACCCTGATGCCCGTCGCCATCGGCACCAGGAAGCGGATCGACTGTGTCCCCAACCGATTTGGCCTAGATACTACGACTACACCTCTAGTGGGTCGGACAATGGCGGTAACCACCCAAATTATTTTGCTCTCAAAAATTCAGAGCTAGGATGTACCAACCTCACTGAACTTCGAATCGATATGGGAGACCATACTCCATTGCGGGAACCGCTCCGAAGATGTGGTCCGGAACAGCGAAAAATTGTCAAGCAGACTGTTCAAGAAATGTTAGACAACGGAGTGGCACTCCCCTCGAAGTCTCCTTTTTCTTCCCCAGTAGTCTTGGTGAAGAAAAAGGATGGCCAATGGAGATTCTGCGTGGGTTACCGCCGTCTGAATAACATCACAAAAATCGACAACTACCCCTTACCGCAAACTGTCAAATGACTTTTGACACCTGAAAAAGGCCAGAAGGACTGGTATTTTAAGTTGCAAGCAGCCGTGTTTACATACAATAACTCTCTACATAGATCAACGAAGTACACTCCTCACAGACTGATGTTTGGAAGATAGGCACACTTGCCAGTCGACAATCGGGCCTCTCTACTACAAAAAGTCTTGGACCCTAACCAAGACTATCCATCTGCGATAACTGCTTGTGAATTGGAGACTGCCTAATCCAATCTTCATGAGGCACATCTCAGGCAGAAGAAAAACGCCCCATGAATATAAAATTGGGGACCAAGTCTTGGTTAAAGACCATAGGATTGTACCTAATGAGACCAAGAAGCTTCGGTATGCTTACAGAGATGGCTATACCATCTCCAAAATCGTTAGTGATATTGTTCTGGAGCTGGAACATGAGGACACCTTTGGAAGAATCATTCGAGACACGATAAACATCATACATGTCAAACCCAAACACTCGAGAACGAGTATCTTAGGGAAGGAGGGGGAGAAATAGATGTGGACATCAGCCTACCTCTACAACCAACCAAACCCTTACAACCTACCATACCTCAAAATTTTTCCGAAAACGCATCCCCCGAAACTCCATTCACAAAAGAACCACCCACCGAAACTTTTACACCATCTGAAAATTCGAAACGATTAAAACTAAAAGCAAAAATTTCAACGTTAGAATCTAACACTTTAAAAGCGGAAGTAAAAAGCGAAAAAATTAACGATAGAATTTCACCAAGAAGAACCTACCCTTCTGTTCCCCCTCACTGCCGCTACCTCCAAACACTGGGCAGAGGAGAGAGACGATAAGATCGACATCTCTACCATGCCCCTAGGTTCTCCCAAGGACTTCTGGAAGAGTCTGGCCCCTGGTCAGATGAGTCCTGTTCCATGAGGAGCTGGGCCCTGGGGAAGAAGACTTCAGGGACTGCTCCACCCGATGGACATTGTGGCAACAACAGACATGACCAACCCAGACTCTCTACATTGGTCATTTCGACCTGGAGGAGAGGTTCCCACATCTGGAACTCCCGGAGCGGAAGCGGTATATTGTCGGGTTAACCCGGGACACCTCCATCTTCACCGCCATCGTTCTACTGCGGCGAAGACACATCAAAGTCTTCCAGTTCGCCGGGGAATTGTACACCACCGCCCTCCAGGCCGTCATGAAGGCCTTTTTTATCACCATCTTCGGGGCTCCCACAGAGAGAGCTCTCAGGACCTCATGAAACTATCTCCAAGGAGCTCAGCCCAACCACCAGGCTGCTATCTTGTTCGACGCCATCCTTGCCACCCTCTTTGACCGTCCACCTTCCAGGGCTACTAGACCTGGCAGGGAGATCTACCAGGCCTTCTTTGCGGACCTCCAAGAGGATGTGGATGGCTGGATCGTGGCCCACTGGGAAGGGCACCATCTTTGAGACATCGTCAACTAGAGTGCCCCTGGACATTGATGAGAAACTACTTGACGAATGTGTTTGTGTTCTCGTGAGAAACTGCTTGCGAGTTTTCTCTTCTGTTATTAATATTTGTTTTTTTTAATTACACTACTCTTTTACTCTCTTGAGTCTCACGTTTATGTTTTTTCTGGGCTGGGGAAATTTCGTTTTCAGTTACCCCGCTGGGTTTCATTTTGAATAATTTTTGTTTGTTCGAAAATATTTTTACCCCGTTGGGTTGTTATTCAATTGTTTTATTGTTACCCCGTTGGGTCGTCTCTTTTGTTTTTTTATATACATATCGCCACCGTTCTGGGGATGTCCTTTTGTGTTACCCCGTTGGGTTGTTTGTTCATTTTAACTGACTTGGTGGGAAGCGATTGGCACAAGCCATGTCAACCCCTCCCCAGCATGTGCCTATTTTGCTTTCATGACATGCCCAGCCATTGGACCACTCCTCATAACTTGCCCCTCTTGCATGCCCCTGGCTCTGAAGTACGAGGACATACTTCATGCCAAGTTGAGGGTATGTAACACCCTGTATTTTGCCTTTCTGTTCTTCTTCTAGCCAGGGTGTCCCTGGAATATAAGAAACGTATTTACGTTCCTTCCTTCCCTCTTGGAGACCCCAAAGCTACGAGAGACATCCTTGGTTCCGGTATAGGCAGGGTGGAGGAAAAGAAATTCTAATGCAGGACACAATTGTAACGTCTCGCCGGACCGTTACAATACCCTGGTAAATTCAAATGCCCACGAAACACACACGTAAAAACTTACCGCTAACTGGCTCCTCACGGGGATGGGACCGTACCCGTAGCCGTCTCTCACACGGTGTTCCTGGAGACGTGTCGGCTCCTTAGAGCCACCCTCGATGGACACGGACGAAAACCATGCCGCCATGCCGAGAATATCGCGGTAGAACAACGGTTCTACCGCGAGCCGACACGAGTACCGGCCGACAAAAGTCGGAGAAGGACGATGGTGTTGCCCCAAACCGGCGACCCACCCTCCCGCTGTAACTCCCCAAATAAATGACACAACACACGTAAGTGATGAGTAAAAAGTGTATTTGTTGACACTTACGAAGAATAAAGATGAAATATGACGAAGGCAGTGATATTATATACACCTCTGCCTGGTTAATTCAACCAGCCAGACACTATAGATGTATAAACAAAGGCCGACAGGCCAAAGGCAAAATAGAGATGAAACTGCTGGCCAGTGGAGGTTTACCTGACCTCCACCCACAGGTCTAGTCCCAAGCTCAGCCTACAACCAACTGCCCAGATCCTGTGGCTGACTAGGCCACAGGAAACCTCCAGGCAACTCCACCTGGAGGGGACAGAGGTCACATCTGACCTCTCATCCATAGACTTCATGGTGAGAGGTCTGCTGGCACCAAAATGGCGTCCGTCCTAACAGCCTACTGTAGCTGTCAGGCAGACCACCATAGGGAAATTCGTCTGCTCAATCAAAATTCAAAATTGAGCAGACAAGGTTGCCACAAGTATATTCACGATATTTCAGGGGCACGTTTATAGACAAAAGTCCGAGAGATACAGAGACTAAAGATCCTCAAGACTGTGAAAGTGTTTAGCCAGAGACTAGTGAAGACATTAAATAGACGTTATATTGGTCTAGTCCTCCTGGGCCGGTAGAATTAGTGACCTAGCCACTCACTATTAATACGAATGTAAACTCGCTTATATAATTTAAAAGAACAGATTCTACCTGGAGAAAAAGGTCCGTCACAATACACAACAATAATTTATTAATAATTTACAATTAATTATAACAAATTAATTTAACTGAAAATAATTATGATTACTGTGTTCTATGTGTGATTTTTCTCTTAGGTTAGTATAGAAGGCTATGCACACACCTTAGTTTTCAGCAGCAACTCAAAGTGCCTCTAGTGTTATTTAGATGCGTAACCAGTGCCATTTTAATGCCCCATAAAGTCAATGGGAAGCTGACAGGCCTGTATTCTAAGGAGGTTATGGTTCACTTATACATACAAGATGATGTAATAATTATTCACACTAGGCTGGTTTATCAACTGCTGGTTGCTGGTTGTAGCCAGCTAGCAGCGTAGTGCTACCAGCAGCCGCTTTCTCCAGCACGCTAGTGATTTTAACAGTGGCTGGTGAAGTTGAACATGTTCAACTTTAGCAGCTAACAGCTAGTCACGTGACTCCCTCCTGCTGCTACCAGTGTGTAATTCTACTGCTTGGGTTGGTTGTTGTTAGAGTTTGTGTTTTTGCACGATGGTGATTGGATGACTTGCGCTGCTAATAACAGCAGTGACTGGAGAAATGTGAACTCAAAGCAGCTGCTACTTGCTGTTGCTGCTAATAGCCAGCAGCAACCAATGGCTTGTAAACCAGCCAAGTGTGAATAATTTTATATAAACACTGTATCATAAGCCAGGTCTGTGTGTGTGAGTGTGTGTGTGGTTAACGCTGTACAACTTATAAAAATTTAAATGAATAAATGAACCGCTTTTTTCTCAAGGTCAACTATATGTTGCACTCTCTCAATCCAAGAACCCCATAATATTAAATTAGAGAGGGGAAAAGGTTGGAAACTGCAGAGGGAGAAAGAAAAACGTGGAGGGGAAAAAGGGGGAGGGGAAACTGAAATTTAAATGAAAGGAGTAAAAAACGAATAAACGACACGCAAGCGCACACCAGAGAAAATGAAAAACTCAATTTCTTTTTCAAATATAAAAAGGGAAGGGGATAATAGTAGCAAAATTAAACTACAGTTTATCTGCTAATTTCTTAGGGGGCCATCTTTTCGCCTACTGCCATTAGAAGTGCTTATTGGACATATGGTCCAATTAGTCTATGTATAAGGTTTTACAGCCTTTTTTACCTTATGCAATGAAAAAAAAATATAAATAAAAAAATATATTGGAGGCTAGCGGCTTCTATAAGGGGCCATGAATGAAGTGTGCTGTAACAATGTAGAGCTCTTGTTACAGGGCTCAGGTTGTAGACTCTCTTGACTAGAGCAGATACCGCTTTTCGTTAGGAGAGGGTTTGTGATATACCACCTGAGTCCTACTGGTGCTGGGGTCAATATCTTAGATATTCTGTTGAATCATAGCTGTGCTGAAAAGAATCATTAAGACAGGTGAGACAGATGCAGGTTCTGCGTTATACTTATTTTATTATGACCAACCATAAAGACATAATAAAGCAGAGAATGTGTTACTGTTGCGTGCTTTTGCCACTGGACCATTGAATGAGTAGTTTCATAGTTTAGATATCAGAGAATGGACCCAGAATATATGAAAACATGGTCTTTTATACCCAGAGCCTGTGCACACCTTTTCAGGTGTACCCATGCCCTGGGGACCATGCTTCGATGTGTAACCATCCGCCGATACCGGAACCAGGATGTGTCTTGTAGCTTTGGGGTCTCCAACAGGGATGGAAGTGACGGAAATACATTCCTCATATCCCAAGAGACCCCCAGGCTAGGGGAGGGATGGAAGGATGAAGCAATTCTCTTGTCTTGGTAATTTTTTCTAAAAGACTGCAATTCCGATTAATTCATCTGGAAAGAATGACTTTTGTCCCAACTCGAAATTGGGGCCTCCTGGAAAAAAAGTTACAAGACAAATTGTAAGGCACACTTCGTTCATGTCACCTGTATAGTTTCACAAATTTATGATGCTCACAAAACGCAGGATGACAAAAAACGTTTGTCGTCAAAAACTTTTTTTCAAAACTTTTCTCTTTTTTGAAAAGAGCAATAGAAGAGGGAGCTCCCTTATCAGTACATGATGCATCTTCCTCCTCCTACCACCCCCACACAACACAAACAAAAAAGGCATAATTCACAAAACGCAAAAAGTGAGAGAAAAAAGTGTGTGGGGGGTGTCTATCAGTAAAGATAGTAGGGCTGGCAAGATTTTTCATATTTCGAAATTTCTTTTAAATATTGTGTGATATTTTTTTAAAAAATGCATAAATGACCAATGTTTTTTTATTCAGTATGAAAGTTGGTAGTATGTAAGGTTACTTCATTTATAAAAAGATTGGTTTTTGCTATTTGGTATTTCAAGTTTTCAAGCATTGAATTCACAAATAACACTGATAAATAAGTATAGGATAAATATAGAATAAATATTGTAAGCCTACTATCCTTCTCAGTTTACTTTATATTAAAAATGAAATAAAAATGTCTCTACAGCTTTGAAATAAACTTGAGTTGGTATACAATAATCACTCATACTGGTGCAGTTTTTTTTCTGTAATTTCTATTTTTTGTCTTCAGTTTTTCTATATTGTTTTATGGTTCCATTTTTCGATTTTATTTTTTTATTTTTTTTTTTCTCAATATTTTGCTTTTTTCTAGATTTTTTTAGTTTTTTCAATATTTTTTTGATATTTTTAATCTCGATTTTTTCGTTTTTTTCAATTTTATCATTTTGTTGTTAAAATTTTCATTTTAGTGATTTTTTTGATAATTGGATTTTTCTCTTATTTTTTCGGTTTTTGCATATTTCAATATTTTTATTTTTCAATTTTTTCACTTTTTCGATTTTATCGTTTTTTCTACTTTTTCGATATTTCGATTTTTTTCGATTTTTTCGCGTTTTTCAATTTTAGTATATTCAGATTTTATAGGCTTTCAATTTTTTTAATATATTTTCATTATTCTATATTTTATCGGTTTTCAATTTTTTTCAATATTTCAATTTTTCACTTCTACAATTTTTATGATTTTTTCAATTTTATGTTTTTCTATTTTTTTTTTCTCGATTTTTTTGGTTTTTCGATTTTATCGGTTTTCTTGATTGCTTTGATATTTCAATAGATCGTTCAATTTTTCCAAAACATTGCCAACCCTATATGATAGCACATGCCTCCTCTCACCACCCCTACACAACATGTAAACCAAAAAGGTCTACAAATGTTTTTGAGATAAATGAAATAAAATACATATTTTTATTGAAAAAGTTTCAAAAACATCACATGTAAGTTGTTAGTCAGAAGTTTCTACTCTGTTGAATTTCAATTTTGACAGAATAAATTAATTATACCATTTTATAATTGGTAATTGAGTCAAAAGTCTGGTTATGGCATTTATTTCAATAGTTGATAACAAAGTGGTGAGTACCCTATTCCTTGCAGCTGTAGTCTACCCACACCATAATGACAGTCATGGTTAGAGGCAGGGGAACACATGCCCCTTGCCACCATGCCTTGGGGGCATCAACTTGGGCATGAAAAGATGCTAAAATTGATACACAAAACTAGCCATAACACTTTCATTCAATATATCCATCAAACCAAATTTATAAATGCACAGACATGCGAGTCTTTGCAATGTTGGAAAAACAGAAAATTGCTTTTTATTATGTACTGCATAATATCGCTAAATGTTCTAGATGAAAGCATGCAGCTGTAGTGCTGAGCTCATTTTTACCCAATTGTTGGTAAGTGTAGGCTTTACAGCAGTTATGATGGAGGCCTGTGTGGAGGCCCGGTACGGCCTTAGAGCTTTTATAAATGAGATATTTTTCTATTATTTTCTCAGAGTGGCATCCATGTCATTTGTCCCCCTTTTTCTTCTCTTGGTAGGCCTGATTTTGTGAACAGTGATTTTGTTTATAATTAACAAATAAAATATTTGTTGGGGGTTTAAATTTAACCTCTTGTTCCCAGGTGCCAAGAACCATCCTTATGCCTCTGATCATAATGGAGCAAAGTCAAAGTCATCCATTTCATTCCATCTCCCCATCTTGTGATTTTGGTGAATTTTCATCAAATCCTGAATGTGATTTCCTCAGTAAATCCTGAATTGTCATATACACGTGTTGAAAATCTACACAGCACTTTGCTTTGCTGTGCTGCGCTCTGCTTGGGCTGTGACTCTGCAACTCAGTGCCTCTTAATCAGTATTTTTTATTTTTGAAAATAGGTTTATTTGCCATACGTGCCATGTAAAACAATTCTAAAATTATGGGGAAAATATTTTCCGAGCACGTAATGGTTGGGTTTAGCTAGAAATACAACAACCTGCTGATATAGGCTAATTAGGTATAATTGATATTGGCTTATTAGCCCTACGTACTCTGAAAAAAATTTCTAAAATTGCGGAAAAAATATTTTTCGAGCACAAATTTTGTGTTTAGCAGTAAACTGTTATTCTATACCCTTACATGCCCCAAATATTGTTATATGCTCACGAGGTAAGGTGAAAAGCAACTCGTGGATAGATGTCCTTTGGTTGGCAGGATGGCTGTCCCGGTCAGTGATTGAGCCGATGGTGGAGCATCGGTTTTCACTGTCGCCCATGTGTGAAGGCTCACGGAGGAAGGAACCGCTGGTGCAAGCCAGGCTGGTACCTTCGTGGAGAGCACCCAGGCCATCTCCTAGGGGGATGGGCCTGGGGAGTTCCTCCCACACCCGGACAGCAGCCGAGGGTGCACATGGTGATACCTTCGGAAGCTGAGTCCGAGTCTGATGTTTCGGGGGACCGGAACAGGCAGCCTCGCAGGGTTAGCACCGCTGCTTAGACACCCGCTCCAGCATTCCGGCAGAGATTCAGACATTCGGGTTCTTTAACCCGGTCCACTCTTTTGCTCGTTACAACGGCAGAGAGAACTTTGCACCTTTTTTCCGCAAGTTCGAAGCGAAAGCCCGAGCTCAGTGCTGGACGGATGAGTCCCGATGCAGTTTCTTTACATTTCTGCTGGATGGTCTGGCGGAGGAGTACTACGCCATTTTGGTGGAAACTCTTCCAGACCTGACCTGGACTGAGCTGAAGGACGCTATGTGTAGCCACTTCAGCACAAGTAATCAGGCTCGCCTCTGTTTCGCCGAATTCGAAGCAATGAAACAGAAGACTACGAGTCTGTGCAGGCATTCTATTGGCGGTTCCTGGAACTGTTTGACCGAGTGTCTCTGGGCGAAGACGAGAGCTGTCGGCTCATTCGCTTCAAACGGAAACTCCTGACGGCTATCACTGATGAGTTGATCGGGTGTAAGGCCGGTACGGTAGAAGCATATGCCAGAAAGGCACGGCTGGTGGAAGCCTATTTGCTTCTAACAGGTAGATTACCTGCCCGAACTAGAGGGGTTCCTCAGGACAGGGCTAGCGCTCAGTCCTCTGGGACCACGGCTAGCTTTGGGAGCTCTGCCAAAGCTTCATCTTCAACCCAAAAGGGTGCGAAGGCTGCTGCACCGTCCAAGTCGGACACAGCAGGGGCCAAAACCGGAGGCAAAAAGAAGGCAGGCTCCGGTGAAGGTCAGCTGGCGGCAATGCCTCGAAGTGCAGACCGTACTGTAGATTCACTCAGGCGATTAGGTCCTTGTTACGGGTGTAACCAGAAGGGTCACCTGAAAAAGGACTGCCCGAATGCTTCGGCAAAAGGGCAGGTTGCCCGAGTGATGCCTGGTGAAAGTCAGAAGCTCCAGCCAATAGCTGGCTTAGCGCCGGTTTGGCTGGAGGGTCGTAAGTACCTGGCCACCATTCATGAGGGCCAGTTCTACTTCCGACTCATGGATAACAAAGAGAAATCTTCGTTAAACCACCGCCAATCACCACCGAACTGAGTGGTGGGCGACCGGATATGCTTCAAAACTCAGGTGCCTGTTATGGTCAGAGTTCTGAACGAGGAACATACCTCCGGAAGGCAGGGGTGCCTCTGGCGAGGTCTGCGGACCCGGAAGTTACCCAGTGGGTATTTCCAATGCCATGTTCCACATTGGAGTCCTTGTGCAGTCAGCTGGATCACTGGTTTGCCCCCTCACCCTACATGCCTAGTGGTGAGGTGCTGGATCATGCTGTCATCGAGCAGGCGAGATGAGTCGGTGCGCCAATACCTCCTGCTGTGAATTGGAAGTCTCTGGTTTCTGAAACAATGTCCCAGCCTTCTGCACGTCTGGGATTACCATCCAGTGTGGACGGTAAAGTGGACGGGTTGCAGAAGGACGATGGTGGGAACCCACGGGTTCCCATTCCTGACCTTCAGAGCCGAGCCTAATATGTCGGTTCACCACGAGTGTGGGTGTCGATAGGCGACCGTCTCTTGGAGATGATCATAGACACCAGGGACGACGTGTCAGTCTTAAGCATTGGGGTGGCACGAGTGATGGAGCTGCCTATAGAGGAACTGGCAGTTCCTTCATTCCTTCTTGGAATGGGTGGGCACTCCATCGAGGTCGTAGGGGTCGCCAATGTGGAATTGACCATCCACAAGAAAGGAGAGGGCGAAGCGCTGTTGGGCGTTCATCACGCCTCCCGCTTCGGCCTAATGGTAGATATTATGCAACGGAAGGTCTACTTCCGGGAGGATGTCTGGACTGCACATCCGGATGCCATCCAAGCTGCATTCACTGATCGAGCGCTTGAGGAGCCTGGAGAGGTGGAAGCAATTTTACCGCTGAAACCAGAGCCTTTGCCTCAGGGACAGCAACTCCCAGGGGTTCCACCTGCCCTCGAACAGGTTGACGGGTGGGTGAACGCTGTTTCACCAGTGCTGCCCGAGACCAGAACCTCTATTGGGCGTGGAGAAGTTTGTTCTTTGCAACTGAAGGAGAACGTCTGGCTGCCAGCCCACGTACGATGTGTCATATGTTGGTAGAGCATGCCAGTCCTAGCCAGCTGCTTCTCGTGGAGTCACACCGGAAAGCCTTGGGTGGACGTGGTGTGTTGGCAATGGCAGGTATTGCCGCGGCCGACCAGCTTGGCACGTACGATATCTGGCTTGAGAACATGGGAAATGCACCCATTGCCCTGGAAACAGGAGAGGGTGTAGTCATGGCTCTATCTGTAGAGGCTGCCCTTGTGGTAGGGCTGGAAGATTTGTCTAAGTTGAGAGGGGGAGGCCCCACTCAGGGGATGGTTCGACCAGGGGGGTTTCATCTAATTTGAGAGGGGCGTATAGAGATGGACGCCATTTGCTCAATGTGACTATGGCACCCACTCTCGAAGAGTGTCTTAAGATTGGACCAAATCTGAAGCCTGAAGAGGCGAGACAGCTTCGGGAGTTCCTGCTGGAATGCCGGAATCATTTCGCGTTCGACTTTACGGAGTTGAGTGAAACCTCTCTGGTCGAACATATGATCGATACCGTTGGACAACCTCCAGTACGTGAAGGATTGCGTGGGACCGCTCCAGCAGCCAGGGCGATTGAGAGAAAAGAGGTGGCAAATATGTTGGATGCAGGGGTTATCCAACATTCGTGTAGTCCGTATGCGAGCCCTATCTTGCTTGTTTGCAAGAAGGATGGTGGCTTCTGTTTTTGTGTGCACTACCTGAATGCCCAGACAAAGCTGGATCAGTATCCGTTACCTCGCATTGATGATGTGCTCGATTCACTGGCTGGTACGAAGTTTTTCGCTACCTTGGACCTGGCTAGTAGTTACTGGCAGGTTCGGATGGCTGAGCCAGACATTGAGAAAACGGCATTTATTTGCTCTCAAGGTCTGCTTGAGTTCCGGAAAATGCCTTTCGGACTCTGTAATGCTCCAGCCACCATGCAGAGGGTGCTAGACCTCTTATTGGCAGGATATAAATGGGAGACTTGTCTGGTGTACCTGGACGATATTATCGTCTTTGAGAACACTTTCAAGCAGTATCTCGAGAGACTTTCCACTGTCCTTGGACTGTTACGAGGGACGGAGCTGAAACTCCAGCCGAAGAAGTGTTTCTTTGGCTTTGACAAGGTTCGTTATCTCAGTCACGTAATGAGTGCCGAAGGAGTTGCTCCGGACCCGAATCTCGTGAGAGCAGTCCAGGAGTTTGATGGCCCGATGACGGTGACAGGCGTCCGCAGTTTTCTCGGACTTGCCAGTTACTATCAGAGGTTCAGCAAGGACTTCGACACGGTGGCAAGGCTTTTGCATGATCTGACAAAAAAGGATATGTCCTTCGAGTGCTCGGATCGGTGCAAACTAGCGTTTGCTCGGTTAAAGGTATTTTTAACCGAAGCACTGGTACTCACCATGTACGATCCTCGTGGTGAGATAATGATCCATACCAACGCTAGTGGGTACGGCTTGGGAGTTGTAGTCTACCAGAAGTTGCCGGAGGACAGTGTCCCCGGGTTCTGGCCTACGCAAGCCGGCTCATGAAAGGAGCGGAAACACGGTATTCGGTCACCGAGCAGGAGTGCTTGGAGGTCATGTTTGCCGTGGGTAAATTCTATCCTTACCTCTTTAACAGGGAGTTTGTGATCGGGATGGATCACCACGCTTTTTGCTATCTATAGACAGCCAAGAACCTGCAAGGCAGGTTGGGACATTGGCAGATGCAACTGCAAGAGTACCGGTTTAAGGTTCATTACGTGAATGCCGACGCTTTGAGTCGGTATCCTGTTCGTGATGTGGCGGACCTTTCCTTGCCTGAATATGTCGAAGCTGACGTAGGTGAGGTAATTTACCATATTCGTTCCGAGGTGGATTAGGTCAAAGAGCAGGAAGCCGATGGCTGGTGCTAAAAGGTGAAGAGTGAAATATTCCATGACTCCAACTGGAACCTCAGGTACACGTTCGTGGTGGCAGACGACTTGTTGTTTGCCATCGGGTCCATCCAGGATCGGTTGAGAACTGTGCTGGTAGTTCCGAAGTCATGCAGGGCTTTCTGCTTAAGGAAGCTACATGACGTTCCCGAAGCTGGTCACTTCGGGATGTTTAAGACCTACCAGAAACTGCGCTCACGCTTCTACTGGGTCGGTATGAAGCGGGACACGGCCAAATATGTTAAATCATGTTTGGTGTGTCAAAGAGCCCGACAGTTCGCTCGAAGTCAGAAATTTCTTCAACCGATTGTGTCGGAGTCCCCAGTTGATCCCTGGGGAATGGACTTTGTTGGACCATTTCCTGCTTCCGTGGGTGGAGTCACCTATGTGCTTATTATGGTTGACTATTTCACCAGGTACGGTGTGGCAAGGGCGGTACGAAGGGCCACGGCCGCCTGTGTTGTGAAGTTCCTCAAGGACGAGATCCTTTCGGTGTATGGCACACCGAAAGCCCTTGTCTCGGATCGTGGGTCCCAGTTTTCTAGCAAAGTCCTGCTGAAGTTCTGGGAGCGCTATAATATAGCACATCACTTCATGACAGCGTACCATCCGCAAGCTAATGGGCTTACGGAGCATACAAACAAGATCGGAGTCCCTCTAAGGGAATTTCTTTCTCCTGCCTGTTGGCAGTTCTCTTTTATGTGTTAACGGTGTGTTTTACGGTCAATGACCATATACACTTGTGGTGGGAGTGGTTTCGCCGCCATGACTGTTGTAATGGTAGCCAAACCACTTCGGAAAGCACTTTTCCGGTGGGTTCAGCCCGTCCGAGCGCTGTTTTGCTTGGGAGGTCCCAAGTTCGACGGTGTTTGGATAGTAGAACCCCGCCAGGGAGTGGTTTTCACCATACGAAGGCGGTAAAACACGGTTTTGACAGTGAATTGCAGACTTTGAATGGTGAAAACGGCGGTTTGCACGGTAAAACTCCATGCAAAGCCCTTTCCGATGGTAGGAACTCAGCGAAAGGGTGTTTTCACCACCCCACGGTTTTTACCGTGGTTTACCGTCTTTGGACGGTGGGAACCGCGATTCGCACGGTGAAAACCCGTGGAATACCCTTTCCAACGGTTCCAGAAGGGGGAAAAGTGGTTCTCACTGTACGGAGACGGTAGAACACGGTCTTGACCATGAATTGCCGACTTTGGACGGTGAGAACGGGAATTCGCTTTTCCATGATAAAAACTTGTTTTTAAAGATATGTTCCCTTTTGTACAGGTCCACCACGGAAAAGGAGAAAGAGGAAGATGACGGAAGTGGCCAACAGTCGCTCTCTCTCAGCCCGCTGCAGCCTGGGGATGCAAGGCTTTTGGAGTCGGGTCAGAGGGCTCCCCAACATTTGGCGGGCTGCAAACGGCTGATGCCACCATGGAATCTGTTAGTTCCCCGGTGGCAGAGGCCATGGAAAGTCTGGAGGCTGCCCAGTCGACTCCGACCAGTGTCGGAGCTTTCTGGGGCAGATACCTGCAGTCCCCCACCAGGGAAACAGCTGCTACCACCGTTCAGTTGGTGGCGGTGGTAGTTACTCCGGTTGGAGAGGCTGCAGAAGCAGGTTTACATGACGGGAATGCGGCTACCGGTGTGGTAACCGCTAGTACCCCGAAACCCGGGTCTCTGGCTGTTCGAGACCTCCTAGATTTGTCTAGGGTGGTGGAGGACAGAGAGGACGTCTCTTTGGGAGCATCCTTAGTCATTGACACAGAGATGGAGGTCGAAACCACTGTTGATGCGGTGGTGGACACCTCAAAGCAGTAGCAGAGTCGCAACTCCTCTTCAGAGGGCTCTTCGAAGTCTGACGGGAGTAGTTCGACCTACGTGAGCAAACCGTCGAGTACGGGATCCTATGGAGTTCTTCCCGCCGATCCAATGTCTTTGGAGGCCTTGGCTGAGTCCTTGGCCAAAGAAGAAGACCGCTTGGATCGGTTATATGAAGTTAGACGGGACATGGTCCAGGAAGGTGGCTTCCTGGTCGGGGATCATCGGTTCTTCATCGGGGAGATTCCCACTGTGCAGGTGAGGAAGGACGGCGCAAAGAAGTGCAAGAAAAAGTCCGGAGCTGCACGGATCACTCCTAGGGCCAAGGCTCTCGCAGAGACAGAGGCTAAGCTCAAAGCTCAGGAGGAGTCATTGAAGAAGTTCATGCCTGCTCTAGGGCTTCATGCTAAAACTCTTGCCCGCCCTGATGGTTGCCCAAGGGCTGCTTGGCCGGAGAAGCCGGCTGCTGTATTGGGTCTGCCCGAGGCAGTAGCTGGCAGCTCCAGCTGGCAGTCGTACAACCCAAAGGGGGACCGGCGAGCAGAGAAGAAAGCTGCTCAGCCTCCAGTACCCGCTCCCGGTAAAATGCGGAAATCTGGTAGTGGTGGTGGTGGCAATGGACAAAAGAGGTCCTGCCCTCACACCCCACCAGTTGCCAGAAGCTCAAGAGGCAAGAAGGCCAGGTCCTTAGGTCGACGAAAGGCCACCAAATATCGGAAGCGCGAGAGCTTGGAAGACAAGCTCAAACGGCTTCAAGCTCAAACAGCGAGTTTGCATCGGCAGATCGCACGTGCGGTCGGTGCAAGTGAGTAGCAGGAGTTTGAGCACCGAGCTGTTGAGTTCCCTACCCTTCAGGGTTTACCCACTCGGAGCCCTCTCAAAACAGGAAAACCTCCTGTTGGTCGTGGCGTCCCGCCTATTGCGAGTGCCATGACTGTCGCTAGCCAGAAGCGAATTGCCGAGAGGGAGGCGATGCAGGCTTAAAGTGCACCCAGCCCGAGGTGCGAAAGCCGAAGCTACTGTTGGCAAGAGTCAGCCGACTCTTACGCCGAAGGAGAAGCCTCTCCTTCGGGATGGTCGAGGAAGATTTGTTCCTGGGCAAGCATCCTCGACTGTCACCTGGGCTAAGGATGCTTCTGCGAAGAAGAGTACGGCTCCGGCTGGAAAACCTTCAAAGAAGAAGTCCGAGAGGGCGAAGGGGGCTAACCACCCACCTACGATTGACCGGCCCACTAAGTCGTCGGGGTCAGTTAAGTCTGACACGACGCATGGTCAATTCTGACATGCTTCAAGGTTTTTTGTGACACACACAAAGCCACACACACACACAGACCTGGCTTAATATATATATATATAATGCATGTAAATATATACATTTGGAGGATCAACTTACCTCAATGTATATGCAAAATAAGAATATAAAATATGCTAATATAATATAAAACAAGAATATATATATATATATATACACACACACACAGAGAGACCTGGAATATTATATATATTTATACATATATACATATATACATATATATATATGCATCCACCTTCGGGGAGGATGGAGGTGTGCCGACTAAAATGTTGTGCATCGACCTACCATCCATCCGTGCCGCCTCTATGGAATGGGTACGGATCGGCTGACTCCTGGCCGGCATGCCTGCCTTAGCATGCCGGGACTCCTCCTTCTCTGCCACAATGCCTCCAGTTTCAGCTCCCTTGCACTTACTACTGGAGGGTGTCAGACTCCCTTTCCTCTCACGCTTGGACTTTTTATGGTCCTTGTTTTTCTTTTTCTTCCCGACAACTTACCTTGCTGGTCAGGCATAGACGGGTTGTCACTGGTTAGCCAGCTTCACCCTCTCAGACTATTTCTTCGAAGGTTTTCTGGCCAGAGCCGTACTCTGCTTCGAGGAAGCACCCACAGTTGAAGTGATGGTCGAGGTTGGTTGTGCAGAAACAAACTGACCTCGGCCATCCCGAAGAAGAGCCTTCTCCTTTGGTGCAAGAGTCGGCTGACTCTTGCCACCAATAGCTTTGCTTACTACACCATGGGCTCGTGCACTGGTAGCCTGCATCGCTCCCCTCTGAGCAATTTGCTGTTGGCCAAAAGCTGTCGTGGTGCTCGCAATAGGCACAACATTCCCCTGTGCTGAGCGGAAGACTGGAAATTCCCTGCAGGGAAGGAAACCCAGCCACCCGGCACACAAACACCTGATGTTCGTTTGCAGACAGGCCACGTGCAATGGCCCAGTGCAAGCTCGCTGTCTGAGCTACCAAAAGCTTGAGCTTATCATTTAAGCACAGAGGCTTGCGAGTTTGGGAGGCCTTGCCTCGACCAGAGGACCTGGCCTTCTTCCCTCTCGAACTATTAGCCACTGGTGGGGTGTGAGGGCAGGACCATTTCTGTCTCTTGCCGCCACCACCACCACTCGCAGGTTTACAATTTTACCCAGAGCGGGTACTGGAGGCTGAGCAGCCTTCTTCTCCACTCGCCGGTCCCTTTTCAGGTTCTCCGACTGCCAGCTGGAGCATCCAGCTGCTGCCTCGGGCAGACCCGAAACAGCAGCAGGACTCCCCGGCCAAGCAACCCCTGGACAACCATCCAGGTGGGCGTGGGCGAGTATTGGCTGGAATACCCACAGCAGGAGTTAACTTCTTCAACGCCTCCTTCCGGGCTTTCAGCCAGGCCTCTATCTCTGTGAGAGCCTTCACTCGAGCCGTGGTCCGTGTGGCTCCAGACTTCTTTTTATGCTGCTTGGCACCATCCTTCTTCACCTGCACGATAGGAAACTCCCCAATGAAATATTGGCGGTCACCGACCAGGAAGCCAGACTTTCTTACCAGGCTGGTACAAAGGTGGCTTCACCCGGACAAAGTTGTAATGGCACTTTAGTTTTTTTCTGATCGGCCACCAACTTCTGGCATGCATGCTCCCACACGACTTGCTAGTCAGGCATGTCGTGGATCAGACTATCATGAAGGAGATTATCAATCTTCAACCTGGGCTTATGACCAATTAGTATGGAGAGACCTTGATATTCTCCAGCACCGCAGTGATGTAGGCCCACTTATCTCACTAATCGCATTGCTACTTGAGGGGATGAAGGTAACACTTCATAGTTTCTGTCATGGTCTTGTTTGTTTGCTCAGTAAACCCATTAGCTAGCCAGCTATTGTATAGTGCTCCGGGAACTTCCGCAAAACTGGCGGTGCTCAAACTATAATTATATATATATTAAGCCAGGTCTGTGTGGGTGCCTATCTATCTATCTGTCTGTGATAACGCGTTACAAACCTTGAAACACGTCGGAATTTATATAAATTTGAATAAATGAACTGCTTTTTTTTCTCAAGGTCAACTATATGTTGCACCCTTCCCATCCAAGAACCCCATGATATTAAATTGGAGAGGGGAAAAGGTTGGAAAGTGTAGAAGGGGAAGAGACAAAAATGTGGAGGGAGAAAAAGTGAGAGGGGTGAATGAAATTGAAATGAAAGGAGTAAAAAAGGAACAAATGACATGCATGCGCACACCAGAGAAAATAAAAAACTCATTTTTTCTTTCAAATATAAAAAGGGGAGGGGATAATAGTAGCAAAATTAAACTAGAATTTATCACAGGCAATTGTGTCCAGCATTAGAATTTCTTTTGCTCCGCCCTTTTATGAACGTCATCAATTTTTAATTGGTTTGTTACTTGGTCTGATGTCATAAAAGGGCAGAGTAAAATAAATTCTAATGCTGGGCACAATTGCCTGTGAATTTTGCTCCCGTCATTTATGATGGGTTACCTCACTAGTTTATTAATAATTTACAATTGATTATAACAAATTAAATTAACTGAAAATAATTATGATTAACATGTTCTATATGTGATTTTTCCCTTACGAGGCTATCTACTCTAATCGTCTCTAGTGTTATTTATATGTGTAACCGGCGCCATTTTAATGCCCCATAGAGTCAATGGGAAGCTGACAGGCCTATATCTATAGGAGGCTATGGCGTAACTAATCTGATAAAAAGTTCTAGTATAAGTGCAGAAGGTTAACGTGCAGAAAACAGAGTTTGTTAGCCGATAGCTGTTGGCCGAATTTTTTTTATATAGGTTATAGACCAAATTCTTTTTTGTGTGTAGCCTATTTGTTTAATTTGCCAACAGAAACCAATGGAAAACAAATTAGTGGGTCAACCAGCTTTTCTATTGGTCGAATGGGCCATTTGGCTCGAATGGGCCATTTGGGTCAAATGGGCCGTTTGGGTCGAATGGACCACTTGGGTCGAATTGGCTGTTTGGGTTGAATTTGTTTTTTGTGAACTTACATTTTTTGTTCCACATTAGCCATCTCTATGATAAACCTTTAGGAAGCTTCACACTGTCAGTCCTGAGTTACTGCTCTACTACTCTTTATGCTTAAGAATTCACTTAGAGAAAAAATGGATAAAGGTGGGGCTGAAAATTCTGAAGTGGATGTTTTACAGCCACCAGAAATGTTGGAAGATACTAATATAACTAAGGTAGCACAAATCAGTTGGGCCAACGTTGGTGCAACGTTGGAGCATCGTTGGCCCAGTGAGTTGGGCCAACATTGGGGTTGTCCAAGTCAGCCAATGGTGGCCCAACGTTGGCTGAATGTCATTTAAACTGTTTTTTCAATGTTGGCCCAACGTTGGCTGAATGGTGGCCCAACCTTGGCTGAATGTCATTTACACTGTTGGGCCGACGTTGGCCCAATGTCATTGGTCATTGTTTTTAAAAGTATTCAATTAAAAACTAAAAAATTAAAAATGAGAATCTTAATTGTCCAAGCTGCCCTTATACATACCAAGCCAGTGAGACACTTTTCAACACTTTAAACACTAAATAGTACTTACCAGAACCAGCGTGGATTCAATTCTGTGTCCTTCATGTCCACCAATGTCTAGATCCAGACACTTACCCACCAGGCCACGATGACATCTTATTTGGAGTTTGCTAAATTAGGCTTTATAAAAACTTACGAACTGTCCCTTTGTTAGAAATAGAAATTCCGTTCCATTTTAGAAAATTATCAATAAGTTAATGATATATTAATATTAATATAATATTAGCATATCAATAACTAATTAAAAATAAAATTAACGAATGTAATAATTTCAGTATTTCCTACTGGTTTAGAGGGGGGAGATTAATTCATCTTTATTTCTAATAAATTCATTTCTATTTTTAATTAATTCATTTTTATTTCTAAGGATGTTGGCCAACAGTATGCTTTCCAACACCGTGCCAACGTTGGGAATACATCATTGGCCCAATGTTGGAAAAACAGCATTGGCCCAACGTTGAAACAACTGTGGTTGGCCAATGGTATGCTTTCCGACGTCGAGCCAATTTTGGGAATACATCGTTGGCCCAACGTTGGAAATCAGCATTGGCCCAATGTTGAAACATCTGTGGTTGGCCAATGGTATGCTTTCCGACAGCGGGCCAATGTTAGGAATACATCGTTGGCCCAATGTTGGAAATCAGCATTGGCCCTACGTTGGCAATCACACCATTGGCCAACCACAGTTGGTTCAACATTGGGCCAATGTCGATTACCGATGCCGACCAAATGCCAACAATGCCGACGTTGGCCCAACGTTTGGCCAATGATTTGTGCTACCTGGGAAGTTTTTGATAGATATAAGTTTTTGAAGATACTAATAAGTTTTTGTTTTGATATAATTTATCAAAAAAATCAATATTTACTTTGTTGATTGTTTTAATAGCTTTATTCGGCCTGGCCATTTAATTCGGCCCAGCCGCTTCATTCGACCCGGCTGATTTCTGGTCGACCATGACCTACCCTACCTTGTATGTTGAACCAGCTTGGCCGACCCTAAAAAAAATAAAAATGCAGGACTCTAGCAGAAAATGTATCAAATCATTTAGAAAAAATAGAACACGTTCTAAATTAATGAAACTTTGAAGAAATAATTTAACATTCACGTCGTTATACACAAGCAATCAACATTTATAAATTAATTCATAAATTTATTTAAGAAGACATTAATCTTTTAACACCCTAAAGTTTTTTATACCAAGCTTTAGGGTGTTAAAAGATTAATGTCTTCTATATATTAATTAAAAACAGTGAGGCGTTTTGTAACACTGTGGTATATGTTTGGACATCCTTTTATTAGTATTTCTATTTAGCATATTAGATTAGTGGCATGTGCGTTTTAATACAAATATTTATGTGCTATATGACTAGGTTTAGAAAAGTTAATATTAGGCCTCTAGTTCAAATAATAACAGATGTAACAATAATGAAAATGATGAGTACCGGTAATAAAAATTACTTTTGCGTTGGTAATGATTAAAATATATTTGGAGTCATTCGAAGTTACTAGATTGAGCATTATGAAATTGGCAATAATGTCCACCTTGAGCCATTAGCATATCATGAGAACCAACCTCCACCACTTTCCCTTGATGTATTACAGCAATTAGATCGGCATCTTTGATAGTGGACAGTCGGTGGGCTACAGTAATGCATGTTCGTCCTTTTTGAGCTTTTTCTAGAGCTTCTTGAACCGCCTAATTTTACAAATGTATTTTAGACATTAGACAGTTCGTATTAATTATATATACTATTACCCGCTCGCTTTTTGTATCCAAAGCTGACGTGGCCTCATCCAAAAGAAGGATCTTGGGGTTTCGTAACAGGGCTCGCGCTATTGCAATTCTTTGTTTTTGTCCTCCACTTAGTTGAGTTCCTTTGTCACCCACCCTTGTTTCATAGCCCTGAAACATATCGATTTGATATTTATAAAAAAAAATAATTTAGTTAAAATTGCGTCGTCTTAAACTCACGTGTGGCAGTTCAGTGATAAATTTGTGTGCATTAGCACACATTGCAGCCTGCATTATTTCTTGTGTAGTTGGTCGACGATTGTTGTCTCCGTAGGCAATATTTTCAGCTATGGTTCTATCAAAAAGGGTTGGTTCTTGTGAAACAATGCCAATTTGAGACCTCAACCATTGGACATTTAACAACGATATATCCTGATCTTTAAGTGCCTTTATATCAATAATACTAAATATTAAACATGTCGATGACATTTTGAAGATGACATAGTGAAGTCATACACTTATAAACGACTCATCAACCAACAAATATATACGTACTACTCTTCCTGACGAAACATTATAGAATCTTTCTAACAATTGAATACACGTGCTTTTTCCACATCCACTGCTCCCAATTAAAGCAACCACTTTACCATGTGGAATAGTCAGATCAAAACCTTGAAGTATCTGAGCATTAGGACGATTGGGATAACTGAACCGAACGTCATTGAAATGGATGTCATACTCAGTATTTTCTGGCTATAAGATTAATTTTCATAGCATACTTATTTTCAAATATATAAATATTTCTAAATTGTTTACCATTCGTAATCCACTCTCGTTTGAAGAATCAATTAATGGTTTTCGTTCTAGTAATTTAAATATCCTAGCTGCCGAAATTATTCCTTGGTTATAATTAGGCGCAAAGGACAAAGCTTGTCCCACTGTCAGGGTGCCATAGATAAGAACCTCTGCAACTCTATACAATGTGTAATAAAATATCACAAATACCATGAAATGATCCCTGAAATATAATTAAAGGTTCTACTTGAAGGCAACAGTAAAGTCCAGATTTTCATGAAGAACCAAATAACCTCCATAGAAAAGAGACAGCCCATAACAAGTCCAAGGAACAGCTGACGCAAATCCATATATTAACCCACGTATGTGAGTCTGTTTCATAATAGACCTGATAAAATAACATGTGTAAGTGTAAATACATTATATATTTATGTGTACACAGTATATGATGTACTTCTGTTGATCAGTGAGATGTTTTACGTAAATTTCGTAGAAAGCCGCCTCTCTGTGTAGCGATGCTACTGTTCTAATGTTAGAAATCACTTCAGTCGCAATCTGTTGTTATTATTTCTTATTAATACAAGTTTCAGTTTTTCACTATATAGTTAAAATTAATTTTATTTATAGTTTTTTTCTTTTATTAGTCATAATTATTATTTTTGACATTAAAAAAGAGAAAAGATATAATGTAAATTCAAATGAATCAATTAATTTTCATAATTAATGCAAAAAGGCATACCTTATTGGCTTGATCCAATGACACCATTTCGTTCACAGACTGACCCATAATTATTCTGCTTTGTAAATAGGTTGAAGCGAAGACAAGAGGCAATGGCACCATGCTTACCAATGCTAATTTCCAATTAAGGATAATTGCAATTACAGAGCCGATACCGACCGTGCATAAGAATTGTAAAATTGTCCCAACTCTTGAACCTGTTGCCTAAATCAATAATTAAATGCATAAGTTCTAGTTGACTGTAAAATTAATAAATTTTCTATCTAGAAACTTACTCCTTGAACACTTGCTGCATCACTGGACAGTCGACTGCATAGCACTCCGACACTGTTTTTCTGATTGTCAAACCAACCCATTTCCTTTCAGTTCAAAACAAACTGGTTAATAGATGAAAAAATATAATAAGTTGAGCACTGCATTTTATTCGCCCTTTACCTGTTTCAGCATAGCAGCAAATGATTCTTTTCTCAGCCGTCTGGTTAAGTATTCTCCGGCCACAGAAAACATGAAAGTCTTCGAAAAGAAAATTAACAACAAAGAAGTAATTATATATGATGATGTTATTAAGGTTCAATAAAAGTGGTTATGGTAAATTACTAGGGTCTACTTGAAATGGGCAAAATTGGGCAGTCTTAATGCAATTTTCGTGCAAAAATTAACCTAATTTAGGGCAAATGTCCATATAATGCAAGTAGTTTTTGGACTCATTTTAGTGCAAAAAATATTAGAACAATCATGCCTTTATGACAATATTAAAATGGCAAATGGATTTAGGGTAAGCGTCTTTAGAGCAAGTATCTATATCCCAAAATTTCTATTTGGTTATTTGGTGGACACAAAAATGACTAACCTCTTTGTGTAATGCCATACCACACAGCAGACAGGTAGAAAAAAATCGCCTGGAAAAAAATAATTATTTGTCTGGCCCATTGCATACGGGACTTGAAAATGCCTAGAAATGTACCCCCCCCCCCCCACAAGTCTGATCGTAATATTCTTATTCAAATTTCGTTTAGAGCAATATTTATTTTTGCTTAAAATGAATCTGTCAATTTATTTTGCTATGTTTCAGGTGTTAGACTGTCTAGAAACAATTGTAACACCCAGTAACTCCCGTTCCCGCCAAATCCATAGCCTGGGTGATAAACAACTCCCGCTTGTCCCTCCCTCCTCTCTGACTCACACTCCTAACTCATATCAATGTGGCGGAGAGATACTCTTAGAACCATGGTCACTTGGACCTGGTTACACCTCGCAAGTGTACACAGGTCCAAGGTATAAAAGGACCATGTTCCTCTTTGTTCATCATCCTTCTCTTTGCTCAACCTTGTATTACGTAGATTTTTATATCCGTACCACATCATGGGCTCGAGGATGCACTTTTAATTACCAATTCATTCTTGCAATGTTATTATTTTCTGTACAAGAATGAATAAAAGTGTTACAATGAGAAACTGCGTTGTCTTTCTGTTCGGTAACTAATTTTTCTCTACAGAGGCCGGAGACACCATAGGGCAAGGAGACATACAATCCTGGAGCAGCTACAGCATCTTCATTTGGGTAAACAACACGGGAAGATGCATATCAGCGTCGACAAGGAAAGATGGCCACCATCCTTCTGCACAGATTTCACCCCCATGTAGGAGGATGATTGCAATCGATCTCCATCCGACTCTTTGTGTAGCTCGAATCTTCTCCGTGCGGGCACCGCACGATGAACAGAAGAAACGAGCTATAGAAAACATCATCTACAAGTTGGTGAAAATATAGAGTCAACATCAAAAGCTCACATTTGGTGGAGGTAAGGGTATGCCTGTATTTGCCTTTTCCGACCTATCTACAGAAGACGTCCATTGTCTTAAGTTTTGTGATTGTGCCTCACGATCTTTTGTCCATCCTGTTTATGTAGGAGCCACGTGTTGAAATAGACCAGCGATCACATCAATGGTCGACTTCTTGGTGCCGAATCTGTGGAACCGTGTGTTGAAATAGACTTGCGACTACACACGTCACGGGTCGAATGCATGATTTTGTGTCCTGTCCAGAAAGGCACGTGTAGAAAGAACTTTTGTCTGCCATCTGCTTAGCACTAGGGGGAACATGGAGGAAACAGTTACGGACACATGTGTTTCCGTCCATGTTTTTGTATTCTGTGTTCTATGTTTCCATCGTCGTCTCTGTTATTCTACACACTTCTTTCAATTTTGAGGTGAAACCTATCTGACCCTCCTCCGTATCATTTGTTGGTAGATAGGCTAACCTCAGACAAATTATTCTTCATTTTCCGAGAGGAGTTTGCTTAGCCAAAATTTCGTATCATTGTGAGGTAAGCAAATAAATCTCAGCTACTTGCCTTTCCACCTATTAATAGGCCTTTCAAAGAGGTGTGTCTTTTAAAAGTGCCTAATATCTTCACTCTTTCTTTTAATTTTCAAGCAAGCTTTTGTTTTAACTCTGTATCATTGTTAGAGACTTACAAGCTTAAAACAAACTTTATCTTGCTATGTGGGACTCTCTTGTCCCTCCTTTTTCTTTGTTCTTTTGTTCTTTCATGTGTTTCCCTTGGGACCCTCTATGTCCCAAGTCACCATCTTCAAACAGTGAACTCTCACATGAACTATCTCCATTGGACAAAATTGAAGCCTGGCCGCCATCTTAAATATACAGGACACTCTTCAAAAAGGTGCGAACGGAGTGGTTTTTCGCTCAATGTGAGCGCATTGTTGTATCTTCTCGTCTCTTTTTGCCCCTGGTGGAGTTTCTCTTTTTGGAGAAAATTTCTCTTTTTTGAATTTTCTCTCTTTTTGTGTTCTTCCTCCTGATGACTCCAAAGCGCCACCTGGCGGATTTCTTCATTTTTGAACAATATTTCGAACAATACAATAACTCTACACTGGAAGTGGCCACACCAGCGCCACCTACGGATCTCTTCTCTTCACTCATCATAGTTCCTCACTTGCCAATGACTCTGCCCTTTTCATCCAGAGCTATCCACCAGTGAGGATCACCAAATTCAACCATCTGAACAATTCTTCTTGTTTAGAAAAAACTTTTCTTTCTAAACAATCAAAAAACTTCCATTTCCGCACTGAATTGCTCTGCTTTTCAATAACTCGAATTCTCGGATGTGTGGTCACCACACCAGAATTTATTACACTTTAGAGCAATTCAGCTTTCTTCATCACTCTTTTTATAAAAGCCCAGCCATCTTGGACTTTTGTTTCTTTGTCTGTTCCTCTTCTGAAAGTTCAGCCATCTTGGACTTTCTTCTCTTTGTGTGTTCTCTACACACACACTCTTACTCCTCATTTATAGGCAA
Organism: Brachycybe producta; assembly: GCA_036925085.1. NCBI lineage: Eukaryota > Metazoa > Arthropoda > Diplopoda > Playtdesmida > Andrognathidae > Brachycybe > Brachycybe producta. Next base: position 5,428,175 of record JAUPFP010000010.1, on the reverse strand, counting down.
ATCTAATTGTGCGGGCACTGCACTCTAGCTTCACTTTTCTTACATTTCAGTTTCTTGCAGTACAATCTTTGATTGGGTGGTGTACCATGCTCAAAGTTGTATTGTACATCTACTGTTCTTATTGAGGACTCTTAGAACTCTCATACTCTCCACATGGTCACCATGTAACACGTGTTGAGAGAGATTTTTCTCTGAGTCTACCACAAAGAAAACTCAATAAAGAATCTACAACACTACACCAGTTGGGACCATCACACACAACTGAGGGACAACACTACCATCGACACAACAATCTAAACAATGCCACCATCTTTATTAAAAGTAGGTTAACAATCGTTACTCAGTGTATAAGAATACGAGGGTGTCAGTTACCGACAAAAGATCGCATTCTACAGTGGAATCATGCGATCGAGCCTACACACACCGACTTACATTGATACTAATGACTATATTATAGACTACTAACTGTTGAACGAGTCACCACATAATGGATGCCCACCCACAACTAACTGGGGCTGCTCGAAGGGCTCTTCTGAACTCTGGAGGCGGCATGCACCAATCAGAACTGCGCAGGAGTCACTCATCACCACATACTTACAGCACACACACTATATACACTGCATCATCACGCATGGCTGTCCCACAACATAGAGCCGCCATTAGTTACAATGTGCACCAACTGACTTCACAGCGCACGGCTCATACGTTATACATCTACTCGCTACAGCAATTACCATAACCGGTATACTACCCTTCATACCTTCAACAATATCAACTAGAACAATCACAGCTATTATGCTACATTGCACAAACGCAGCCGTGTTATGGCTGCAAGTTAAATGTGATTATGCACCAACTCGCCCAGTTAAAAATACAAGTGGCCCACCTCGTGGCCAACTACAATACCGCTGATTCACTGCCTGTGCTACTACCAACTCCACGCTATACAACTTTTCAATGATCACGACATCACAGATATCGTAGCAAATCAGACAGCTCTTCGCCACACTCTGTCAGTCATTGAGAGCAGAACGAGCCTTGCTACAATCTACCCTACAGATGACACACATCAGGTCAATACGTTCCACCTGAAGAGCATGCTATAGAAACTATGAGCGGGTAGAACACCAGCACACGTACCCGATCTATGATCTATGATCTTACAAGGGAGACTTCTGACACAGGTCCGGCCACTACTGTCCCATATCGGAGCCATCTCCTGTCAATACCAATCACAACAACAGCATTTTGGCCAACATACCTGTACAGACGGTCGACCAAATCCCTGAATCGACTTGGGAGATGGACAACCTTGCTACCTTGAATGGCATCCTAGAGGCCCTTAACATTGCCACCACTACATTGGGGCACACCAACAACAAGATGGTTGCCATGTTAACCCCTTGTGGCATTACTTCACTACAAAGATGCCCTTGTTGCCACCGAATGCTAAAAGACCTATGTAGACAATTAAAAAATACTTGTATGCCTAAAGAAATTGGAGAACACAGTCGTTAGTGATGGCAGCCCGAAGATCACTCTCACTGTCAATTGAAAAGAGGTCCGCATGCTTGTGGACACCGGAGCTTATGGCAGTGTCATCGCCAAAAGCCTAGCAAAGCGGCTCCAAAATCGAGGGAGTTGGAGGAGCCACTATCGCCGTGACATGGCAAGTCTCTGCCACCGTGGAAATTGCCAACCAATCTGCCAACGGCCACTTGCTGGTTATCACAGGCCCAAACAATGCCATCTTGGGCTGAGACTAGGGTGGGGCACTGAAGCTCCTTGTGTCCATGCAGACTAACAAAGTCTACTTGGAAGACGACCTCTTCGAGCCAATGCTCCGAAGGCAGTGTATTCAGGTGTATGTCAAGAGTGCCTTAGAAGAGTTTACACCAGAAACTCTTGTGGAGATGGTCACCGCTCCCAATGAAGTCAAGACTATACAGCAACGAAACGAACACCTGGTATTCAAAGGGCTAACACAACTCATTGGCCGTGGGACAGTACTAGTGGAGGTAGAGGCCTCTAGAATACTCACAGACCAAGACCTTTTCGTAGTCACTCCCGATGAGAAGCTACGAGCCTTGAGGGAGTCTGTGTGGCTTCTGGCATTATGCAAGGCTGCAACAGCAACAGCTTCCTGGTCGAAGTCTAAACACCACTGCAAAGCTGTTAACTCTCGCCTCTTGGAAGTGATAGCCCACATCCAGAAAGGCTACTGCCTCGAGACAGTTGAAGTAAAAGCGACTTCAATTGCCGATCCAATCTTGACCAAAAAGTCAGGCACTAAATTCGTTGAGGCAATGCGACTCGGGCCTAGACTACGTAATGGCCAGAGGAGCATTCTGATGGATCTCTTGAGATCCTATCGAGATGTTTTTGCCTTGGAAATGTCCGAACTTGGATTAACCAACCTAACCAAGCATCGAATCGATACTAGCATTCAGGCCCGTCCGGGAACCTCTCCGAAGTAGTAGTCCCGAACAAAAAGAAATCATCAGGAAAACGGTTCAAGAAATGCTCGAGACCGGAGTGGCTCGACCATCCAAGTCTCCTTATGCTTCACCGGTAGTCTTGGTGAAGCAGAAAGACGGGCATTGGCATTTCTGCATTGATTATAGGCACCTGAATGACATCACCAAACCGGACAACTACCCATTATCCCGAATAAATGATGCTCTAGACTCACTTCTTGGGTCGAGACTCGTCGCGACCCTCGACATGGTCTTTGGCTACTGGCAATTTGAGGTCTCCGAGGAAGACAAGGAAAAGACCGTGTTCATCACACCTGGTGGGCTATTCGAATTCAATCAAATGCCTTTGGTCTTCGGTCGCCACAGAAGAGGTCGAGATCACAAAAGCCAACCTGCACGAAGCTCATTTGTGACAAAAGAAGTACTACGACACCAAACGGAAGACACCATAAACATACAAAGTTGGAGATCCAGTACTCATTCAAGATCAACGCATTGTGCCTGATGAAACTAAAAATCTACGTTACTCGTACCGAGATGGTTACACCATAACCAGAATCATCAGCGACACAGTGCTCGAGCTGGAGCACGAAGACATGTTCGGAAGGCTGATTTGGGATACAATTAACATAGTCCATATCAAGCCGAAACAACTGAGGGCAGTTGTTCAAGGGTTACAGGGGGAGAAGAACCTAACTCCCCACAGCAAGAGGAACCCAACTCCTCACAACAATAGCAACCACACCGACAACAAACTACTCATCAACACCTTATTAACCCATCTTTCAACAACTCACAATACAACCCAAAATTTTTTGTTTACATTGCCGCATCAGTTCAGTCGCATTCAGTTGCAATTCTACTATAAAAAAACACAATGTGTGTGACCACAAACAATCACGCACCACTGCTCATGTTTCACCTCTCGAATCAGATTCCTAATGGGTATAAATTTTGTACATTGCGTTTGGGAACCAGGTCGTCTGACAATCACAACAAACAATAGATGAAGAATGGCATTCAATACCCGGAAACCGACACCCCATAGACCCCCAATAATAAACACAATTTGGGTGGTTTATTGGAGTTCCAGTTAATTCTGTGAAACTATAAAAATTCCATGGGACTCTGAAATTTTATGCCTTAATGGGGGGTCGGAAACACACGAGTATATAGACGACGCCGAGCTGGTAACCAGCACTTCAAAAATCATCACGAGAAAAGTAAGACGTCACAGTGCAGTGAGACCACAAAAACCAGGACGATGCCATCCCTGGCCCATCTACGTGTATGGACCCGGATGACACCATGAGGCGTCCACTTGTAACCGAGGAAGTCATGGACAACACAGCACACGCTGTTGACCTGACAACGTTGACTGCACCACCTCACCTCACCACTTCGCCCAACTGCGGTACTGCAGCTCTAACAATTCCGGAGCCACTACCGACACCCATAGTCCTGCCACAAGTGACACAGCCTTTTCGCATCCCAACAGTAACTACCAAAAGATTTCCGGTATACCGACCACTTCATCAAGAAGCAAGATGTGAACGATTGCTGAATAACTGCTGGGCACTCTGGCAGCAACATTTGAGGCCAGTGAACACCTACTAACTGGGCCACTACAACCTGATGGAGGGGATTCCACGGCTTTACTTACTGGAGGAAGGACGCTATGTCGTGGGCTTGTCATACCATCTGTAACTCTCCATGGCCATCCTAATACCCTCCAGCAGGTACGTCAAAATCTACCCATTTTCAGAGCAGCTCATCACCCTGGCCCTTGGGGCAATTCAACAAGCCTTCATCCACAGTCTCCTGGGGTCCCCGCTTAACAGAGCATACAACATCGCTCGAATGATTGTATGGAGAACCTGTGCTACGTACCAGGCCGCCATCCTCTGGGACGTCATCTACAGTGTCCTCACTGGACAACCACCTGCCTGGATGGTAGCTGCCGACACCACCGTTCACCGAAGTTTCCTGGAAAGTCTCCGGGGTTTCAAAAATGGATGGATCGTCTCTGCCTGGGAAGCATACCACCCTTGGCTGCAGAGCAAACTCCTTCAACCACCGTCAGACCCCCTACAAGCACTTCACTGACACGTCTCGGCATGCACATGTGCATGCAACCACCTAAGGTTGGTGTAAGTTAAAAATCCACTTGTACTCGTGTGGTCATCACTCATCCGGGTGGTGAGTTTCGATAAAATGATAAAAATTAAAAACACAATTGTAACCGCATGACCATTCCACCTATCATATGTATCTCATTTTTAATAGGTACTCACCACCTTGGCGAGTTTTAATTTTAATCGTCTCTTTATACGTTAGGGGACACTGACGCTTTTGTGTCAGTGCCCTCTTGAAATCTACCTCTGTACAAGGTGCGTGCTCATCCGCCCATGTCTTCCCGCTTGCATAACTTGACCCTTCCGCCTTTGGCTGGATTACATAGCTGGGGTACAAGGACATACTCCAAACAAAGTTGGGGGTATGTAACACCCAGTAATGCACATTCCCACCAAATCCATAGCTTGAGGGTAAACAACTCCTGCTTGTCCGTCCCTCCTCTCTGACTCACACCCTTGACTCATATCAATGTGGCGGAGAGATACTCTTAGAACCATGGTCACTTGGACCTGGTTACACCTCGCAAGTGTACACAGGTCCAAGGTATAAAAGGACCATGTTCCTCTTTGTTCATCATCCTTCTCTTTGCTCAACCTTGTATTACGTAGATTTTTATATCCGTACCACATCATGGGCTCGAGGACGCACCTTTAATTACCAATTCATTCTTGTAATGTTACTGTTTTCTGTACAAGAATGAATAAAAGTGTTACAATGAGAAACTGTGTTGTCTTTCTGTTCGGTAACTAATACTTCTCTACAGAGGCCGGAGACACCATAGGGCAAGGAGACATACGATCCTGGAGCAGCTACAGCATTTTCATTTGGGTAAACAACAAAGGTTTGACAGAGAGGATTTATCACGAAATCCAAAAGGCTGTGTGCTGCAGTTCGACAGACAGAAATAACCAAAGGATCTGTAACCTTGTGTCCAGGTGAACAACACTAGGAAGATACGACAATGCTGCGAAGAATTGGGCTGTGGTAGTTGGACAGTGTGTGGCAAAAACAAAAAAGTACCCACACCTGTCAAAGAAGTAAAAAAATAATAGGTCCTAGTGAAACAAAGAGCACCTACTCCTGTTAATACCGAGAAAAAGATGCTAAAAATAATCAAGAAGTTCAAGTTATGATTCGAAAACGAGAAAAAGTAAAAAAAACCCCTGAAAGTTTAGACATCTATTTTCGATGGGAGCTGATAACAAAGGAATCTATAGATTAGGCTGTGGTCTAGAAGGCAGAGATGTCGCCAGGTCTGGTGAATAAATGACAAAACATCCAACAGAAGATTTAATCCGTGATGCTTAAGCAGAGTTGTGCTGTGATACAACTAACGAAAGACTCCTCAGCATAAAGTGGATTTTAACAGTTGTATTGCAATTTACATAATCTACAAAAACGGAAACCAAATGAAACTACTGCAAAGTGGGACCTGGGCGTCGTCTGGAAAGACAGCCAGTGCCCAGAAGTCGGAAACTGAAATGACAGTTTATCCTGATGAAGAAATACCAGAAGCTCAACACAAAAAACTGAAACCAAAAGAGAAGTTTGCCCTGATGAAGAACTAACAGAAGCTCATCACAAACGAAATGAAGTTGAGACTCAGGAAAAAGAAGTTCCTCTTGATGAAGAAATACCAGAAGCTCATCAAGATAAAATTGAAGTGGAAAAAGAAATGAAAAGCCAAGAAGAAAACGCAGGATCCCAAAGTAGAAGGAAATTACGTAACAGCTAATATTTACTGAAAAAATTAAAAAAAATTGGCATCAAAATGGCCAAGTTTGACTTAGAATACTCTAATTATAATGGAGAAAAAGCACCAGAAATTCAAATTTGCCACTTTTCGGAGTGCCGCTTTGTGAGAAGAAAAAAATGTAAGAAAAGGCCAAATATGCCCAATTTGGCTAGATTCTAGATATGGTTTATGTACATTATTTTTATGTGCCAAAAAGTTTAATTTTATCAGTTCGAATTTATCTTTTTTATCTGGATTAAATGACTTTGTTTTCACAAGTCAAACTGTGGTTAACTTTATTTATTTACGTGCTTGTGTTTCATCTTAGACTATTGAAACGTTCAGGTCCTTAGCATTTATTTTTTTTGCATTTTTAGCACCGCTTATTTTATGGGGCTTAATACTTTTGTTCGGCTCTGTATTATGTTTAGTTTTTGGGCCTTTTCGATTCCACCTCTTGCTTAATGTATTTGTTTCCAATTCATTGGGTTTTTATGTGTTTTTAATATTTTTGTTTTCATTTAAGATGTTCACACATGAACATCACACATGAGTCATCAGTTTTGGGCCAGCTGGACCAATCCTTTGATTGGTCTATTTGGTCCCAAACTTCGAAATTAACCAATGATAAAAAGTGGCCTAGGAATCCGACTTAGACTTTCAAGGTTTAAAAGAAGACGTTTCTGTATGTTTTTCAGTTAATCCTAAAATACCGAATCTTTGCCCAATTTATGCTAAATTCATCTTGTTTCTATTTACGGTATTTCTATAAGTGTTGGTTGTTCAAACCCAGTTATCATTTTCGAGAGATATTTTTATATGGAATAAATTAACTATTTTAATTTTCAAACCAATAGTGATTTTATTTCTATTTTCACGACTGTCCATTTCATTATTCTGCAGCTCTACACCTCATAATTTTCTCGTCTAGATGACAATTTAGGTGAAAACCTGCAACATACCACTAGCTAAGTACACTAGTTCAACGCCATTTTTAAGGATAATTTACTTATGAAGACAAAAGATCATCAAGAGTGAGTGTTTTAACGAAAAATAGTGAGGACATAAATAGGTATTATATATTGTCCTAGTCCTCCCGGGCCGATAGAAATAGTGACCTAGCCAATCATTATAGATACAAGTATCACAACTTAAGCAGATTCTATCAAGGGAAAAAAGGTTCATCGGTAGTTTACAAAACTTGCTACCTAGTTTTATTCTTGAAAACTGTGTTGTTGCAAAACATGCGAGCAGATCATTTTAATTGTGCAAACAATTTTGAAAAAATAAAATTTCTGAAAGTTTATTGTCACAATATACAATAAAAGATGTTGATGAATAGCAACATAGATAACCGCAAAGTTTTCTCAGCAAGTACAAGATAGGCTGAGAGCCAAAGCGGAAGAAAAAGACTACAAGAGGAGAAGCGTGCCCAAGAAGAGCAACGACGACATGAAGGCCGACTCAAACCTGAAGCTTCATCAGAAACCCCTCAATGAAGCTACGAGCAGACAAGGATCAACCTGTTCACCTCAATCATGAAGGATGCCTCTCCTGGTAGTATAAAAAAACTAGTACACAAATTATGTGGAGAAAAGCCAATGACACCACATTGCAGAGAACACACACATGAAAGAAACACAAGACAAAAAGATTCAATGATCAATGAAGAAGTACCACACAAATATGGGCGAAAGCCTTGGCCAGTACAATCAAATTTGATTTCAGACCACCAACTGATGTCATATGCAGAAAAAGATGCAGCAGACGTGGACTGAAAAATGAACGAAGAAGACATCAACTTGAAAAGTCAACAAGAAGTCCATGCTGCAGTTCGGCACCAACTAGAAGTCTCGAAGCAACCACACTTTATGTGCATTTAGGTTTGACCAAGAGGATCTATGGTAAAGTTAAGACATCTGTGTGCTGTGGTTCACCAGACAGCAACAACCGAGAGATCCGTAGCCCTGTGCCCATGTGATCAACATAAGGCAGATGCAATGAGGCCTAAGAAGAGTTGGGCTGCAGATCGGCGACAGAAGAACTCAAGAAGTCTGATGTTGGAAGAAGACTTTGCAGCTGGAATCAGAAGCCACACCATCCAAGAAGAAGGCCAAAGGAAAAAAAACACTGCAAAGTGGGTGCATCAAAACAACTGAAACAGATGTCAAGAGGTCGATCAAGTGGCCGGGTGTAGTGAAATGAAGAGTAGCTACTCCTGTTATAAAGATGAAAAAGCAGAACCGTGTGTGGTGAAACCAAAAGTACCCAGACCTGTTAAAAAGTCAAAGAAGTTCTAGTGAAAATCAGAGTAGCTACTAATGTTAAAATGACAAAAAGAGAAAGACAGTGTGTGGCAAAAACCAAAAAAGTACCCACACCTGTTAAAAAAGTCAAACAGGAGTTAGTGAAGCTAAGAGTAGCTACTCCTGTTGAAATCAAAGAAGATGCCAAAGAAAGTCACCAAGTTCAAGCTACGATTCAAAAAGAAGAGGTGTCGACAAAACCTAGATGTTTGGATGGCGAGGTCTGACGTGAGCAGACAATGAAGGAATCTAAAGTTTGGACTGCAGTTCAGAAAGTAGAGATGTCCCCAGGTCTGGTGAGCCTGTGCTAACACACCCAACATGAGATGGAATCCTAGACATTTAAGCAGAGCTGTGCTGTGGTACAACAGAAGGACTCCCCAAAGCACCAATAAGCAGAAGTGAAATTTCAACCCACACCATCAAGAAAGATAACAAAAAAATAAAACCACTGCAAAGTTGGACCTCTACATTGTCCAAAAAGACGGGCAATGCCCAGATGTCCAAAGAAGAAGAAGCAATTCATCCTGGTGAAGCCATACCAGAAGCTCATCATGACCAAACTAAAACCAAAATAAAAGCAGAGAAGGTAGTAGTGAAGCTAAGAGTAACTACTGCTAAAGACAACTTTGCAGCCAGTAAATAAATTTGCACAATCCAAGAGTGAGCCCAATGAACAAAACCACTGCAAAGTGGGCCCATCAAAACATCTGAAACAGACGTTAAGACCAAGCCCACAGAAGAGCAGGTTGTTGTGAAACTAAGAGTAACTACTCCTTTTGAAACGAAACAGATGTTGAAGAGAGTCAACCAGAAGACAACAAAGAGTTGACGAGTTAGGACAGGAACCAATAACGAAAGAATCTAATGAATGGGCTGCTGTCCGCAAAGCAGAGATGTCTCCAGGTTGGGTGAGCCCGTGCCAAAATGCACCAAAGATTGAATCGACAATGTTTAAGCGTAATCCTGCTGCAGATCAACTGAGGGACTCTCCAAAGCATCAAGCAGACTTCGACAGTGATATTTCGATCCACACCATCAACAAAAAGGCAACCGGATTAAATAACTGCAAAGTGGGGATTCTCCGTTGTTTGCAAAAATGAGCGATGCCAAGAAGTCCAAAATCTAAGCAGAGCAGACTGTGGTGAAACCAAGAGTAGCCTTGCCTATTAAGAAAGAAGCAGACCAAGTAGTAGTCACCAAAAATGCTGCTTTTGTTAAAAACAAAACATAACCAATAGTAGACTCATAGAAAGCTACTGTTGTTGAAACTCAAACAGAACAGAATGTAGTGAAATTAAAAGTAACTACTCGTGTTAAAAACAATAGGCAGAGACAGTGTGTGATGAAAACCAATGAAGTACCCACACCTGTTCGAGAGAAATTTAAGCAGAACATAGAGTAGCAAAAAAAGTCACTACACCTGTTATGGGCTCAGCCAGAGGGACAAGACTTCTCTGTCGGTTGCAAAACCCATGTTGTAAAAAAAGATTCAAGATGTTTTGACCAAGTTGATTGAGACAGTCACACCTCATGAGTCAATTCCAAAATCCAGATGAGCAGAGGTCGTAAGTCAAAAATGACTGCTGACAGTGGTGCCGAGACACCCATCGTTAGTGAGTCACTTTTAAGAGACATGAAACTCATCATGATCCAGTGCCGTTTCCGCCAATTCTGACTGGTGCCAGAAAGAATCCATTTAACAACATCATGCCGATCCAAGTAGCCGACAAACTTGTCAGACAAAAATTGACTGTCATCAAAGGACGACATGAGGGTTTGCTGGAAAATGACCTCGGTAAAGACCTTTGAGTTGAAATAAGCAAAAAAAAGTCTACATTAGAGAGGAACTGTTACCAGACACTCTTCATGAGCAGCAACAAGCACAAGAATTTATCCAAAATCTTAAAAATCAAGATGAAAAAGTACAAGAGAAGCTCCTGAAGAAGGGCCAGCAAAACTATGCCAGGTCCAGAACCTCGGGTTGGATCTGAAGAAAGTCGCTATCGATGCTCCATATGAGTTACAACAAAGTAGCCTTCAGTTCATCGATTCGTGCGAAAGCATGATTCAGCAGGAAGGAGTTAACATTTTTCTTAGAATCATCGAAGATAACGAAAAATCCATTTTTTGAATTCAAATTGTGAATCCTACTAGAAAAGTCATTCACCTCGGAGCCAGAGGGACGACCACAGAGATCGAAAATGTCACTACAGCTCTCGATGTACCTGTGGGCCCTTCGATCTACAAAATGAAAGCAGATTTTGACAGTGCTATTTCGATCCGAACCATCTACAAAAACGGCAACCAGATACAACCATTGCAAAGTAGCACCTTTACGTCATCTGAAAGGACAGGCAACATCCATAAGTCCGAAAAAAAAGAGGTTATTCTCGATGAAGCCACACCAGAAGCTCATCACAACATAACTGAAGCTGAAAATTGAGAAGTTCTTCCTGGTGAAGCCATCCAGAAGCTCATCGCTACCAAACTGAGGTCGGAAATCAATTAGTTCGTCCTGGTGAAGCCATCCCAGATGCTCATCACAATGTAACTAAAGCATGATGAACTCATACCAGGAGCTAATCACGACCAAACTAAAGTTGAAAAAAAAGTTCAGCCTGATGAAGCCCTACCAGAAGCTTGTCACGACCAAACTGAGAGAACTGAAGATGAAAACATCAAAGAAGAAGTCGACGAGGAAGATAATATCCAAGAAGCAGACGACTTACCTGCGGTCCATCCAGAAGTCCATCATAAAGATAAAGTCACTCATGATGCAGAAATCTCAGAAACTCATCATGAAGAGGCTAAAGACTAAGAGACTCAGGAGCTACCACCTGAGAAACCAAAAAGAAAGCATGGTAGGCCCAAGAAAACCAATTATAACGAAGTTTCCTTGGATTTCTGTATTCAAACACGAAATGGCCAAATTTGTATCAGAAAACCCGAAAAATGATGAAGAAAACTCACCAGAAATTCAAATTTGCCGCATAGTGCAGCTTCATCTGGTGAGAAAAGAAAGTTTGAAAAGAAAAAAGGTCACTAGCTATACCTACATTGACTTGTAGCTAGGACATGGCGACTTCTTGGAACCATGTAGAGAAGCAAACACTACTGTGGGTGCCACTTTTGAATACATTTCTAGTGGTAATAAAGGCTGAAAAAACTTTTTATCAAAGTTTTTGAAAATAAAAGAAGTGTCAAGTCGTGATTCTTTTTATTATAAAAGAAAATGCCACATACTTTTAAAAACAGCTCCAGCAATGGAGAATCAAAAGATTTCTCCATGCTATTTGGAGAAGAAAAGGAAAAAAGGTAAGAAAAAAGATGACTGTATTGCCTCCAAAGAAGATGTTATTGGCAGCAATGTCCAGTTGTCTACAGGTGAAAAACAGAGAAAGTGTTTTCTCAAACAGTTTATTTAAAAGAATGCTGCACTTTTTCTATTGGCAAAAAGAAAAACAAAAAAAAAAGATTGACAGTGAGAAACAAGACGTGGATGCCCTTGCAGCCAAAGAAGTTCTCAGCAGCAATGCTTGGCCATCTACGAATCAACAATAGAAAAAAGACTCTGAAAAATAACTTACATCCAGACGACCTTAGCAATACCCGGAAAAAGAGATGGAAGAGGATATCTGGTTCCGGAAGAGTAAACATTCACAAAGAAGCACCAGAAATTTGAAATTGACTGGTGAAAAGAAAGATTTGGAAGAAAAAGGAAGTCATCACTAGCTCCGCCCATTTTTACCCCGAACTACAACCTTGCAACCCCAAAGGACCATGTGGAGAGGCATCCGCCATTTTAGATGCTCCTCTCGAATTAGTTGTTCATAAAGATCAACGTCAAACGTTTTCAAAGAAGTTCTCGAAGTTGTCAAAGGTGACAAGTCGTTACAAGTTTTATTTTAAGAAGATGCCGCGCTCTTCCAACCACAAGTCTTCAAGTGAAGACTCCATGGATTTTTCAGCCCTGTTTGATAAGCAGAAGAAGGAAAGAAAAACGACTCAAGATGCCACCATTACAAACGAAGATGATTCCAGCAGTAATGCCATGTCGTCAGCATCAACAAACAAAAAACCTAAGAAGAAAAGAAAAAGTCTGGACCAGGAAGATGATTTGTATGAATATCTCATGTCCAGAATGAGAGCACCGTCGACATCGAGTTTTGGCAATCCTGAGCCAGAAAATCGTATGGACGTGCATCAGAGCCAGGAGGCCTGGAAGCAGGGGTACTTCACGCTCAGTAGGGGGTGAGATGTTCAGGCACTTAGCGTTTATTTTAGGGGGTTTAATACTTTTGTTGGGCTCTGAATTATGTTTAGCTTCTGGGCCACACTGTACTAAGTGTACCGGTTTACCCAGATTATGTTTTGGTGTTGACCATTTTGATTCTCCCTCTTGCCCATTGTATTTGTTTTCACTTCATTGGGTTTTTATGTGTTTTTAATATTTTTGTCTTCGTTTAAGATGTTCACACCTGATTGTGAAAAGCCTGAGTCATCAGTTTTGGGCCAGCTGGACTAATTCTTTGATTGGTTCATTTGGTCCCAAACTTCGAAATTAACCAATGATAAAAGAAATTGCCTGAGAATCTAACTTGGATTCTCAGGGTATAAAAAAAGATGTTTCTGTATAGTTTTCAGTTAATCGTAAAATACCGAAGCTATTCCCAATTTAGGCTAGATTCGTTTCGTTTGTATTTACATTATTTCTATAAGTGTTGTGTGTTTAAACCCAGTTATTATTTTCGAGAGAGATATTTTATACGGAGTAAATCAACTATTTAAATTCCCAAACCAGTGGCGATTTTATTTCTATTTTCGCGACTGCATTTCATCATTGTGCAGCTCTACATCTCATCATCTTCTGATCTGGACGACGATCAGGTGCAAACATGCAACATACCAGCTAAGCAGTTCAATGCCATGAAAGTCCAACAATGTATGAAGACAAAAGATCCACCAGACTGTGAGTCTTTTAACAAAGACTAGTGAGGACATGAAAAGGTATTATATTGTCCTAGTTTTCCCGGGCGATAGAATTAGTAAATTAGCCAACTTGCTTCGTATCACAATTTAAGCAGATTCTATCAAGGGGAAAAGGGCCCATCACATTATTACCTACCGGAAGGTAGGTGTCTAAGAGAACAAAATGAGACTTTAGTTAGGATTTTACGTAAAGATAATACCACCAGCACTTCTTCCTTAGAACAGTCATTCAAAGCCTTAACATGAAATAGACGGGAAGTTGCCAGCCTAGGAAAGTAACAGTCCAAGGATGCAGCACCATGAATTTCAGCTTTTAACCTAGTCATCATCTCCAAGTCTCTCAAATATCTCAAAAATGCTAGTTTTATAAGTGTCCATGTGTGATATTTGCCCTAAAAATACTTGCCCTAAAGCCATTTGCCCCAAAGAGACGATTGCCTTAAAACAGCTTGTCCTTAAGCAACAATTGCCCTAAAACCACTTGCCCTAATGGGACAATTACCCTAAAACACTTGCCCGGAGACATTTACCCTAAAGAGATATTTGCCCTAAAGAGATATTTGCCCTAAAGGGACATTTGCCCTAAAGGGACATTTGTCCTAATGGTTTAGGTCAGTTTTTGGGCAAATGGTTTTAGGTGAAACAATTTTTTGTTAAACGATTTTAGGTCAAATGGTTTTATGTCAAATACTTTTTGGTCAAACAGTTTTTGGTCAAATGGTTTTAGGTCAAACAGTTTTAGGGCAATTGGTTTTACATTAAATGGTTTCACATCAAATGGTTTAGGTCAAATGGTTTAGGTCAAATGGTTTAGGTCAAACGGTTTAGGTCAAATGGTTTAGGTCAAATGGTTTAGGTCATATGGTTTAGGTCAAATGGTTTAGGTCAAATGGTTTAGGTCAAATGGTTTAGGTCAAATGGTTTAGGTGAAATGGTTTAGGTGAAATGGTTTAGGTGAAATGGTTTAGGTGAAATGGTTTAGGTGAAATGGTTTAGGTCAAATAGTTTAGGTTAAATGGTTTAGGTCAAATGGTTTTAGGTCATATGGTTTTAAGTCATATAGTTTAGGTCAAATGGTTTTAGGTCATATAGTTTATGTCAAATGGTTTTATGTCAAATTGTTAAGGTCAAATGGTTTAGGTCAAACCATTTTAGGGCAAATAACTAGAGCAATTCGTTTTATTTCAAATAGTTTTTGGTCAAATGATTTGAGGTCATATGGTTTTATGTCAAATGATTTTAATGCAAGTTCAAAATAAATGTGTTTAGGTGAATTATAGGGAATCCCATTAAGGACCCGACCAAATAAAAATTGACTTTATTATTAATATTTTAAATTGAAATACTAAATCAATATTTTGTCAATATATGTCAATATAT
Source organism: Brachycybe producta (assembly GCA_036925085.1). Lineage (NCBI taxonomy): Eukaryota > Metazoa > Arthropoda > Diplopoda > Playtdesmida > Andrognathidae > Brachycybe > Brachycybe producta. Next base: position 5,413,149 of record JAUPFP010000010.1, on the reverse strand, counting down.
ATATATATATATATATATATATATATATATATATATATATATATTGTGACGGACCTTTTTCCACTAGTAGAATCTGCTCTTTTAAGTTAATACGAGCGAATTTACACTCGTATTGATAGTGAGTGGCTAGGTAACTAATTCTACTTGCCTGGGAGGACTAGACCAATATAATGTATATTTTGCGTCCTCACTAGTCTCTGGATAAAGACTTCACAGTCTTGAGGATCTTTAGTCTAAGTATCACTCGGACTTTCATCCATAAATTTGTCCCGAAAATAGTGTGAAATATACTTAAAATTTTGCGTTGCAGGTTTGTACCTGATTGGAGTCCTGAAGTATCCAAACAGGGTGAAGAGCTGCAGTGTAATGATAAAAGTCGCGTCACAAAAATAATCCAACATGAAAGAAATAGAGAAAATACCACTGGTTTGAGTTAAACTAATTGGAAGTTTTATTCCAGATATAAAAATCTAACTCGTTTAAGAAAAACACCACACATAAAAATAGCACTTTGAGAAATTAAAATAAAACAACCTAGCCAAAATTGGGCATAGGTTCGGTCTTGTGAGAATTGCTCTTGAATACAAAAATATGACTTTTTATACCCTGAGAACCCAGAAGTCAGATTCTCAGGGCACAAACTTGTAATTGGTTAAATTAAACTTGTGGCCCAAATAGACCAATCAATGTATCAGTCTATTTGGACAAAATCCCTGACTCATCCTGTTATCACACAGGTGATAACAGAGAAAAACGAAAACAAAACAATTAAAAATGAATAAACACATTAAAATGAAAATAAAAACGAGGGGAAACAGAAAGGTCAAGATTAATTATAGCATCTGGGTCACTTGGTACCAAAAGTACCGAGCGGCCCAGAAGCTAAACAGAATACAGGGTGACATTAATACACAAAAAAAAACCAAAACGATATAGCAATAAAACAAGTATTAAGCGGCAGGCCCTAAACATATATATTTATACATACATACATACATACATGTATATTACATGTATATGTGTATTTATGTATATATATATATATATATATATATATATATATATATATATATATATATATATATATATAAATATATATATAAATATATATATATATATATATATATATATATATATATATATATATATAAATACATAAATATATAAATATACAGGGTGTTACAATATATATATATATATGTATGTATGTATATATATAAATGTATATATATATATATATATATATATATATATATATATATATATTGTAACACCCTGTAAATTGTGATCCTGCCAAAACCATAGCCCGGTGGTAAACAACTCTCAACAGTCCCTCCCTCCCCTCTGACTCACCTTTCTGACTAATACCCAAGCGGCAGATTGATACACATAGGACCATGGTCACTTGGACCTGGTTACACCTCGCAGGTGTACACAGGTCCAAGGTATAAAAGTGCTGTGCTCCTCTTTGTAGTTAGTTCTTGTCCTTTGCCTGTATTACGTGATCTTTATCCGAATCATGGGCCTGAGGATGCACCGTTTGTATTGATATATTCATCCTTGTATTCTGTGTTTCTTACAAGTGATGAATAAAGAGTTATAATAAGAAACAGCGTTGTCTTTCTGTTAATGTAACCAACTTCTCTTCAGAGGCCGGAGACTCCACAACGCAGGAGGTATACGATTCCTAGCAGCTACAACGTCTTCTCTTGTCGGTGTACCGAAAGGAGATGTATATCAGCATCGACCGGAAGAGAGAGAGATGGCCACCAATCTGCTGCATAGATCTCACCCCCATGCAGAGGAGTGACCACAATCTGTCTCCATCCAGCTCTCTCTGCTGCTCGAATCTTCTCCGTGCGGGCACTGCACGGTTCAGAGAAGAATCGAGATACAGAAGATGTCATCTTAAAGTTGGTAAAATAAAATGGCCGATGCCAAAAGCTCACAATATATATATATATATATATATATAAATATACATATACATATACATATATATGTATAATAGCTAGTACACAACTAATAATTTAAATGCATTTAAATAATAAACGCATTCTACAGTGCCCTGTGAAAGGCAAACAAACAATATGTCAAATTCAATTTATTCAGTTAATAATCTGTTAATAATCCATATATATATATATATATATATATATATATATATATATATATATAGATATTTATATATTTATATATGTATATATTGTGAGCCTTTGGCTCATTTTTGGCTTTTATATATATATATATATATATATATATATATAAAAGCCAAAAATGAGCCAAAGGCTCACTGTATATATATATATATATATATATATATATATATACAGTATATATATATATAAATATAAATATATATCATTATTTTCAGATTATTAACTGAATAAATTGAATTCGGCATATTGTTTGTTTGCCTTTCACAGGGCTCTGTAGAATGTGTTTATTATTTAAATGCATTTAAATTATTAGTTGTTTACTAGCTATTAGTGTCTATAGGGCAAATGTCTATATCCCATCTAGTAATTAATTAATAATAACCGTGTCAATTTGCGACTTATGTCCTGTACCGTTTCTATCAAAAAATTAATTCTACAGAATCATGATCAGAACATACAACGCAAAGTAACAATGTTATTACAAATAAACAGTTTGTAATGACAAATTGTGAATTTGCAAAGTATGTTCTTTACAAATCATAGAAGTCACTTGTAATACAAGACAAAATATAGGTTGAGGTCATATGGTTTTATGTCAAATGATTTTAATGCAAGTTCAAAATAAATGTGTTTAGGTGAATTATAGGGAATCCCATTAAGGACCCGACCAAATAAAAATTGACTTTATTATTAATATTTTAAATTGAAATACTAAATCAATATTTTGTCAATATATGTCAATATATGTCAATATATATATATATATATATATATATATATATATATATATATATATATATATATATATATATATATTGTGACGGACCTTTTTCCACTAGTAGAATCTGCTCTTTTAAGTTAATACGAGCGAATTTACACTCGTATTGATAGTGAGTGGCTAGGTAACTAATTCTACTTGCCTGGGAGGACTAGACCAATATAATGTATATTTTGCGTCCTCACTAGTCTCTGGATAAAGACTTCACAGTCTTGAGGATCTTTAGTCTAAGTATCACTCGGACTTTCATCCATAAATTTGTCCCGAAAATAGTGTGAAATATACTTAAAATTTTGCGTTGCAGGTTTGTACCTGATTGGAGTCCTGAAGTATCCAAACAGGGTGAAGAGCTGCAGTGTAATGATAAAAGTCCAAGATGGCCACCATTATGATCATCTCTTTGTCTTTATTGGTTGATTGTTTGGGTTCTTTTTTGTGTTTTACCTAATGGATACAATGTCCAGCAGGGTTGTGTTAATACTGAGTAATAATCTCTTTATTATTTTACATTACACACTGTGTTCGTGTGCTTTATTCTGGGAAAGTATTCATGGGGAGGGTGGGGGTTTCCAGTGGGAATACACCAGCAACGCACCATTATGTTTCTGTCATTTTTGGCCGGTACGTCGCAGCTGCATCCACGGTAAGCTCCATCGGGAATTTACCGTGGATTCTTTGTTTCGATCGGCGGTAAGCGTCCGTCGATCTATGGAGAACGCAACTTCTGACCGGCATCACCCAGGACACGGACAGACAAGAGGAGGGCTAGAATCCTGTCCCAAGGGAGTCAGTGGCTGGCGAGATGGGGAAGTTTCACCAGGATGTTGTGGCTACCAGCCGGGTAGTTACACCCTTTGCCCTTAAAATCATTTGACATAAAACCAAATGACCTAAAACCAATTGCCCTAAAACCATTTCACTTAAATCCATTTGTCCAAAAATTGTTTGACATAAATCCATTTGACCTAAAACCATTTGACAAAAAACTGGTTGCTCTAAAACCATTTGACATAAAACTGTTTAACCTAAAACTGTTTGACCTAAAACCATTTAACCTAAGACTGTTTGCCCTAAGATCAATTGATGTATACCCGGTTGACCTAAACCCATTTGACCTAAGACCATTCAACCTAAGACCACCCGACTTAAGACAGTTTGACCTAAAACCATTTGACCTAAAACTGTTTGACCTAAAACCATTTGACCTAAAACTGTTTGACCTAAACCTGTTTAACCTAAAACCATTTGAAATATACCCATTTGAATTTTACATCAAACCATTTGACCTAAAACCATTTGAACTAAAACTGTTTGACCTAAAATGATCTGACCTAAAACCATCTGACCTAAAACCGTTTGACCTAAAACTGTTTGACTTAAAACCGTTTGACTTAAAACCATCTTACATCAAACCATTTCACCTAAAACTGAAATAAAACTGTTTGCCATAAATGTCCCTTTGGGCTGCAAATGTCTATTTAGGGTAAATGATTTTAGTGCAAATGTCCCTTTAAGGCAAGTGGTTTTAGGGCAATTGTCCTTTATTACAAATGACTTTAGGGCAAGTGTCTGTAGGGCGAGTGTCTTTCGGGCAAATATATCACACTTACCCTTACAAGACTTGTATAAAATAAGGCCAGTTTTTATAAGTCTCAAGATACCCTCAGAAAAACTACAAACTACAAGTGCAGCTTAGTGTCCTGCTTCTCAAAAATACAATTTTTTTTTAATTTTATGAAGCCGTGTAAAGGACATACATTGCAAATTCACAATTTGTCATTATAAATTGTTAAATTGTAATAAGATTGTGAATTATCAAATACATGTCCTGATCAGAGCTCAGTAGAATTCACTTGTATTACAAGACTTGTGTTTTTGAGAAACAGGACACATGTGCAAACCTGTATTCTACAAGAGAAAGCAGTCAATGCGATCTTCAAAGATAATTTATCGGGCGCAAGCCTGATGGGATACAGACGACAAAAAATCGTCAAAGCCGTGAGTCTTTTTCAAGACTAGTGAGGACGTTAAAAGGGTATTATATTGGCCTAGTCCTTGTGGACTAGACAGGATAAGTGACCTAGCCAATAACTTTCGACACAAGTGTGATCTCATCTCGTGTCCACATATACGCAGATTCTATCAAGTCAAGAAGAGTCCATCACAATAGATGTGCCACCAAACAACAGACGCTTAATGAAAAAACCTAAAGTCTCCCTCTCTACTCAAACAGTGCTGCTGTCATGTCACATTTATTTTAATTCCCTATTCAAATACATGTATGCATTGTATTTCCTAGTCATACCAAAGTACTATGGCTTTGATATTTGAATTATCCAAACTTCCAAGAATTTCTGAATTTCTGAACAAGTGAGTACAGGGGTAGATTTTCGTTTTTTTAAATTTAAAATAATGTTGTTAGTTGACTTAAAAATGAAGTGACTTTTATGAGTCACTATTATGATTATTTTTTATTTTAAAAATTATTTTGGCAATCAATGGGTAGGACTTCACAATACTTCAACAAAAATGTTTTATTGGTAATGGTTAGGTGCAGTGAACTTGGACAACTGGGTTTTTCTTATGGACAGGTCTATTTTTGCTTGATCAAGAGTGGGCTCACCAATAGTTTGTTTTTGATCCAGCTAGTGAAGCAAAAATGTTGTTTATCAACAAGCATTAGAATAATGATCGTGTTCTCATATAAAAATCAACAATATCAATTTTTTGTCGGTGTATCTACCATATATAGTTTACAATTTTGGACCTATTTGACCAAACTTTGCAAAGTGAATTCCTATGATCCTATGTGTGGCATTATATCATATTCAAGATAGAATGATGGGTAATATGGCCACCTTCATATTCTGGCAAGGACAAAGAACAGGCATGCCATCTAGTTTTATACTGTATAAACACAATATGGTTTTTTCTGTCTATATACAAAAGAGAATGTCTATATCTTTGTCTTTTTTATACATTTCCACACAATTTAATCTATTACGATGAAACATAGCAGTACAGAGGAAATAATCTGTTTACTCATAGCTTTCTATAGTAACAGCTATACTACTGTATATATTTCTCTAAACCTAAGCAAGTTGCACTAAAACACTTATCCCCTTATACCTAGTACACACCTGATAATTTAAATGCATTTAAATAATAAAGTTGTTTTACAGAGCCATGTGAAGGGCAAAGAAACAATATGTCGAATTTTATTTATTAAGTTAATAATCTCAAAATATGGAGTTAACACTTAAGTATAATATATAAACTGTTGACAAAATATTGATTTAGTATTTCAATTTAAAATAATAATAAAGTCAATTTTTATTTAGTTCATGTATACTGGATTCTATATAATTCACTTAAACACATTAAGTTTGAATTCATTTAATGCATGTGTGTACAAGGTATTACACAAATCCAAAAGGACCTGAAATAAACATTGGGTCCAAATTTATTGGCCCGAAAATAACAGTTGACCTACCTAAACTAAAGGAAAATTTGACTTGAACGGGCATTTGATCTAAATGGTCCCTTTATGTACATATTCACTTGACCTAAAAGGATGTTTGACCTAAAAAGATATTTCACCTAAAAAGATGATTAGACATAAAGGGCAGTTTGCCTTAAGGAAATTTGACCTGAAGGGGCATGAAAAGGCAGTTTGCCTAAAGAAACAATTGACTGGAAGGGCCATACAGGTAGCAATAATGTTGAATGAAGGATTTTCATTCTGCATTTTATTCTAAAAATATATACTCAATTGATTCAATTCCACTTAAACATAAAACACTTCAGTTTCTTTTGATTTACTTTTTAATGTCATTATAATCATTTGTAGTGTTATTAATAATTTTTGTCTTTCTATTCTTACTATTGTCCTAATTATAGTAATATTTCCCTAATTATAGTATTATTTCCCTAATTATAATCTGTATGTTTAATTCACTCCTGTTATTAGTATATTCTTAGGATAAATACAAAAGTTAAACCCTGACTACTTGTTTATACAATTTGATTTCAGTTTTTAATCAGCTCACCAGTTTTATTCTTTAGTTCATTTCACAGTTGTTTGTTTGCTGTATTACCCTTATTTAGTTTATATTCAAGATTTTTTATGTAACAGATACTTCAATGTTTTTTCTTATTTTCAGTTGTATTATGCTTTTGGAACTTTACCCCTAGTCTCATAAATCCCCTTATTGTTATTATACTCCAAAAGTGCATTTAAACACCCTTCAAAGGGTGATCATATTTCTTTACATGGAAATTGTAAGTTGTATGTACTGTATACATTGAATACTAGACAGAAGTTTCAAAAGGAACCCCTATAGCTAGGGTCACAAAAGGTCCTGAGAAGCTTGCAAAATTCAAAAAACACGTTATCCACCCCTCCTCAGCCATAAGAGGAAATACATTTAAGACCCCAACTTAAATGTATTTCTTCATAGTTGTAAATCTCTAACTCAAGTTTTTATATAAAAATCTTAACTAGCCCATATACAAAATATTAATTTAATTTAAAAAGTAATCAACCAATCACAAAACTCCAATGATTCTCTATGAGAGAAAATCTGTATAAAAGGGCCAACATTTTGGCTAAAAACTCAGCATTTGGCAGTGGACCTGTGCCCAACAGCCTTTCTCTTGGAAGAATCTTGAACTACAGTGACAAGGAAGAGCTTTTTATAGTATTTGAATTGGAAACTGTATGGTCTTTCTGATACATAAGTTACCATAATCTTTGGATTGTCGGTCTTGTTGTCAGCAGACATTCAGGTTACCATAATCATTGGATTGTCGGTCTAGTTGACTGAAGACACTTAGTTACCATGATCATTTGATTGTCGGTCTTTTGTTTGAACCCACCTAAGTTACCATAATCTTGTGATTGTCGGTCTTTGTATTAGAGGGTACCTTTGGAAGATAACTGAAAGAATTCCAAAGTCTTCCTTTGTCACAGCTGGAACTATCTACAATTAAAGGTGGTATTCTCATATTGTAAGTGAATGAACATTTTTCTATTTTCTGATTGGGGTTATTGTAGTTAGGAATTTCCCAAAATAGCCATTGAGCCTTAAACCTATTGGCAAGTAACATAGCCTATTTAGCCAATTATATACCTCTTTAATTGTTTGGTCCCTTTCATCCCTTTCATTTTGGTTCTCATTGGACCTCAACTTATTTGCACCCCTTTTATGCCTCAGGACTCAACAAAGAAGGAAAAACCCATTCCTACCTTTAAAAATAGAAGCATCATTAACATAAAATATGCACTTTAACTTTATTTAAGTAAATGTCTGTAATTCAAGCATTATGTGTAGTTATTTTGCATTTCTTCTATGTTTGAGTTATAAATCATAATCATGCTATCTTAATTTCAATTTTTGTATAAATAAAATTCATATTATTTAAAAAAGTCAAGTTGATTTGTTTTCTTATAGACCTTCATTGATCTCTTGAACCTTAATACTCAATTAGTTGGCTTTTCTCATTAATAAAGTAATAAACCTCAGAGAACAGTCAACAGTAAAACAAACAATAAAATATTAAACTAACTTATGGTGAAACAAAATATACATTTCTGCTGACCAAGTCGGCCTCCAGCAGGTTTTTGTATGTGAAAACCACCACTACACACTGTCACTCTATAATGGCAAGCCTGGCCATTATTAACTCCTAGGCATCTCCACCTGGGGGAAGTGGTATCATCTGACCTCTCACACATTTAACCCAATGGTGAGAGGCATACTAGCACCAATATGGTATCTGCTTATCTACCTACTCTATGCAGATAACCATCAAGATTTTTGTTTGCTCCATAGTGTCAGTCGACAGGGTTAAGCCTAACTTTTTAGCTCTGAAAGTATCGCTCAAGCAGGCTTCACACAGCCCTGCCTCAAAAAACACCAGCACAACAATGCTTTTGCACAAGCCAGATCAAATACAAATAACTTGTTTTTGTGAAACTGTCAGTTTCCAATCACATCTAATTGATTCCATATTTTTTTTTTCTTGCTTACTTTTTTATTAAATATGTGTAATTAGGGAGGGGATTCATGTAGAGTTCATGTCATGTTGTGTCCAGTCTAGACCTCTCCCTTACCAACCTAGTTGTTACTAAGGTGAAGAAATGTTGCCACATCAGGTGACATCATAAAGGAATGACGTCACCTGGCCTGGGTATAAAGGTTAATATGCAGGATGCTTCAGGGAAAAGTGTAAGGCGTGAACCTATCATGGTTGGAGGCTCTGCTTTGGTCAATTTTTGCGTTGGCAGATTATTGTTTAATTGTTTGAATTGTATAACTTTTACGTGCTTTCTCAGCTTGCCAAAGCGTGGGTAGCTGCACCTATTATACAAACCTTTTAAGTGCCAATAAACACATTTATTGAAATTCCACTTTGTTGTCCAGGTCAGTACTTTCAGGGGGGTTTCCTACATGGGGCTCACAACTGCTGCATATCGCTATACCAAGAACCTCTTTGGGACAGTGTGGACTCGTCTCCAACGTTTTCTAGGTTTGCTAGTAGTTTTCATCTTGTTATCGCCTACATCAACTGGCAAAACTTGGTGATGGACTAGAACGTATGTCGAATTGTCTTGTCACCATTGGACACTCCTCGGTACAAGCCCTCCCAGCAAAGGAGTCCTAGTATGTCAGAGCAAAAGTTTGTCTGACTGGTGCGGGTAATGACACTTGCTTAATGGAGATTTACAGATGTATCCCACATGCCGGACTGCATATAAAATTTTTCCATCGAGAATCATGTTATTGACCTTGGCAGAAGTGCCGATGTTATTGCTAGTAGTCAGTTCAGTGGTGGAGACGCTTGTACACCCGCCATTCCTGCATCTAATAGGTGGTGTCAGCAGTATGAAGGTGCACTTCAACAGGAGATGAATGATAGCTAGTCATTCTATTTGTGATTGAAAACTCATACTAGTGGTAGACCTAGTCATTATTGTTCTTTTGCTTAGTCCAGTATGTGCAGATGTTTTATCAGCACTAGATAAAATATCTAACACCTTTACTTCGGTAGGTACATGCAAAACATATTCTTGGTAATAACAGCCTTCCTCAGTAATAACAGCCTTGAGGTCCAGGGCATTTAGTAATGACTGGTATTATTGAACAATACCTAACGGTGTGTACTATATATAGCTTGAAATTATCAGCTTTTCTCTAAAGTCTCTTCAAGTAAGAGGCAACAGTACTGACTGCTTAAGTGGAGACTGTCATAGTTGTAGAACCATAGCATTAATCTAAGTTGATCGGGAGATATCTCTTGGGTAATGAATTAATGACACCACATTGGATAGTGTTTAATGACATTTGTGAATTAACCTGCAAGAAATTTACTGTCCCTGTAATTACGCCAATAACTACAAATATAACTGAATAGCGTATGGACTCTTCTAGTGCTTTTTCTGGATCTGTATTTGATAATGCCTAAGTAATGAAAATAAAAATAAAACTATCTTGTGAGTTACAGTTTACCTGGTAATAATTAAGAATTAAAATATATTGTAAATCATAGTTCCTACACCCATGACATCGCCAAAAAGAAGTGAGTAAGCTGGAATACAAGAACCCATGCCAATGGAACCAATGCATCCAAATACGATATAAATCCACTCAGGCTTGTTTTTCTTAAGAACTTGAAGCAGAGATGGCTTTAAATGTTTTTCTTCTTCTTCCTGTATTTAAATGATACATTTATTAATTTTAGTGACTGTTTATAAAAAATGCTTTGAAACCTGTTCAGTAATCGACAGTATCCCCTTTCTTCTTCGTAGTGATATTCTATAATCAAGGTTTACTGAGAGACGACCGGTAAATTCCCCGACTGACACGTTGCTTATTACAGACTGTGGACGTTTACTTTTATACTCTGTGTGTATTCCAACAACTTCAACTGGAACAATTTCTTCATGTGGCTGCTTTGCATCACCCATCTTATTAGATATTAAATAAAAACAATTTATTATTTTAATATCATTAAGCAAGAGGACATTTTGCTGACTGTATTAAAAAATATCTTCTAAAACTGGGCATGTGTGCCAAAAAAAAAAATACCACACTCAGATTGCTTCGTTGCTTTTTTGCAATATCATAGTCATTTATTATGCCACTCTGCACTGGTCATAGTGCAGTGTGAAAAAGCAGTGCTTTACATTACAAATTAAAATTAAAATAAACAGTATATTGCATTTTATTCTATATATACAACGAAACAACATGAAACAATTAGTTTCAAGAAACATGTCAAAAGGTTTAAAGGGCAGAGCTGAAACTCCAGCTGAAGAAGTGTTTTTTTGGGGTTTGACAAAGTCAAGTATCTCAGTCACATCTTTATTGCAGAGAGTTTTTCTGGACCCAGATCTTATAAGAGTGGTAAAAAAGTTCAAGGTGCCAATGACAATGACAGGCATTCATAGTTCTCTCGAACAAGCCAGTTACTATCTTCAGTTCATAAAAGACTTCACTAAGGTTGCAAGGCCATTGTATGAGCTGACCAAAAAGGATGTGTCTTTTGTATGGTTAGAGCAGTGTGATCTAGTTTTCAAATGGTTAGACATTTTTAAAAAAGACACTTGTACTCACAATGTATGATCCTCGTGGTGAGATAATTATCTTCATGGATGCCAGTGCGATGGCTTAGGCATAGTTGTACACCAGAAATTGCCAAAAAACAAAGTCTACTGGGTTCTGGCCTATGCTAGCCAACTCATGAAGGGAGTAGAGTTGCACTATTCTGTCACTGAGTATGAGTGCTTGGTGATCTTGTTTGTCATCACCAACCCCCACACTCTTTGCTATTTGAAGACAGCCAAAAACCTGCAAAACAGGTTGTGGCACTGACAAATGCAATTACAATAGTGCAGGTATAAGATTCAGTATAAGAAGTGGAAACATCATGAGGATGCTGACTGTCTGACTTGGTATCCAATGAAAGTTGTGAATTCTTTTTTCCACCAACTTGGACATTAGGTTCAAGTTTGTGGTAGTTAACATGTTGCTGTATGATAGCAGGTCCATCTGGGATCAATTACAGTCAGTATTGGTAGCACCAAGGTCATATAGGACTTTCTGTTTGTGGAAGCTACATGATAGTCAGAAAGCTGGTCACTTAAGTGTGTACAACATCTAGAAACATCTGCACTCTCGCTTCTACTGGAGAGGTATGAAGTGGGACACAGCCAAGTAGGTTCAGTGATGTTTCATGTGTTAGAGCCAGACAGTTTATTTGAAGTAAGAAATTTTTGCTATCCTAGTTCCTTCATACCTAGAGAATGGACTTCATGGGCCCACTTCCTGCATCTCTGGGTGGAGTCACTTATGTGTTGATCATGGTGGACTACTTCACACTAGTGTGGTGATGATCCTGAAGGATGAGATCCTGATGGTGTTTGGTGCACTAAAGGCTCTTGTTTTGAATCATTGGTCTTAGTTTTCCAGCAAGGTCCTGCTGAAGTTCCAGAAGTGCTACACTATAGTGCTTCACTACATGGTGGCATACATCTGCAAGCTAATTGGCTCATAGAATGTTTGAACAAGACCGTGATGGAAACTAGCAAGTGTACCTTGATCCCCTCAAAGAGCAGCACAGATGGTGACATAATCAGCTGTTGTGAAATAATCAGCAATGTATCAGCTGTTTGGGCATGAGCCTAGGATGGGAATTGATAATCTCATTATCAACGGTCTGGTCCAAGATTTCCCTGACCAGCATGCCATGGCAAAATTTGGCAGCAGCTCAGGCTAGGCAGACAAGTAGATATGACTGGCTAGGTGAAGGCTTCACCCAGTACCAGCCTGGTATGAAGGTCTAGATAAGTACATTGCTGGAAAATTCAGCCAAGCGAAGAAATGGGTTTGGTATATAAAACCCACGTGGGTACGGTCATTTGGCAGCTTTATGACCTGGTCTAGAAGGAAGAAATCATTTACAGGTATAGTTGGAAAATGTGGGACCATTTTTATGATGATAACTTGAAACCATTGTTGCCCATATGCAGGGTTCAGGAAAAAGATGGACTGTCAGAATCTGACTCCTCCTCTGACTCTGGTCGATTAAGTGAGGCTTAATCCAAACCAGGGAATCCACGGGTTCCTAACTCATCTTGGATAGTCTGTCTACTGACTCGCATGAAGAGGAAGCTCCTCAGAACATGTACACCCTCTATCTACAGAAGCCCTGAGCTTTTGAGGTACAAAAAGCTTCCTCTGAGGATCTGATTTTCATGGGGGAAAGAGGATTCATATCTCTCTTTCATGGTGGGAGAGAGCTGGCCATCTATTGGAATAGATTGATGACCAGAAATGGATGAGTCCTGCTTGAGGAGGCCTGAATGGCGTACCACCTCTCTGTGATGGAAAGCAGGCAACCATCTCATGATGAAATGGCAGGATGCCATCTGAAAATGGACCATAGACTTGAGAAAACATCCACAAAGATGAACCATATGGGTTTCATCCCATCCAGGACTTTTTATAAAGGATTTAACCATGTGTCTGCCACTAAAATAAATTTCTATAGGCAGCAGAGTTAGCGGCTAATGACATTTTATCATCTAAGCAGTCATAATTTGCCAATCTGCCGGCTGAATTAGTGGCTATTCGCCAGTTTGTATGGAAAATTAGTAAAAATAGGCTGTCTGCCACTAATTTCCTAAAACAAAAGTGCCATCAGAAAAGCAAAGAAAAAAACTTTGGGGCCTGGATGCCTCAATAAAAGTAAGTCTCTTTAAGGAAGTTATTTTTACTGTTGGCAATTAGTTATTTTAGTTGTGCTTGTCAAATGTTCATTGACTGTTTGAGTATGTGAATGGCAAGAGTTTTCTGCCCTATTTGTTGTATGGTGGCAACCATTTTGGGGAAGGTGCTAATCCTCGGTTCTGCCCGTCCAGCACCATAGCACTTGGTAAAGACCAACTTCTACTGTATTTAGAAAGATGGCATGGATTCTCGCTGTTCTGACCATTTGACTGAAGTGGTATTCAGTGGTTACTGTGTTGCAATGTTTGGATGGATGGAGCGGGGTTTTGCATGGTTTAAACTGCAGAAACTCCTTTCCTATGGGCTGGAACGAGTTTTAACGGTAGTTTTTCATTTTCGTTTGGTCCACGACATTTGGCAACGAAAGCGAAGATGGTAGCCTCAGGTCTTCTGCTTCACATATTCCATGTCATCCACAGGGAATGAAGCACTTGGAGTCAGAGCCTGAGGTCTTTGCCAAAACTGTAGGGCAAACCCTCAGGACTGGTCCCCTTCGAAGCAAGTTTGGCCATTGGTACAGTGGCTACAGTGTGGTAGCTGCTGAATCATTAAAGCTTGATACTCCATTTGTTGGAAACCACCTAGATTGGGCTAGTGTGGTTGAAGATGGTGGGGAGGACTCGTTTGCAGCCTCTCCAGTCATAGGCACAGAAATGGAGGTGAAAACCACAGGTGATTCGGTGGTTGATCCCTTGCCACAGTAGTGGGGTCAATGCCATCCTTCAGAGGACTCTTTTGAGCTTGATGAGGTGGCAAGACCTTCATGGGAACTCAGTCAGTTACTGTGCCATGGTCCAACTGATTTTGGATGATTTTGTATAATGGTCGGGAATGCAAATGTAGCACCCTCAGAGAAATGTTGGAAATGCTGGAATGACCATAAAGTTGCTGAAGTCGATGGTCAAAGGATGGCAGCAAAGCAAGGCATACAACGGAAACACAATGGATCTACCACAAACAGGTGCAAGTTTACTGGACTGCATTGGTGGCAAAAAAGTGGAGTTGAATGAAAATGAATGACACATTTAGCACAAGTACAACAATAAAAATGGTGTTTAATAACATGTAAGAACACTATTTACAGATGCTACTGGCTAGTTTTACTAGCAGAAAAACTCTTGTTATACAAAACAACAAAACAGAAATCACACATGCAACTTTCATGTGGATTGGAGGTTGGCCTGACCTCGAACAGGTTGATTAGCACCACTATTAAGACTACTGCCAAGTGTGTAACGACCCGACTGGTTCGTCACAATACCCCGAGTAAATTTAGTACCATTGAAAAGAAAGACTCCGATTACGGGGACGGGATCGTACCCATAGCAGTCCTCCACACGGTAACTCTTGTAAAACGCTTACTCCCACGGAGTCTCCCCCGCTGGACACGACAGACAAACTGCCGCCACAACGAGAATATTGCGGTGAGAGAGAACTCACCGCGAGCCGACGTAAGCACCGGCTGACAATAGGCCGGAAAGGGACGGTGATAACCCGTAGATTTTCCACCCTCCCGCGGTACTTCCCAATAACAGACACAACACCGGAAGTAGTAAAATAAAATTGGCTTATTGAACACTTACTTAAAAAGGTGATATGCAAATTAGCAGTGGTTTATTCTAATTATCCACACAACTTGGCTGGTGCAATCCACCAGGCAAGCCCCCATGGAACACAAGCCAAAACACAGATGAAGATCCAACACAAAGAACAATGGAGGCCACCCTGGCCTCCAGCATCAAGATGTTGTTTAGTCTCTAGCCTACAACACACTGCCCAGATTCAATGGCTGACTAAGCCATTGAAACCTCCAGGCAACTCCACCAGGAGGGGACCGTGGCCACTTCTGACCTCTCACCCATTGACTAAAATGGTGAGAGGTCTGCAGGCACCAAAATGGCGTCCGACCCAACAGCCTACTATATGCTGTCAGGCAGATCACCATAAGGAGTTTGTCTGCTCAATCAAAAATTTGATTGAGCAGACCAGGTTGCCACAATCCTCTCAACTTCAATGTTCCGTCTTGGGAACAGGTAGGTTGAGCCAGCAAGAATTGCTCCCTCAAACCTGATCAATTATGGTCCAGACGGCTTCCCTGGTGGTGGAGCACAAGTGGAGCCCACCGGTGTGCCCACTACAAGCACACCTGGGTGTTATGCCACCCAAGTCCTGGATCAAAGACCGACCCCCTAAGACGGTTTTCCTCCAAGATTCGCAATTCCTCGAAAGGAATCTCTTGCCTTCTCAGCACCCAGGGCGATCGTGGGCACGATCGTAGCCCCTGGTAGTGGCTCAGAAACCAACTAACCAGCCATTCCTTCTAGGTCACATCCCAACAAGCGTCGGATCAATGGGGGTGCACGCCGAGATAGCCATCCCATCTCAGCATCTAGTCCCATCACATCCACAAAACTATATGCTTGTTGGACCGGGTTCACGACCACTACTACCGGTATACCCTCACAACTGAACACCACCACATGGTTTATGTTGTACGATGGTAGCTTTGCCACCCACGGCTCTGGCAGTGGCTCTGCCAGATGATAATAGCCGTGGTATTGGTAACCACCCATTCCCGGCTGGTCCTGCCACAGACACAGTCGGTTATTCAGATACACCGCTGCATCTGAATACGGGGGCATCGCACCAATACATTGTCCCTAAGGCACAAGCCCAGGAGAGGTTAAAGTTTTCGGTCCTAGGGTATCAAATACCCCACAGCTGCGGCCCGGAAAGAAGGGTGTACCCCCACTGGGGGTCACGGGATCACATTTTGGCGGAAAACTAACTCCACCAACACGGTTCCTTCGCCCATTGTTAAGGGCGTAATCACTGGATGGAGGGATCCAACTGATCGAACTCGCAAGCTCGATACCGCGTCCGCCTTCGGGGAAAATGGAGGCATGCGGACCACAATGTCACGCATAATCCTACCATCCCTCCGTGCTGCCTCTACAGGATGGGTATGGAGCGGCTGATTCCCGGCCGGCATGCTCGACTTAGCATGCTGGGACTCCTCCTCCGCCACAACGCTTCCATTTTGAGCTTCCTGGCACTTACTCATGGAAGGTGTCGGACACCCCTTCCTCTCACACTTGGACTTCATACGGTCCATCATCAGAAAGGGAGGTTTAC
This sequence comes from Brachycybe producta, assembly GCA_036925085.1. Classification (NCBI taxonomy): domain Eukaryota; kingdom Metazoa; phylum Arthropoda; class Diplopoda; order Playtdesmida; family Andrognathidae; genus Brachycybe; species Brachycybe producta. Next base: position 5,396,284 of record JAUPFP010000010.1, on the reverse strand, counting down.
TGTGCGTTGAACCAGACTTAACAGCACTCAATGACTTAACGAGCCGGTCAGGCTTAGGTGGGTGGTTAGCCCCTTTCGCCTTCTCGAACTTCTTCTCCAAAGGTTTTCTGGCTGGAGCTGTACTTCGCTTCGGTGAAGCACCCTTAGCCAAACTGGCGGCCGAGAAAGGTAGTCCACAGACAAACCATTCCCGCCCGTCCCGAAGGAGAATAGTCCTCTTTGGGGTAAGAGGCAGACTCTTACCACCAGCAGTTTTGTCTACCGCACCATGGGCTGGTGCCTTGGCGGACTGCATTGCCACCCTACTGGCAATTTGCTGCTGGCCTGCCTGGAGGATTCGAACTCGATCCTCCTGGCTTTTCGGCTTGTAAGGTGGGAAGGCCTGTCCCTGCTTGGAGGGCCAACGTCTGTACCGATTTCCTGACCTTCTGTCGGTAATTTCGGGTTTTGCTCCATTTTTCGCCGTGTTTCCACGGTCAAATCCGGCCAAAACCACCAGAACACGAGAGCCCACCGTCGAAAACGATAAATTCATAGATAAAAGTCCGTAAAACACCGTAATGAACGAATGGAACCGTGAGAAACCGCTGTATCACGGGCAAAAGTCCGTGTCCCACGGTAAAGAACGATCAGAGTTCTTCCTTACCAGATTCTACCGCAGTTCCATGGACAAATGTCCGTGCCCTATGGTGTACTTCACGGTACGATGATGTTTACCACTTTCTACCGTGGTTCCACGAACCAAAGTCTGCACCCCACAGTATAATTGTGGTTGAAAACCTCCGTAACCGCGTTTCACCACGGTACAACGAACCAAAGTCCGAAACCCATGGTGTAATTGCGGTCAAAAACCTCCGTAACCATGTTCCACCACGGTACAATGGACCAAAGTCTGAAACCCATGGTGAAATTACGGTCAAAAAAGTAACCGAGGTTACCCAACGGTTTCTGCCGCTGTCCCACGGACCAAAGTCCGTGCCCAGCAGCATACTAACGTGGCACAGTGATTTGACCATTGAAACGGTCAAATCCACGGTCTAAAATTGTGCAAGAGGCTGGGTACGAATACCCGGCGCCTCCACCAATTGTAACGACCCGAATGGTCCGTCACAATACCCTGAGTAAATTTCGTACCGTTGAAAAGAAAGAACAAAACTTACCCAGCTCCAGACTCCGATTACGGGGACGGGATCATACCTGTAGCAGTCCTCCGCACGGTAACTCTTGGGAAACACCGACTCCCACAGAGTCTCCCCCGCCAGACACGACGGACAAACCGCCGCCACAACGAGAATATTGCGGTGAGACCTTTTTCACCGCGAGCTGACGTAAGCACCGGCCAACAATAGGCCGGAAAGGGACGGTGATAACCCGTAGATTTCCACCCTCCCCGCGGTACTCCCCAAATAACAGACACAACACCGGAAGTAGTAAAATAAAAGTGGTTTATTGAACACATACTTAAAAAGGTGATATGCAAATTAACAGTGGTCTATTCTAATTATCCACACAACTTGGCTGGTGCAATCCACCAGCCAAGCCCCCATGGAACACAAGCCAAAACACAGATGAAGATCCAACACAAACAACAATAGAGGCCACCTTGGCCTCCAGCATCAACATGTTGTCCAGTCTCTAGCCTACAACACACTGCCCAGATTCAATGGCTGACCAAGCCATTGAAACCTCCAGGTAACTCCACCTGGAGGGGACTGTGGCCACTTCTGCCTCTCACCCATTGACTCCAATGGTGAGAGGTATGTTGGCACCAAAATGGCGTCCGACCCAACAGCCTACTATATGCTGTCAGGCAGATCACCATAGGGAGTTCGCCAGGTTGCCACAAGTGATCCAGCTTGGGTATTAAATACCCACCAGGTGACTCCTACTGGAGAAACAGTGGCAACACCTGACCACACTTATAAATCCTATGGTGAAAGGCCTGCTGGACACAACATGGCAACTGCCTGGCTGCCTACCACAAGAAGCCTGGCAGACAGCCATCAGGACAGTCATCTGCTCTTTCAACTGTAACAACCTGACCAGTTCGTTACATAACCTGGGTGAGATTTTGACCAAACTCACCCTTCTGACTATACAGGGGATGGGATTGCAGTGCTAGCTGCCCTCTTGCACACTTTCTCGGGTGGTGCCGGCCACATGGCGTCCACTTTGCCACAAGTCGACCGTGAAAAAGCTGTTAACACGACGAAGAACCCACAGTGAATCCCATGAAAGGTTCAATTGTAGAACTGGCATGAAGTACCAGCCAACAAGTTGATAACAAGACGGTAACAGGACAGTGGTAGAGCCCCACTGGACCTCCAGCCCTTCCCGCAGTGACTTCCCAAGAAGGAAACACGGACACAGTGTGTAAATAAATATAAGGTTTAATTAAACTTAGTGAAATAGAATATGTACACAGCTGCTGGCTAATTCAGCCAGCAGAAGAACAACATAAAGAACAAAGCAACAGCAAAGAATTGATGACGTTGCATCCTGGAGACCTCCTTGGCCTCCAGCATGAAGGTGTTGTTCCTTGAGTTGACCACTACACACTGTTCCGGATCAATGGCTGTCCTGCCATTAAATGCCCCCTGGTAACCACACCTAGGGTGGACAGTGCTACCATCTGACCTCTCACCAAATGAAACCAATAGGAAGAGACCTGCTGGCTCCAATATGGTTGTTTGCCTGGCTGCCTACTCTATGCAGCCTAGCAGATTACCAAGAGACAGACAGGGTCATCACACAACTTACAGGAGACATCCAGGCTGCCACAACTGGCACCTGTGAGGGAGCTTCCACCAGCTAAGGAGAGGTTGAAAAGGCCTGTACAGAGTCTGCAAGATACACTGCAAGGTTAAATCCCTGGTAGAAAAAAAGGTTCAGCTAAAAGCCCCCGAGATTGCCTTGAACAAATTTACTCCTGCAGTTGGGTTGCTGGCTGACATTCTGGCTTATCATTACTGATGTCAATAATATTCACTAAGTGTTTATCTTGAATAAATCAATATATATATTTATTTTAACTACACTGGTGTTTCTGTCGACATATTTTGGGGAAGTTCACCGAGGGGAGGGTGGGGGTTTCGGTTCGGAAGTTACTGTTCACCACCGTCCTGTTATCCGTCATACTGGCCAGTGCTTTAGGCGCAGTTTCATGGTAGGATCCATCGGGGATCTGCCGTGGGCTCCTCAACCTGCTCTTCAACAGTCATTTCAAGTCAACATCACCGAGGATGACTCCTGGCCGGTGCTACCCAGGAACCCGGACAGTGCAAGAGAGCAGCTATTGCTGTGATCCCGGCCCCAAAGGAGGACGGGACAGTTTTACCTGGGCATTGTAATGGGCCCAAGCCGGGTTATTACAAATGGTGGAGGTCCCAGGTAGCATTACCCAGCCCCCTTGTCGAAAAAGGTGAAAACTGTTAGACAACTGCCGAGCATGGACATTGTCCACGGTACAGTGAAGGAAAGCAGTTTTGACCATTGGTCACTGGTAGTATACCATGGGACACTGACCATTGTCTGTGGACTAAGTTAGAAACTGGTTTATGGTTGGGGTTTACCGTTAGTAAACCGGTAGCATGGTGGTTGAATGTGCACGACCGGTTGAACATAGTAAAAGGTTGCTTAACCATGAATGCACCATAGATTATGGACTTTTGCCTGTGTATCTGTGGTCGACAAAAGTAAAGGTCAATACAACAGCACGGTTACCGTGGGACATGGACTTTTGTCCGTGATACTACGGTTGCATACGGTTCTACCATTGTTTGATGGCGCTTCATGGACTTTTGTCCATGAATTCTTCAGATTTACACGGTAGATTCCCCGTCTACAATTGGTGGCCATTTCTGTCCGTGTTCGCACAGTGGAAATCAGCTAAGAACTCATTTCTTCCAATGGCTGGTCTTGGGAAATGGTGTAGGAGTGGGTTTGAAGTTGCATTCTCACACCATCGGCCATAGAAGTCGGCCGGAAAGGCAGCAACCAGGTGAGGTTGCTGCTGGCGGAATGGTCATGGTGGTTCCTTGGAGGGAGCCGTAGGGGGTATCTCTGCGGACCGACCTCTGAACGAATATGGTTAGGAAACGGTGTAGAAGAAGGATTGGAGTTGCGTTACCACACCATTGCCTGTGGACAATGGCCAGAAGAGCAGCAACTGAGTAAGGTTTCTGCTGGCGGGAACAGACACAGTGTCTCCCTGGAGGAATAGGTTGTAGGGGGTGTCCCTGTAGACCAAACTCCGATTAGAGACTTCGTGACAGTTCGACAGCACCTTGGTGGCAGTGCCTCCAGAGCAGCTGTTAGATGGTGATAAAAGGGTTGCGTGGACCCCAACTGAGACAGGCATATGGTCATCGGCTGACACGCTAGCCTCCACTACCACCGGACCGGACGGACATTTTGGAGTCTCAGATGGGTACTCCACAGAAAAAAACTTCTGGTGGTTACCCTGGGAATAGATGTCCTGCGAATGCAACAGAAAACTGCCTCCAGGGGTGCAACTGTGGTTCACACCAACTCCCATACACCCCACAGGTGTACTGAGGGAGGGGCTGCCAGTTTCGACCAGGCGGATACCTTCAGGAGGACTTGGACCACTCCTGTGGAAGTCGGTCGGGAAGTTCCTCCACCCGTTCAACAGCCACAGGTCCACCTGGTGGAACCCATGAAAGCTGAGTTTCATGCTGAAACTTCGAGAAACCGAAGCAGGGCACCACAGAGGGTAAGTAACACTCCGTGGATGCCAGCTCTGACCATCCCGTCAAAGATCCAGGCGTTTGAGGTTTTCAACCCTGTGCACTCGTTCATCCATTATGATAGACTTGAGGACATGATGCCTTTCCTCCAACAGTTTGAAGCCAAGGATTGGTTACATGATGTTCCTGCTGGATGGGCCCGCTGAAGGTTATTACACCAATTTGGTAGAATTTAAGCCGGACCTGACCTGGCCAGAGCTAAAGGAGGCATGTTTCAGCATTTTGAAGGCAGAATCAGGCTCGTGCCTGTTTTGATTGTTGTCAAGGACTGGTGTCTGTTTTGACTGTTTCAAAGTGATGCTGCAGGTCCCACCGAGTCGCTCCGGGCATTCTACTGGTGCTTCACTGAGCTAGAAGAATGGGTTTCTCCTAGAGGACAAGTCTTGTCGACTCTTCCGATTTAAGAACAAACAGCAGCTGGCGATCATCAAACCATTTTGGGAATCGAAGGCTGAAATGGTGCGGGCATTTATGACAGAAGCGATGTTGGTCGAGGCCGACATGCTGACAGCGGGTGAATTGCCTGCCCGTACCTTGATGGTACCAGAAACCAAGACTATGGACAAGGCCTCCGGTGCTGTGGCACAGCCCACGGGCTCTGCTAGGTCTTAATCCAACCTTTGGGTGCGAAGGTGACTGCACCATCCAAGTTGGACGGCATGACTGCCAAGTCTGAAGGGAAAAAGCGCAAAAAGGCTGGACAGCAGAGTCAGGGTGCAAATAAGTCCACAGCAGCACCGTCTGGGTCTGGCCAAATGGCTGGAAGTGGAGGTCCTACTTGTAGGCAAATAGGTCCTTGTTTTAGGTGTAACCAGATGGGTCACCTGAAGAAAGACTGTCCAAAGGCTATGGCTAAAGGACAGGTTGCCAGGGTGACACCTGGTGAAAGAAAGGCAGTGCGGTATCTGCCGGGTTTAGAACCTATGATACAGTAAGGCCGAGAGTATCTGGCCATAATGATCTATGGTGGGACTTTCTATCTACCCATAGCACGTGATGCAGGTTCACACCTTCATTAAACCTGCACTGCAGAACTGAGTTGCAGTCGACCGGGTTTGATAAAAAATTCAGGTGTTCGGCAAAGCCGGCGAACTGAAGAAGGCATGTACCTTCGGGCGGTCTCCAAGTATGTGGGATATCCAGCAGGATACTGCTGGAAGCAGGATTGCCTCTGGCGACGTCTGCGGAACCAGAAATCACCAGTTGGGGGTTTCCGAAGTCATGCCCCACATTGGAAGCCGTGCTTGCATAGGTGGATTGCTGGGTGACAAACTATCATACTATTTGTAGGGGAACTATTGCATGTGCTTCAGGCATTGGTGTGCCCCATGATGTTGCCCAGGCCTGGTAGGTCTCCTGGAGTGGAGACTGGTACCCTGACCCCCGAGCATCTGGTACGATCATCTTTTGCGGACAGAAAGACAGATGAGGCTTGGAAAAGCAGTGTCTGGCAACGACGGTTGCCCATACTTGAGCTTCAGAGCCATACATACTTGCATGGGGCACCATGTGTTCTGTTGTCAACGAATGATTGTCTGGTAGAGACAATCGTCGACACTGAGGTCGTCATGGTATCGGTATCCGAAGTATCGGTCATGAGCATGTCAATACCACAGGAGATGGAGTTACCAGTGCAGGAGGTTAGCCTTCCCTCATGCCTTTGTGGCATGAGCAGGTACTCTATCACAATAGAAGGAGTTATGTACGTGGAGATGTCAATCCACGGGCAGTCTATCAGAACCCATCTTCTCCTGGTAGAGGGAGAAGGTGAAGCCATTATAGGTGTTGACCTGGCTTCTCGGTTTGGGCTTCTGGCAGATATCGTAAGCGGAAGATTTACTTCTGGGAAGACATCTGGAATGCACAACCAGATGCTCTTCATGCTGCACTGGCCAATCAGGCTTTGCAGGGTACTCCACAAGGAGTGCAACTTCCGAACTCATTGTTGGAGGCATTGGCGAAGCTTCACAATAATGTGGAGCTACTTCCTCCCTCCTTTCTGGATACCGGAAGAGATGCCTGCAGATTCTGAAAAGGTGGATGTGTGGGTCGACATTGTGTCACCCGAACTCGCTGAAACCAGTTCTCCGATTAGGAGCGGGAAAGTTTACTCCCTGCGATCATTGGAAAACATGTGGCTACCAGCGCATGCACGGAAGGTGGTTTCCGTGAGTCTCGTAGAGCATGCTGGCCCTGGACAGCTGCTTCTCATAGAGACCCATCGCAAAGCCTTAGGTGGTCGTGGTCTGTTGGCGGTGGCAGGAATTGACAAAACCACAGACAGAGGCACTTACTAGGTCTGGCTTGAGAATGTTGCTGATATACCCATTGTTCTGGAAACAAGGGAGGGTGTTGCGACAGTTCAAGCTGTGGAGGCAGCCATTGTGGTTTGACTGGATGGTCTGACTAAATTGAGAGGGGGAACCCCATTATAGAGATGGCTGGATAGAGGCGCTTTCACGTAAGTTGAAAGGAGCAACTGGTAAATGTCGCCGGGTCCTCAATGTGGAAGTGAAACCCACTTTTGAAGAGTGCCTGAAAATCGGACCTAGTCTGAAGCCTGAAGAGGGGGTACAGCTTCGAAAGTTCCTACTGGAACACTGTGATCATTTCGCGTTCAATTATACAGAGCTGGAGGAAACTCCACTCTCGAACATATGATTCATACCGGTGGCTTACCTCTGGTGCATGAGGGATAGCGAAGAACTGTTCTAGCCGCACGAGCAATTGAGAAAGAAGAGGTAGCAAAGATTTTGAATGCAGGGGTATTTAAACCTTCGCGTAGTCCCTACACAAGCCCTATCTTACTTGTTCGCAAGAAGGATGGTGGCTTTCGTTTTAGTGTGGACTGCCGAAGACTGAATGCCCAAACCAAGGTGGACCAGTATCTGTTACCTCGCATCATTGATGCCCTCATTTCGCTTGCCAGAGCAAAGTATTTTGCAACCCTGGACCTTGCAAGTGGTTACTGGCAGGTCAGGATGGTGGAGCAATTCATTGAGAAGACAGCATTAATTTGCTCTCAAGGTCTATTTGCATTTCAGAAAATGCCTTTTGGACTCTGCAATGATCCTGCCACTATGCAAAAAGTGCTGGACCTCTTGCTAGCGAGACATAAGTGGGAGTACCTTGGTGTACCTGGATGATATTATCGTCTTTGGGAACACCTTTGAGCAGTTTCTCGAAAGACTATCCACTGTCCTTGGACTGCTATTAGGGGCAGAGCTGAAACTCCAGCCAAAGAAGTGTTTCTTCGGAATTGACCAGGTCAAATATCTGAGTCACATTGTTAGCACCGAGGGAGTTGCTCCGGACCTGGGTCTTGTGAAAGCAGTCAAATGTGACAGTACAATGGTGACCACCATCCAAAGCTTTTTTGGACTGGCCAGCTACTACGGTAGGTTCATCAAGGACTTTGATAAGGTCGCAAGACCACTGCATAATCTGACTAGGAAGGCTGCATCCTTTGACTGGTCAGAGCAGTGTGATCTAGCATTTGAGCAGTTAGTCATTTTTAACTGAAGCACTGGTACTCACAATGTATGATCCACATGGTGAGGTGTTAATTCATATACCAATGCGAGTGGGTACGGTCTATATGTCGTAGTATACCAGAAGTTACCTGAAAACAAGGCTTCTCGGGTTCCTGCCTACACTAGCCTTTACATGAAGGGACCGGAGACACGGTATTCAGTCACCGACCAGGAATGCTTGGCAATAATGTTTGCCATGGGTAAATACCGTCCTTACATTTTTAACCTTGACTTTGTGATCGTAACTGATCATAACGATCATAACTGATCATAACATCAATGCCCCAAAACTTGCAAGGCAGGTTGGGGCATTGACAGATGCAGTTGCAGAACTACTTGCATAAAGTCCAGTACCAGAAGGGGAAACTTCATGAGGATGCCGACTGTTTTAAGTCGGTGTCTTGTCTTGTCAAGTTTCTGAAAAATGAGATCTTGTCGGTGTATGGTACACTGACAACTCTTATCTCGGATCGTAGATCACAGTTCTGTAGCAAGGTTTTGGCAAAAATTCCAGGAGCGCTATAATATAGCGCAAAACTTCATGATGGCATACCATCCACAAGCTAAAGGGTTTACGAAGCATACGAATAAAACTGTACTGAAAACCATCAAGCATTATCTTGATTCCATCAAGGAGCAACATGATTGGTGGGATAAGTTACAGACCTCCATGTAGGCCTTCAGCACTGCATTGCAGGAGACCATGGAAGATGTCTCCATACCAATTGTTTTTTGGTCGAGAGCCAAGGTTGGGGATTAATAATCTTCTTCCTCATGGTCTGGTCCACAACTTGCCTGACCAGCAAGCTATGGAGGAGCGTGTGCCAAGAACAACGCTGGCTGGGTGAAGCCACTCTTGTACCAGCCTGGTATGAAGGTCTGGATGAGGGATATGGCTGGTAAGCTCAGCCAGGCCAAGAAGTGGAATTGGGCATAAAGGTTGAACTGGGCATGGTGGTCTTGCAAGTTCCCGACCTAGTCTACGAAGTAGAATTCATAGATGACTATAGTTGGAAAGTGTGGGACCAGTTTCATGTTGACAACTAGAAGCCATACATTCCCACATGTTGACAACTAGAAGCCATACATTCCCACATGTTGACAACTAGAAGCCATACATTCCCACATGTAGAGCTCATGAGGAAGATGACCTGGGAGGCTCTGACACCACATCGAACTCTGAAGGGACCAGTGAGGCTGGGTTCAAGGCTGATGGGACAGGTGGAGGATGTTGCTTTTCCTCCGGAACCATCCACTCAGCCCATCTTAGCTGATGAGTCTACTGACTGAGGCAGAAGAAGCCCCTCAGCCCCGGTATAACCTCCTGGCTGAGAAAACCAAAGGCTTTTGAAGTCTTGCAGGCTTCCTCTTGGGCACCAGTGAGTGCCAGGACCCATCAGAAACTCTATGAGCCCCTGCCCTGGTGGGCGAGAGCAGGCTGATCCCTGGAGTGGGATGACGGCCTGGTACAGAGAAATAAAAGTTGGATGCCCAAGGACCTTTGGACGAGATACCGCCTGCCTGTCATGGACAGATGGTGGTCGCCCATGGATAAATGGGTGGAGAAATCTCTAAATTCCAACTACAGACTCTGTACTGAGTCTGTTAGCCGAATTACCAGTGAAATTAGCGGTGTGTGGTAAATGAAGGAGGATGCCTGCCACTATTTTTTGATGAAAAACAAAAATTCACCAACAGATTCGGTGGAAGAATAGAAAGACAGGCATGCCACTGGATGCCAGAAGAAAAATAGTAAGTCCCTATAGGGGATTCTTTCTTTTCTGCCTCTTGGCAGTTTATTTAAACTGTAAATTGGTGTGTCAAGTGATAATTGACTACTTACACACGTGGTATCTGTGGAGGCACTCCCATGATAGTTGTCATGATCGGGCTACCCCAGGTGGGCGCCCAAATCCCGAGATTTGACCGGTCGAGTGCCGTGTAACTTGGTGAAGACCAAGTTCTCCGGTGTTTGGATGATAATGAGGTGATGTTGGATGGTTCTGGCCATGAAGGCACCGTTGAGACCGGTTCATACCATGTTTCACGGTGTTCACAATGTCAGAAAGTGTTTTCGCATGCTGAAAATCTGTGGAAGTCACTTTCCGAAGAACCTGAACATAGTTTATGAGGTTTGGATGGTCCAAACAGGCGTTTGGCTTGTTCAAACTGTGCGGCTCCTGGGAGAAGCAGTTCTTACTGTGTGTCACAGGGTTTGCATGGGTGGAACGGGATTTTGCACAGTGAAAACCCGTGGAAACCGCCGCCCATCATAACAGACCAAAATTCGCGATGTTGGGTTTGGCCTGAACATGTTTTGGCCGGTTCCGACCGTGCGGGTACCATTGCGGTCACGTTCCATGGTGCTTGCATGGTCGGAAAGTGATTTTGCCATAGATTATACGGTAATTTTTGGTTATTTTCAGGAAACCACGGCGGAGGAGAAAGGAATCAATGGTGGGAGCCGCAGTTCTTCTGCCTCCCTCAGTCCATTGTATTCGGAAGATGCTGGACTATTGGAATCGGATCCTGGGTGCTCCCCCGACTTGCTAGGCCAAGCCATAGTGGACCTGGCCAGAAGAGGACCTTTGGGTTCACTGTTGGCAGGGGACGCTATGGTGGCTCAGGCATCCCCACGAATTCCATTGTATTATGAGTCCGTGTGGGGATGGTTGATGCCGACTGCCAACATAAAGTCACCAAAGGCGACAATTCAGTTGGGAGCCATGGTTGGTGAGCCTGTGGGCTCGGGTATGCTCATTGGAAAGGTAGACTCTGGTGTGGAGGCCGCCTCATCGGCAAAACTAGATGCTCCAGAGGACCAAAGCTGGCTAGAATTAGCTCAACTTTTGTACTACATCGATTCTATCCGTATCACATCATGGGCATGTTTACACACCATTAATTCTCAACATTCATTCTTGTAATTTTAATGTTTCTGTACAAGGATGAATAAAGTGTATATACGAAACTGCGTTGTCTTTATGTCTGGAAAATAACTCTTCTCTGAACAGGCCGGAGACATCATAGGGCAAGAAGGCACATAGATTCCTTATGGAGCAAGTCTTCAAAGAAGAAAAAGAGCGGCGATCATAAGTGGATGTAACCATCCTTCTAAGAGATTTCACCAATACTCAGGAGGACGTCTACAATCCATCACCATTTGTCTACTTTGGTATCTGCAATCTTCCTCGTGTGGCTACCACACGGTCGAGGGGAGAAACGAGCTACTGATTTAAAGGTCAAAATCGCCGTCGTGATCACAGATTTATATTCTAGTACAAGCGTAATTAGGAAAAAAGAACACAGATGTTGTTTTTTTATCTCCACATGTCGCATGTTACAAAAAAGCATGGTAATACTTCTGATTATTATATAAATTATATTCTGCAATGTAGGGCAATGTTGTTTGTTGTTGCATTCAAAGGCCGTCAAAAACATTTGCCGATTATTATTGCACCATAATGTGGTATTTTGAGTATAGCCTAATATTTTTTGTATAAAGGCGTACATGCGCGTACAATCGCGTACATGACGACACCTAGAGGCGACACTTGTTTCTAGAGCAGTGTCTTTACTGTTTACACGTACTGCAATTTTTGAGGATAGAGCATTGTCGTACCCCCGTGTCTAGATCAAGTGTCAACAAAAAAGTGTTAGCATCTGTCTACATGACTAGGCTTCAGCTAGAGTTCATCAGCTAGATTGAGGGTGTGAATAAGGCAAACTGGACGAAGATACGAGCCGCCCCCCCCCCCCAGCGCTATTATAGTGGCCACTGTAGCTGCTTGTGCCGTAATAAAAAGAAAATGTTCGCAACGAAAAAGAAAAAAGTGTGGGCAAAGTGTTTTTTTATTATAAATTGTTAACAGCATAAATTCTAATTTAAAACAGTTTCTTTTGTGTGTGTTTTTTATCGATAATTACTTCTGCTGAAATTCAGAAACGTCCATTTTTTTGTTTGCTTGTTATTCTACATATTCATTCGGTCTTTTGTGTTGCTGCTGCTGGTTACAATTGTATGGTGGTAATGGCTATTGTGTATTGATACTCGCAAAAAATGTCCAAACGATTGGAAACTGGCTATAGTGGTCTACGGCAATAAATTGGGCCTGTCTACCCCAGAGTTGCATATAGATTGAGGACACTGCAACTTGGTCTAGGAACACCAGTTTAGGTGCTGTATACACACAGACACTTAAGTGTACACATTTCATATAGACACAAAAGTGTCGTCGTGTAAACGATGCTTATGAATTGTTTTATAATGACCACACACAAAATGTTACTATGTGCTCACATGAGATCATAGTGAGTGTAACCGAAAAAGATATAATGTCAAATAAACGTAATATTAACATAAAATAAAAATAGTAAAATGCAGTCTCCCGTTTTCCCCACTTTTTCTTACATGTAATATACTTAAATATATCTATAATTAATAAATGATAATATCATACCTGTGTGTTCACTAAATGGCTATATAACCCATTCATTTCCATCAATTCTTGATGCGTGCCAATTTCTACCACTTTGCCATTAGAAAAAGCAGCTATTTTGTCAGCATTACGAATTGTTGATAACCGATGGGCTATGATAATTGTTGTTCTTCCCTGTCTTGCCTACAGTTTAAAATTATTTTAGTCAATATACAAAAATATCAGCATAATCAGATGTCAATTGTGCAAACCTTGTCTAACGCAGATTGAACTATTAACTCACTTTCCGAATCTAATGCTGATGTAGCTTCATCTAAAAGAAGGATAGGTGGGTTCTTGATCAACGCTCTGGCAATGGCAATTCTCTGTTTCTGCCCTCCACTAAGTTGGGTCCCACGGTCGCCAACTTGGGTTTCGTACCTCTTCAAGTGGAACAAAGGTTTAAATTATTTTTATTTTTGCCTTGACAGGACTTCGTATAAAACATACGTTGGGAAGCCTAGTTATGAAATCATGGGCATTGGCTTCTTTGGCAGCCCTTTCTACATCCTGTTGAGTAGCCCCTTCTCGACCATAACGTATGTTTTCAGCAATCGTTGTGCCAAACAGGATGGGTTCCTGTCCAACTATACCAATGCGTTCTCTTAGCCACCCTACATTAAGTAATTTTATGTCACATCCATCCAATTTTACCTTTCATAAAAACACATAAGAATTATAATTTATAAATGAAAAGACAAGTAATTCGCATACATCTGCAAAACACTTACAACGCCTTCAAGTGGATCATAAAATCGTTGCAAAAGCTGTATCGTAGTACTTTTGCCACATCCACTTTCACCTACAAAAGCGACTGTTTCACCTCGGCTTACTTTGAGATTTAAATGTTTAAGAATCTATGAACACACATAGAAAAGGCTTGTTTTTAATATACGTTATGTAGATTTGGCAAAATATAGTGTATTAAAACAATTGTAAGGACCTGCACTTCCGGTCTACTGGGAAAGTTAAATACAACATCATCAAATTCAATATTACCAGTTAAAGAACTGGGTTTATATCCAGAATCAGAACAACTATCTATTGTTGGAACCTGTAAGAGATTATTGTTAGACTTAAGCAATATTTTCAATAGAAATTTAGAATAGTAGAGCAAGTGTTAAGTTTGTGTTGTAAAAAATCAAATCTAAATTAACGTATACCGAAATAATTACTCTATTTGCTCAAAAGATTACATCTCTCCGCTTAAAACCATTAAGAATATGTTCGTAAATCTGAACCATTTGGCACAAAAATGCAAACTATGATTATGAAGCACCATTTTGGGCATTATAAAGTTTTTTCAAGGTGTGGTAGCATAAAAATTATGCTCCCAGTTTTTGGGCTATTTTTTATTTTAATCCGGCCATTGCAGTGTGATCTTTAAATAGAACTAACACATAGCAGCAATCAGATTCGAAATTAGTCAAGTAGTTTTTAAGTTATTACGTTTTTACTAAAGAACGCCATTTAGGTTTGAAAATATACTTTATTTGCCGCCATCTTGAAAACCATGTTTTTTGTTTTTTCACCTTTTTGCTTTTGTTTTTTGGACATTTACACCAACTCACTTCTACCATACAAGTTGTTCCTGATAGTATTTGGCCTGCTGAACACGTTTCTGGAATCGGATTTCAATTTGGATAAGTAGTTTTTATAATACAACCATTTTAATGAGATTCTGTTTTTTTTTGGTTAAATGTCCCTTTTCCTTTGTTTTCTGTCTGTTTCACAAATATTTACTTAGTTTCGAGGTGATTTGATTGGTGAACCTGATAGAACTTTGTCTGCTGAAGACACTGGTGAAATCAGAATTGGAATCAAATAGGGTCTAAGTATTTTTTGAGTTATTACTGTTTTTCTAAAAACTATCTTTTTTTTGTCTTGGTTCCCTTACTGGCTTAATTTTTGGGAGCATTTTGTTTTTGTTTTTAGTAATGGGTTTTATTAGCAAGGATCAGTTGAGACAGGAAGTGGCACGGCTTCAGGCAGAGGTGTCTTTACTAAGGGAAAAATTAGCTGTATTCAAAAGCGTGCAGGAAAAATAAGTTGGCCCACATTTTCTTACTTAATCTTTAAACAAGTCTGCAACAGCAAATGTCATTCATTTGAATTATTTATTTTATAAACTATTTTTTATGAAATAAGAAGGGTTTTTAGTGGTTCACTTGTTTCAGCTAAATTATCAATTATTTCCTCTGACAACAGATTCAATATATTTAAAACACTTGTCACATACACACTGTAACTGTGTAGTCTGGTGTTTGTTGTCATTGTCCCAGTTGTAAGGAGACAAATAACCCACTCTTTTTTAATTTTTTACTGGAATGAAAATATCTTTTGAATACCACCGGCCTTTCTGGCATTTTCCAGACCTGCCCAATGGCCAGCACGCCTCTGGCTGTATTTGAAGCTGGCCCTTCCCCTAATGAAGAGGCTGTGCCTGCAGCCATGCCAGTTATGTCTACACCAGTTAGGTCTGCACCAGGGGGCTATGATGAGAGCTTGTGCTTAAATTTCAACTTGGTAATTACTATGCAAGCAGCCATAAAGGCCTATGGCAGAGGGACAAGAGTCCAAGTGCAGCATAGACAATGCATTGTCAAAACCAGAAAATATAAAACCCAATTGATATAAACCCAACAACAAGTTCAATATTTTTTTAATCCTGCAAATCGATGCATTGTCAAACCAAAACAAAATTATGACTCCCATAAAATACGTTTCTCCTGCACAAAATCCCCGGCAAGCGAGTTTCATTGTCGAATCGACCTAGGGACAAATGACCAGTAATAAAAATCTGTTCGTGCAAAAATCTCTCCAACCTTGTTAGAGTGGTCACCCCTACCCAAGTATAATGCCCTGCAAAGTTTACTTGAAGTAGGTTTAGGGCATTCGATTAAAGATATTAAGACTAAAATCTGAATGTCTTGCAAGTAAACTATCCCAACCAAGCTTTGAAAGCATTTTAGTTACACTGTCAGTATATCCATATTTACCACAAACAAACCTAGCAGCCATGCATTGGACCATTTCTATGGAGTGAGCTAAGTCTGCAGTGTGGGGATTTTACACGGAGCTGCTGTAATCCAGATGGGGACATAATAATGATTGATAAGCTATAAATTTTACCTCCCTGGGACACCTTCTTCGAATGCATTGACTAAACCTTAGCATCTGCATAGACTTGGAAATAATCTGTTCTACATGCAGCTTCCAAGAAAGTTTAGCTGTAATCCTTACCCCCAAATATGTATAAGAATCTACATTATTAAGTGGAATGGCCCCTATTCTATATGGAAATATTATTGTATTCCTTCTCCTAGATACCCTCATTACACAACATTTTTCCTTATTAAGTTGAAGTTGCCATTTAGAACATCATGCCTCTATTGTTTTCAAGTCACTATCACTAATATGGCAATCATTGTCAGAGGTAACCTCACGATAAATTATTGTATCATCTGCAAATAGCCGGCAATTGCTGCTAACTTAGGAAGAAGGCTAGGCGAGTAGGCCCCCCCTTGTACTCTTATAAGTAATAGATTTGATGCATTAGGGAAGGCCTCTAAATAATAAGTAAAATATGTAAAATGTGTAGATGGAGGTAAGGGGGCTAGGGTGTCCTGCATGCCAAGGATGGGGAGACTTGATTGTAAAAGATTGGGAGACAGAAAAAAGGCTAAGACTCAATCTGTTTTCATTGTTGGTGACATTGTTGGTTCATTGTATGTGAGGCATATCAATAGGTGGGCTGTCCCCAATGGAAATGCCAGAAAAAAGTTAGTGTGGCATGCTTACTAGGGGCTAAAATTATTGATGTAGAGCAGTGTATTGGTAGGATGGTACAGGATGAAAGTGCAGATGATGTGCTAGTGGTGTTGCATGTAGGTGTTAATGATTTATGTAGACAGAGTGGTTCATAAGTTTTATATAAATTGGTTAACTTAGCTCAGCAAACAATTAGCTCTAGGGTGGGGTTCTGTGTTAGTGCAATCCCAGAGAAAGTGGATAGTGGCAACTTAGTCTTTCGCAGGGCCAGGTGGGTTAATGACAGATTGGTGGAGGCTTGTTTTTGGGTGGGGGTTCAGGTTATTGAGTGGAGATCAGCCATGGTAGGTTTCAGCGGTGAATGGAGTCATGATGGAGTGCATTTTATTACTTGGACAGGACAAGTAGTTGGTAAAAAGATAAGAGAAATTGTTGATAATTGTTGAATCTCGATGCGAGACTTCGTCATCATACCATCTTGTTGCCGACTTATTACCGTCAGACATCTCGTAGTGCGAGCCCGCCCGGTAGAGGAGTCTGGTAAGCATCAGTGGAGTGCTTAAAAGTCATTGTAGCAATTGTTGTAATGACCCGACATGGGTCCGCCACAAACCCCTGGCAAAACTTCCCCGTCTTATCACATCCCAGGTTCCTGCGGAGGCCGGAATTGCATCACTGGCTGCCCTCTTGACGACATGTCCAGGTGGTGCCGGCCAACCGGAGCCTGCCTCGCCGAATATTGATGGTCGGATAACCTCCGAGCAACCAGATACCGACTCAAACAGTCGGCATCCTCATGAAGTTTCCCCTTCTTAAACTGAATCTTATACCGGTACTCCTGCAACTCTAACTGCCAATGCCCCAACCCTGCCTTGCAAGTTTTTGGTGGTCTGCAGATGACACAGAGCATGTCCACACAGAGCAAATCCCGGTTAAAGATGTAAGGTCGGAATTTACCCACGGCAAACAAGATCGCCAAGCATTTCTGCTCGGTGACAGAATACCGTGTCTCCGGTCTCTTCATAAGACAGCTAGCATAAACCAGAAACCGAGGAGCCTTGTCCTCGGGTAACTTCTGTTATACTATGACACCTAGATCGTACCCACTCGCATTGGTATGAATTAACACCTCACCACATGGATCATACATGGTGAGCACCTGTGCTTCAGTTAAAAATGCCTTTAACCGCTCGAATGCTAGACCACACAGCTCCGACCAGTCAAAGGCTGCATCCTACCTGGTCAGATCATGCAGTGGCCTTGCGACCTTGGTAAAGTCATTAATGAACCTATGGTAGTAGCTGTCCAGTCTGAGAAAACTTCGGACGGCAGTCACCATTGTACGGACATCGAACTCTTTCACTGCACTTACGAGTCCCGGGTCCGGAGCAACTCCCTCGGCACTCACAATGTGACCGAGATATTTGACCTTGTCAAATTCGAAGAAACAGTTCTTCGGCTGGAGTTTCAGCTCCGCCCTTCGTAACAGTCTTAGGACAGAACCTAAGCGGTTGAGAAACTGCTCAAAGGTGTTCCCAAAGATGATAATTTTGTCCAGGTACACCAAGCAGCTCTCCCACTTATGTCCTTCCAACAAGAGTTCTAACGCTTTTTGCATTGTGGCAGGAGCATTACAGAGTACAATAGGCATTTTTCAAAACTCAAACAGACCTTGATAGCATATGAATGCTGTCTTCTCAATGTCTTGCTTTGCCATCCTGAGCTGCAAGTAACCACTAGCAAGGTCCAGGGTTGCAAAATACTTCGCTCTGGCAAGTGAATCAAGGGCATCATCAATACGAGGTAGCGGGTACTGATCTGCCTTTGTTTGGGCATTCAGTCTTCGATAGTCTACACAAAAATGAAAGCCACCATCCTTCTTGCAAACAATTATGACAGGGCTTGCATAGGGACTATGCGAAGATTGAATTGCCCCTGCATCCAACATCTTCGCTGCTTCTTTTCTCTTGATTGCATGTGCCACTGGAGTGGTTCTTTGCAATCCTTCCTGCATCAGAGGTAACCCACCAGTATCAGTTGTATGTTCGATGAGCGGGGTTCCCCCAGCTCTGTATAATCGAACGCGAAATGATCGCGGCATTCCAGCAAAAACTTCCAAAGTTGTGCCGCCTCTTCAGGCTTCAGACTAGCTTTGATTTTAAGGCACTCTTCGAGAGTAGGACCCACTTCCCAGTTGAGGGCCTGGCAGCCTTTACCGGTCGCTCCTCTCAACTTATCCGGAAGCTCCTCTGTCCGGCCATCTCCATGAGTGGGGTCTCCCCCTCTCAACTTAGACAGACCGTCTAGTTTCACCACAATGGCTGCCTCTACAACTTGAGCTGTTGTGACACCCTCCCATGTTTGCAGGGCAATGGGTACATCAGCGATGTTCTCAAGCCATATATTGTAAGTGCCTTGGTCTGTGGCCTCGGTAATACCTGCCACTGCCAACAGACCACGACCTCCCCGCTCCTAATTGGAGAACAGGTCTTGGCAAGTTCAGGCGACACAATCTCGACCCAGCCATCCACTTTTCCAGAATCTGCAGGCATTCCTTCCAGTATCCTGAATGGAGAGAGTAGCAGAGGCTCCACAGAACCGTGAAGCTTTGCCAATGCCTCCAGTAGCAAGTTCAGAAGTTGTACTTCTTGCAAAGTACCCTGCAAAGCCTGATCGGTCATTTTGGCATGAAGAGCATCTGGATGTGTGGTCCAGAAGTCTTCCCGGAAATAAATTGTCCGGCTCATAATATCCACCAGAAGTCCAAACCAAGAAGCCAGGTCAACACCGACAATGGCTTCTCCTTCTCCCTCAACCAGGAGAAGATGAGTTCTGATGGATCTCCCATGGATTGACATGTCCACATACATGACTCCTATCACAATGGATTACAATGGATTAGGCATGAGGGGAGATTAACCTTTTGCACTGGTAACCCCATCTCCCGTGCCACTGACATGTTCATTACCAATACCTTGGCACTGGTGTCGATGATCATCTCAGCCAGACGATCAATGTCAATCATCCATCGACACCAGAACATGTGGTGCCCCACGCAAATAAGCACGGCTTTGAAGCTCCGGTACGAGCAACCGTCGTTGCCCGACACTGCTTTTTGGAACCTCAGCTGTCTTCCCATCTATAAAAACGGTCATACAGGATGCTCGGGGGTCTGGGTACCAACCTCTACTCCATGGGACCTACCAGGCCTGGGCAACAGCATGGGCGCACCAACACCTGAAGCCCTCACAATGCCCATACTTTTTGGACCTTCCCTTTATGAATAGGATAATAAGGTGCCACCCAGCTCTCCAGCTGGGCCAGCACAGCTTTCAATGTGGGGCATGGCTGCGGAAACACCCAACTGGTAATTTCCTGGTAATCTCATAAGGGGAAACGTGTTCTGCCAGCTCAGTAACGCACCAGTAGAACATCTGGAGTGACTCGGTTGGCCCCTGCACCATTGTTTTGAACCGATTGAAACAAGCCTGAGCCTGATTCTTGGTCCTGAAATGCTGGAAGATGGCATCTTTTAGCTCCGGCCAGGTCAGGTCTGGTTGAAACTTCACCAAACTGGTGTAGTATTTTTTAGCCAGGCTGTCGAGCAGGTACGTCAAATAACTGCACCTGGCCTCATCCGTCCAGTGCTGAGCCCGAGCCTTTGCTTCGAACTGCCGGAAAAAGGCATCATGTCCTCTCGTCCATCATACCGTATGAACGAGTGGACAGGGTTAAAAACCCTGGTGCCTGGATCTCCGATGGAATGGCTGGAGCAGGCATCCACGGCATGGTACTTACCCGCCGTGGTGCCCTGTTATGGTTCCCCGAAGTCTCAGCATCAAGCTCAGCATTTGTGGATTCCATGAGGTGGACCCTCGGCCGCTGAACGGGTGGAGGAACTCTGCGACCAACTACCGTATGAGTGGTCCAAGTTCCTCCTGGAGGTATCCACCTGGTCAAAACCGGCAGTGCCTTTCTTCGTACACCTCCCGGGTGCACGGCCGATGGTGTAAACTGTGGTTACTCTTCCTGGATTTCTTGGATCCAAAGGGGCAGATGTCCCTGCAACCGCAGGATGTCCATTCCCCTGGCAACTGCTAGGAGTTGTTTCTCGGACATCGATGTCAAAAATGACACCAGGCCCTGTGGACTACCCAACAGAGTCTCCACCGACTCACTTAAGAGTCCCCCACTGCGTCCAACTAGACCGGTGGCAGTGGAGGCCAGGACACTGGCCAAAGGCCATGTGCCTGTCTCTGCCGGGGTCCCCACAACCCTTTTAACACCAATCAATGGTGCTCTGTCGGTGACAATACCTCCATAGTGCAATCGCACCATTACAAAGTCACCATACGGAGGTCGGTCTGTATGAACGGCCCCATATAGCTCCTTCCTCCTTGGAACCACCATTCCTGTTCCCGCCGACAGCAACCCCAACCGGTTGCTACCCCTCTGGCCGAATACTATGGCCGATGGTGCGGGAATGCAACTCCAATCTTTCTCCTACACCGTTACCCTGACCTGCCATTGGGGAAAACGGGGTTTAAGCCAATTTCCAATGTGCGAACATGAACAGAAGTGGCCACCAATTGTATTAGAGAGAATCTACCGTGAAATTGGGTAAATTCACAAACCAAAATGCATAAATCACCGTCAAACAACGGTAGAACTGCACCCAACCGTAGTCTCATGGACAAATGTCTGTGTCCCACCGTAACCGTACAGTTAGAGTCTCTTCTCACCATCTTCAAAGGGAGATTCACGGACAATGGTCCGTAAACTACCATCTACTAGCGGTGAAACTACCTTTTTACCGTGTTCAACTGGTCCCTCAGTCGACCACCATGCTACCGGTTTACTAGAGGTAAAAATACCCGTTATCCCGCGTTCGAACGACCCTGCATGGTCAAACACGATGCCCACCGATTTAATAGCGGATAACCTAGGCCTAACCTAGGCCTTTCCCAGGCCTTTGTCCGGGTACCACCATGGTCCCACGGACAACCCATCCATGCCCCATGGTCTTTTACCGGACTACTATGGCCTAAGCCATTTTCCACACAGTCTTCCCCATTGATGTCGATGGCTAACCAGTGGCAACGAGACAGAAACATGGCAGGACAAAGGTGCTGCAGTGGTGGCAATGAATGGCGATTTTCCCAATAGAAATCTCCCTTTCCCCAGTTCAACTTCTTAGAAAACAACACTAAAAAGTATAAAACACTTACGATGTAAACATGTACATAAATGTGAAGTAACCCCCCTCTTGAAGTAACCCAGGTTACTCTTGGGAGACAGCAGCAAAAAGTGTCCTCTCACAAAAAGACTTCTATAGTGAGAGGCCTGCTAGACACAGCATGGAATGTGCCTGGCTGCCTCCTATAAGCAGCCAGAAAATTCACCTGCTCCTAAAAATTACAGGAGGAAGCCAACTAGACTGCCACACCCCTCAACTTCTCAGTTCTGTGTCAAAACGAGTGGGTCTAGCCAGCCAGGGTTGCTCCTGTTCACCTTCAAACTGAGTTCGAGATGTTGCATCTGGGGGTTCTGCTAGCATGAAGCCCATCCATGTGGCAGCCAACTGATGAGCCCACCACAGGCTCATCTAGATGTTATGCCACTCAAGTCCCGGATCAAAAGCCATTCCCTGAGTCTGTCCTCCTCAAGACAGCTTCAAAGCCCAGCAGGGTAACCTGTGGGGCTACACATATCACCTTACTAGTGAGGAGGTCCACTAGGCTAGCCTGGAATATGGCCAGCCTAGCCAGTAAATTCCTCTGGTGACTCTTCCTTGGGACAGCGGCAACACCTGAATGCTATGGTGAGATGCCTGCTAGCCACAACATGGCATCTATCTGGCTGCCTCTTCCAAATTACAAGAGGAAGCAGGCCAGGTTGTCACACATGCTGTCAGGGCTATTGTTCACAGCCCTTTCTTGCACCAAATGTTGACCACTGTTACCAATCATATGTTTGGTCATAGGGGTTTACTTTGTTTATGTTAGCCCGCATCATTGGCTCTGTTGTGCTCTGTCAATTAAGAGGCAATGCCCCTGTTGTGCTCTGTCAATTAAGAGGCAATGGATAGTACTCATATGCTCTCAAAATGATTTATACTGGGGTTTCACCAAGAGCAGCAGACAAGGTTCAGCATACTCCATAAAACACACACTGACCACATGTTCATGTGCCGGCAACCACACATTTTTTAAGAGTCTTAAGGAACATACATCCCCACTTTATACTGGAGAACTGGTTTGAAGAAAATTGAAAGAAAAGAATTTCCACCCACCCATAAGCCGTTCCGATTTTGATTCTGACCATTGATTCAGAGACCAAATATTTCGCTGCAGTCACTAATTCACCATAAAAGCTCAATTCCACAGTTGCAATGCCATCCACTTTCACAAAATTTATTGCAACCTGCCTGGTTGCACCTGACAAAAACGCCATAGTTACTTACCATACTGATGCCACTTAGTGGACAGGGCCATATGCATGCTAGAAACAAGAACAAGAGTCCAGAACAGAACAAGAGTCCCTCATCACAGTTGACAGCTGTGAAGCACAAGACGAGATGAGCTGACTGACAGAAAACAAAAAGAATCCTACAGTGGATGAAAGGGCCACACATCTTAGGAAAAGAAAATGACCCATTCCCTGGGCAGATTCTCTCTCAACAACCCCTAAAAAATGAAACATACTGGCAGGTGTAAAAGTTGTAAAACAAGAGGTTTAATCACAATTACTTAGTGAGCAATTATTTACACAACTAGGAAGGAACAACAAGGAAGGAAGGATGTCAACCTCTCACTTGAACAATCTTCCAATCTTCCACTACTAATCTTCTATTGGCCAGCCTGGTCATTATATACCTCAGGTGGCTCCCCTTTGGGTGGACAGCTGGAACCTTTCACATCTCACCCATAGAACACGAAGGTGAGATGCCTGCTGGACACAACAAGATTCTCACCTGGCTGTCTATGTCAAGCAGCATAGCAGACCACCATCAGAAGTTTTGTCTGCTCTCTCAACTTAATGGGAGAAACCAGACAGGCCGTGACAGGTTGCCACCTCATTTTTCCACTGGCAACCTCATCTCCTGGGCCATGGCTGAACTAACCAAAGAAAGATAAGCCCAGTGCACACAATCATTTCCAAATGATGATTGCTAATAAACTACAGCACTTGGGGTGCACCAACCAAAGGCATGCAACCCTGGCATTCAGTCAGCAGAATATAGGACTCACATTTGAGTTTTTTTCTGAGACTCAGGAAATGGGTGAACTGATGGAGAAAGTGGGACTGCTATGTGTCTTGGTCAATGCCCATTCTGAGGTTCCAAGCCTGGGCTTAACCCTGGGCAACAGTTCCATCAACCCTAATCTCTGATTTACCCCTCTACCAGTATAATCCCATCAAATGAAAGACTTTGGTTGTCTGCTATTGAGACGGGCCACAGTAGCAACCGGGTAACTTTCGGTTGTGCAGATTTTGCCACAGATACTGACATCCCACAAAACAGCCCAAAGGAAACCCCCATTGCAAATCTCTGGTTAGCACATGAGCTTTGCAGCACAGCCAGTATCCAATAATTCAGAATTGCAAGGACTCGCAAGAGTTTAATGAGGGTTGCCCCATTTCCTCACTCAGCAGTTAGTACATCTGGCCATCAATTACGGTGATCCAGCTCTAACGGCATGACAGCACTTTCAACCTTTGCCAAATTTACACTGTTTCGTCTGACAAGTGTATTTACTTTTGGACAACTCTGTCTTAAGCCACCCAATTGGCCATGAATAAAGCAGGGTCCCAGCTGTTTATGTGTTTTACCACACCTACTAGATCCAGAAACCTTCTTTGGCAAACTCTTCTGCTTCTTTTTTGTATCATTCTTGCCATTTTTCCTGGTGCTCGGCATTTTCATCCATTAGGTTAGAAGCCTTTGAATAACTTTTGGACGAGGCAGCAGTTCGGGAAGTACTCGCTTTCACGTATCAGGCTTTAACTATTTGTGGTGAAAAATAGCACTTCCACACCGAATCTACCTCTATGAGGCAAGTGGCTTCAGCATATTCCATCTTAAGAAACTAATCTTTCTAAGAAACTAATGAACAAGATATTTATAAAGCAAAACAATAATCAGGAGGGTGCAATTGTGTCACCTACTAGCAAATACTTTTTGGTTGAGGAAATTTCAAGTGGTGCTC
Source organism: Brachycybe producta (assembly GCA_036925085.1). Classification (NCBI taxonomy): domain Eukaryota; kingdom Metazoa; phylum Arthropoda; class Diplopoda; order Playtdesmida; family Andrognathidae; genus Brachycybe; species Brachycybe producta. Next base: position 5,371,523 of record JAUPFP010000010.1, on the reverse strand, counting down.
TGAGACTACTTGAAATAAAAACTGTTTCTGTTCCTCACTTTTCGTAATGCTCTCGTTGAAGTCATGCATGAGTTTCACACCTCTTTCTGCCAAGTCATTGATTACATGCAGGCTTTCTGTATACTTTTTTGCATGTTGGAATAATTCTTGCTCCTCCCAGTTAGTAGGATCAAATTCTGTTAGAAATTTGTAAGAAAGCCCCAGTCGTAAAAAAGTTTACTGTATTTATCGTCACAAAATGTTCAAGTTCCATGCAGTTAGCACAGCTTGTTTATAACGTTACTCTTTTTTGTGGGTTTTCATGATCAGAAGATGCAATTTTCATTGCCTCAACCATTTTTCTTTAAAACCATGCTGTCTACTTGTTTGTCATAAAAAGTTAAGGCAACCAATTCTTCTCTAAGGTACCACAAGTGTCTAGTGAAAGCCCCGAATGCATTTGTGGAAATACCATTATTGATGGTGCTGTAATTTATGAGAGACTTGAGGAAACAAAGATCATTTGCTGGAACTGCTGTTGCAAGAGGACATGAAATCCAAGCCTTCATATATAGAAGAGTGGCAAAAAGGCTTATATCTCTGACTGACTTTTCCTCCTCAGGAGTTAGTGTGTATTGTTTTTTAAACATCCAAACTTTTATTGAGTACAAAACTTTTGCCATCCATTGTGAATGATGCATTGCTCCTGGTCTCATTATTCGAATGCCCCGTGGTAGAGTGTCACAGTGTTGTGACCTCTCATCCCGAGGCAATTCACTTGATGTGCCTTGTAGGGCTTTATTTGCAAATTGCAGAGCATCTTTCTTTAAGTTAGAATTGTTTGCTAGGATAGTTATTATTTGTCGATCATCTTGTGCTGTCTCAAACTTTTCTTTGTCTATTAGGTGCCATTTTGCTTGGAAATATTTGAAAAGACCAACTTCTGGTCCATTTGAATGCCCGAAACAGTATTTAAAAACTTTGCTATGACAATTTCATAGATATGATGTCGACATACCAAATGTAGCATGTTTTTCTCAGTTTTGCCTCTATTTAAAAACAAGCACCAGCCTTACGAAACCATTCTTGTAAACAACTATACAATAGTATACATGATAAATGATTATTTGTCTTGTGCTACCTCTAAATGGTATTCAAATCAGTTCAAACTATGTACACATAAGTTTTTCTGCATATTGAATAAAATTATGAGGTACCACAGTGTTAAATTACAAAAAAAAATTGTTTCATACATTTGAGGACTACCCTATTGAGACAGTGCTGTCAGGTCTCCAATGTGTATTTGGTTGACTGGAATATTTGTCACATTTGGCATATTTGGTCTGGCAAGTTGCAGCCTCTCTATGTCAAATTGTCTTGCTGTCATGTTCACTGTTGGACACCCACGTTATATGAAGCCTGCCCAGCAATAAGTCTGGTAAAAAGTTGAAAGAATCTTGTTTTACCAGATTAGGTTGTGACAATAGGTGTAGGATCTGCATACCATGTTAACCATGTCCTTCAGATGGTGAATTGTTAACAGCTAGATAATTTGAGCTGTTAATGAAGCAAACCAAGTGGCAGAAGGCCATATTTCCATGGTAGGCAGTCAAAACACTGTTAGTGACAGCCTGATTTTGCCCCGCTTCAGCTAGTAAAATTTGGTTTAGGACCATGCACCCAGACTATTCTTGTGATGCACTGTTGTGCTGTGTTTGACCAGATTCGACTTTCCAGTTTCAGTTAAATGGTAATGTAACATCCTCCAGGTCCCTCCTCTTAACGAGATACAAAAAAGAGGCAGGGCCCAAAAGTGCACAGATAGAAAAAATCCACCAAGAAGGTAGTCTTGCCAGGGTTGCCGTGGTTGCTGGGGGATGCAGTTCCTTTGGTGGACACTCATATCTGACCACCATAACTGATGGGCGAGATATTTTTCCACCTGGTGGTGTGTCGAAGGTAAGACTCCAATCTCATTAAACCTTTGCAGGTCCCTGCCAATCTGAGTGCCATGGAACTAGTTAAATGGCTTACCTTTGGGTGGTGTCCCAGTCCATTCGGATCATGAAGGATATCACTGTGCAACTGGTGAGGTCTATGCACCCAGAAATTACCCAAGTGGTATTTCCAGAGTCATGCACCATGTTCTATGCAACAGTGGCTCATTGAAGAAGAGGTCGCTTACCTGAATAGGCAACTCACAACTATGCTCACAGGCATAGATACAAGATATTTTAAACGAAGCAGGGGTGATTGGCGATTATGTTTGCTGTGGGTATCTTCCGACCTTATAGCTTCACCAGGATTTCTTAGCCATCATGGATTATTATGCCCAGTGTCATCTGCAGTCTGCCAACACCTTGCAAGGCAGGTTGGGGCGATGGCAGATGCAGTTACAGGAATACAGGTATAACAATCAGTTTTGGAAGGGGAAACTTCATGTAGATGCTGAAAATGAATGAAGTTGTCAATCCTTGATTCCTGAATGCATCAAAACCAACATTGATGAGGTCATTTACCGAGTCCATAAGAATTTGGACTGGTGAAAAAAAACAGTATAGCATTCAAGTTTATGATGGCTAAAGAGCTCATTTATGTCATCTGGTTAATTCAGGATCGACACAAGTTTGTGTTGGTGGTAACAATATTAGGTTGAGTGTTTTGTCTCAAAAATCGGCACGATTGCCCCTGAGCTGTTCACTTCGGAGTGCTTTAAACAAACCAGAAACTGCTTGTGTTTCTACTGGCTAGGTATGAAGCAAGACGTGGTGGCACTGGTGGCATGCCAGCTCGATCCTCTCGGAAGGTTCTGCAGAATCATAGGAATCGGATGTTTTTCACATCAAAATTCATAGTTGCACCTCTCGTATGTCCATTCCAGTTTTGGATGATGTTGTGGAGGATGGAGAATCTTCTGATAAGCAACTTCTGGCAAAACATCAAAATGAGAATGAACCCCATGTGGTGAAGGTGGCTTCCCTTTTTTTGTATGGGAAGCAGTTTTATGTTGGGCGTGTGCCAACCTTCTAACCTAGGACTTCCAAAAAGGAAGGTGTTAGGGCAAATCGTTTTAGGGCAAATAGTTTTATTTGCAAATGGTTTCAGAGAAAATAGTTTTAAGGCAAATGTCTCTTTAAGGCAAATGAATTTAGGGCAAATATCACTTTAGGCAAATAGTTTTAGGGCAAATGGTTTTTAGGACAAATGTCCCTTTATGGCAAATGGTTTTTAAGACAAATGTCTCTTTATGGCAAATGGTTTTAGAGCAAATGTCTTTTTAGGGCAAATGGTTTTATGGCAAGTGGATGTCCTTTTAAGGCAAATTATTTTAGGGCAAAGTCACTTTAGGCAAATAGTATTAGGACAAATGTCTTTTTAGGGCAAATGATTTTAGGGATAACATGCCTTTAATGAAAAGGGTTTTAGGACAAATGATTTTAACACAAATGTCCTTTTAGGGCAAGTGTGTTTAGAGCAAATGTCCCTTCAGGGCAAATGATTTAGTGCAAACGTAAGACATCATACCCTGCTTCTCAAAATATGTTTTGCAAGTTGTAACAGTTTTTACAAGTCTCAAGAGATCCAAAGCAAAACTTTACATGTGCAGCCTAAAGTCCAGTAATAGAAGTGAATTCTACATGCATAAAGCCCTGTAAAGGATATACATTACAAATCCAGATTTTGTCATTACAAATTGTTAATTTATAATAACATAGTGTATTATAGATGCATGTCCAGATCATGACTCCACAAGAAACAGGGCCTAGGCTGCATCTGTAAAATTTTTCTGAGGGTTTTTTTAGACATGTAAAAATTGTAAGAACTTGTAAAACATTTTGAGAAACAGGGTATGGTGTGTGACATTTGTCTTATAGACACTTGCCTTAAAAACACTTGCCTTAAAACCATTTGCCCTAAATGAACATTTGCCCTAAAGACAGTTGCCCTAAAAAGACAATTGTCCTAAAAGAACATTTGCCCTAAAACCATTGGCCCTAAAACCATTTGTCCTGAAAATTTCATTTTTTGCTTGATTTCACATGGAATGGTGCTAAAATAAATAAATGGTATTTCAATTTTTAAGCAACACAATTTTAAAATGTAATTCTAAACATATGGTTGACCAGCTGAAATCACTTAGCAAATGGCGGATGTGCAAGCAATTAAAGATCAAGGAGCCTTAAGTTTAGCTACGACTTTACGAGATTGTGTTTTTTCACAGTAGCAGAACATAACAAAAGCTCGATTGTTTACCAATCCCCGTCAGTTTGCTTACTCGTTTGATTATTTCAAATACTGCAGCAGCTGCTGCTTTGGCCTGTGAAAACGCATCTAAGTAAGGAGCACCTTGCCCCATGTACATGGATCCCATCATGATACTACAGTACACCTGTGAATGAAGATGCAAATACAATGGTGTTGATGATTTGCCAAAATAAATAGTCTGTTCGATATGAGCACTTACAACCAACATGGAGTCTACTGTGTATTCCGGATCTATTTGTTCTCTTCCTTCTACCACTAATTTGGATCCATACCAGTAAGCTAAACCATTTGTAGCCAAAAATATGAACCACATAACTGCCCCTCCAACTGCTGTCACCAGACCGCGTTTTATTCCAGCTCTAGTTGCAAACTTCAGATTGTCGTCATACCTATTGAATAAGTATTATTCAAATTATGTTCAAGACTTCAGGTGCTGTTGCGTTTTTGTATCATTGGTTGCATTTCTACATATTTGTAGCTTTACCGCTTTACTTCCTTTTGCTCTCCTCCAAATGCTGCAACTGTTCGTATAGCTGATAAGACTTCTGCAGCAATGGCTCCTGATTTGCCATATGCTTTCAATTCATTTTCGGCCAATGTTGTTTGGACCTTGCCAACGACAGCAGTTGATATAACAGTTATTGGAGTGAGGGATAGCATGACCAAAGTTAATTTCCAGCCATGAATAAATGAGATGAATACACATAGTAAAAATGTGGAGGTGAAGAAGACAAACATGCCTAATTTTTCTCCAATTCCTTCCTGGAGTTTATTTAGATCTCTGTTTAAAAGATTTTGAGTAAAGATTAATTATTCACTTTCACGGCAGTTACATACTGAAAAAAAAAAACTAACTCTGCAGAACGACTAGCGAATTCACCAGTCTGATAAGTATCATACCAGCTGATATCCTGTCTAAGAACAGACTGGAGAAACATTTTTCGTATGCGAAATACTTGTCTCTCGGCTGCCACATTCAAAGTAACTGTGTATACATAACTTAGTATCCATTGAATGATACTGACAACGGCCGTTCCAATTGCAAATAACTTGCACTCATCATAAAAGTCAGTGTCTGAGATATAACCAATACTATATAATAAATAAAAATTAATAGTTACATTAGTATGTTATAAATTGCATTCATTCATGTTGGTTTTGTATGGTAGTACTTCTGTTCTGTACCTTGAGTAATTCACAAAGGATATGTTATTCGATTCATTCCTTGCTCCAAATTTCACCAATGCTTCCGCTACACGTCCAAATAGCTTTAGTTCGATAGGCATTACAAGTCCAGATATTGTTGCCGAAACAATTCCAACAATGATAAGAAGATACTCAAAGCATTTTGAAAATCGAAACTATTGATAAAAATAACGTACATCACTATAGTTGTTTCATTTTGTATAAGCACCAGCCACCGTATTCACAAAAGATGGTATGCGGATAGAAATTTCATCTCTAGCTACAGCCATAGAATTAACCGTTGATTTAGGCTAGATATACGGATGACTATACGCATATCAACAGTTGAACATGGTGTCAGTTGTCCCATAGGAGGTCACATTTAAAGTATCATTAAGTACTGCATTCAAACGATTTTTTCAGTTAACTATGAAAAATGCATTTTATAATGAAACATAGTAACAAAACATCTACAAATAAAAGTTTGTAGGCCTATTGGAGAATACAAACATTACACAGGTCTGCAGTAAAAAAATTGTTTCAAATATAGTCAGTGATTTTTATAGTATTTTTGGCACTGATTATGGGAAAAATAATAAAAAAAAATTCCATCACGTATAGTTTAGTTATAAATTCCACTTAAAATTATGGCCATTTAGGTATTTTAGGTAAGTAAGCATTACAGTGTTTAATCTTTATTAGGTTTCAAAACAATTATGTTCTCTTGGATTCACTTAAAGTTAATTAATATGTAAAGATTTAAAGGTTTTTTGAGTAAAGTAGCCATTCTTGCATTAAATAGGAAAAAGTAAAACTAGCCTAAGTTGGTTGAAACTGGATGTGTTTGCACATGACCCTCTGTCTGACCCCTCCCATCCTTCCCTTTGTTGTCTTTCCTCCTACAGTGTGCTTCATGACTTAGTGCTGTACACATGTTGTTCTTTGTTTTATCTGAAGTGGCATTGTTTCATTTTTGATTTTGTGTTGTTAATTTACGATGGCTTCTAGAGGATGTGTTACTTCACCCGATTGTTTCTGCTACATTTGTGGTAACTTCATAGTTAAAAAGCAACAAAGAAATATTTCTGATTTCGTTAAAAAAGTTTACTTTGGCATGAAGTTAGGTGATCAAGATAAAACTTGGGCCCCCCACAAGATCGCCAAGATCACAAGGCCACTGCATGATCTGACCAGGAAGGATGCGTCCTTTGACTGGTCGGAGCAGTGTGGTCTAGCATTCGAGCGGTTAAAGGCATTTTTAACCGAAGCACCGGTGCTCACCATGTATGATCCACGTGGTGAGGTGTTAATTCACACCGATGCTAGGGGGTACGGTCTAGGTGTCGTAGTATACCAGAAGTTACCTGAGGACAAGGCTCCTCGGGTTCTGGCCTATGCTAGCCGTCTCATGAAGGGACCGGAAACACGGTATAGTGTCACCGAGCAGGAATGCTTGGCAATTATGTTTGCCGTGGGTAAATTCCGACCTTAAATCTTTAACCGGGACTTTGTGATCGTAACAGATCACCATGCGCTCTGTCATTTGCAGACTGCCAAAAACCTGCAGGGCAGGTTGGGGCTTTGGCAAATGCAGTTGCAGGAGTACCGATATAAGATCCAGTATAAGAAGGGAAAACTTCACGAGGATGCTGACTGTTTGAGTCGGTATCCGGTGAATGAAGTTGTTAATCCTTCTTTGCCTGAACATGTCGAGGCAGACGTGGGTGAGGTTATTTACCGGGTCCGGTCTGAGGTGGATTGGGTAATGGAGCAGGCCAACGACAGTTGGTGCTCCAAGGTGAAGCGTGAGCTCTCCACCGACCCCGACTCGAACTTAAGGTTCAAGTTCGTGGTGGCAGACAAGTTGTTGTATGCCATCAAATCCACGCAGGATCGTACAAGAACTGTGTTGGTTGCGCCGAGGTCGTGTCAAGCCTTCTGCTTGCGGAAGTTGCACGATAGCTCCGAAGCTGGTCACTTCGGAGTGTACAAAACATAACAACGGTTACGTACTCGTTTCTACTGGTTAGGTATGAAACGTGACACGGTGGAGTATGTTAAGTCATGCTTAGTGTGTCAGAGAGTACGACAGTTCGCAAGAGCTCAAGGCTTCTTGCAACCGATAGTTTCTGAGTACCCGGTTCATGCCTGGGGAATGGACTTCGTTGGGCCTTTTCCCGCGTCCGTGGGTGGAGTCACCTATGTACTGATCATGGTGGATTACTTCACCCGGTATGGCGTGGCAAAGGCAGTACGAAGGGCTACGACCGCTTGTGTTGTCAAGTTCCTGAAGGATGAGATCTTGTCGGTGTATGGAATACCGACTACTCTCATCTCGGATCGTGGATCCCAGTTCTGCATCAAGATTTTGCGAAAGTTCCGGGAGTGCTATAATATAGCACAGCACTTAACAACGGCGTACCATCCACAAGCTAATAGGCTTACGGAGCGTACGAACGAGATCGTGATGGAAACCATGAAACATTACCTTGATTTCCTCAAGGACCAACGTGATTGGTGGGAGAAATTGCGGCCCGCCGTGTGGGCCTACAACACTGCGGTGCAGGAAAGCACAGAAGTGTCTCCGTACCAATTGTTGTTTGGGCATGAGCCTAGGTTGGGGATTGACAATCTCCTTCCTAACGGTCCGGTCCACGACTTGCCCGACCAGCAAGCCGTGAAGGAGCGTGCTCGTCAAAATTTGGCGGCCGCTCAAGCAAAACGGAAGACCCGGCCGGGTGGAGCCACCCCTGTACCAGCCTGGTAATAAGGTCTGAATGAGGGATATGGCTGGGAAGCTCGGTCAAGCCAAGAAGTGGAATTTCGCTTACAAGGCTGAACTGGGTACGGTGGTCCGGTAGGTTCCGACCTGGTCTACGAAGTTGAATTCGTAGATGGGTATGGTCGGAAGGTGCGGGACCGGTTTCACGTTGATAACCTGAAGCCGTACATTCCCACATGTGGAGTTCGTGAGGAAGATGGCCTTGGTGGCTCTGAAACCTCCTCAAACTCTGAAGGGTCCAGTGATGCTGAGTCTGGGTCAGCTGGAAGTGAAAGGAGAGATGATGTCCCTCCAGGACCTGCTGGCCAGCCTAGCTTGGTGGTGGAGTCAACTGACTTTGAGGCAGAGGAAGCACCTCAGCCCCGGTACTACCTCCGTCTGAGGAAACCCAGGGCTTTCGAGGTGATGCAAGCTTCCTCTGGAGCTCCAAGAGGCACCAGAGAGGCACAGGGACTTTGGAAGTCCCTGTCCTGGTGGGAGAGAGCAGGTCACTTCCTGGTATGGGATGATGACCTGAACAGGAGAAATAAGAATTGGGAGCACAGTGACCCCTGTTTGACACGGACAGATGGCGGTTGTCCAGGGGGAACTGGGTGTAGAAATCCACAATTCCTGACTGCAGACTCAAAGAGAAGTCTGCAGACGTTATTTTTCCTCAAGATCTCTCGCCTGAGTCTTTCCATAGAGATTCATGCTGTGTATCTGCCCCTAGAAAGGCATACGATGGTAGAATCTCTATGGTAACAGCAATGGAGGTGGCTAATGTTGTTTTAGCCGCCAAGCCACCGCTGTTAGCCGTCTCTCCGGTGAAATTAGCGGCTAAATGCCATCTTGTTTTTAAAGTAAAACTTGGACGGTCGTTTGCCGGTAATTTTAAGAAAAAAAGAGTATTCCACCAGAGAAACGGCAAAGATCCAGGACTTTTGGATGCTACAAGTAAAAAAGTAAGTCCCCAAAGGGGAATTTCATTTTCCTGTCCTCTGGCAGTATTGTTTTATTGCTTTTGGGTGTGTCAAGCAGTCATTGACCGCTTGAACATGTGTTTTTGGTGGAGGCGTCACCGTCATGGTTTTGACGGTGATGCTACCACTGACGGGGCCGTGAAACTTGGTGGTGACCAAGTTCTACGGAGTTTGGACGGTGAAAAAGTGTTTTTACACGGTTCTGTCCGTGAAACCACCGTGGAGAACGGTTTCGACCGTAGACCACGGTGTTCTAACGGACAGAAAGTGGTTTTTCACAGTAGTAGTCCGTGTAAACCACTCCCCAAGCTACCTGAATTGTCGGTGCCGGTTTTGGACGGTCCAAACACTTTTTTGGCCGATTCCGACCGTGCAGATCCCGTGAAAGACGGTTTTTACTGTGGGTCACGGGATATGCACGGTTGAAATGGGATTTCCTAAGGTGGTGTACCATGGAAATCACCGCCCAAGGCACCGAACGTGAAATTACGGGTTTTGGACCGACCCAAAAACATTTGTGGCCGGTTCTGACCGTGCGATTACCGTTGGGGATGGCGTTTGCCATGTACCACGGTGCCTGCCCGGCCGCAAAGCATTTTTTACGGTTTTGGTCCGTGGAAATTGTTTCCTACCATAATAGATCGAATTCTGACCGTGTTTTTTGATCTTTTTCAGGTAGCCACGGCGGAGAAGGAAGATACTGGCGGGGGGCAGCGGTTCCTCCTCCCTCAGCTCTTTGCATCTGGGTGATGCGGAGCTGTTGGAGTCGGATGCCACTTGCTCCCCGGATTCTTTGGGTCGGGCCATAGCCGATTTGGCCGACGGCGGACTTTTGAGTCTGCTATTGGTTGAGGACGCTGTGGTGACCCAGCCGTTCCCTCGGACCGCTTTGTATTATGGGTCTGTTTGGGGACGGTTGACACCGCCTCCCACCGTTGGATCTCCTAAGGCGACCATTAAGTTGGGAGCCATAGAGATACCGTCGGTTGGTGAGCCGGTGTGGGCCAGCGCGCCCGTCGAAGAGGTAGCCACTGGTTTGGCGGCTACCTCCTTGACGAAGTGTGATCCTCCGGTGGACCAAAGCCGGCTAGAATTGGCTAGCCTGGCAGAGGGAAGAAGAGATGCCTCCATGGAAGGAACCCTGGTCGTGGACACGGAGGCGGAGATGGACACCACAGAAGATGGTGTGGTGCCCTTCTCCAGGCGGTGGCGAAGCCAACAGATCCTCTTTTCAGAGGACTCTTCAGAGTCTGAAGGAAGAGGATCAGGCTCCCTGAGTAAACGGTCTGTGACCAGATCCCAGGAGGGTACTCCAGCCCGGAAGGGCAGTCCAATTCTGGTCAAACCTGTTGGGGAGACGGAAGCGGCCTGTCCGGAAAGGCAGGACGAAGCCGCACAGTACCAAACGGCGTCAGGTAGTTTCCTGGCATCAGATGGGAAATGCTACTTTGTTGGGGAGTACCCTACCCAGCAGTTCAGAACGGACAAATCTAAATCCAAAAAGAAGTCCGGAGCTGCTAGGTACACCGAGAGGATGAAAGTCCTGGCGAAGAGGGAGGCACAGTTGGAGAGGACGAAAGCTGCCTTGGCAAAGTTTGCACCGGCGGTGGGTCTTCTCCCTGTGTCTCCAGCTCATTCTGATGGAGCTGCTGGTGCTGCCTGGCCTGTTGGTCAGCCTCCGGTTTCGGGTTCAGCTGAAGCGGAGGCTGGCTGTTCAGGCTGGCAGTCTGCAACTCCCAAGAGGGACCGAAGAGTGGAAAAGAAGGCCAATCAGCCTTCTCCTCCCACTCCGAGGAAGAGCACTTGTGCTAGTGGTGGTGGTGGTCAGAGACAGAAACGTCACCACCCTTTCACCCCACCTTTGGCAAGTAATCCGGTGGGTAAGAAGGCCAAGACCTCTCGTGGAGGTCCGGCCGGCTTTCCCAAAGGAAAGTGGAGCCAGGAGGACCGCTTGCGGTACCACCAGGCACAAGCGGCCAGATGTGCTGCCCTTGTCCTGTGGGACAAGAAGGCCGCACGCCGACGAGAGTTTGAACTCCAGGCCTCTCAGTTTCCACCCCTACAGGAAGCTGATGCCCAGGGATCCACTCAGTACAGGGGAACCTCCCGTTGGAGTTGGTGCCACTCCTATTCCGAGTGTCACAATGGCCGCTGGCCAACAGCGTATCGCCCAAAGGGGGGTGGTACAAGCTGCCAAGGCACCTCACCAAGGTGCGGCAGTTAAACTTGTTGGTGGCAAGGGTCAGCCGACCCTTGCCCCGGAGAAGAAGAGAAATCCTTCCTGGGATGGAAAGGAACGCTTTGTGGCGACACGAGCATCCTCGACTGTCGGTTCGGCTACAGAAGCTGGTTCAAAGACTAGTACAGCTTCGGTTGGAAAGTTTGCAACTAGCAAGTCCGGTCAATCGAAGGGGGCTAACCACACTTTTAAGACTGACCGGCCTGGTAAGTCTGTTTGTGGATAGAGGTCAATGACTCCTCTCCTGGCTGAATTAGCCAGGAGATTCATCCATTGTCTTCACTAATTAAGTGAGTGTTTTCATATTTATATAGAATAAATATATTCTGTTTATTTTCACTCACCTCTGTGTCCGTGTGTAATTATTTCTCATAATTGCTGGGGAAGTTACTGCGAGGAGGGTGGGGATTTACCCGTGGGGTGCACCGGTACTTCGCCATCCTGTTCCGGCATGTCTATCGTCTTGTCGGCCGGTGCTTCACGCGCGGTTTGTCCACGGTAGGATTTATCGGGAATCTACCGTGGATTCTACATCTTGTTCGGCGACCACACGTCCGTCGACTTGCAGCATGGGAACCTTCGACCGGCACTACCCGTGGGCACGGACGGGTACAAGAGAAGGGCTGGCCAGCACTTGGGTCCTGTCCCAAGGAGGTTCAGTGGTGGTAAGTGGTCAAAACTTGCCGGGGGTATTGTAGCACCCAGTCGGGTTGTTACAAGGCCGACTTGGCCTCTAGCAGATTGCTGTACATCAAAACCACCACTAGACACTGTCCCCCTAAAATGGCCGGCCTGGGCATTATCAGCAATTAGCCTGTAATCACCAAGACAATAATAAACTCATTACTAGGGCAAATATTTATATCGTGCACCAAGCTATCTACCCTCAAATTTCTATTCTGCATATTTTTGCATATTTTAGCGTTGTTGCATAAAAATGCATAAAGAGACAATTTTCTGTTTTAATGCATTTTTTAGCATTTTTATTACTGAGAGAAGACTTAAAAAATTTTCTCAGGAACTAACCCTCATCTTAGACTTAAATAAATCCCCATACACATCTTATAGGCCTTTTTGCAATCTATGGCATGCTCATTTTCAAATTTTTGAATGAGCAGACGAATTTCCTATGGTGGTCTGCCTGACAGCTACAGTAGGCTGTTGGGATGGACGCCATTTTGGTGTCAGCAGACCTCTCACCATGAAGTCTATGGGTGAGAAGTCAGATGTGACCCCAGTCCCCTCCAGGTGGAATTGCCTGGAGGTTTCATGTGGCCTTGTCGGGGCAGTTGGTTGTGGGCAGCTGTGAAGACTAGACCTGTGGGTGGAGGTCAGGGAGACCTCCATTGTCCGGCGTTTGGGTCTTTTGTTTATTTTTGCCATTTGGCCTTCGTTTTGTATAGTGCCTGGCTGGACAAAGTGTCCAGCCAGTTCTGTAAATATCGTCATACACTTAGTAAGTGTTATTAAATACATCGTTTTAATTCATCACCTACTTTGTGTATGTGCTTTTTTTGGGGTTTACCACGGGAGCGTGGGTTTCCGGTCTGGGGAAAACACCACCATCCACTTCCATCTTGTATCGGCCGGTAATCGTGTCGGTTGAAACCCGCGGTGAAACCCCTGTTTCACCGCGAGCCAACACGATTCTCGGCGAGGCAAAATTTTTCATCATGTTTGACCGTCGGGGAAGCTCCGCGTCGGCACATCCCGAGGTTCACCATGCGGAGGTGGCCACGGGTGCTGTCCCATCCCGTTGTCGGAGCTTGGTTACCGGTAAGTGAGGAAGTTTTTTATTCCTTTACTCACCGTGCATTGTAACGGTCCAGGTGGGACGTTACAATTGGTGGAGGTGCCGGGTACTTGTACCCCGGGGATTCGATCGTTTAGTCGGCCGAATCACCGTGCAGTGCAAGTATGCAGCTGGGCACGGACTTTTGTTTTTGGTACAGCCACGTAAATAACTGCAGCCCCGAACTTTACTGTTGGTTTACCGTGAGGCGGACTTGGGTCCGTTGTATCGAGGTTAAAGGTAAAGTTTTACCGTATTTTTCCCTGTTATTTACCGTTGGGAGCGGACTTCGGTCCGTTGTACTGTGGTAAACGGTAAATTTACCATCCATTTACCGTGGAGCGCGGACTACGGCCTGTGGTACTGTGGTTTGTGGTGGTGTACGGTGTTTCTACCGTAAGTACACCGTGGGGTGCGGACTTTTGTCCATAGAACCACGGTAGAAAGTGGTGAAAAGTCGTTTACCGAGAAGTACACCATGAGAAACGGTATACCACAGTAGGAACCGGTAAACTCAAACTCTGACCGTATATTACCGTGGGACACGGACTTTTGTCTGTGAGACTGCGGTTTCGCACGGTTCCATCCGTTCGATACGGTATTTTACGGACTTTTGTCCGTGAATTTGCCGTTTTTGACGGTGGAAATCCGCTATCTAGTGCATCTGTCCAGATTTTACCGTTAACTTATGGTGAACAAGGGATTCAAGGAACCCTATAGACCTCCATTGCTTTAATATATGCTTTCATATATCAAATAACCAACTTTTTTTCATTGTGCGCATGTGTACACACATGTACACACTTGTGTGTATGTGTACGCACATGTACACACGTGTGCGCATGTGTACGCACATGTACACACGTGTGCGCATGTGTACGCACATGTACACACGTGTGCGCATGTGTACGCACATGTACACACGTGTGCGCATGTGTACGCACATGTACACACGTGTGCGCATGTGTACGCACATGTACACACGTGTGCGCATGTGTACGCACATGTACACACGTGTGCGCATGTGTACGCACATGTACACACGTGTGCGCATATGTATATAGATAATCACACATGTATGTACTCATGTACATGACATAGTTACATGTGATGCGCATGCGTCATTCATTTGTAATAATATGGGTTTAAAATGAAAATACGTCACATGTATTCTAATATACAAAAATAATAACAGAACATAAAAAGGAATACCCCTCCTAAATAATAGAAAAGTCCCCCCTTTCGAATGCTACAACTGGAAAGAGGAAGAATCTCGATTTTTTGAAAAAAAAATTACGTTTTTAAAAAATCGAAATTATATATATGGAATCGCTCTAAAATTCCAATTTTTTTCGAGTTTCATCGTCAGAATGTTTACATCATTTTAAGTCTGATGACATTTTATTGTAGGTGGCCCCGTTTTCGAGTTGTTCGACCCACTAAAAATTATGACCAAAAACTCAAAATTTGTTTCTAAAAAATTCATAAAAAAATAACCCCTGGGTAAAATTTTCTAATTTTTTGTCAGGAGCTTCATATTGACCCACGGAATCAAATAAAAAATACTGCATGTCTTTATCTCATTCCGTTCTTGAGTTGTTCGAGGAACTATATCGGGTTCCGGACACACACACACACATACACACACACACAGACACACAGACATCCTTTTTTTCCCCTTTTCTTGCATGATCCTATATACCTCCATTGCTCTTTAGAGCAATGGAGGTCAAAAATGGAGCCAACATCGAGAGTACCGACGGAAGGTCGGGAAATTGGTACAGGAGCGGGTTTGGAGTTACGTAGCCGCATAGTCGACCGTCCCCTTGGGGAACGAAAGGCGGAGTTCCGCCTGGAGACAGGTGAACAAGGCTACATCGTAGACGTTGATTTCCAAGAGGAATGGTTCACGGTGCGGAAACGTCGCAGTGACATTTTTCCCAAGGAACATCCATTGGAAGACAGTGATTCCGATGGTGATCTCGTCGGCAATGGCGATCGGCCACGGCCGGTTGTCCAGATTTTTACCGCCGCCCATCCAGTTGGACGGGGCGGTTAACTCCTTCGGGACTTGGTGGAAATTCAGCACAAGACTGCATGGGAGGGACGGGCCTTCTAGGCCAAGCTTTCCGAGCAGCAACTCGTGGAGATCGCCTACGGGATAGATGTCTTTCGGTTGGAAGGATGGCTGTCCCGGTCGGTAATTGAGCCGAGGGTGGAGCCTCGGTTTTCACTGTCGCCTGTGCGTGAAGGCGCACGAAGGGAGGAACCGCGGGTGCAAGCCAGGCTGGTACCTCCATGGGAAGCACCCAGGCCATCTCCTAGGGGGATGGGCCGGGGAGTCTTAAGTTGAGAGGGGGAGACCCCACTCAGTGAAAGGGGCATCCGGAGACGGATGCCAGGTCCTCAATGTGACGACGGCACCCACTCTCGAAGAGTGCCTTAAGATTGGACCCAATCTGAAGCCTGAAGAGGCGAGACGACTTTGAGAGTTCCTGCTGGAACGCCGGGATCATTTCGTGTTTGACTTTACAGAGTTGGTTGAAACCTTTCTGGTTGAACATACGATCGATACCAGTGGGCAACCTCCAGTGCGAGAAGGATTGCGTCGAACCGCTCCAGTGGCCAGGGCAATCGAGAGAGAAGAGGTGGTGAAGATGTTGGATGCAGTGGTTATCCAACCTTCGCGTAGTCCCTACACGAGCCCTATCTTGCTTGTTCGCAAGAAGGATGGTGGCTTCCGTTTCTGTGTGGACTAACGGAAACTGAATGCCCAGATGAAGCTGGATCAGTATTCGTTACCTCACATCGATGATGCGCTCGATTCGCTGGCCGGTGCGAAGCCCTTCGCTACCGTGAACCTGGCTAGTGGTTACTGGCAGGTTCGAATGGCTGAGCCAGACATTGAGAAAATGGCATTCATTTGCTCTCAAGGTCTGTTTGAGTTCTGGAAAATGTGTTTCGGACTCTGTAATGCTCCAGTCACCATGCAGAAAGCGCTAGACCTTTTATTGGCAGGACATAAGTGGGAGACTTGTCTGGTGTACCTGAACGACATTATCTTCTTTGGGAACACTTTCGAGCAGTTTCTCGAGAGACTTTCCACTGTCCTTGGACTGTTACGAGGGGCAGAACTAAAACGCCAGCCGAAGAAGTGTTTCTCTGGCTTTGACAAGGTTTGTTATCTCGGTCACGTAGTGAGTGCCAAGGGAGTTGCTCCGGACCCGGATCTCATACAGGCAGTGAAAGGAGTTTGATGTCCCAACGACGGTGACAGGCATCCGCAGTTTTCTCGGACTTGCAGGTTACTATCGAAGGCTCATCAAGGACTTCGCCAAGGTGGCAAGGCCTTTGCATGACCTGACGAAGATCAGTGCAAACTAGCGTTTGCTCGGTGGAAGGCATTTTTAATTGAAGCGCCGGTACTCACCATGTACGATCCTCATGGTGAGATAATGATACATACCGATGCTAGTGGGTACAGCTTGGGAGTCGTAGTCTACCAGAAGTTGCCAGAGGACAGTGTCCCACGTGTTCTGGCCTACGCAAGTCAGCTCATAAAAAGAGCGGAAACAAGGTATTCAGTCACCGAGCAGGAGTGGTTGGCGGTCATGTTTGCTGTGGGTAAATTTTGTCTGTAACCGGGAGTTCGTGATCGTAACTGATCACCACGCTCTGTGCTATCTACAGACAGCCAAGAACCTGCAAGGCAGGTTGGGGCGTTGGCAGATGCAACTACAAAGTACCGGTTTAAGGTTCAGTACAGGAAGGGAACACTGCACGTGGATGCCGATGCTTTGAGTCGGTACCCTGTTCATGATGTGACGGACCTTTCCTTGCCTCAATATGTCGAAGCTGACATAGGTGAGGTGATTTACGATATCCGTTCCGAGGTGGACTGGGTCAAGGAGCAAGAAGCCAATTTCTGGTGCTCCAAGGTGAAGAGTGAGGTCTTCCGTGACCCCAACTCGAACCGCAGGTTCAAGTTCGTGGTGGCAGACGACTTGTTGTTTGCCATCAGGTCCATCCAGGATTGGTTGAGAACTGTGCTGGTAGTTCCAAAGTCGTGCAGGGCTTTCTGCTTAAGGAAGCTACATGACGTTCTCGAAGCTGGTCACTTCGGGATGTTTAAGACCTACCAGAGACTGCGCTCACGCTTCTACTGGGTTGGTGTGAAGCGGGACACGGCCGAATATGTTAAGTCATGTTTGGTGTGTCAAAGAGTGCGACAGTTCGCTCGAAGTGAGAGATTTCTCCAACCGATTGTGCAGGAGTACCCAGTTGATACATGGGGAATGGACTTCGTTGGGCCGTTTCCTGCCTCCGTAGGTGGAGTCACCTATGTCATGATCATGGTTGACTTTTTCACCCGGTACGGTGTGGCAAGGGCGGTACGAAGGGCCACGACCATCTGTGTTATGAAGTTCCTGAAGGACGAGATCCTTTTGGTGTATGGTACACCGAAAGCTCTTGTCTCGGATTGTGGGTCCCAGTTTTCCTGCAAAGTCCTGCTGAAGTTCCGGGAGCGCTATAGGCTGCATAGCGCATCACTTCACGACATCGTACCATCCGCAAGCTAATGGGCTTACGTAGCGTACAAATAAGACCGTAATGAAAACCATCAAGCGGTACCTTGATCCCCTCAAGGAACAGCGTGATTGGTAAGACAGCTTACGGCCCGCCGTGTGGGCTTATAACACAGCTGTCCAGGAGAGTACGCAGGTCTCTCCGTATCAGCTGTTGTTTGGCCGTGAGCCTCGAATGGAGATTGCTAACCTCCTTCCAAACGGTCCAGTCCCCGACTTGCCTGACCAGCAAGCCGTGGAAGAGCAGACGCGTCAACGTTTGATGGCTGCTCAAAGAAGGCAAAAGGAACGCTATGACGCTGGCCGTGTGGAGCCTCCTCTGTATCAGCCTGGAGATCAGCTGTGGATTAGAGATCAGGCTGGGAAGCTCGGCCAGGCGAAGAAATGCAGCTTGGCTTATAAAGCTCAAAGGGGTACGGTGGTTGCGTGGTAATCCGACCTGGTCTACGAGATAGAGTTCGTAGATGGGTATGGTCGGAAGGTTCGTGACCGGTTTCATGTAGATAACCTGAAGCCATACTTACCCACCTGCACCGTGCGAGAGGAAGATGAACTTTGTGTCTCTGACACCTCCTCCGATGCAGGCAGCGAGGCCACGAAGGCTTCAGCGGAGAGTAGTAGGACTCCGGTGCCAAAGCCACCGTCCATTTCTTCGCAGGAGTCTACCGACTCCGAGGCCTATAACCCCCTCCTCCTCGGTATAATCTCCGTCCGTAGAGACCGAGGGTGTTTGAGGTGGGTGGGTTTGAGCCTCGGGTAGGAAGTCTCACAGTATGGGGTACTCTATGGGTGTCCCTACTGTGGTGGGAGAGAGCCAGCAGTCCGCTACTTTGGGCAGACGGTGGGGAGAGGAGGCGGCCGGACATTGTGGTGTTTGGGGCCTGCCATGGTTTCGGTAGAAACCCAGGGTGGCCCATCACCAGGACCAGTCAAAGGGCCGATGAAATCGGGCCAAAGACGGAGAAATCCGTCTGTAAAAACCTCCAATAAAGCTCTCATTACCGTCAATGTAAAAGAATTGATGGTAAATGTCTCTCCCCACCATTTCCAGTCTTGGTGCAGGAGAATTCACCGTGTGTCTGCCCCTAAAAAGGCAGACGATGGTGAAATCTCCATGGTGACCCTGCATGAGGCGGCTGATTGTGTTTTAGCCGCTACTGCACGGCCATTAGCCGCTAAGACGGTGACTTTGGTTGCTGGTCGCCATATTGTTTGTAAAACTTTGAAACGAAGGACGCTGGCCACACGTGTTTGTGGAAAAACGCAAATTCACCGTCTTAGAAGCTGTGCCAGGCTGGAAAAAGAGGACATCGAAAGAAAAGTAAGTCCCTCTAAGGGAATTTCCTTCTGCTGCCTGTTGGCAGTTCTCTTTTGTGTGTTGACAGTGTGTCTTTCGGTCAAGGACCGTATACACACGTGGTGGGAGTGTTTTCACCACCATGACTGTTGTCATGGTGGCCAAACCACTTTGGAAAGCACTTTTCTGGCGGGTTCAGCCAGTCCGAGCACCGTTTCGCTTGGGAATACCCAAGTTCGACGGTGTTTGGACGGTAGAATCCCGCCAGAGAGTGGTTCTCGCCGTACGAAGGCGGTAAAACACGGTTTTGACCGTGAATTGCCGACTTTGGACGGTGAAAATGGAAATTCGCATGGTGGAAGCCCGTGGGATTTCCTTTTCTGCGGTAGAAACTGTTTTAACTGTTTGCTCCCTTTTTCGCAGGTTCACCATGGAGAAGGAGAAGGAGGAAGATGGTAGGAGCCACCGACGCTCTCCCTCCCTCAGCCCACTGCATCCTGGGGATGCAAGGCTGTTGGAGTCGGGGTTGGAGGTGTCCAGCCAGTTCTGTAAATATCGTCATACACTTAGTAAGTGTTATTAAATACATCGTTTTAATTCATCACCTACTTTGTGTCCGTGTTTTTTTTGGGGTTTACCGTGGGAGGGTGGGTTTCCGGTCTGAGAAAAACACCACCATCCACTTCCGTCTTTTATCGGCTGGTAATCATGTCAGCTTGCGGTGAAACAGGGGTTTCACTGCGATATTCTCGGCGAGGCGGCGTTTTTTGTCGTGTTTCACCATCGGGGAAGCTCCTCGTCGGCACATCCCGAGGTTCACCGTGCGGAGGCGGCTACGGGTGCGATCTCGTACCCGTCGTCGGAGCTTGGTTACCGGTTAGTGAGGTAGTTTTTTATTCCTTTATTCACCGTGCATTGTAATGGTCCAGGCGGGACGTTACATGCAGGTATATAAACTTAGCTGGTTTTAGTTTGGGCATTTTGCAATAAAATTTTGGCTTGGTACTGTGTACTATTATAAAAAATTGCCAAAAGTTTCTGCAAGTAAAGCTTGCTAAAAGAGAAATTGGGGTTCTGGGTTCCCTGGTGTATATACGACAGAGCAGTAAAAACTAAATGAAAATTTGAAAATGACTACTTTTTTCTAGAAAGTTTTAATTAATAGTTTTAATTATAACGTTAATAAACAAGTAAATAGCACATTTCAAGCAGATTCATAGCATATTTAATGGAAAGTAGTGCCTTTTATAAGTCGTGGTTTAAATAAAAACAATCCCACTTTTATTTATTTTTTAAATAAAAATTAGGGTTTTTTTCTGCCCTGAAAATGATCCAACTTTAAGCAGGAGAAATTTTTTTCCATAAAAAAGTTTATTTTTCAAGGTATAAACATAAAATAACACTTATGTAACACCCTGTAATTCGTGATCCCGCCAAAACCATAGCCGGGGGGGGGGGGGAACAACTCTCAACCTTCGCTCCCTCCCCTCTGACTCACCTTTCTGACTCATACCCAAGCGGCGGATTAATACACATAGGACCATGGTCACTTGGACCTGGTTACACCTTGCAGGTGTACACAGGTCCAAGGTATAAACGGGCCGTGCTCCTCTTTGTAGTTAGTTCTTCTCCTTGCCTTTGTTTTACGTAGATTTTATCCGTACCACAATATGGGCACGAGGACACACCGTTAGTATAATATATTCATCTTTGCATTCTGTGTTTCTATGCAAATGATGAATAAAAGCGTTATAATAAGAAACAGCGTGGTCTTTATGTTTCTGTAATCAACTTCTCTTCAGATCCCGGGGACTACATAAGGCAGGAGGTATACGATTCCATAGCAGCTACAACATCTTCTCCTGTCGGTGTACCGAAAGGAGAAGATGTATATCAGCATCGACCAGAAGAGAGAGGAATGGCCTTAGTCTTAGCAAACCTGCTAAGACGGTAGCCGTCATGGCTCTCAAAACCCAACCACCGACGAAGGGACACTCCTGCTGCCAAAAATTAATGAAGACTGTGTATGAACAGCTGGTAGACATATGTTCACCTCAGGAAGTTGGATACTATGATGCCAGCGACAAGAACCCATGCATCGCCGTCACGATCAACGGGAAAGTTATACGAATGCTCGCGGACACCTAAGCTATGGGCAGCATCATCATAGCTGAACTCGCACAGAAACACAAGTTCAAAATCGAGCATGTGACAATCCCACCCAACATTCAGGATGTGGGAGGCCAAAGGATCACCGTGGTGGGACGACTCGCCACGACGGTCCAGCTAGGCCTCCACACTGTGCGAGGGCACTTGTTGGTAATAACCTGCCGGCACGAAGCCGTCTTAGGCCGAGATTTAGGCTGGGCTCTGCACTTAGCTGTGTCCATGAAAACAAACAAAGTATATGTGGAGGACGACCTCTTCGAGTCCACACTCCGACAAAAATGCATTGACGCACACATCGGATGGGCTCTGGGAGAAACTTTTTAGAGGCTCCTGGCAAATCTACCAGTGCCTCTGGGGGAACCTCGAAACTCCACCCCGTAAGTGACGACGATGGCCAAGGCCACCCACGCTGTCAAGAAACCAAACGCGACAAAATTAAGATAATAATTCATTAGTGTTTATTCCATGACTATGGAAATAAACACTACAAATCATCAAATAACAACAATAGAAGAGCAGGAGGAATTTGAGAGAACAACTGAGGACAGTTGTCAAGAGGTGGGGAAGGGGTAAAAGGAACCCCCCAACGAATAAACAACCCCACAGTATCAACAACCCCTCTAAACACTCTCTAATAACACCTAAAACTCTACAAAATTCACACAACTTTAATTTTTGGAACAATTCTAAACTTTCCAACATGGCCACCAATATTTACATATTGGCAACCATTTTAAACATTGCAATAACTTAACCGGAACCACATGGCCTTCACAAACAACTGTCAACCACATGGTACACCTGAGATAAACACCGAAGGCCAGTCAAGGACGTTCAGAAAAAATAAGAAAATCAAAAGCCATAAAAGGGTCAGCAAAAAAAAACACCGTGCTCCCCTTTATTATAGGTGGACGTCATTGACCATGCTGTTGACAGTAGGAAGATAGAAAAAAACTTCAAAGAGACAATTGCTCTGGGGGCCAGATCAATACACTGAGACTTCAAAGAAAAAACAAACAACGAATAAACTGCAGGCCATAAACAGATAAAAAAAGAGGAAAAAAAAAACAGTTTTGAAGATTTTGTGAGAGCGGACACCTTCAATTAAATAATAAAATTGAAGAACCTGTCACCCTCTCAATTAAAATCGAATTTCTGGGACACCAACTCCCTTCTCTCCACCCCAAGAAACATTAACAGACAGCAAGGTACATTAGTAACCTTGCTGACCCATCTACATTGCCTTTTCAAAAGACATTAAGGAAAGGAAGGGGAGAAAGTTAAAGGGCAACTTCACACCTCAATGTGAAAATAAATAACGGCCCTTCTCCCTCGAGATTCCTTAGTCCATTTGTTTATCCAAAAATAATAAACAGGACCGGCCTCCGATAAAAATTAGATTAACACCTCTCACATCTAATATCGGTGGGACAACCCCACCCCCAATAAATAAAGTCATAAAGAACCCAATTAGAGTAAGGTGTCTTATTCTAAAAGGGGCCGGCCCTTTTAACTTTTAAAATTAAATAGAAATATATACAAGTGACCAAACCTGGTCAATTACCATTCGATTTGCTCTTTTCAAGAAAGCACTTGTTTATCCTTTCATCTCAATTATCTTCACCTTTCAATCTTCGAATCTTCAATTTATTCTGGTGCCAAGTCAAGTAAATTTCGGACTTCTTCAGTTTTTCTTTGTTCATCAAAAGCTTGAGTGCCACCTTCAAGCCTTGGAACTCACGTGCAGTGCCTCAAACCTTCAGACCTTTTTGGACCTCTTGAAATAATAACAGAGTGATTGGGGACCGATTTCTGTTATTATTTGGAAGTGAGCACCAGAAGCGGGACTTTTTGAAAAGTAAGAAGTTTTTGAATTTTTAAAACATGCCAGGTAGAGGCTCATGGAGAGGAGGCAGAATAATGTCTGCCTCTTCTAGTGTAGATGAGACGGAGAGTGGAACGGCGGGGACCGCTGAACCCCTCTCTCAATCTACCTGCCAACTACGAAAGGCAGGCACCGCCAGTGTGCTCACAACAAGAAGAGAGTCGCCAAACACTACAGCTAGGCGCCGTACCTCCTTCGAACCGGAGAATTTTCACCGGCGTGGGGAGAAACGCCTAAAAGCAAACTTCAAGCGACCTGCAAATGTCGGACGCGAAGGGAAACCTGCTGCTCCAAGTAGCATCATCCCCTTCGACGTTACGACATCGAAACACTACTGGGAGGAGCGGGAAGACTGCATTGATATTAACACGATGGCATGGGTGGTTAACCAGGTGTTTCGCGATAGCCTCGTGCCTGGCCAATTCATCCCAGGTGGAGCTGCAGCAAGAGGGAAGTGTGGGGGAGGCAGATTTGTGCCTTCCCCTCTCGAAGATCTCCAGTTGGAACTACAAATGGAGGCTGCTCTTTGCCAGGAATAAAAAGACAAGATGGAAGGGGAGGTCAACTTGGCATACCTCCGCACGGTTTGCATCCGCCTCGCCGAGCTGGGTCTGCCTTGTACGGCGCAACTCCCAAAGGAGAAGCTCCTGCGCATCAAGGCCCGACTCCAAGAGGCCACACAAGCTCCGTTGTCGGCCACGCCATCACCACCACCCTTGAGCTCTCCAGCGACCCTGACGTCTAGCCTCTCTATGTCTCCTCTATTTGTGATGCCACCGGAGCCATTCCAACACGATTCACCAGTGCCATCGATCACTCTGCCACCTCCTCCTCATATGCCACTACCGTCACCACCAATCTCCTGATGTGCCACGCCTCCACACAAGAAGGTCACCACACCAACTCTGACACTACCTTCTGTAGTAGTGGTTCCCGACCTGTTCGTGTTCAGGTTTCCACTGGGTCTGGTCCTGTTTATGGTCCTCAATGGGCATACAGGGGCCATCACTCTTCTCGAGACTCTCTTCAACGGCCGCAGCCACGTTGCTTTTTGCCTCGTGGTTCCCAACTTTTGCCCCGATGCTGACCCGACGGAAGAAGTCAGCAGAGACAATATGGTTCCTCTGGACACGGCCTTCTGCCACATGAAGGGCCAGGCAAGATCTACAGAACCTCAGTGTCCAACTGGACCGTGACCATCGCTACGAGACTCGGGGCCCACCTAATCGGGTCCCGTATCGTTCTCCTCCTCCGCCACCTCCAGGCCACCCTCCTAGAAAACCTACACCCACGCCTTTGATGCCTCCACCTTCCACCGAGTGTGCCGCCTTCTTGAAAAAGCAGAAGGCCATCACAGACCTTCGGCAAGGTGTCATGCAAGAGGGAGGTGACCCAATAGAAGCGCTGGGCGGCCCACCAGGAAGTGCTAAGCCACTGGAAGAACTGAGCAGGAAATCGGCATTGAAGCGACTCCGGCATCTGGCCCGCGATATGGCCCGGTCCGCCTTGTGCCATGCCAGGCCTATCGCAGGCACATCGGTTTCTTTAGAACCTGCAGATCCAACACCAGCCCGACCAGCCGCACCGCCCAGTGTACCCCCTGCTGGGTCTACTCTGGGGTGGTTACCGCTGGATCGACCATTCTGTGCAGCCACCTCCGGTGAGAGGCTGCTCAACAATCGGTGGGTCACTTGGCAGCGCGAAGTGCGCTCTGCCATCACCCTCTACGTAGGCCACTTTTCCTTGGAGGAAGGGTTCCCTCGTCTGAACCTTCCTCTACGGGAGCGATATGTCGTGGGACTCTCTCGCCTGACAAGTGTCCTCATCACCATCGTCTTCCCTAAGAGACGGATTGTTGAGACCATCAGTTTCGCTGGAGATACCATCTATGAGACCACGGAGGCCCTTTTGGGGGCTTTCGTCAACTTCAT
This sequence comes from Brachycybe producta, assembly GCA_036925085.1. Taxonomy (NCBI): domain Eukaryota; kingdom Metazoa; phylum Arthropoda; class Diplopoda; order Playtdesmida; family Andrognathidae; genus Brachycybe; species Brachycybe producta. The sequence goes on along the minus strand of JAUPFP010000010.1, from coordinate 5,346,450 downwards.
CTTTGGATCGCCAGCCGGACAGATGTTCCGCACCAGTCGCCGCTACATCCCAGAACCAGATCCTTATTACCGGATCGCCGTCCTGTGGGACGCCGCTTGGGCTACGCTCTACAATAAGCGGTCCTCCCGTAGAATCATCGGGCATCGGGATATCTTCTACATCTTTCACCGGGATCTACCTGATGACCAGGGTCAATGGCTGTCTGCCGCATCCAGCTACCGATGAGGCCAGTTCCGGTGGGATTCGTCCCTATGGTTCATTGACTCAGGATCCTCCCCACCCTTCGCAGCAGGAATAGCTGCGCGCCACATGTACTGGTGTGGTTGCCACCCATCCGGGTGGCATTATCGAAAAATTTATAAAAAAACAAAATACGTTGTAACTGCTCTCTCATAAACAAGCATTTCTTTTAAAATTTTAATGGGGACTCGCCACTCAGCGAGTATTAATTGTATTTGCCTTTCTTTATGTTTTCAGAATTTGCACTTTTAAGGGGCGCTGACACTTTGGTGCCAGTGCCTTTCCGTAACTAGCTCTGTACACGGTGAGTCCTCGTCCATCCATATTTTCTCCGCTGCATAACTTAAAAACCTTCCACCCTTGGCTGGCGTACGAGGACGTACTCCAAGCAAAGTTGGAGGGTATGTAACACAGTGTAATTTGTGATCCCGCCAAAACCATAGCCCGGGGTGTAAACAACTCTCAACCGTCCCTCCCTCCCCTCTGACTCACCTTTCTGACTCATACCCAAGCGGCGGAATAATACACATAGGATCATGGTCACTTGGACCTGGTTACACCTCGAAGGTGTACACAGGTCCAAGATATAAAAGGGCTGTGCTCCTCTTTGTAGTTAGTTCTTGTCCTTGCCTTTGTATTACGTAGATTTTATCCGTACCACAATATGGGCATGAGGACACACCGTTAGTATAATATATTTATCTTTGTATTCTGTGTTTCTATACAAATGATGAATAAAAGCGTTATAATAAGAAACAGCGTGGTCTTTATGTTTCTGTAATCAACTTCTCTTCAGAGGCCGGAGACTACATAAGGCAGGAGGTATACGATTCCTTAGCAGCTACAACATCTTCTCTTGTTGGTGTACCGAAAGGAGAAGATGTATATCAGTATCGACCGGAAGAGAGAGAGATGGCCGCCACTCTGCTGCATAGATTTCACCCCCATGCAGAAGGGTGACCACAATCCATCTTCATCCAACTCTCTCTGCAGCTCGAATCTTCTCCGTGCGGGCACCACGTGGTTCAGAGATAAATCGAGGTACAGAAGATGTCATCTAAATGTTGGTAAAATAAAACGGTCGATGTCAAAAGCTCACATTTACATGATTAAGTTATATTTCTTGTTTCTAAATTACTTTCAAGTTTCTCTTGATTTTGTGTCTGCCAAAATAATCAACAATTTCACTTCAAAGCCACCTTAAAAAGGCAAATATGGTAATTTCTCTTTTATTCTCCACATATAGAGGCTTAGAAAAAATAATTACAGCACAGATTTAAAAATACTTTTCAAAGAATTTAAAAATACATTTTAAAAATTGTAAAAGATGTATAAAAATCTTTTTCATAACGTTAACTTATAAATAAACTTCATAATAGTTTGAAAATAACAACATTGAATTTGTTTTGCCTAGAAGGGTAACGTGTTGGTATTGTGTTTAAAATTATAAAATATACAATTAATATACAATATGTAGACTTCTGACAAAAAATACCATTAATGTTGTCATACATATACTGTATATTTTTGTTGTTCATTTAATGTAAAGAAAATTTTCTTTCTAAAGCCGATGCTACACGTATACAACAATTCAGCAACATAGCCGTGTTGCTTTATTGTTTCATGAAATTTGAAACATCTGTCATAACAGCAACAAACCCGAAATGTAGCTCACAGATTGAAAGCAACAGAATTTTCAAATAGAACTTGGTTCTATTTTTGAGCCACCATTTCAGCCAACATCCAACAAAAACGGCTTGAATAATCACATGACTATTTCAAATTTTCAACTGATGAAGAAGAGAAAGTCGAAACAAAATGTCTACAGTCTTTGGCTCACAACCTTTTTGTTTCATTGGTTGTTGCTTTCATGTAAGTTTCATGAACGTTGCAACATGTATCATCTATGATACAGTACCTATGCAACAGCTATACTAGTATACTGTTGCTACAACTAGTATTGTTGCTTAACTGTTCCTACGTGTAGCATCAGCTTAATAAAGAAATAAAGAAAATGACATCATAGTTCTATCATGAAACCTTGCAATATGGCCGATAAGCCACACCCCTGTATGGTGTCTCCACTTATTCTAACTACCTTGGGTGGAATAATTTGGGGGTTCATAATGGCCAAGCCAGCCATTATTCTGGAAAGTGCATAGTGGTAATTTCTAGTGTGTGCAACCTGCTGGAGGACAGGTCGGCCTCAAGGTCAATGACCTCACCTTTTGTATTTATTTCTATTGTGTTTTGTGTTACTGGATTTCGGCTGAACATGTTGGCCATCAGATTTGTACATACCATTTATTACTGAGTAAGTGCTATTAAATAGCCGTCTATCACTGTGTCTGTGTCATTCTTTTGGAAAGTTTACCCAGGGAAGAGGGGACTCCAGAGCTCTCACCGGTGGATGGCGGAACCATTTGTTGCACTGTGGTCCTCATCAAGTCGCTGTCTTTACTGCCATCAACTTAGAAACCCCAAAGTGTGGTCCCAGTCTCAAGTTGGAGTCTGGACCGTTAAGTTTTCAGGAAATTTTTTGGATCATTACAATTGGTGGAGGCTCTCACTACCTCTTGCACGGTTGAAGAACCATGTATGTGACTGTAAAGTTTGGTCAGATATCAACAAAGACATAAGTACGCTGCAGGGCATGGACTTCGGTCCGTGGAAATGTTGTGGAACATGGTGTAAACCATATTCACTGCAAGTATACCGTGAGGCACAGGTGGTTACCCGTAGTGTACTTCAATTTGACATCATGTCTAGCAACATTTACATTATTTTACTGATCTATCTTAAAGTTCATATGACAGGAAACACCCCAAATTTCAATTACAATAACTAATTTATTTCTATTCATAACAATATAAAAGTGCAACCACACCATGAATTGATTATTCTTTAATTATGTTTAATTTAAAAAGTTCTGAAAACAATGGCTAATTCCAATTTAAATTAAAATTTCATGTGTTATGTGAATTTTATTTTAATGACAAAATTTTTTCACAAATTTTTTCCATTGCCATGGCGTCTTAAATCAAAATTAAAAACCCATAGTCCCTTTTTTGCTCCTTGGTTGTCCCATTTTTGCTCATTTGCTTATTGTCACTTTCCCATTTACTTGTATATTAAAAACGATTCTAACAAATTAAAACATCCACCCAAGAAATGCGACCCGTTATTCAAGAAGAAATTGCAAACGTGTAAATTACAAAAGTTTTCGGAAACCATGATTGTGAATACCTTCGTTTGTAGACTTCGTTTACGACTTCAAGTAATATTACTTACATTTATGTTTTTTCATTGTTAACATTTTAACGTAGTTATTCAAAATAAATGTGCTTTCCCCTTTGGAACATTCTGTATAAGTTAAGTTACGCAAATTTCACCTACCAATTGAAAATAATTTACTGGTGGCGGATTTTTTGATTTTTCATATTCACCTTCATGACGTTGATTATTTCTATTTTCAATAATTTTCGTTTAAAAATTTGTTAATTTAAAATTTACATATTGTAGAAAGAATATATTGTTTAATACTCACTTGTTATCTCTGCATACCTTTCCCATTGTTATGCTAGTTTTAAGTTTCTAGTTAACCTAAAGTAAACATATAGATCTAGTATATACTACTATTTGTAATCATTCACTATCTAAGAAATCTGTTTTGTTTCTTCAAAAGAAAAAAATGAATTGCTTACAAGAGGATTTTTAAAACATACATCGAGCATGTATACTCGCGTCTGTAAACTGAGCTTGTCTTTTCGTTTCTTTTTTTCTTGGCTATGGAATACGCTTTCTTCCAACATAATTGTTCAAGCTTACCATTAATAATCTAATTATCGCCTTTAATTTTCATGATTCAATTAACTATTTTTTACTGACAGTCGAATGTCATCTGGCTTAATGTAAAGTATAGTGTTGAACAATTAACTTTAAATTAATGAATAAAAAATAGACACACATAAGAGCTACTTTTGTGGAACTCATTATTTGCATTACTTAAAGAATATCTTACCGTCATCTTATCATCAGCAAATGAGTTTTATCTTGGCTACAAGATAAATGCAACGAATATAAATTTCAAGATGGAGTAGCTTAAATAGTAGATTTCGTATAAGCACATGGCCCCAAATAAATCGCGTCCATTTTACGGGCTTTGCCACCATAACACAATATTTTGGCCTTGTTTATGAATTTGTGCAGGGATTGTAATCATTGCATGAGAATAACCTTATTTATGGCCTAGCTACAGCCCAAGATTGGCCAACCTGGTATTATTGGCCTTATCAATTAACAAATGTTCTCATAATGTTATTAAAAGGCAGCCGTAGGGGCCATATATTGGCCAATTTAAGGCTGCCCATACATTGGTCAATTTAAGGCTTGTCTGAACTTGTATTCCAATATGCATTTGGATATTATTAATTTGACTTCTCATAGTCACAACTGTGGCAATTTAGTAGCCTAATTTACCGCGCCTTACACAAGTGAGAATTTGAACGATTTATTTAAATTTAAAACAAAATCATTTACCGGTATATAATTAGTTCGAAATCAATCACAGTGAAATGCAGCACACATGATTGAAATAATTTGTTCATATTGTAAACAGATTTTGTAATATGAAATTTGTCAATTTTTTTTGGTTAAGTTGCAGAAACATTGGTTTACTTTCCTGTGCCAAAGCCAAGTCTGCACACAGGCAGTTAGAAATCGGTCAGAACTTCACTTGGCTCCGCACTTGTTATGACGACCAGAAACTTCTAATAGGCTGGTTATGTAGTCTGACGTCACATGCTCCGCCCTTTTCAACATCAGACTACATAACCAGCCAGTTAGAAGTTGCTGTCGTCATAACAAGGGCGGAGCCAACTGAAGTTCTCCCCTATTTCTAACTGCCAGTAGTCTGCACCACCAGGAAAATGGCGTCATTTCGGAGGGATCTTTTGTTGAGCAGAAGAATTTGGACCCCATGGTGTCTTTGAGTAAGAAGTGGCTCTAAGACCTGTAGGTAATAGCCCCACACAGCACAATGATATCCAAAGGACATCCAATGGATGTATTCAACGTCCTGGCAATACATCCTGAGGTCTGAGGATATCCATGAAAATCCTTTCTACATTTAGTGCATGTCCCTTGGATGTCCCAATGTCCCACTTGCGGACGTATGTACGACATCCAAGATGGATCTCCATTGGATGTCTACTCTGGATGTACATATGACATCTTTAAGAAAACATTCTCAGGACATCCCAGATGGATGTCCATTGAATGTATATTCTGAATGTACATATGACATCATCAAAAAACATTCGCAGGACATCCATGATGAATGGCCTGTGGACATCCAATTGTCCAAGTTGAGGATGTACATATGGCGTCCTAACACTGAAAACACAAACGATGCCTAAAATAAGGTGCATATGTGAGTGTAAATTGTCAATGACAAAACATTTGATACATGAATTTCACACTACAGTAAAATTATTCAACTTATTCATTTACAGTGTATTTTCATATACGAGTAAGAGCACAGATAAGTAGTTACAACTTCCCACTAGGTGAGAAACAATACTACTAGCATATTCATTATCACTTGTGTTCATTCATTCAGTCCTTATTTTTCCTTGTTTCACATTCAAATCTTAAGTGCCAGTTAGTTTACTGTAACTTGCAAAAAGTTTAATGTCATGATTAATTTATGAACAAAAAAATTCCAAACTCCTTATTCTGCATTTCAGGATTAACACTATAAAAAATGTATATTATCTTAGAAAATAGAACTTTAGACTTAGCTTAGTTTGTTAGCAATTATCATAAAGACAGAATAACCAGACTTTGGTTGGTGTTCAAAAATAACAAAAGGGAGAAAAACGGACAATGTTCTCTTGAACTTTTAGACCTTTAGCATAAATAATATTCTTATATAAAGTACTGTGTATTTCTTCTGGGATATTCAATTTAAAAAAAACGAACTTTAGCTTTCCTAAGTTTGATTTTTAAGATTTTCTACTGCCATTGGCCAAGCACATTGAGGTACCTGAATGTGCTTGGCCAATGTGTTTATATATATATAAATGCAATGAATTTAGTAATCATAGCACAATGTGCGAAGCAAAGGACTTATTAAAGAAACTAAAATACAAATGAATAATGAATGTCAACTTACACACGAAATTAAGAGACTTTTCCATGAACCATCAATGTGCAAAACTGTTTAAAATGCTTCTTTTTTAAAGTTTTAAAAGTTTGCAAACTTTGAAGTCACTTCTGTGCTCTTTTAGCAAACACACACCCTTTTATGATCTAACATTCCAAAAGCCTTACCCAAACTCTCATTGCTTTTCCAAAACAGGATCACAGGGTAGTACAGGTGTTACTTTTGCCACCCACTTAATGAAAACTTCCTTTCACAATCCTATACTACTTTAGGCTATGGTCAAGTGAAATACATGTATATACACTATACTTGTATAAGCAGTTGCTATACATATCCATAAGACATTTGTGGATATCTTCTAAAATGAATATTTAATATCCAGAAGATGTCCTTTAGATATAACAAAATACACTTTTGATATTCATAGGATGTTCTGTGGACATGCTGCGGTACATACATAAAATTAGTGTAATATTTAAACCACAATGATATAAATAGTTACATATTTTATTATAACCTTAAGATTCATTAATAATGATAAAATAAAGTAAACATTTTAAAAATTTGATTTTTTGATGACATAAGTGGGATGTCTTAAGGATATCCAAATTATCCCAGGATGTTTTCGACTTATTGTTTACATAACAGGTCCTGTTGTTATTTGGTGCTGTGTGGGGCAGAGGGCACCCAGCATTGTGGACATCACAAATGGCCCACTTATAAATGGTTATACACTGGCCATGTTTCGAGATAACAGCAACAGAGGTGTGTCATCAGGTTGTGCCCTGGAGAAAAGTCGACACACCTGGCCAGAAGTATTAAAAGTCAAACACCAGCCATGTTCCAGGAGCACAGAATAAAGAGAACAACAGAAGGGAAACTGAGCACCCAAGTAGCACAACATTTTGGCCCAATGTATGAATTTATGTTGCCAATGTTGGCAAAATGTTGTGGTTGGAAAAGACCTTTTGGCCCAATGTTGGCCAAATGCAGTTTCCCCAACATTAGTCCCTTTAATCATTATATTTAAATATATTTATTAAGCAAAATTATCAATCAAATTAAACATTTAATTAAATTTAATTAATTTATAATTTAATTCAATAAATGTTTTATTTCATTGATAATTTAATTTAATAATATATTTCATTTTAATTAAAAATTATAAACAAAAAAAGAGGGTATTAAAATCCAATACATGGAGGTGAAACTATATACATATATCTTTATTTTTCCGAAAATTCACGAAAATCCGGCAAGTAATTTCAGAGAAAACAGGAAAAGAACTTACCGGTGCAGTGAGTTTTTCATAGAGTTTTATGTTAAAGTTGTATTTGCTAACTACTTATGTGGGGGGGGGGGGGGGAGAGTTGGCCTACTGTCACTAGAGGCGCTGGAAGTTTGTAATCGGCCATTATTGTTTTTCTCAATGTAAAAACATAATGACATGATTATTTTCATATACATTCAAGTTTTGAAGTCCCGTGGGGGTAGTTGGTCCCCTATCGGGTGCCTCCCCAGGTGGCGGATAGGGGAATGCCCGCCAGATATGGAGGGTACTGAGGGCATAAAATACTCAGGGCAGACCAAAACCAAACCACGCCATTGCCGGTCCCCCAGCCCGGGTGCAAAAGTGGAGGGTCGACGTCAGGTTGGCAGCCGGTTGTAAAGATTTGCCAAAACATATGATGTTGGTTCGAAATAGTATTCCGAATATGGCTAGGGCGTCCCCCGCCATAAGCGACGCGCAGCTGCAACGCCCGGTGGCTGTGACAAATTGGCAAGGGCTACCCCACAGTGGACGGGTGGGGCTAAAGAAGCGAGTCCAGCACCAACAACAAGGAGGGCTTGGAAGTAGTGGTAGAAGTGGAGGTACTAAACTTAGGTTTGGCACCTGGAATATAGGGAGTTTGACAGGGAAGACTAGGGAGTTATCTAGTGTGCTAAAGGCTAGGAGGGTAAATGTTGCATGTCTGCAGGAGACAAGATGGAAAGGGGATAAATCCAGGGACATTGGGGATGGGTATAAATTAATTTATGCAAGTAGTGAGGAGGGTAGAAATGGAGTGGGAATTGTCCTAGATCAGGAACTCAGACATAGTGTGGTTGAGGTTAGGCGGATAAATAGTAGGCTGTTAGTAGTAAAGGTAGTTTGGGGTGGCATTGTTATAAATGTAGTTAGTGCATATGGCCCCCAGGTTGGATTAGATACAGCCAGGAAGCTAGCATTCTGGGAACAGTTTGATGACCTAATGTTGGGCATGAGTAGGAAGGAACGGGTCATAATTGGTGGGGACTTTAATGGACATGTAGGTAGAAATAGGGAAGGGTATGAAGAGGTACATGGTGGGTGGGGCTATGGAGAGCGAAATAAAGAAGGGGAGAGTATCCTGGAGGCAGCAGTGGCACATAAGTTAATTTTAGCAAACACACTATTCCAGAAGCGAGAGGAACATTTGATTACTTTTAAGAGCAGGGCAGGAGAATCCCAGATTGATCTCTTCATGATTCGGAGTGAGGATAGAAACGAGTGCAAGGATTGTAAAGTGATACCGAGTGAAAACTTAGCGGGACAACATAGGCTAGTAGTGTTAGACCTAAAACCTAGGGGTGCAAAACAGGTGGTCAGACATAGAGGACAGACAGCAATTAGGTGGTGGGCATTACCAGACAAGGTGGAAGAGTTTAAGAAAATGGCAGGTAAGATAGCATGGGATTTAGATGGCACTGCAGGAGAGCTGTGGACAAGGGTAGCACAACAGATCCGTGATTGTGGAAACGAGGTACTAGGGACAGTACGAGTAGGGGGGTCTCGATTAGACAGAGAAACTTGGTGGTGGGATGAGGAGGTACAGATGGCAGTTAAAAAGAAGAAAGATGCTTTCAAGACTTGGTGGCACGATGGAAGCAGGGAGGCCCAGATAGAATACAAGCGTGCCAAGATAGAGGCCAAACAGCAGGTAGCCTTAGCAAAGCATAAGAAATATGCGGACATGTATGCCAAGTTAGGTACCAGAGCAGGAGAAATGGCAGTATATAGAATAGCTAGGGCTCGGGAGAATAAAGGCAGAGATATTGAAAAGGTGGTGAGTGTTAAGGATAATGGGGGCAAAGTATTGTGGGGTAGGGAGCCAGTACGGAACAGGTGGGGGGAATATTTTAGTAAGCTTATGAATGAGGGGGTAGAGCAGGAGCCTTCCACTGGAAGAAATAATGATAGAGAAGAAGTGGAGCAGGTTAGGGCTGAGGAAATTGTTCAGGCATTGCGAAAAATGAAGCTAGGGAAGGCTTTAGGGCCAGATGGGATACCAGTAGAGGTGTGGAAGGTCTTGGGTAATGTTGCCATTTCCTGGCTCACAAAGTTATTCAATAGATTGGCTATGGGTGATAGAATGCCAGGTGCATGGCGGGACAGCTGGTTAGTGCCTATTTTCAAAGGGAAGGGTGACGTTCAGGAATGTGGGAACTATAGAGGTATTAAATTGATGAGTCATACGATGAAGCTTTGGGAGAGAGTAATCGAAGCTCGACTACGGGGTAAAACTGCAATTGGGGGAAGTCAGTTTGGGTTTATGCCAGGAAAATCCACAATGCACCCTATTTTTGCCATAAGGCAAGTTATTGAGAAGTTTCGGGCTGCCAAGAAAGAGTTACACATGGTATTTATAGATCTAGAGAAAGCCTATGACAGAGTACCACGGACGTTATTGTGGGAGGTCTTACAGAAGAAGGGGGTGGGTGAGAGTTATATAGATATGGTGAGGGACATGTATAGGGATGCACGGACAAGCGTTAAGACTGCCTGGGGGTTCTCTGACAGTTTTCGTGTTAGGATGGGTGTGCACCAGGGCTCAGCACTTAGTCCATATCTATTTATTTTGGTCCTGGATGAGTTACTGGCAGGGGTGAGGCAGGAGGTCCCCTGGTGTATGCTGTTTGCAGATGACATAGTCTTAGTTGGGGAATCCAAATTAGAACTCGAGATAAGGTTAGAGGAGACTAGGAATGCCTTGGAATCAAAGGGGTTGAAAATAAGTAGGGCAAAAACGGAGTACATGAAATTCCAGTGGGATGGGAAAGAACAGTTGAATGAGGGGATTAGACTGGGGGACAGTTTAATGCAGCAGGTGCATGACTTCAAATATTTAGGATCTGTGCTGCAAGATGATGGGAGCTTAGACTTAGACATCACAAACCGGATAAAAGCAGGTTGGCATAGGTGGAGGCAGGCTAGTGGGGTTTTATGTGACAGGAAGTTACCTATAAAATTGAAGGGAAAGTTTTATAGAACAGTAGTCAGACCAGCTATGTTGTATGGGTCAGAATGTTGGGCAATCAAGAAGGTGCATGAGGATAGAATGCAGGTAGCTGAGATGAGAATGCTAAGGTTTATGAGTGGGGTGACCAGAAGGGATAGGATCAGAAATGATTTTATTAGGGGTAGTGTAGGGGTAACAAATATAGTAGAAAAGATGCAGGAAAATAGGCTGCGGTGGTTTGGGCATGTCCTCAGGAGTGGAGAAGATGGGCTGCTGAGACAGGCAATGAACTTAGACCTGGGAATAAAACGGGGTAGAGGAAGACCCAAGCAAACCTGGGATGTGGTAGTAAAACGGGATATGGTGGCATGTGGGGTCACTGGGGGCTTGGTGCAAAATCGGAACGAGTGGAGAGTTAGAACCAGCAAGGCCGACCCTGCTGCTTGCGGGATAAGGTACAGGAAATGATGATGATGATGATGACATTCAAGTTTTGAAGTATATGGTATTATGTAATAGTGTACCAATATGGCGCCTTATTTAAGTTTAATTGATAATGACAACAGCCATATTCGTACACCTTGGTGCCACGATATGAGGGTTCAGAAATATGGCAGGTGTCAGTTTCCCTTACTAACTTAGAAGAAACTGTAAGGTGATTTCATTTCCATTATTGTCGTTTTAGTGATGTTTGTAAATTTTAGAAGATGTTGATTTAATTTTTTAATTGAAAAGAAGTAGAGGTGTTGGGTTAATTTTATAAGTTATAAGGCTTTTGGTACCCAGTATTAAATTTAAATTTTATTTGTTTTTGACCAAAACAAATTTTGAGTTTTTGGTCATAGTTTTTTGTGAGTCATACAACTCGAAAACGGTGCCACCTACAACAAAATGTCATCAGAATTTTAGAGCGATTTGATATATGAAATTTCGATTTTTTAAAAACATAATTTTTTTAAAAAAATTGAGATTCTTCCTCTTTCCAGTTGTAGCATTCGAAAGGGTGAATATTCCTTTTATTTAGGAGGGTTGTTCTTTCTATGTAATGTTAATATTTTTGTATATTAGAATACATGTGACTTATTTTCATTTTAAACCATATTATGATAAATGAATGACGCATGTGCATCACATGTAACTATGTCATGTACGTGAGTACATACATGTGTGTTTATGTACAAATGCGCACATGTGTGTACACTTGCACACAAGTGTGTCCATGTGTGTACACTTGCACACAAGTGTGTCCATGTGTGTACACTTGCACACAAGTGTGTCCCTGTGTGTACACTTGCGCACAAGTGTGTACATATGTGTACACTTGCGCACAAGTGTGTACATATGTGTACACATGTGCACAAGTGTGTACACGTGCATACACATATGCACAAGTGTGTACACGTGCATACACATGTGCACAAGTGTGTACACGTGCGTACACATGTGCACAAGCGTATACATGTGCATACACATGTGCACAAGTGTGTACATGTGCATACACATGTGCACAAGTGTGTACACATGCACACAAGTGTGTACACGTGCATCAGGGTGGTCTTCAAAATTAATAATTGTAAATTTTTTGTTGGTACCCACTACTCTTTTTTTATTTGGTAATATAAACATGCCATAACAATAAGAATTTGTTTCACCAATATTTATTGGTAGCACAGGTATATTAAACATACACATATACAGCAAATTTAACTAAAATATAAAAATAAATTTTTAAGAAACTAATGAACAAGGTATTTATAAAACAATACAATAATCAGGAAGGTGCAATTGTGTCACCTACTAGCAAAGACTTTTTTGGTTGAGGAAATTTCAAGTGGTGCTCCGAGACTACTTGAAGTAAAAACTGTTTCTGTTCCTCACTTTTCGTAATGCTCTCGTTGAAGTCATGCATGAGTTTCACACCTCTTTCTGCCAAGTCATTGATTACATGCATTCTTTTTGTATACTTTTTTGCATGTTGGAATTATTCTTGCTCCTCCTGGTTAGTAGGATCAAATTCTGTTAGAAATTTGTAAGAAAGCCCCAGTCGTAAAAAGGTTTACCGTATTTATCGTCACAAAATGTTCACGTTCCATGGAGTTAGCACAGTTTGTTTATAACGTTACTCTTTTTTGTTGGTTTTCATGATCAGAAGATGCAATTTTCATTGCCTCAACCATTTTTCTTTTATCCGTGCTGTCTATTTGTTTGTCAAAAAAGCTAAGGCAACCAATTCTTCCCTAAGGTACCACAAGTGTCTAGTGAAAGCCCCGAATGCATTTGTGGAAATACCATCATTTATGGTGCTGTAATTTACAAGAGACTTGAGCAAACAAAGATCATTTGCTGGAACTGCTCTTGCAAGAGGACATGAAATCCAAGCCTTCGTATATAGAAGAGTGGCAAAAAGGCTTATATCTCTGACTGACTTTTCCTCCTCAGGAGTCAGTGTGTATTGTTTTTTAAACATCCAAACTTTTCTTGAGTACAAAACTTTTGCCATCCATTGTGAATGATGCATTGCTCCTGGTCTCATTATTTGAATGCCCCGTGGTGGAGTGTCACAGTGTTGTGACCTCTCATCCTGATGCAATTCACTTGATGTGCTTTGTAGGGCTTCATTTGCAAATTGCAGAGTATCTTTTTTAAGTTAGAATTGTTTGCTAGGATAGTTATTATTTGTCGATCATCTTGTGCTGTCTCAAACTTTTGTTTGGTTATTAGGTGCCATTTTGCTTGGAAACGTTTGAAAAGACAAACTTCTGGTCCAGTTAAATGTCCGAAACAGTATTTAAAAACTTTGCTATGACATGTTCATAGATATGATGTCGACATGCCAAATGAATCATGTTTTTTTTCCAGTTTTGCCTCTATTTAAAAACAAGCACCAGCCTTACGAAACCAATCTTGTAAACAACTATACAATAGTATACATGATAAATGATTATTTGTCTTGTGCTACCTCTAAATGGTATTCAAATCAGTTCAAACTATGTACACATAAGTTTCTCTGCATATTGAATAAAATTATGAGGTACCACAGTGTTAAGTTACAAAAAAATTTTTTTTCATACATTTGAGGACTACTCTAACGTGTATACACATGCACACAAGTGTGTACACATGCGCACAAGTGTGTACACGTGCATATACATGTGCACAAGTGTGTACACGTCTCTACACATGCGCACAATTGTTTACACTTGAGTACACATGCGTACAAGTGTGTCCACATGTGCACAAGTGTGTACAAGTGCATACATGTTCATACAAGTGCATACATGTGCATACAAGTGCATACACGTGCATACAAGTGCATACATGTGCATGCAAGTGCGTACATGTGCTTACAAGTGCGTACATGTGCATACAAGTGCATACACGTGCATACAAGTGCATACACGTGCATACAAGTGCATACATGTGCATACAAGTGCGTACATGTGCTTACAAGTGCGTACATGTGCATACAAGTGCATACACGTGCATACAAGTGCATACACGTGCATACAAGTGCATACACGTGCATACAAGTGCATACATGTGCATACAAGTGCATACACATGCAAACAAGTGTGTACACGTGCATGCACATGCAACTTCAACTTAATGAGGAAAAATGTTGTGTAATGAGAGTAGCTAGGAGAAGGAAGCTTGCATGTCGATTTCCAAGTCTATGCAGATGCTAAGGTTTAGTCAACAAGTTCTAAGAAGGTGTCCCAGTGAGGTAAAATGTATAGCATATCAATCATTATTACATCCTCATCTAGAATACTGCAGCTCCGTGTGGAATCCCCACACTGCAGACTTAGCTTACTTTATAGAAATGGTCCAACACAGGGCTGCTAGGTTTGTTTGTGGTAAATATGGATATGCTGAAAGTATAACTAAAATGCTTTCAGAACATGGTTGGGATAGTTTACTTGCAAGACGTTCAGATTTTAGTCTTAATATTTTTAATTGAATGCTAGAAGGCTCTTGCCCTAAACCTACTTCAAGTAAACTTTGCAGGGCATTATATTTCTGTAGGGGTGACCACTCTAACAAAGTTGGAGAGATTTTTGCACGAACAGATTCTTATTACTGGTCATTTGTCCCTAGGGCGATTCGACAATGGAACTCGCTTGCTGGGGATTTTGTGCAGGAAAAATGTATTTTATATGGGAGTCATAAATTTGTTTTGTTTTGACAATGCATATATTTGCAGCATTAAAAATATTGAAATTGTTGTTGGGTTTATGTAACAATGGGGTTTTATATTTTCTGGTTTTGACAATGCATTTTGTATGTTGCACTTGGACTCTTGTCCCTCTGCCATAGGCCTTTATGGCTGCTTGCAGAGTAATTTTTTAAATTAAACCGAAAAAACCGAGTCCGCACCCCACGGTAAATAAGCGGTAAAACAAGGTCAACAGTGTTTTCTGCCACTGTTCCACGGACCAAAGTCCGCACCCAGCAGCATACTCACACAGTTCGGTGATTTGACCGAATAAACAGTCAAATCTATGGTGTTTAATTGTACTAGAGGCGGGATACATGTACCCCGCACTTTTACAAATTGTAATGTTCCTACTGGACTGTCACAATACCCAGTAAGCCAAAAACCAACTTACAAACTTCCAGGCTCTGATACAAGGATGGGACTGCACCCGTAGCTGCCTGTCATGGTTAAAAGCCTGGGATAGTGTCGGCATGGAGCCTCCCTCGATGGACACGACGAAATACCATGTCGAGAATATTGTGGTGAGACTCCGGTTTCACTGTGAGCCAACACGAGTAAAGGCCAAAACATGCCGGAAACAGGACAGCGGTGTTCCCCACAGAAGCCCACTCTCCCCGCGATACTCCCCAATAAATGACTGACATGACACAAGTATTAAAAGATAAAATTATATTTAATAACACTTACAGGCAGTGAATATTTACACAACTTGGCTGGTAATTTCTAACAGTGAAGCCCCCAGAAATATACAACAAAGGCCTAATGGTCAGAAGCAAACAAAAGATGAAAAGATGACAGTGGAGGCCTCCTTGGCCTCCAGCAACAGGTCCTCTCCAGTCTTCAGCCCACAACACACTGCCCCGATTAAACGGCTGACCAAACCATTTAATACCTCCAGGCAACTCCACCTGGAGGGAACAGTGGTCACTTCTGACCTCTCACCCATTGACCTCAATGGTGAGAGGTCTGCTGGCACCAAAATGGCATCTGTCCCAACAGCCTACTACAAGCTGTCAGGCAGACCACCTTAGGGAGTTCATCTGCTCAATCAAAAAATGTGATTACAGCAAACCAGGTTGCCACACAGTCGCACTTGCACAAGAACACAAATTTGAGATTGAGCCTGTTCTGATCCCACCTGATGTTCAGGGTGTGGGAGGCTTGAAGATCACCGTGGTGGGATGTCTTGCTGTGACAATTCAATTATGCATACACACAGTGCGAGGACATCTGTTGGTGATTGCCGGCCAGCCCAAGCTCTTAGGCCGAGATCTGGGCCAAGATCTAGGCAGAGCTCTGCACATGGCCGTGACCATGGCAACAAATAAAGTATACTTGGAGGACGACCTCTTCGAGTCCACACTCCGAAAGAAGTGCATTGAAGCACACATCATATGGGCTTTTTGAGAGACTTCTTCAGGGGCTCCTGGTATATCTTCCAGTGCCCCTGGGGAAATCTAAGACCTCTGCTCCAGAAGTGACGACGATCCGCAGTTGGCCACCAATGCTAGTGAGAACCGAACGTGACAAAATAGTAATCCATTAGTGTTTTGTCTATGGCCGCCATAGATATAAACACTACAAATCACTGAAATAAAAACAATAGAAAAATGACAGAAATTTGAGAGGAACAACTGAGGAAAGTTGTCAAGAGGTGGGGGAGGGGATAAAAGAACCCCCAATGAAATAAACAACCCCCAATATCAACAACTCCTCTAAAACAATAAGGAGGTTGCTGATGTCATGAGATCGCCATAAAGCTTACAACACCTATGCTGAAGGTTGAAGTGACCTCCAGTCTTGTATGCAGCTTTTTGTGTATATAGTATGTTTTTGTTCTTGTATATACAACCACTGTTGTTAGCCAGAAGTGTTTGAATAAACATCCTGTATTTATATTACTTCCAGTGTCACGCCGGTCATTGGGGAGTTACCGTAGGGATGGGGATTCCGAGAAAAATTCACCATCCTTTGTTTTGGCCTGCACTCACATCGGCTCGTGTGGTTTTAGCCATATTTGACCGTGATGGCATAGTGGTTATTGGCTTGAACCCCAGTTCTTCTGATGGCAAATTGGGGAACCGGTGAGCAAGTGGGGTTCAATTTATGCTCCCGTGTTGTTGACTGTCCTGTAGGGGCGAAAGGCGGAGTACCACTGAGGGAAGGTACTCTCGTGGAGGGAAGTTTTGTGAATGATGCTCCATGCGGCCAACCTTCCCTATAGAGTTTTGTCATGGTGCGGAGATGCATTGTTGAGCTAATACCTGGTAGATCACCGTCACCAGACGGTATGGAAACTGTAGGTGGTCTTGTGGGGCCTGTCACCTGTCCAGTCGGTTGTGGGGGACAACGCCTTGGGGAGCTGGTGAAAGTCCCTGACTAGCCTGCTTGGGAGGTGCAGGCCTATTTGGCTATGCTCTCCAAGCAGCATCTCGTAGAGATCGCCTACAGGGTGGATTTTCTTCAGTTAGAGGGGCGTCTATCTTTGTCGGTGATTGAACTGTGGTTTTCACCATCGCCCATGCATAAATGCATGCAGAAGAAGGGGCTGCTGGTGCTCCACAGAAAGAAACTCAGCTGTTTTCTATTGGAATTGGTCGGGCGTTTCCTCCTACATCCGGACAGCAGCCGAGCATTCACATGGCAGTACCCTCGGAGGCGGAATCTGAGTTTGATACTTCAGGGAATGTGGGCAGGCAACCTTGCAAGATTAGTGCTGCTGCATGGACACCCACTACACCAGTTCCTGTGGAGATTTAGGCATTTGGGTTTTTCAACCCAGTCCACTCATTTGCCCATTCCACACATTCGAAGCTATGGCACAGGCTCAGCACTGGGCGTATGAGTTCAGGTCCAGTTACATTACATACCTGCTTTATGGTCCAGTTGAAGAATATGTCACTCAGTTAGTGGAGTTTCTTCCGGACCTCACCTAGATGGAACTGAAGGAGACTATGCATAGCCGATTCAGTTATAATGACCAGGCTTGTGTCTGCTTCTCAACTTTCGAGATGATGATGCCGGGTCCGACCTAGTCTGTGCAGTTGTTCTACTGGCCCTTTATTGATGTGGCAGATTGCATGTTTCTGCAGAAATAGAAGAGCTGTTGGTTCATCCATTTCAAGTGAAAACTCCGGACGGCCATCACCGACCAGATGTTCGGCTGCAAGACCGAGACGGTGTTAGCATTCGCCTAACAGGCATGGCTTGTTGAAGCCGATATGCTAACTCCATCATGGTAGAGGAAGTTGCACATGTGGACATGACCATCTACAGAAAAACTATGAAGAACCCTCTTCTTCTGGTGGAAAGAGAGGGTGAGGCATTGCTGGGTGTTGATCATGCCACACACTTCGGCTTGATGGTAGATATCGTGCACTGGAAAGTGTATTTTCGAGAGGATGTCTGGATGGCACGTCCAGATGTCCTTCGAGCTGCATACACCGACCAAGCTCTAGAGAAACCAGGGGTGGTAGAATTTTTTCCATTGCTGATACCTGAGGTCTGGCCTCAAAGTTGGCACCACCTAGGGGTCCTGGTAGAGCTTGGGAAGGTTGATGGGTCGGTGGACATTGTTTCACCCGAGCTGCCCAAGACCAGTTCTCTAATTGGGAGGGAAGAAGTTTGTTCCCTGTGACTGTTGGAGAATGTATGGCTACGAGCCCACGTACAATGTATTGTATCAGTGAGCTACATAGAGCATGCTGGCTTTGGCCAGCTGCTTCTCGTGGCCACGCCGGAATGCCTTTGGTGGACAAAGTGTGTTGACAATGGCAAGAATTGCTGAAGCCAATGAGAAGGGCACTTACAATATCTGGCTAGAGAAAGTAATAGATGCTTCCGTAGCTCTGGAGACAAGGGGAGGGTGTGGCCACAGATCAAGCTGTTTAAGCTGCCATTGTGGTAGGGCTGGAAGATCTATCTGAGTTGAGAGGGGAGGCCCCACTCAGCAAACAGTTCAACTAGAGGAGCATCCGGTAAATGACGCCAGGTCCTCAACATAGAGACGGCACTTACTCTAGAAGGTCATCTAAAGATTGGTCCCAATCTGAAGCCTGAAGAGACAACACAACTTCGGAAGTTCCTATTGGAATGCGGAGATCATTTTGCTTTCAATTACACATGTTTGGTGAAACCTCATTGGTAGAACACACTATTCATACCGGTGGGCAACCTCCAGTGAAAAAAGGATTTTGTCGAACCGCTTCCACACCCCAGGCGATCTTCCAGAATAAGCTGGACTAGTATCCGTTGTTCGCATTGATGATGTGCTCAATTTGTTGAACGGTGTGAAGTTCTTTGCAACCTTAGATCTAGATAGTGATTACTGGCAGATCCGGATGGCTAAGGCAGACATAGAGAAAATGGCTTTTATCTGCTCGCAGGGGCTTTTGAATTCCAGAAAATGCCTTTTGGTCTATGTAATGCCCCAGCCACAAAAGCATTAGACCTCTTGCTGGCAGCACATAAGTGGGGGACTACTCTGGTGTACCTGGACAATATTATTGTCTTTGGGAATGCCTTCGAGCAGTTTCTTGCAATACTGTCCGCTGTCATCGGTCTGTTACGAGGGGCACAACTAAAACTCCAGCTAAAAAAGTGTTTTTTTGGCTTTGACAAAGTGCGTTAACTTGGACACATAGTATGTGCCGAAGGAGTTGCTCTGGACCCAGATCTCGTCAGAGCATCTAGAAGTTTGAAACACCAACGTGAAACATAGACTTTGCCAAGGTCGCAAGGTTACTGCATGAGCTGGTCAGCTCATGTAAGAAGGATGTTTCCTTCAAGTGGTCAGAGCAGTGTAAGCTAGCATTCACTCGGTTAAAGGCATTTTAAATGAAGTGCCGGTGCTCACCATGTATGATCCTTGTGGTGAGGTAATGATACACACCGACACTATTGGGTATGGCTTGGGAATCACAGTTTACCAGAAATTACCAGAAGACAAGGTCTCCTGTGTTCTGGCCTATGCAAGCCGGCTCATAAAAGAAGTGGAAACACGGTAGTCACCAAGCAGGTGTGTTTGGCAATCATGTTTGACATAATTTTTGCCCTTAACTATTTAACAGGGAGTTCATGATTGTGACTGATCACCATGCTATTTGTCATCTGCAGACAGCCACAAACTTGCAACACAGGTTGGCACTTTGACAGATGCAATTATAAGAGTACCCGTATAAGGTGCAGTAAGTTGGTAAGTTGCCAAGTTTGATTAAGTCTGGCTCTATGCATGGTAAACCTTCCTTTCATGGGAAGAAAAACAAAAAGGACGAAAAGTACAGACATTAGAGGAAAAGGTGTCTGACACCCTCCACAAGTAGTTGCCAGGGAGCCCAAAGTAGAGGTGCTGTGGCAGAAAAGGAGAAGTCCTGGCATGCTAATTTAAACATGCTGGCCAGGAATCAGCTGATCCATACCACTCCTGCAGAGGTGGCACGGATAGATGGTAGGTCGATGCATGACATTTTAGTTGGCATCTCTAAATTTTTCCAGAAGGTGGATGCAGTATCGAACCTGCAGAGTCGATTGGTGAGAACCCTCCATCGTAACTTAGCCCCTACCTCAGGGTGAAGGCATGGTGATGGGAGGAGTTAGTGTTCCCCAAGTGTGTGATCCTGTGACCCCAGTGGGAGTACACTCTTCTCTCTGGTCCACAGTGGTGGGGTCTTTGTTGCCCCCGATATATCATGAACCTCCCCTAGGCCTGAGCCTGAGAGATGACATGTTGGTGCATTGCCCCATATTCAGATGCAGAGGTGTGTCTGAACAACCAACTTGGTCAGTGGCAGGACCAGCGTGGAATGAGAGGCTACCAATACCATGGATAGTACCATCTAGATGAACCATTTCCAGATCCGTGGTTAGCTCAGCTACCGCCAAACAATATGAACCCTTTTATTGCATACGGTTGTGGTGGTTTTCTGGTAGTAATGGTCGTGAACCCGATCCGACAAGAGTTTGGCATTTTAGCTGTAATGGGACTAGATGCCTTAATAGTTCGTCTAGCCCTGCATGCAGCTCCATTCATTAAATGCTTGTTGGGATGAGACTTAGGAGGTCTGGCTGGATAGTACGTTAATGAGCCACTACCAGGCTGTGAGACAAAGCCCGCAGTTGCCCTAGTAGACCTCCTAATAAGTTGGATGCTTAAAATGCGTCCACAACTCCAAGTTATTTTGTTTGAGGAATTCCGTGTCTTAGAGAAAAACCGTCTTATGGAGACGGCCTTCGATCCTAGTTTTGGGTGGCATAACACCCAAATGTGCGTGTGATGTTTATGTTTGTCGGCTGTGGCGTGAATGGGCTCCACTTTTGTTCCACCACCAGAGAAGCCATCTGGAACCTAAGTGGTCAGGTTCAAGGGCGCTATCCTGGCTGGTTCAACCTACCTGTTCCGGGGCAGAACAGGAAAGTTGAGAAGATTGTGGCAACCTGGTCTGCTCCCATCAAAATTTTTCATGGGGTAGACAAACTGTCTAAGGTGGTGGTCTGCCTGGCAGCATGCAGTAGACTGCTAGCACAGATGCAATATTAAAGCAAGCAGGCCTTTCTCCCCATTAAGTTCAATGGGTGAGAGGAGTTGCCTGGAAAGATTAAATGGCTATTTCAGTCATTTATCCGGGACAGTGTGTTGGAGACTTCAGGACTGGACAGTACCTATGCTGGAGGTCAATTTGACATTGTATGCATCTTTTGTTCTTTGGCCTGTTGGCCTTTTGTTTATATAGCGTTGTTGTTGGCTGGATGTGTTTGAATAAACATCCTGTATTTATTTTACTTCTGGTGTCTTGTTGGTCATTTTGGTTGTGTCTCGTTGTGGCGACTTTTACTTTTTCATGTCCAGCAAGAGAGACTCTAGGGAGTCGATGCTACCCTGGGAAACTGTGTGGAGGGCTGTTATGGGTGCAATCCCATCCCCGTGTGGAGCCTGGTGTTGGGCATGTTGGTCACATTTAGCCGGGAGTATTTAACGAATCAGTCGGGTCATTAAACTTCTTGAAGGTAATGTTTGACGGAATCCATTATTGTTTTATATGTACATTACGTAAGCCCCCTAGAACTGTAAGTTTGAGTTGGGTTAGTGAAGATTTTATTTGTACACACCAGCTATCGCTGTTCTGTTCTTTTACACCAGACCTGGTAAATGACTTCATTCATGTCAGCTTTGGCATGCTCAGGAAAGAAGGATCCACAACTTCTGTTATCAGGTACTAATTCAGACAAGTCAGTATCCTCATTTAGTTTCCACTACTGAAACTGAAGTCAGCATCCTCATGTAGTTTCCCCTATTGAAACTGAAGCCTCGAGTTCTGGCTTATGCTAGCTGGGTAGCTTGCATAAGCCAGAACTCGACAAATATAGTCCTCCAGCAACTTTTTGTACACAACCATGCCTAAGCTGTGCCCACTGGCATCCATGTGTATCATGATCTCGGAGCATGGATTGTACTTGGCAAGTGCAATTGCCTTGGTTTAAAATATATTTAACTATTCAAACAACAGACCACATTGATATGACCACATGAAGGGCACATCCTTTTTCATCAGCTCATGCAACAGTTTTGCCACTTTAGCGAAGTTCCTTATAAAATGACAATAGTAACCGGCCAGGCTAAGAAAACTATGGATGCCTGTCACCATCATTGGCACTTTGAACTCTTGGACTGCTTTTACGAGACCTGAGTCCAGAGCTACTCATCACCACTCACTGAAACACTTCTTCGGCTGGAGTTGCAGCTATGTGTTTATTACGGCAACAGTCTCTTAAGGAAAATGATTTTACAGCAAACATTTTTTGAAGGCAAGTGTCTATGGGACAAATGTTTCTTTTGGGCAAATGGTTTTAGGGCAACTTTTTGTAACCCCCGTGTCTTTAGGGCAAATGTCACACACGTGGTGAATGTTATTGCCAAAATAGAAAAGTAAATCAAGTGGCCATTATCACCAGGAAAACTGCTGTGAGCAATCAGCCGACAAAAAATGTCATTAGACTATTAGGAAGTTATACTGTATATGGTGCTTTTGTAACGTCCCGCCTGGACCGTTACAATGCCAGGTAAATTTCAATGCAAAACACACGTAAAAACTTACTGTGACCCGAGTTCCGACACGAGGACGGGACTGCACCCGTAGCCGCCTCTCACACGGTGAACCTCGGGTAGTGCCGACGCGGAGCTCCCTGGACGGTGATACACAACGAAAAATGCCACCTCGCCGAAAATATCGCGGTGAAACTCCGGTTTCACCGCGAGCCGACACGATTATCGGCCAATATAAGACGGAAGTGGATGGTGGTGTTTTCCCCAGACCGGAAACCCACCATCCTGCGGTAAACCACAAAGAAAAACACGGACACAAGTATGTAATGAATTAAAAAGTGTTTAATGTACACTTACGATGATGATGGCAGTAATATTTACAGAACTGGCTGGACACTTTGTCTAGCCAGGCACTATACAAAACAAAGGCCACAGGCCAAAACAAAAACAATGCAAAAGACCAAATGCCGGACAGTGGAGGTCTCCTGACCTCCACCGACAGGTCTAGTCACCACAGGTCTAGTCACCAACCAACTGCCTAGATCCTGTGGCTGACCAGGCCACAGGAAACCTCCAGGCAACTCCACCTGGAGGGGACAGAGGTCACATCTGACCTCTCACCTATTGGCTTCATGGAGAGAGGTCTGCTGGCACCAAAATGGCGTCCGTCCCAACAGCCTACTGTAGCTGTCAGGCAGACCACCATAGGGAATTCGTCTGCTCTATCAAAAATTTAAAAATAGAGCAGACCAGGTTGCCACACTTTATTGATTGCTGATTTTTTGAGTACTCAACAAACAGTTGTCCACAAAATTGAATCTTGTTCTAGAACTATTAATATTAAAAATTAGGAATCCTCGAATCCCGCGAATCTTGAAAAATATTAGAGATTCGAAAATTCGAATCTTCGCGCTTTTTTGTCTTTCGAATCTTTCTAATCCTAACCTAAAAAACTTAAAGATTTTGGTAAAATTAATTTTAACTCAATTGACGTTCACCTTGTGGCGACCCTGAGTGTCACATTGTTTATTATTATTAATAATTTAATATTTAATTTTAATTTCATTTATTTGTATTTTCTCAATGAATAATAGAGGTTTCTTGTATGAAGAATTCG
The DNA here is from genome assembly GCA_036925085.1 of Brachycybe producta. Taxonomy (NCBI): domain Eukaryota; kingdom Metazoa; phylum Arthropoda; class Diplopoda; order Playtdesmida; family Andrognathidae; genus Brachycybe; species Brachycybe producta. The sequence goes on along the minus strand of JAUPFP010000010.1, from coordinate 5,322,410 downwards.
AGAGATTTGAGAACCTATTAGGACTCGAGACAATTTAGGATTCGTCCCACCTCTATTAAAGGTTTTTCCCTTAAGAGTACAATTGTCCTAAAATTATTTTGTTGTTTGAAACCTTATTTGAAGTTTTTGAACTCAGGTAAGGGCCACATAACTGAGTCAAGTCCTCTGCCACTACAGCAGTTGTTCCGAAACATGCTTCCTCGCAACACGGTATTTTTTGTCTGCAAAAATGGTGGCAAAGCTAAAAAAAACTGTGGCACACCTTATAAAATACATGGTACACTAGTGTACCACGCCAAACCCTTTGGAAACGTATGGTTTAATGTGTACGTATAATGGGAAAATTTTATTTTATTTTTTTTTCAAGAAAAGTATTTTGAAAATATTAAATGACATTAACACACAAATATAACAACCAAGATTTGGCAGCACACGACAAAACTCGTGGAACACTCTGTAAGTAAGCACTACTTTAATGTGATCGTACAAGTCTAGCGCTAGTCAAGAAATAATACAGGCAAGAGTGGCCAGCACTAGGTTTTCGTTTGCCCCGCCCTTTTATTAGCGGCAGACCAAATATCTACCAATTAGAAATTCATGAGGGCGGGGCATGTGGTATCAGACCAATTAAATAACACACCAATTATAAAGTAATGACGCTCATAAAAGGGCGGAATAAACAAAAAGCTAGTGCTGGCCACAATTGTCTGTAGAAATAATACACAATGTTCGTCTGATTCTTATACAGGCTAGTCACGTATGTCTAATTAAGTTAATTAGACAATTGCATTAATTTATTAAACTACACTGTCACAGCATAAACTGGTCTTTATCTACTTAAACTCATATCGGAACATTAAGTCAAAGTAGTCATTATGCACGAAGATTACTTCATTAATGACTAATTATCTTGTTAAAGTTTATAAAAAAATACTACAAAAATAAACTTAACAATTTTCTACACAGAGAGGTTAGGTTTGCAAGGTGTCATATGAAAGCTTCTAGCATGGGCCAAAAAATTATATTGCGTCTTTTTGTGCCCAACCTACACCTAGTAGGATTCATATCACACGTAAGTTTTTTGTATCTAAAAATACAAGTACAGTATACTGTTATTAAAAAAGTAAAAAGAATATATTGCAAAAGTGTATAGATCTTCATCATAAAAGCGACAAGGTAATGTGATGATGTGTTAGAATAGTGAACACACAACCAACCAAGATTTACATGTACATGTACAACAGTACATGATGATAATCATGAAAATAAATTACTGGCACAACCACTGCATATGTTAAAACTATATTTGTAGTTCCTACTGTTTTGTTTTGAACAGGCGACAACGAGAGAAATGAGTGTTACTATATGGTGTTACTAAACTTGCAAGAAATCGTCTCACAATCTCTCAATTAAAATACAGTAAAGCGCAAAATGTAATAAAAAGTATTGTTCTTTAAGTGCTCGCTTTATATAAATTTTGAAAAAAGGTCCTTCTATTTTTAAACAAGGTTAAAAATCGTTCATTTTTCTAACTACAAGTTAAATCTCATTGGACCAAAACCCGTCCCACAAACCTTTGAAGAACTCTCTCCTTAAAAAAACAATTTAGAACAATAACAAAAATCTTAGCACTGCTTTCATGCATTGGCTTCACGATGTTTCATTTTTATAAATTTTGAAAAGGTCCTTCTATTTTTTAATAATGTTTTATAAATGTTTTAATCCCACAAAAGTTAGAACTTTCATTAAAAATAATTTAGAGCAATCAAATAATTAGCACGTACTTACATGTATTTATTGGTTTCAGGATGACTCCTTTTTCTAAATTTTGAAAGGTCCTCCTATTTTTAACTTCATGCTAAATCCCGTAGATTCAAAAAAACACCCCACAAACATTTGAAGAACTCTTGTTAAAACGACTTAGAACAATAACAACAAATTTAGCATCATCATCATCATCATCATTTCCTGTACCTTATCCCGCAAGCAGCAGGGTCGGCCTTGCTGGTTCTAACTCTCCACTCGTTCCGATTTTGCACCAAGCCCCCAGTGACCCCACATGCCACCATATCCCGTTTTACTACCACGTCCCAGGTTTGCTTGGGTCTTCCTCTACCCCGTTTTATTCCCAGGTCTTAAGTTCATTGCCTGCCTCAGCAGCCCATCTTCTCCGCTCCTGAGGACATGCCCAAACCACCGCAGCCTATTTTCCTGCAACTTTTCTACTATATTTGTTACCCCTACACTACCCCTAATAAAATCATTTCTGATCCTATCCCATGTCGGGAATCCTCCTTTTCGGTCCTAACGCTTCTGTTTTCAGTTCCCTGGGACTTACTCATATTAGGTTCTTGATCTCCCTTCCTCTCATGTTTGGACTTCTTGTCCTTTTTCTTTTTCTTCTCATGAAATGAAGGTTTACTGTGCTTCGAGCCAGAACCTACCGAACTCAAAGACTTGCAGGCTGGTCAGGATTTGGCAGGTAGTTAGCCTAAAGAGGCTCTTTCGGACTTCCCATCTGAAGGCTTTCTAGCTACCGCTGTACTTGTCTTCGGAAAAAAGCACCCATACCAAACCGACACTTTTGGACGGTTGTGCACCCAGAAACCATCCCTGGGCATTCTGAAGAAGAGGCTTCTGTGAAGAAGAGGCTTCTCTGAAAGAGTTGGCTGACTTGCCACCAGCAGTAATTTTTCTGCCACATAATAGGCTGGCACCTTGGAGGATTGCATCGCCACAGCACTCGCAATTAGAGCGACACCACAACAAACTGGAGGTTATGTGCTGAGCATATTCCTGGCAGGTATTTCCTGCAGGGAAGGAAGCTATTCTGCCTGGAGCTCAAGTGTTGGAGCCCATTGTCCAAACAATGCAGTCCTCCAAACAGGCTGCACATGCACGGATGATGCTGAACTGCTCCTCCTGACTGGGTTTTTTTAGGCTGGAAAGTCTTCCCTCTACCTGAGCTTTTGGCTCTTGCCTACGAGGTGAGAAGCCACCAGTGGGGTGTGAGGGCGGGGATGTTTCTGTCCCTGACCACCACCACTGCTGGTTGAATTATTTCCCATTCCAGAGGTGGGTACTAAAGGCTGTGCACCCTTTTTTCTACCGATGGGTGAGTCTCAAGCAAATGACCCACTGCCAGTGTAAATTTGGCTTTGGCAGCCCCATAGATCTTAAGCTGAGCCTCTCAGTTTTACCTGAGCAGTATACCAAGCAGTGCCAGCTTTTTCTTATGCTTGGTACTGTCCTTATGGTACTGCTCTGTGGAAAACTTTCCAACTTAGAACCATTGACCACCAATAAGGACACCACCTAATTTCACCATGGCCTTACGGGTTTCAGCTAGCCGGTCTAATCGAGCCTCATCAATGGGTGCACCAATCAGGTCATTCTTCTGAAAAACATCTTTTCAGCAGGGGTTCCCCACAAAATTCCGCCAGCGACTGAGCACTTGCTCTTTCTTCCAATCCACCTTAGAATGGATTGTGTAAATAACCTCACCCATATTGGCCTCAACATGTTCAAGTAAAGAAAGATCTATAACTTCACTTACCAGGTACCGACTCAAACAGTAAGCATCCTAACAAAGTTTCCCCTTCCTGTACTGAATTTTATACTGGCACTCTTGTAGCTGCATTTGCCATTGACCCAACCTGCCTTGCAAGTTCTTGCTGGTCGGCAAATGGAAAACAGAACTGTCATGATCACAAACTCCAGTTAAATATGTAGGTTGGGAATTTACCCACAGCAAACATTATCACCAAGTACTTCTGCTCAGTGATGGAACTGCTATTATGAGCTTTGGGTTCGGAGCAACTCCTTCAGCACTAACGATGTGAGCAAAATATTTTACCTTGTCAAATCCGAAGGAACACTTCTTTGGCTGTAGTTTCAGCTTTGTGATGACCCAGTTTTGCTCCTTCTGAGAGCAGAACTATATCTCCTGTTGTTGTCTGCTAGGCTGGCTAAAGTAGGCTGCCCGGTAGACGACAGAAAGGCAAGCAAGGGTCACTGCTTGGGGGTATATAATGGCGGCAGCCATTATATACTGGGCAGTGTGTTTGACCCTTGAGATGGAGGATGTGTTTTTGTGCTTTGTTGTGGGTGGCCAAGATAGTCACCATCATCATTGTTCTTTGGGCTTTGTGTTTTCTCTGCTGGATAATTGATCCAGCAGATTGTTGATTAAGAGTGAGTTTTTATTTATCTTTGAATAAATTATATCTTTTATTTTCCACTTGCACACTGTGTTCGTGTCGATTATTCTGTGATAATCTGAGGAAGTTACCGCAGGGGAGGGTGGGGGTTTCCAGTTGGGATGCACCGGCACCATCACCGTCCTGTTTCCAGCATTGTCGGGCGGTACTTTGTGTCAGTGACCACATTGAGATCCAATGGGGATTCACCGTGGGCTCTTCGTTTCAGTCGGCGGCAATTCACCGTCGACTTGTGGGGAAGACTCCGGACCATCGTCACCCAGGACCACAGATGGACAAGAGGAGGGCTAGCTTGCACTAGGATCCAGGCCCCTAATGGAGTCAGGATCTGGTAAGTTGAGGAAAATCTTGCCAGGGTGTTGTGGCGACCAAGTCGGGTCGTTACAATTGGTGGAGGCGCCGGGTAACGCTACCGCCAGCCTCTCTTGTGTGGTCAGTAGACCAGAGTCATGTGTACGCCGGTAGGGCATGGACATTTGTCCTTGTAACTACGGCTGATCATGACTTAGGCAGTAGTAGTCCGGTAAAGGACTGTAGGACACGGACGGGTTGTCTGTGATACCATGGTGATTTCTGGGGAAATGCCTAGGTTATCCGCAATTAGAATGGTTGGCATGGTGGTTGACTGTGCAGGACCGTTCGAAAGCAGGATAACGGTGATTTTTACTGTAAGTATACCGGCAGCAAGATGGTTTACCGTGCACGACTGGTAGAACACGGTAAAAAGGTATTAAACTGCAAGTAGACGGTGGATTATGGACTTTTGTCCATATATCCCTGGGCGAAAATGGTGAAAAAGAACTCCAACCATAATTCTAACCGTGGGACACGAACTTTTGTTCGTGACACTATGGTTGTTTACGGTTCTACCATTGTTTGATGGTGTTTTACAGACTTTTGTCTGTGAATTCACCGGATTTCACAGTAGATACCTCTATTATTCTTGGTGGCCATTTCTGCCCGTGTTCGCATTGTGGAAATCGGCCAAGATCCCATTTCTCCAATGGCTGGTTGGGGAAGTGGACTATTGAAGGCTTTGGAGTTGCGTTCCCGCACCATCGGCTGTGGTAGACGGGCATGCAGCCATTGGCCAGTGTCCTAACCTCCACCGCCACCGGTCTGGTTGGACACGGCGGGAGACTCTTGAGTGAGGTGGTGGAGACTCTGGTGGGTACTTCGGTGGACACGGTGTCATGGTTGGCATCAATGACCGAAGAGCAACTTCTGTCGGTTGCTCATTGGATTGACTGCCTGCGATTGCAGGGTCCATTGCCCCAAAAGATCCAAGGGATCTGGGAGGGGCAATCGTGGTTCTCACCATCGCCCATACACCCAAAAAGTGTACGGAGAAGGGTGCCACCAGTTTCAACTGGGCGGATACCTCCATGAGGAACTTGGACCACTCCTGCAGGAGTAGGTTGGGGAGTTCCTCTGGCCGTTCAGCGACCAAAGGTCCACTTGGTGGATCCCGTAAATGCTAAGCATTATGTTGAGACTTCAGGAAACCGGAGCAGGGCACCACGGTGGGTAAGTACCGTGCCGTGGACGCCTGCACCGGCTGTCCCATAGGAGATCCAGGCAGTTGGGTTTTTTAACCCGGTCTCACATGTTCATTCGGTTCATTCGAGAGGACATGACACCTTTTCTCCGGCAGTTTGAAGCCAAAGCTATGGCTCAGCGCTAGATAGATGAGGCCAGGTGCAGTTTCTTAACGTACCTGCTCGATGGTCCGGCCGAGGAATACTACGTCAGTTTGGTGGAGTTTGAGCCGGACCTGACCTGGTCAGAGCTGAGGCAGGCCGTGCTTTGGAAAAAAAAATCAAGGTCAGGCCTGTTTCGACTATTTTGAAGCAATGAAGCAGGAGCCTACGAAATTGCTCCAGATGTTCTACTGGCACTTTATTGAGCTGGCAGAACGGGTTTCTCCTCGAGAGGAGTGGTCTTGTCGACTCCTCAGGTTCAAGAAGAAACTGCAGCCGGCAATTCTGAGATGTTTCTCGGTATTGTGGGCCAAGACAGGAAAGAACTTTACCGCTGCGGCAATGTTGGTTGAGGCCGACATGCTAACGGCGGGAGAGTTACCTGCCCGTACATTGACGGTACCGGAGAGCAAGACTACGGTCAAGGCCTTTGGTGCCATGGCACAGCCCAAAAGCTCTGCTAAGTCTTCTTCCAACCCTTCCGATGCAAAGGCAACTGCTCTGTCCCATGCGGATGGAGCGACTGCCAAGGCCGGAACGAAAAAGGGGAATAAGACTAAGCGGCAGAGCGATGGTTGAAATAAGTTCATGGCATCCCGTCTGGGTCCGGCCAAACGGCTGGTGGAGGTCCTACTCAAAGGCAACCAGGTCCATGCTTTCGGTGTAACCAATTGGGTCACCTTAAGAAGGACTGTCCGAAGGCAGTGGCCCAAGGACACGTTGCTCAAGTATCACTGGGCAAAAGCCAGGAGATGAGGTATATGCCAGGTCTAGCACCAGTGGTACTGCAGGGCCGTGAGTATCTGTGAACCATAATTGATGGACAGATGTTCTATCTACCTGTTGCCAGGGACGATGGTACACCCTCATCAAACCGGCACCGGTCGCTGCAGAACTGAGCTGCAGTCGATTGGGAGAGCTTAAAAATTCAGGTGCCTGTCAGAGCCGGAGAAGTGAGGAAGGGACATACCTTGGGGCAACCTGGTCTGCTCATTTTTAAATTTTTGGGATGAGCAGATGAATTTCCTATGGTGGTCTGCCCGACAGCTACAGTAGGTTGTTGGGACAGACACCATTTTGGTGCCAGCAGGCCTCTCACCATGAAGTCTATGGGTGAGAGGTCATATGTGACCTCTGTCCTCTCCAAGTGGAGTTGCCTGGAGGTTTCCTGTGGCCTGGTCAGCCACAGGATCTGTGCAGTTGGTTGTAGGCAGCTCAAGAAACTAGACATGTGGGTGGAGGTCAGGGTGACCTCCACTGTCCAGCTCATCCATTTCATCTTTTGTTCGTTTTGCCTTTTGGCGTTTTATATATATATTTATGGGTGTTGGCTGGATGAATTATCCAGCCAATGTGTAAATATTACTGCCTTCGTTCGCTGTAAGTGTAATTAAAACACTTTTTTATCATCTACACTTGTGTCGTGTTTTTCTTGGGGTTTACCGTGGGAGAGTGGGTTTCCGGGTTGGGGAAACTCCACCGTCCATTTTGACCTCTTTCGGCCTCTCTCGACAATGCGGCATTTTCGTCGTGTATCACCATCGAGAAAGCTCCGCACCAACACTACCCAAGGTTCACCGTGGGAGAGGCGGCTACGGGTACGGTCCCATCCCCATGTCGAAGCTTGAGTCACCGGTTAGTGAGAGCGTTTTAGCGTTTTTATTTACCGCGGTATTGTAACGGTCCAGGCGGGACGTTACAACCTTCAGGCAGTGTCCAAGTACATGGGAATCTTTGTTGAAGCAGGGGTGCCTTGGCGAGGTCTGCGGACCTGGAAATTACCTGTTGGGTGTTTCTGAAGCCAAGCCCCACATTGGAAGCTGCGCTGACCCAACTGGAGAGTTGGGTGGCACCTTTCTTCCCTGTTCGTAGGGGAGAAGGTCTGAAAAGTACGGGCATTACGAGGGCTTCAGGCATTGGTGTGCCCATGCTGTTGCCCAGGCCTGGTAGGTCTCCTAGTTTGTAGACTGGTACCCATACCCCCGAGCATCCGGTATGACTGTTCCTAGTGGACGGGAAGATGGATGAGACTCGGAAACGTAATGTTGGGCAACGACGGTTTCCCATACCTGAATTACAGTGCCGTGCTTATTTGCGCGGGGCACAATGTGTTCTGTTGTCGATGAACAATCAGCTTTTGAGTTGATCGTCGACACTAGGGCCGAGGTTTCGGTCATGAGCATGTCGGTGACACAGGAGATGGGGTTACTGGTGCAGGAGGTTAACCTCACCTCATGCCTCTGTGGCATGAGCGGGTACTCCATCATGATAGGGGTCTTGTATGTGGATATGTCAATCCACAGGGGGTCTATACAAACCCATCTACTCATTGAGGGTGAAAGAGAAGCCATTATAGGTGTTGACCTGGCTTCTCGGTTTGGGTTGATGTTGATTGTTGTGAGCCAGAAAATATATTTCCGGGAAGACATCTGGACTGCACATCCAGATGCTCTTCATGCCAGCACTGGCCGATCATTTTTTGCAGGGTGCTTCACAAGAAGTACACCTTCTGAACTCATTGTTGGAGGAGTTGGCGAAGCTTCACGATTTTGTGGAGCCTCTTCTACTCCCTCCTTTTGGGATACCAGAAGGCATGCCTGCAGATCCTGGTAAGGTGGTCAACATTGTGTTGCCTGCACTTGCTAAGACCAGTTCTCCAATTAGGAGCGGGGATGTTTGTTCCCTGTGACTGTTGGAGAACGTATGGCTATCAGCTCATGAGCAGAAGGTGGTTTTTGTGAGCTTGATAGAGCATGCTGGCACTGGACAGCTGCTTCTCGTAGAGCCTCATCATAAAGCTTTAGGTGGCCGTGGTCTGTTAGCGGTGGCAGGTATTGCCAAGGCCACTGAGGAAGGCACTTACAACATCTGTCTTAAAATGTCGCCAACGTACCCATTGCTCTGAAAACAGAGGAGGGTGTGGTGACAGCTCAAGCTGTGGAGGCAGCCCTTGTGGTGGGACTGGACGGTCCATCTAAGTTGAGAGGGGGAGACCCCACTCATGGAGATGGTCGGACAGAGGAGCTTCCAGTTAAGTTGAGAGGGGCAGCTGGTAAAGGCCGCCGGGTCCTCAACTTGGAAGTAGATCCTACTCTCGAAGAGTGCCTTAAAATCAGAACTAGTCTGAAGCCTGAAGAGGCAGCACAGCTTCGAAAGTTCCTGCTGGAACGCCATGATCATTTTGCGTTCGATTATACAGAACTGGGGGAAACCCCGCTCGTCAAACATACGATTGATACCGGTGGGTTATCTCCGGTGCGGGAGGGATTACGAAGAATCGCTTCAGTGGCACGTGCAATCGAGAGAGAAGAGGTAGCGAAAATGTTGAATGCAGGGGTAATCCAACCTTCGCATAGTCCATATGTAAACCCTATCTTACTTGTTCGCAAGAAGGATGGTGGCTTCCGTTTGTGTGGACTATCAGCGACTGAATGCCCAGACAAAAGCAGATCAGTACCTGCTACATCGCATCGATGATGCCCTCGATTCTCTGGAACTCGCAACCCTGGACCTTGCTAGTGGTTACTGGCAGGTCAGGATGGCAGAGCAAAACATTGACAAGACAGCATTCATTTGCTCTCAAGGTCTATTTGAGTTTTGAAAAATGCCTTTCGGACTCTGTATTGCTCCGGCCACTATGCAAATAGCGTTAGACCTCTTATTGGTGAGACAATTGGGAGAGCTGCTTGGTGTACCTGGACTATATTATTGTCTTTGGGAACACCTTTGAGCAGTTTCTTGAACACTTAGGTACTGTCCTGAGAAATGTTACGAGGGGTGGAGCTGAAACTCCAGCCGAAGAAGTGTTTCTTTGTGTTTGACAAGGTCAAATATCTTGGTCATATTGTGAGTGCTGAGGGAGTTGCTCCGGATCCGGGACTTGTGAGAGCAGTTGAAGAGTTCAATCTTCCTACAACGGTGACCGCCGTCCAAAGTTTTCTAGGACTGGCCGGCTACTACTGTAGGTTCATTAAGGACATCATCAAGGTCGGAAGGCCACTGCATAATCTGACTAGAAAGAATACGTCCTTTGACTGGTCGGAGCAGTGTGGTCTAGCGTTCGAGCTGTTAAAGGCATTTTTAACCAAAGCACCGGTACTCACCATGTATGCTCCATGTGGTGAGGTGTTAATTCACACCGATGCGAGTGGGTACGGTCTAGGTGTCAAAGTATACAAGAAGTTTCCTGAGGACAAGGCTCCTTGGGTTCTGGCTTATGCTAGCTGTCTCATGAAAGGACCGGAAACACGGTATATTGTCACCGAGCAGGAATGCTTGGGATCATGTTTGCCATGGGTAAATTCCGACCTTACATCTTTAACCGGGACTTTGTGATCGTAACTGATCACCATGAGCTCTGTCAATTGCAGGCTGTCAAAAATTTGCAGGGCAGGTTGGGGCATTGGCAAATGCAGTTACAGGAGTACTGGTATAAGATTCAGTTTAAGAAGGGGAAACTTCATGAGGATGCTGACTGCTTGAGTCGGTATCTAGTAGATGAAGTTGACAATCCTTCTTTACCTGAACACGTCGAGGCAGACATTGGCAAGGTGATTTACCGGGTCTGTTCTGAGGTGGATTGGATTATGGAGCAGGCCAGTGACAATTGGTGCTTCAAGGTAAGGAATGAGCTCCACACCAATCCCGACTCGAACTTATGTTCAAATTTGTGGTTGCAGACAGGTTGCTGTTTGCCATCAAATCTATACAGAATTACACTAGAACGGTGTTGGTTGTGCCGAGGTCATGTAAAGCCTTCTGCTTGCGGAAGTTGCACGATAGCTCCGAAGCTGGTCACTTCGGAGTGTACAAGACATACCAACGGCTGCGTATTCGTTTCTACTGGTTAGGTATGAAACATGACACAGTGGAGTATGTTATGTCATGCTTGGTGTTTCAGAGAGTACTACAGTTCCTAACAGCTCAAGGATTCTTGCAATCGATAGGTCCAGAGTACCCAGTTCATGCCTGGAGAATGGACTTCTTTGAACCATTTGCTGCATCTGTGGGTGGAGTCACCTATGTGCTGATCATTGTGGACTACTTCACCCGGTATGGCAAATGGCTACGGTGCAGAAGAGTGTGGAAGTGTCTCCGTACCAAATGTTGTTTGGCTGTGAACCAAGGTTGGAGATTGATAATTTCCTTCCTAACGGTCCGGTCTGCGACTTGCATGACCAGCAAGCCGTGGAGGAGTGCACTCGTCAAAATTTGGTGGCCGCTCAGAAAAAACAGAAGAGCCGGTATGATGCTGGCCAGGTGAAGCCACCCCTGTACCAGCCTGGTTTGAAGGTCTGGATGAGGGATTTGGCTGGTAAGCTCAGCCAAGCTAAGAAGTGGAACGTTGTGTACAATGCTGAACTAGGTACGGTGGTCCGGCAAATTTCCAACCTGGTCTGTGAGGTAGAATGCGTAGATGGGTATGGTCGGAAGGTCTGGGACCAGTTTCATGTTGATAACTTGAAGCCGTATGTTCCCACGTGTAGAGTTCATGAGGAAGATGGCCTTGGTGGCCCTGAAACCTCCTCAGACTCCAGTGAGATGTGTGATGCTGAGTCCAAGAGGAAGTGAGATAATGGATGATGTCCATCCAGGAACTTCCGGTCAGTCCTTCTTGGCTAATGACTCTACTGACTGAGGAAGAGGAAGCACCTCAGCCCCGGTATAACCTCTATCCGAGGAAACCAAAGGCTTTTGAGGTGGTGCAAGCTTTTTTTGAGGCACCAGTAGACACTAGGATTCTACAGGGACTCTATGAGTCCCTGCCCTGGTGGGAGAGAGCAGGCCAATCTCTCAAGTGGAATGATAGCCTGATTCGAAGGAATAAAAATTGGGTGCCCACAGACCCCAGGACGGGACACAGCCTGTCTGTCATGGACAGATGGCGGTCGCTCAGGGAGAAATGGGTGGAAAATTCATAATGCCCAACTGCAGACTTGGTGGTAAGTCTGCAGAAGTAATTTTCAATCGTGATCTCTTTCCTGAGTCTTTGCATAGAGATTCACGCCATGTATCTACCCCTAAAAAGACAGACAATGGTAGAATCTTTATGGTAACAATAGTGGAGGTGGCTAATGGTATTTTAGCCGCCAAGCCGCCGTTGTTTTTATTATTATTATTGTTACAATGGTAAAAGGCACAAGTGCCCAAGATGCCAACGGGGGAGGGTGAAACAATACATGAATAGGAACACCATTAATTAATCCTCGTAGTGGATCTAACCATTACATTACATGCTAAATAAATTCATAATTATTAAATTACATTATGTATATTAAAATAGAAAACAATATAATACAGTACATGATTAATAGCAACAAGTACAGTACATGGCAAGATCACTTCTGAAAAGAGTGCCCTCAAATAAGAAAAAGTAGAATAAGCACATATTAAACAGATATGAGGATAACGCAAATAGATAGATAAATAGATAGATATCCCAACCAGATAACAACAATACAAAAATAAATACCATCAATATTTCACTAACATATAAATCTAAAAGCTCTAACGAACAAAATGGCCAGACAGAATAACTGGTAAGAACTGGGAATACGAAGAAAATAAAAAAACAAGTAAATATTACAGAAAAAGTAATAAAATAAATAAACTCAGCAATTCGGTGTAATAACATAAGGAGACCCATTTAAATCCTGGACAGTTTGAAGAAAAAAGGAGAAGAAATATGGGTTAGTCTTAGCAAAAGGGACTTTGTAACGAACACAGCATGAACCACGTCGTGGGCATATATTAACAATAGGAGAAAAACGACCGGAAAGTAAAAATGTTTTGTTAGCAATTTTAGCACGAGCAAGGAATAAACGATGGGCCCTTCTATGATCCTTGAGCAGGGGGCGATTAAGAAGGGACACTAGTTCACCAAAGTTAACACTAAAATTGTATTTTTTAAAATAAATCTTGCGGCTGCTCTTTGGATAGCTTCAATAAGATCAATGTTAAAAGCCGTGTAAGGATCCCATACTGATGCCCCATACTTAAGGATGGATCAAACAAGAGATTTACAGAGCATCATTTTGATAGGAGCAGGACAAAAAAAATATCGACATAAAAGTCCAAGAATTCAACTGGCCTTAGTAGTAATGATGCGACAATGGGCCATCCAAAAAGAGTAGAACTCAAGGAAATCCCTAAATACACAATATTATGAAGTATGAAACTGGGTGGTCCACCCTGCTGAGTGAATAACAGACGAATTTAGATTTAGTCATATTAATGGAGAGGTGATTGGCAACAGACCACTCGAGCAAGCTAGATAGGTCATTCTGAAAAGCAGGACTAGATGAGTGATTACACTGGCCAACAATTTTTCACTTTTTTTCTGCTGACTAAGATTTGACACTTGTGTTTAAGTAATTTTGGGGTGCTGATTTCAAAAATAAAATCAGTTTTTACATAGCACATCCCGTTTTTGTTCTATGGCATGTTTTATTTTTCAGGTTTTTGTTCATCAACTGTTGTAATTGTAACTTAGGCAATGGCTGCTGCTAGAAGAAAGTGTTTGAATAGTCTAGATACACTAGTGGGGTAACCCATCATAAATGATGGAAGCAAAATTCACAGGCAATTGTGCACATGCGTGTCGTTTTTTTTTTTTTTTTTACTTTTTTCATTTCAATTTCAGTTACCCCCTCCCACTTTTCTCTCTCTTTCCTTCTACACTTTCCAACCTGTTCCCCTCACCCCTCCCACTTTTCTCTCTCTCCCCTTCTACACTTTCCAAAGGAAAAGTTCAACATATAGTTGACCTTGAGAAAAAAAAACGGTTCATTTATTCAAATTTATATAAATTCCGACGTGCTTCAATGGTTTTGTACAGTTACTCCACACACACAGAGACCTGGGATATTATATATATAAACTTTTGTTAAGTATGTGGAAGCTTCATTGTACCCAGTCAAAGGATGAGTTTTAGCAATTTTGTGAAGAAGGTGCAGGTGGCTTACTTTCAAGTGAGACTTGGAGACCAGGACAAGTCTTGGACTCCACGTAAAGTGTGCAATCCCTAAGTTGAAGCATGTGTTGCAACATGAGAAGAAAGGTTTATTTTCTCAACAGTCATCTTGATACATTTCCTGAAAATTTAGGTTATTAAGTGATGAGCTGCCTTGCTCATCATCTCAAAGGTTCCATTATGATATAAAAGCTATGGAGGAGCGATACCAAGGAAGGTGGGATACCCACATGATGGCAGACTACTGGTGGAATGTTAAAAACCTGAATTTAAACACTCCAAAAAGGGCCTACATACAAAAACTACTAATCCATGATGGAACAATGTACCATCACCACGAAAAACATTGTAATCGTGTACTTTTATATGGAGATTGATCCAATGGCATAGTGTAAAAACTTGACGTGATGTGCAAAAACCAATGTGATATCAGAGTTCAGAACCCCAAAATTAGTCAGAAACAAGTCTCGGATATAAGTCAGCAAAAATAGTGTTGACCAGTGTTACCAACCCCCAAAACAACACCACATCTTCAGCAAACAATCGACACACAACTAGTTAATACATTGGGCAGATCATTAATATAACATAGAAAGAGTAGAGGACCCAGCACCAAGCCCTGAGGGACGTCAGAGGAGACAAAGCCCCAAGATGAAAAAATCCCATTAAGTCGAACTTTTTGCATTCGGGCAGAAAGCAAAGATTGAATACACAAGAGCAAATTGCCCCCAATGCCCAATTTAGATAGCTTAGAGAACAGAATGTTATGATTGACTTTATCAAAAGCATTTTTAAAGTCAATAAAAGCAGCATGCATGGCTGAACCATAATCGATAGTACGAGTCCAATGATCTACACAATCTATCAGTGCTAGTTCACAGCTCCGCCCCTTTCTAAAGTCAAACTGAAGATTGCTAAGAAGTTTATTAGAATTTAAGTAAGCATAAATGACAGAAGCCAGAACATGTTCAAATGTCTTAGCAAAGACAGAAATGAGAGAAATAGGACGATATTGAGCAACAAGGTTGTGTTTGCCCCCTTTATGTATTGGAATGACAATAGCAGAACGCCACTCAGAGGGGGTAGAGCCCTGAGACATAAAAAAATTAAACAAGTTAGAAAGTGGAAGGGCTAGCAAATAATTAAGTTTATTAATAAATAAGGGGGGATCTCACCGGCCCAGGGGCAGAATAAATTTTAAAGGATGATAGAATTTTGGCTAGGCCCACAGAATCAAAAGTAATTATATTGAAAGAGCTAACCAACATTGAGTTAACAGGAACTTGAGAAGACGCAGTAGATGAGTCAAATATTGATAAGAAAAATTCGTTAAAATAGGAGACCATCTCCAAGGAAGTTGAAATTTGACCAGTAGGAGTTTGAAGAACACTAGGGAAAGAAGAAGATTCGGAAAGGGATTTAATAAATCCCCAGAAAAAAAGAGGATTCTCAGTATGAGAACATGTGATAGAATTAATGTAGCAAAGCCTGGCCTTGCGGATGGAAGATTTTAATAACCCCCTAATATTATGAAAGTTCGTGAAATTAGCAGGGCATGGTGAAATCCTGGATAGATCATAAGCCTTCTTTTTAGATCGCACAAGTCCAAAAATTTCTTGAGTAATCCAGGGATGGGACCTCTGTTTACCATGGGTAAAAGTAGGAATAAACTTATCAATAGCAGATGTCAGAAGATTCATAAAATTAAGCCATGGGACGTTGATGTCAGTACACAAAGTTAACAGTTCACTAAATGTAGGAAGTTTAGACAAAAGAGGGGCTAAGTAAGGTGCAATCTTAGAATAATCAGCACAAAAAAAATTTCTGTGATGATGGGGTTTCGAGCAGGAAGGATTGGGGATATGATTTAACGATAACAAAACCAAACTATGATCGCTAATTCCAGGAGCTACCGAAACCCCCAGGTTTTTATCATCAAGAGTAGTTAGGCACAAGTCAAGTAAGGAGGAGGAGTGATGCGTAACTCTAGTGTGTGAATTAATTAGCTGCCTCAGGGAATATAAATTGCACAAATTGAGAAAATTATTTCCATGAAGAAAAGGAGAGGACCCATTGACACAATCAATATAAGGAAAATTGAAGTCACCCAGAAGGATGATATTCCAGGAAGAGTGAGAAACCACAACAGATGCTAAAAAGGAATCTAGAGTAATGAGGTTAAAGTCACTAGAAGGTGGACGATAGTAACAACCAATGATTAAAAGAAAAGAACCCATCTGTATTTGGATCCAAAGCTGCTCACCAAGACAAGAGTCAAGAGAAAGCAACTTGGATGGGAGAGAGGAGAGAACGGCAAGCAAGAGTCCACCATCATACCCATCACGGTCTTTACGATAAATCGTATAGTCAGAAAGGAGAAGCTCACTGGAGTGAAATGTACTATCCAGCTTAGTCTCGCATATAGCTATAAGAACAGGGCTATAAAATTCAACTAAGGTAGAAAGCTCATGAATCTTGGACCTAAGGCAATTAATATTTAAAGACAAAACTAAAGGATGGTAGGAGGTGGAGATGGAGGTAGAAATAGGTAATGGTCACAAGGGTGCTACAGAATCTTTGGTACGGACAACAGACCCTGTTTGAAGGGAAGGAAGAGAAGAAAATCGAGTCCTCAAACTACTAGAAAGAAAAAGAGAAATGAAACCTGAGGGAGAGTGTTAGTCCTAGAATCCAGTTGAGGGGGAGGGAGGATTAGGTTAGAGAGACCAGGAGAAGAAGAACAAGCAGAGACCAAAGCCAAGTTAGAAGTAGGAAATAGAGCAAATTCGATTGCGATTTACTGGTAAAATTAGCAGCTAAGTGTCATTTTGTTTCTCAAAGTAAACGAAAACGGGCGTGTGCGACTAATTTAATTATAAAACGTATTTTTTACTGGCAAAGCAGGCAAAAGAATTCATCTCTGGATGCCAAAACAAGTAAAGTAAGTCCCCAATAGAAAATCTTTATTTTCTGCCCATGGGCAGTATTGTTTTATTGTTTTTGGGTGTATCAAGCGATCATTGACCGCTTCCACACGTGGTGCAGGTGGATGCGTCACCGTCATGGTGTTGACGGTGATGCTACCACCGGTGGTGCCAGCATATTCACAGAGTTTGACTGCCCGAACACCATGGGACTTGGTGAAGACCAGATTCTATGAAGTTTGGATGGTCAAAAGGTGTTTTTTGATGGTTCTGCCCATGAAACCACCTTAGAGAACGGTTTTGACCGTAGACCATGGGGTATTATCAGGCAGAAAGTGGTTTTACACAGTAAAAATCTGTGGAAACCACCCCCATGCAAACTGAACTGATGGTACGGGATTTGGACGGTCCAAATATAAGTTTGGCCGGTTCTGACTGTGCGACTCTCGTGAGGGACGGTTTTTACCGCGAGGGATGGTTTTTACTGTGAGTCACGGGTTTTGCACAGTTGGAACAAGATTTTGCACAGTGAAAACCCGTGGAAATTGCCGCCCAACATACCGAACCAAGAATTGCGGGTTTTGGACAGGCCAAAAAGGTTTTTGGCCGGTTCTGACCGGGGCGATTACCATTGGTGATGGCTACGGCTGTGTACCACAGTGCTTGACTGGCCGGAAAAAAAATTTTTACGGTAAAAGTCTGAAGAAATCGCTTCTTTCCATGGTAAGACATTTTCTTATGGATTTCTTTGGTTATTTTCAGGTATCCACGGCGGAGAAGAAGGATAATGGTGGTGGGCATTGCAGTTATTCCTCCCATCTCAGTTCCCTGCATCCTAGTGATGCAGGGCTGTTGGAGTCGGATCTTGCAGGCTCCCCGGATTCTTTAGGGCAGGCCATAGTGGACCTGGCTGACGGCGGACGTTGGGTCTGCTATTGGCTGGGATGCTGTGGTGTCTCAGGTGTCCCCGGACCCCTCCGTATTTTGGGTCCGTGTGGGGACGGTTGACACTTACTCCCACCATGGAATCGATGAGGGCGACCATGAAGTTGGGAACCATGGATATTCCGGCAGTTGGTGGACCGGTGGGGGCAAGCACACCCGTCGGAGAGGTGGCTACCGGTTTGGTGGCTACCTCCCTGACAAAGCTTGATGCTTCGGCAGACTGAAGCTGGCTAGAATTTTTCTAGCCTGGCTGAGGAAAACAGCGATACCTCTTTGGGAGGTACCCTGGTCATAGACACGAAGGCTGGAATGGACACCACGGAGGATTCTGTGGTGCCCTTTTCTCGGCAGTGGAGAGGCCAACGAATCCTCTCTTCAGAGGATTCTTCGGAGTCTGAAGAGAGAGGAACGGCCTTTTGGGCAAACACTCATTGACCGGATTCTGGGCGGGGACTCCGGCCGGGAAAGGCAGTCCAATTCAGCTTGACCCTTTGGTGAGGCGGAAGACCGGCTAGACCTTGATTAGCTAGATGAGAGTAACAAGATCCAAACGCAGTCAGGAGGTTTCCTGATGGTCGATGGGAAATGTTACTACTTTGGGCAGTGCCCTTACCAGCAGTACCGTAAGAATGGTTCTAAATCCAAGAAAAAGTCCGGTGCTGCTAGGTACACTGCTAGGATGAAAGCTCTATCAGAGAGAGAGGCTTTGCTTAAGATTAAGGATCCTGCCATGGCAACATTCACGCCGGCAGTGGGCCTTCCTGCTGAGGCCCTGGTTCAGCCTGAGAGAGCCCCAGGGGCTGCCTTGCCTGTTGGTCAACCGCCTGTCATGGGTTCACCTGTGGCAGTGGCTGGTCATTCAGGTTGGCAGTCTGGGACTCCCTAGAGGGACCGAAGAGTGGAAAACAGGCCAATCAGCCTCCTCCTTTCTCTACAAGGAAGAGCACTCCTGCTAGTGGTGGTGGTGGTGGTCAGGGACAGAAACGTCTCTGCCCCTTCACCCCACCAGTGGCTAGTAATCTGGTGAGAAAAAAGGCCAAGACCTCTCGTGGCGGTCTGGCCAGCTTCCCCAAAAGAAAATAGAGCCAGGAGGACCGCTTGCAGTACCACCAGGCTCAAGCATCACGATGTGAGGCCCTTGTTCATTGTGACAAGAAAGCCGCATGCCGACGGGAGTTCGAGCTCCAGGCCGCTCAGTTTCCACCCCTGTGGGAAGCTGATGCCAGGAATCCACTCGTTACAGGGGAACCTCCTGTCGGGCATGGTGTCACTCCAGTTCCGAGTGCCACCACTGCCACTAGCCATCAGAGTATCGCCCAAAAGGGGGGCAATACAAGCTGCCAAGGCACCTCACCAGGGTGTGGCTGCCGACCCTTGCACTGGAGAAGAAGAAAGATCTTTCCCGAGATGGAAAGGGCGTTTTATGGCGACACGAACACTCGACCATTGGATCGGCTACGGGAACTAGTGAAAGCCTGTCACTAGTCAGTCCGGTCAAACAAAGGGGGTAACCACCCTCCTAAGTCTGACCGGTCCAGTCAGTCTTTGAGCTTAGGTGTGTCTGGCTCAAGAAGTCCAAGCGTGAAAAAAGGGAGGTCCAAAGACTGCTGCCTGAGGGTCCCAGAGGACTAGTGGTGGCAGAAGTGTCAGGGACTGATGAGGAGGAGTCCTGACACGTGGTTAGCATGTCGGCCGGGAACCAACCGGACCATACCCATCAGGTAATGATGGCATGGATGGATGGCAGGTCAATGCGAGTTGTTGTTCTCAGCATACCTCCATCCTCCCCGAAGGTGGTCGTGGTACCGAGCTTGTCAGTTCGGACAGTGGCAACTCTTCACCGGGTCAGCTCGTTGTTACCTAGCGGCAGAGGCAGCCCGGCGGGGAAAGTTAGTGTTCCCGCCAAACATGGCCCCGTGCCTTCTGTAGGAAGGATACCCTTCTCTCCGGGTCCTGACGATGGGGTCTTTGCGACCCTAGAACCAGAAGAGGAAGCCAGGTCTCCCAACCTGAGGGCAAGCATCGACACTTTGGTACAGAGCCTTTGTATTCAGAAGGAGAGGTCTTTCTAAATAACCAGCTTGGTCTGTGGCAGGGTCAGCCGGGAATGGAGGGGTACCAATACCACAGGTATTATCATCTGGGAGAGCCACTCCCAGTTCCTTGGGCACTGTCGATGCGATCATTTGCCATATGATATGTGCTGGCATTTGGCAGTAAAGACTATCCTGTGTTGCTGGTCGTCAACCTGGTAAGGAGATGCTATGCAGTTTTGGACGTGGTGGGGACAGGAGCTGGACTAGTATGCCTAGCCCAGCTCGCACCACCATACATCCAGCATCTCCTTGGCTGTGACTTAGAAGATATGGTTGGGGAATTTGTTACCCAACCGCTATGAATAAGTGTGTCTGATCCCGCAGCCGCCCTTGTAGATCTTCTGATAAGTCGGGCCGTACATCATGGTCCACAGCTTGCCACTCTTGCCATGAATGTGTTTCGACGGCAGGAGGAAGCGAGACTCAGGGAGACTAATTTCGATCTCGAAATTGGGTGGTGAAACACCCGAATGTGCTCGTGGATGTTGGAGTGGATGGTAGTTCCGATGGATCCACAGCCGAGAAAATCAGTCTGAAACTGAGTGGGGGTCAGAGGCGTAATCTTTGCTGGCTCGACTGACCTGATCCCAGGGCAGATCAGGGAAGTTGAGAGGATTGTGATGACCCAGTTTTGCTCCTTCTGCTAGCAGAACTAAATCTCCTGTTGTCGTCTCCCAGGCTGGCTAAAGTAGGCTGCCCGGCACATGAAAGAAGGGCCAGCAAGGGTCACTGCTAACCCCCAGGTGGAGCAGCCGGGGGGTATATAATGGTGGCAGCCATTATATACTGGGCAGTGTGTTTGTTCCTTGAGATGGAGGATGTGTTTTTTGTGCTCTGTTGTGGGTGGCCAAGATGGCCACCATCATCATCATTGTTCTTTATGCTTTGTGTTTTCTCTGCTGGATAATTGATCCAGCAGATTATTGATTAAGAGTGAGTTTTTATTTGATTTATCTTTGAATAAAATGTATCTTTTATTTTCCACTTACACACTGTGTCTGTGTAGATTATTCTGTGATAATATGGGAAAGTTATTACAATGGAGGGTGGTGGTTTCTGGTGGGGATATCACGGCACCATCATCATCCTGTTTCCGGCATTGTTGGCAGGCACTTCGTGTCGGTGACCACAGTGAGACCCAATGGGGATTCACCGTGGGTTCTTCGTTTCAATCGGTGGCATTTTACTGTGAACTTGCGGGGAAGACTGGACCATTGTCACCCAGGACTATGGATGGACAAGAGGAGGGCTAGCCTGTGCTAGGATCCCGGCCCCTAACGGAGTCAGGATCTGGAAAGTTGGGGAAAATCTTGCCAGGGTTTTGTGGCGACCAAGTCGGGTCGTTACAGCTCCACCCCTTGTTCAAGGACAGTGGATAACCTGTCAAGAAACTGCTCAAAAGTGTTTCAAAGATGATAATATCGTCCAGGTACACGAAGTCGAGCACTCTGCATCGTGGCTGGAGTAGAGTGGCCAAAAGGCATTTGTCGAAACTTAAACAGACCCTGAGAACAAATAAATACTGTTTTCTCTATGTCTACCTCTGTCGTCCAGATCTGCCAATAACCACAAGGTATATCTTAAATTGTAAAATACTTTGCTCTGGCAAGCAAATGGAGAGCATCATCGATTTGAGGTAAAAAGTGTTAGTCTAGCTTAGTCTTGGCATTCAGTTTCTGTATTCCACGAAATAATCGAAGCCACCATTCATCTTGCACACAAGGAAGATATTGCTCGTGTATGGACTATGCGAAGGTTGGATTGCAGGTTACCAACATCTTCACTACTTCTTTCTCGATTATGCAAGCCACTGGAGTAGTTCGATGCAAACCTTCTTGAACCGGAGGTGACCCATTAGTATCGATTGTATGTTAGACAAAAAGGGTTTACCCAATTGTGTATAGTTGAATGCGATGAGATCACAGGGGCAATCAGGAACCAGGGATACAGCTGACTTCCACTATACAAACTCGGTCAGAAGAGGCTCCTCACAATAGGAGATGGAATTCCAATGTCCCAAACACTAAACTCACAGACAAAAGCCTGTGAAATACCATTGCAAATTGGTAGAACTGCTACTCAC
Source organism: Brachycybe producta (assembly GCA_036925085.1). NCBI lineage: Eukaryota > Metazoa > Arthropoda > Diplopoda > Playtdesmida > Andrognathidae > Brachycybe > Brachycybe producta. The sequence goes on along the minus strand of JAUPFP010000010.1, from coordinate 5,300,470 downwards.
CGATGCATCACAAACAATCATGTATATCCCATGGTCAAATAGTGGTAGGTGTCTTTTACCAATTTATACTGTAGGATAACAGACAACGGCCTGTAGCCAATGGTGTACTGATGGGAAAACTACCTTTTTACCAGTTTCTACTGACCTATATAGACTACCTTTGTGTTTAGCGGTTCTACTCTAGTTCCACAGACAAAAGTCTGTGCCCCATGTGCCCTATAAGTATACTTGCATTTACTACCGATACCATTTACCACCGATTTCCGCCACAGTTCCACAGACAAAAGTCTACACCCTGCGAGAAATGGGGCACGACGACCTCACACCTTAACGAATTGTAATAACCAGCCCTGGGTTGCCCACAATACCCAGGAAGTTTTCCCAAAACTTACTTGTCCTGACTGCTTAGGGGTGGGATTGCAGTCATGGTTGCCTAAAATAGAACCACAGATAAGAAAAGTCCCATTTCCTACACATCGGCAAATACTACAGTGGAACACCTGGTTCCACTGCACACTGGCATAAGCTACTGGCTGACAAATGGCGGATGGAGGATGGTGGATCTCTTTCTAGAATTCTTCTCTCTTGCAGTAACTCCTTTGAAAAATGTTGACACAAGATTTAATAAGAACACTTACTCAGTGAACTCTATTCGCAAACATGCTAGCCAACTCAGCTAGCAGTTAACTGTTATACAGCACAATATAAAATAAAACAAATTATGATGCATGCAGCCACCATTAACACAAGGACTTGTGAAGGTTAGGTGTGGTGAGGTGTCTCAGTTTTGTCCACTGTATACTTCGAAGATTAATGGCTAACTTGACCATTATATCCTCCAGGCAACTCCACCTGAGGGAGAACAGTGACACCATCTCATCACTCACCCACTTAAATAAGACAACCTGCAGACAACCATCAGCTAGTTCAAATACAGGAAAGGAGCCAGACTGGGTCATCATATTGTTTCTTTATTAATTTACAAGCTAATTGGTGCCTGTTCTTTTTATTTTGTAGAATGAAGATTTTTTTCATTCTACTTGAATCTAAATATTTTTTTTAATATTAACAATCTTATTGTTTGAAGTATTGATTTTAAATCTTTATTAATTGCCTCAGAAAAAACAAATGCCGCATGTTTATGTCGCAAATTCGGCCAAAGTTGTACGAAAGGCGGGACCACATTTGACCAGCCGTGGTCAAACGAGGGCCGACTTTGGTCAACTGTGACCAGGCTGCCAGCTTGGTATGGAGTTACTCTCGTCATATTACGGAGTTACTTCACCCATTTTTAGGGGCACAAGTTGGAAACAACTTTGTTTTCCGAAAATGTTAGGCTTAAAGCCTGTGGACTTAGCCCCATGTGGGGTTTACGTTTAACACAGAACGTAGACCCAGTTTTGGCCAAGCTTATCTCGTGTAGTTACACACAACAACACGAGAGGAGCCACCATCGTGCTTTGCCGCCTTTATTTTAAAAAGGAGCGGGCAATTCAAACAGGGATAACTGAACGAAATTGTTGCCAATATGTGATACTACTTGGCACTTTTTCCGCCTTTTTTTGAAATAGGCGGCAATTCAAACAGGGATAACTAAATGAAATCGTTGCAAATATTTGCCGCCAATGGGTGCATTTTCCGCCTTTTTTCATTAAAAGTGGCAATTGAAACAGGGATAACTAAATGTAAACTTTGCAACAATGCTATGCCTATGGGCACATTTTCTGCTTTTTTGTTAAAATGAGCAGCAAATCAAACAGGGATAACTATACGAAAATGTTGCAAAGAAATGCCGCCTATGGGCGCTTCTTCCACCTTATTGCAAAATAAGCGGCAAATTCAATCAGGGATAACTGAAACATTCTCGTTACATGGAGACTGATTGTTGGGGCCAATCACCGTTTCCATGTATGATTCTTCGATTGTGAACATATAAGTTTTCGGGCTTTTATGTCATCTTTCGATGCATGCTCTTCCAAAGTGCGACTTATGGAAACGAAGCTGCTTACGATGAGACCGATTGTTGGGGCCATTCTGTGTAAGCCAAAGAGGAAAGATCAGTACCGTTATTTGAGGATCTATGGGCCTACTTTGGGCTCACTGACCCTCATCCTACCTTCTATTTCCTTCCACCCACTCGTGTATCCAGCCTTGATGTGGCGAGTGGGCTTGTTTGGAAATCTCTCGTTTGTCATTGAGATGTTATTGTTTCATCGCACAGAGAGACATTTCCCTAAACAAGTGGATACAATCTTTTTCTTCCACTTCCTTATTCCTTCCTTTCTTATATAAGGTCGTTTGCTTTTTGTCTGTGAATAATATTAGATTCATTTGGGCGTTCAGCAGTCAATGCCGAACGTACCGAATCGCTTATAAAATGTGTGTTGCTTTTGTCGTTTCAGTAACTTGCTAATACACAGCGTGTAGCAAAATGGGTAGACGCAACAAGTCGAGGAAGGCGACTATAAATAACGATGACACAGACACAAACACAGACGTAAACGCAAATGGCGATACATTGAATATTTATGGCGACGTGCATAAAAATCTTGACAAAGGACAGGCGTTGCCGAACGTGCCCTGTGACCCACAAGCAAAGAAAAAACAAACAAATTGAAGAAACTTAAACTGTCCGCTCTGCCATGTCCCTACCCATGGCCGTCTCATAAGGCACTTACGTGACCACCACAAAGATATACCTGAAAAAGAGCGTCAAGACATTAACAAGAAGACGAAAGTCAAATTTAAAAACGGTCCAATACCACTCGAATGGGGACTCGTAAAACAGTGGTTTGGGTCACACATAAATAACTCGATTGTGCGCCAAGGACTTGAGATGTATATATCACGTTGGTTCACGCTTCGTAAACCTTCCTTCTGTGTGGGAGCAGGGCACGTTGGGTGACAACCCAGAAGTCGTTGATGAAGATCCCATAGACGAAGGCGAATTTGGTATGGAAGACGATGACGATGGTGCTTCGCCGGTAGTGTTTCCTCGCAGGAACTATCGTGCGGGATCCGTTCTTGCCAAGATGCAAGCGGAAAATTTAACCATGCGCTACAATCTGTCGTTCTTTATGGATGTTATTAATTACATGGAGACAGAGAAGATCTATCGTGCCCGTGCGCATCGGCTCACGTACGCAAGACTGGTTTCGAGGGTGTTGTATCATGTTAACATCTCAACAGGCGGCAAGCACGAAACACCAATGCCCAGCCTCATGATACACACCAACCAAGTTCAAAATTACGCACTACGTCTCACACGTGTTGGCACGAAAGCGAGCACCATCGTAAGCCTTTACCGCAACTTACTAATTTACCTGCGTTACCTGATGACTGCGACCAATTTGAGGGTCAAGGATCGCCTCTTGTACGACGACTTGGCGCATGTCGTAGAAGTAATCAAGCGATTCATGGTACGGGCCAAGAAAGAACAAAAAGCCGAAAGCCGTGTAAAAAAGAGCGAAGATGCGGTGAAAGACGCCTTCATTGAGCAAACCGTGGCCGTGTCTACGTCGTTAGTAAGCGACCCTGCACTCCTGGAGGACTTGAACGACTCATTTACGCGCCTTCTTGATAACGGGTTTAATGCTATCGATTACTGTGTGGTCACGCACTATTTAATGCTCATCATAGCATCGTATGGAATTCGGCAATCGGCCATAATTAATCTTCGCCTATGCGAATACTTAGATCGCAGGGAAGCAGTGTCAGGAGACTATGTGTTCTTCGTGTGCGACCATAAGACGTCTGCCACGGGTCCTCATGGCATCTCCCTAACATCAGACCAGGCGTCGATGTTTGAGGTATACTACCACCTCCTCAGACTGATGGTTGATGTCCTGAAGACAGAAAATTTCTTTCTCAATTCCGTGGGAACAGCATGGAACAGTCCTTCTCGAAAATTTTCGCGGATGTCAGCAAAGTACGGGGTGCCGTTCACTCACTCGTACGCGGCGCTCTCTCCAGACTTCTATTGCGGGGAAGTCTAAAAAAGAACGGGAGAAGATCTGCAGAGCCCTAAAACATCGAGAGCTCACTGCAGAACGTTCGTACTGCCATCCGAACATGGAACAGACCGCACAAGACTCACAGCAGCTCTCATTCGCAAAATCATCTCCACATCCCGTGAGAAGAGCTTGCAAATCGAAAGATTCGAAGATGCACAACCATGCACGTCATTCAGGTCTTCTGTTGTCTACCCAGACAGCGACGATGATAGCAGTCTGTCTACTCACAATACGAGGAGCTCTCAGAAACGAACTTTTGACGATCGTCATAGTCGCTTTCGTAGGATACAATTCAGACTGTCCGATTCGGACTCTTCGTAAAGTGGGTAAAAAACCTGCATGTGCTTCAGTGTTCTTGTGTTTGCCGTGCTTTCTATCTTACCTATAACGAAGGGATCTCGAAAGAGAACTTTTGACGCTTGTCATAGTCACTTTCGCGGTTTTCCAAACAAACGATACGTCACGGCTCTTCGGGTTCTTCGTGAGTGCTTGTGTTTGTGCATCAGTGTTCTTGAATGCATGACTGGGGGGGATTTGTGGGGGTGTGATTGCATGTGTGCCTGCTTGCATGTTTTTTCCATGTAATGTCCTGTCCTGTTCCTCTTCGATGTATCTCCACCTTGTCGTGGTGAGGAGGCTCGAGCCTGTTTTATATAAAGGCCGCTAAAAGAGATACAATTCATATGTGGCGGTTATAGGGTATATTCGTAAACCGCCGCGCTACTACTCTCATCGTGCTATTGCACGACCGTGAAGTAGCAGGACTGAAATAAACTAAGTCCTAAATAAATGTTGTACTGACCATTACAACATAATGCGGTCTATGGGTCTTCAATAACCGCATGCTACTCATGGCATCATGCTATTGCACGACCATGGAGTAGCAAGAAAAAAGTTCTAAGTCAAATAAACCTAACACCAATAAGCCTAACACCGAGAGAACAGGTATGATTATCGGTGATCGATGGAGTTACGACAGGGGACCGTAAACCCCTGGCGTAGCTATGACTTATTTACTCTTTTTTTCATTTTTTCACCTCCTGTTTTACCCATCCCCTCTAGTGACAGGCCATAAGAAACTATATAGATAATTATGGAAAATTTTGGGCCAGCTGCTTTTTAAATTCATTTAGCACCATTTGTTTTGGGGTTTCAAACTATGTTGTTTCACTGTGTATTTCGTTTGTAGCTTCTGGGCAACTGGGTACTTTTGGGCACCAATCGACCCAGGAATGGATTTTATCATTTTTTAATTGTTTTGTTTACGTTTTCTTCTGTTATCACTTAGATGTGGTCCAGAATGCCATGGAAGAGACAGTATGCAAGAAACTTGCCTGCCACTCAGTAGAGGCAAATAAGTCAGTATGACTGGTGAAAAGGTTTGAATATTGTGACAGCCTGGTTTGGCCTCCTTTTGTATTTTGATGTAGCAGACATGTTGTGTCTAGAAGACCTCTCACCATTGATTTATAAGGGTAAGAGGTCAAGTGTTGTAACCTGGAGTCACCTGGGGGTATTTAATCTCCATGTTGGCCAATAATCTGGGCAATTGGTATTAGTCTTGAAATCAGTCAATAACTTGTTGGAGGCCAGGCCAGCCTCCAACTCACATAGGAGTTAATCATTTTGTGTTTTAGTTTCATTGTTGTGTAATGGGTTTCTTGCTGGCCAAGTTGACCAGCCTCTGACAGGAATAGATAACTTGTGAATCTGACCATGAGATAGGTCAGATTGTAACACAGCCATTGGTAGACTGCAGGGCATGGACTGTCATGTGTGGAACTGCAGTCAAACCATGTATGAACCGTTAGTAGCCGGTAGTATACCATGGGACACAGGCATTTGTCCCTGAAACCATTGGTGGAATTTGGTGAATTCAACTCCTACTGCAAGTTAACCCTGAGGCATTGATGATTGTCTGTGAGACTACAGTTGTTTACGGTTATGTACATCAGAAACAGTTGAATTCTATTTTACAGGCATTAAGCTATACCATCGCATGTTTTCACAGTGAATATTGGCCCAGCCATGGTTTTGGCAATGGCTTCTCATGGTACAGGCAGAAGAGTTACGATACTGGGATTCCAACCATTCGAAACAGCCTGAAAGGGAGCTTCAGCTGGGTGAGTTTGAGCTTTCAGGTAGTGAACATGACAAAATCACAAAGGAGGATGGTGCCATGAGAGGAATCCATTAGGTGCAACCACCATATGGAAACTCATGGTGCAGAGGCTCCTGGGTGGTGTGACTCCTTGTGGTGTGCCACTGAAATTTGGTGAGGGGCCTTTGCAGAGTCTTCTGGGTAGAGGAGCCCAGTTGAGAAATGGTATTCTTGCTTTTATTGTTACTTGTCTGGAAGAACATCGTAGAAAGCTCCTAAGGGAGCTGGTAGAGGTCCCAGAGGATCTGGTATGGAATGCTGAGTTCTTTTTGGCTGGGTTATCCGTGGCAATTGTTGAAGATAGCCTGTGTGATTGATGTCCTGCAGTTGCATGAATGTGAGCACCATTTTGTTCTCTATCTCATCTATGCACTACCACCCATGTGCAGTGCTGGTGCACAGGAGGCTTTGCCAGCTGCATCTGGAGGAATACCTCCAGAGCGGTGAATCCACTGGTCTACTGGTTCTTATTGTTATACTGGAGACAACTATCAAGGACTACCATCTTTCTTACTGGTCCTACTAGTTTTAAATACTACACTGGTGACAAAAATCAAACACCACCATGTTTCTTACTGGCCCTACTGGTTTTAAATATTATACTGGTGTAACAACCCAGCTGGGCGCTACAATGACCCCGGCAAGTTTTGTATGACTTACCACTGTTGAGCCCCCTTGGGACGAGACCCAAGTGCAGACCAGCCCTCCTCTTGTACCCGTCCGTGTCCACGAGAAGTGCCGGTCGGAGGTTGACTTCCATGCCGCAAGTCGACGGACGAAAGACCGCCAAACAGGATGAGGAATCCACGGTAAATCCCCGATGGACCTTACTGTGGATAAACCGCGCACAAAGCACCGGCCGACAAGACGAGTAACATGCCGGACCAGGACGGTGAAGTACCGGTGACACCCCACCGGTAATCCCCCACCTTTCCCGCGGTAACTTCCCCAGTAATTTATAAATATAACACGGACACAGTGGTGTGAGTGAAAATAAGCAAGATAATTTATTCAAATAATAAATTAGATAATAAAACACTCACTATTAAAGCAAGATATCTCCTGGCTAATCCAGCCAGGAGACAAGGTAATATACACCCACACAGCAACAAAGCACTTGATGAGTGGTGGCCATCTTGGCCACCTGATGAAAACACAGAGCACAATCACCAACAACACATGCACAAGGCATCAGGGTCTACTTTCCACTGTCCAGATAATAATGGCCACCACCATTATATATCACCCCCCAGGCTGCTCTACCTGGGGGAGGACAGTGACCCTAGCTGGCCATTTTGTCGTCTGCCTGGCAACCAAATTACAGGTGCCTAGCAGACGGCAATGGGAATTTAGTTTTGCTCCAAAAGGAGCAAAACTGGGTCGTCACAATTCTCTCAACTTCCCTGATCCGCCCCGGGATAGGTCAGTCAAGCCAGCAAGGATTGCGCCCATGACCCCCACTCAGTTTCAGTCCGAGTACTTTGGTGGTGGATTTAACGGAGCTACCATCCACTCCGCCATCCACCGACGTGTCCGGCCAAAAACGTTTTTGGTCGGTCCACAACTCGTAATTTCCCATTCGGTACCTTGGGCGGTGATTTCCATGGTACATCTCCGTAAGAAATCCCATTTTCACCGTGCATATCCCGTGACCCACAGTAAAAACCGTCCCTCACGGGATCCACACGGTCGGAAGCGGCCAAACAAGTGCTTGGACCGTCCAAAACCGGTACCGACAATTCAGGTAGCTTGGGAAGTGGTTTACACAGACTACTACTGTGAAAAACCACATTCTGTCCGCTAGAACACCGTGGTCTATGGTCGAAACCGTTCTCCACGGTGGTTTCATGGACAGAACCATGTAAAAACACCTTTTCACCGTCCAAACTCCGTAGAACTTGGTCACCACCAAGTTCCACGGTGTTCAGGCGGTAAAACACCGTGTTATTCACGGCCCCGTCAGTGGTAGCATCACCGTCAAAACCATGACGGTGACGCCTCCACCAAATCCACGTGTTGAACAGCGGCTGCTTGGCGGCTAACACATTATTAGCAGCCTCCATTGCTGTTACCATAAAGATTCTACCATCGTCTGCCTTTTTAGGGGCAGATACACGGCATGAATCTCTATGGAAAGACTCAGGAGAGAGATCTTTAGGAAAAATAACGTCTGCAGACTCCCCTTTGAGTCTGCAGTTGGAAATTGTGGATTTCTCCACCCAGTTCCCCTGGACAACCGCCATGACAGACAGGCGGCCCCCAGTCCAAGGGTCACTGCGCTCCCAATCCTTATTTCCTCAGTTCAGGTCATCATCTCATACCAGGGAATGACCTGCTTTCTTCCACCAGGACAGGGACTTCCAAAGTCCCTGCTCCTCCCTGGTGCCTATTGGTGCCCCAGAGGTAGCTTGCATAACCTCAAAAGGCCTGGGTTTTCTTGGATGGAGGTTGTACCGGGGCTGAGGTGCTTCCTCTGCTTCAGAGTCGGTAGACTCTACAACCAAGCCAGGCTGACCAGAAGGTCCTGGAGAAATTTCGTCCCTCCTCTCACTTCCAGCTGACCCAGACTCAGCATCACTGGCTCCTTCAGAGTTTGAAAGTAAACAAGGCCATCTTCCTTACGAACTCCACATGTGGGAATGTACGGCTTCAAGTTATCAACGTGAAACCGGTCCCGCACCTTCCGACCATACCCATCTACGAATTCAACCTCGTAGACCAGGTCGGAAACCTGCCGGACCACTGTAACCAGTTCCGCCTTGTAAAAGAAGTTCCACTTCTTGGCTTGACTGAGCTTCCCAGCCATATCCCTCATCCAGACCTTATTGCCAGGCTGGTACAGGGGTGGCTCCACCCGGCCGGCGTCATACCGGCTCTACTGTTTTGCTTGAGCGGCTGCTAAATTTTGACGAGCACACAATTGGTACGGAGACACTTCCGTGCTCTCCTGCACCGCAGTGTTGTAGGCCCACATGGCAGGAAGCAATTTGATGGTTTCCATCACGGTCTTGTTCGTATGCTCCGTAAGCCCATTAGCTTGCGGATGTTATGCCGTTGTGAAGTGCTACGCTATATTATAGCGCTCCTGAAACTTTCTCAAAACCTTGCGGCAGAACTGGGATCCACGATCTGAGATGAGAGTAGTCGGAGTGCCATACACCGACAAGATCTCATCTTTCAGAAACTTGACAACACAAGCGGCCGTAGCCCTTCGTACTGCCTTTGCCACGCCGTACCAGGTGAAGTAATTCACCATGATCAGTACATAGGTGACTGCACCCACGGATGTGGGAAAAGGCCCAACGAAGTCCATTCCCCAGGCATGAACCGGGTACTCAGAAACTATGGGTTGCAAGAATCCTTGAGCTCTTGCAAACTGTCGTACTCTCTGACACACACACAGTAGAAACGAGTACGTAACCGTTGGTATGTCTTGTACACTCCGAAGTGACCAGCTTCGGAGCTATCGTGCAACTTCCGCAAGCAGAAGGCTTGACACGACCTCGGCACAACCAACACAGTTCTTGTATGATCCTAAATGGATTTGATGGTATACAACAACTTGTCTGCCATCACGAACTTGAACCTTAAGTTAGAGTCGGGGTCGGTGGATAGCTCACGCTTCACCTTGGAGCACCAACTGTCATTGGCCTGCTCCATCACCCAATCCATCTCAGACCAGACCCGGCAAATGACCTCAAATACGTCTGCCTCGACGTGTTCAGGCAAAGAAGGATCAACAACTTCATTCACCGGATACCGACTCAAACAGTCAGCATCCTCGTGAAGTTTCCCCTTATTGTACTGAATCTTATACCGATACTCCTGCAACTGCATTTGCCAATGCCCCAACCTGCCTTGCAGGTTTTTGGCAGTCTGCAAATGACAAAGCGCATGGTGATCTGTTACAATCACAAAGTCCCAGTTAAAGATGTAAGGTCGGAATTTACCCACGGTAAACATGAACGCCAAGCATTCCTGCTCGGTGACACTATACCGTGTTTTCGGTCCCTTCATGAGACGGCTAGCATAGGCCAGAACCCGAGGAGCCTTGTCCTCCAGTAGCTTCTGGTATACTACAACACCTTGACCATTATGTACTAGCATTTGGTTATGAATTAACACCTCATCACGTGGATCATACATGGTGAGCACTGGGGCTTTGGTTAAAAATGCCTTTAACCGCTGGAATGCTAGACCACACTGCTCCGACCAGTCAAAGGACGCATCCTTTTTGGGCTGATCATATAGTCGCCTTGCGACCTTGGCGAAGTCCTTAATGAACCTACGGTAGTAGTCGGCCAGTCCAAGAAAACTTCGGACGGCGGTCACTGTTGTAGGGACATTGTACTCTCCGACTGCTCTCACGAGTCCCGGGTTCGGAGCAACTCCCTCGGCCCTCACAATGTGACCGAGATACTTGACTTTGTCAAAACCGAAGAAACATTTTTTCGGCTGGAGTTTCAGCTCCGCCCCTCGTAGCAGTCTCAGGACAGTACTCAAGCGTTCAAGAAACTGCTCAAAGGTGCTCCCAAAGACGATAATATCATATAGGTACACCAAGCAGCTCTCCCACTTATGTCTCACCAACAAGAGGTCTAACGCTTTTTGCATCGTGGCAGGAGCATTGCAGAGTCCGAAAGGCAGTTTTCGGAACTCAAACAGACCTTGAGAGCAAATAAATGCTGTTTTCTCAATGTCTTGCTCCGCCATCCTGACCTGCCAGTAACCACTAGCAAGGTCTAGGGTTGCGAAATACTTCGCTCCAGCAAGTTAATCGAGGGCATCATCGATGCGAGGTAACGGGTACTGATCTGCCTTTGTCTGGGCATTCAGTCGCCGATAGTCCACACAAAAACGAAAACCACCATCCTTCTTGCGAACAAGCAAGATAGTTCTCGCATAGGAACTATGCGAAGGTTGGATTACCCCTGCATCCAACATCTTTGCTACCTCTTCTCTCTCGATCACACGAGCCGCCGGAGCGGTTATTCGCAATCCTTCACGCACCGGAGGTAACCCACCGGTATCGATAGTGTGTTTGACGAGCGGGGTTCCCCCAGCTGTGTATAATTGAATCCAAAATCCAAAATCCACGGCATTCCAGCAGGAACTCCCGAAGCTGTGCCGCCTCCTCAGGCTTCAGACTGGGTCTGATTTTAAGGTACTCTTCGAGAGTGGGTTTAACTTCCGCATTGAGGACTCGGCGACCTTTCCTGGTCGCCCCTCTCAACTTAGCCGGAAGCCCCCTGGTCGGCCATCTCCATGAGTGGGGTCTCCCTATCTCAACTTAGATGGATCCTCCAGTCCCACCACTAGGGCTGCCTCCACAGCTTGAGATTTTCCACTTGCATCTTGGCAAAAACGGATCCCGCACAATAACTAGTTCTTGTGAGGAAACACTACCGGCGAAGCATGGTTCGCCTTCGTCTATGGGGTCTTCGTCAACGACGTCTGGGTTGTCACCCAACGTGCCCTGCTCCCACACAGAAGGAAGGTTTTCGAAGCATGAACCAAAGTGATATATGCATCTCATAAGTCCTTGATGCACAATCGAGTTATTTATGAGTGACCCAAACCACTGTTTTACGAGTTCCCAATCAAGTGGTGGTGGACCTTTTTTAAATTTGTCTTTCGTCCTTTTGTTAATGTCTTGACGCTCTTCTTCTGTCTTTTCTTTGTGGTGGTCACGTAAGTGCCTTATGAGACGGCCATGGGTAGGGACATGGCAGAGCGGACAGTTTAAATTTCTTCGATTCGTGGTTTTTTCTTCTCTTGTGGGTCACAGGGCACGTTAGACAACGCCTTCCCTTCGTCAATTTTTTCATGCACGTCGCCACGAATATTTGTTTTGCCGTTTGCGTCTGTGTCTGTGTGATCATTATTTAAAGCCGCCTTTCTCGACTTGTTGCGTCTACCCAAATTTAATATACGCTTCGTATTAGTGGGTCACTGAAACGACAAAAGCAACACACATTTTTAGAAGCGATTTGGTATGTTCTGCATTGCCTGCAGAATGCTCAAATGAATCTATTATTATTCACAGATGGACGGCACAAAAAGCAAACGACCTTATATAGGAAAGGAAAGAATAACGCAGTGGAAGAAAAAGATTGTATCCACAAGTTTAGGTAAATGTCTCTATGTTCGCTGAAACAATAACATCTCAGTGACAAACAAGATATTTCCCAACAAGCCCACTCGCCACGTTAAGGCTGGATACACGAGTGGGTGGAAGGAAATAGAAAGTAGGATGAGGGTCAGTGAGCACAAAGAACGCAAAAAATCTTTCTTTTTTTGCTTACACAGAAACATTGATTGGCCCCAATAATCGGCCCTGTCGTAAGCTGCTCGGTTTCCATAAGTCACACTTTGGAAGAGCATGCATCGGAAGATGACATAAAAGTCCGAAAACTTATATGTTCACAATCGAAAAATCATACATAGAAACGGCGATTGGCCCAAACAATCGGTCCCCATGTAACAAGTACAATTTAGTTATCCCTGCTTGAATTTGCCGCTTGTTTTGCAACGTTTTCGGTTAGTTATCCCTGTTTCATTTGCTGCTCATTTTGACAAAAAAGGCAGAAAATGTGCCCATATGCAGAGCATCGTTGCAAAGTCTTCATTTAGTTATCCCTGTTTTAATTGCCTTTTACAATGAAAAAAGGCAGAAAATGCGCCCGTAGGTGGCCAATATTTGCAATGATTTCATTTAGTTATCCTTGTTTGAACGGGCGATCTAAGTTGAGAGGGAGAACCCTCCTCATCTCCATGAGTGGGGTTCCCCTTCTCACCATCCAGTCCCACCACAATGGCTGTCAGCCATCTCCATTTCTGGATAGAGGGGCTTCCACCTAAGTTGAGAGGTGCGACTGTTAAAGGTCGCCAGGTCCTCAATGTGGAAGTGAAACCCACTTTTAAAGAGTGCCTGAAAATTGGACCTAGTCTGAAGCCTGAAGAGCCGGTACAGCTTCGAGAGTTCCTACTGGAATGCCGTGGACGTGGAATGCCGATTTTGTGCGCGATTATACAGAACTGAGAAAACTCCGCTCGTCGAACATACGATTGATACTGGTGGCTTACCTCTAGTGCATGAGGGATAGCGAAGAACCGATCCAGCAGCACGAGCAATCGAGAGAGAAGAGGTAGAAAAGATATTAGATGCAGGGGTATTCCAACCTTCGCGTAGTTCCTATGCAAGCCATATATTACTTGTTCGCAAGAAGGATGGTGGCTTTCGTTTTTGTGTGGACTGCCAGAGACTGAATGCCCAAACCAAGGCAGATCAGTGTCCGTTACCTCGCATCATTGATGCCCTCGCTTTGATTGCCAGAGTGAAGTATTTTGCAACCCTGGGCCTTGCTAGTGGTTACTGGCATGTCAGGATGGTGGAGCAATACATTGAGAAGACAGCATTCATTTGCTCTTAAGGTCTGTTTGAGTTTTGGAAAATGCCTTTTATACTCTGCAATGCTTGTTCCACTATGCAAAAAGTGCTGGACATCTTGCTAGTGAGACATAAATTGGAGAGCTCCTTGGTGTACCTGGATGATAGCTGAGTTAGTTGCTCCAGACCTGGGTCTCGTGAAAGCAGTCAAAAGTTCGTTGTAACTACAATGGTGACCGCAATCCGGAGTTTTCTCGGACTGGCCAGCTACTATGGTAGGTTCATCAAGGACTTTGCTAAGGTCGCAAGACCACTGCATGATCTGACTGGGAAGGCTGCATTCTTTGACTGGTCAGAGCAGTGTGGTCTAGCATTCGAGCAGTTAAAGGCATTTTTAACCGAAGCACTGGTACTCAGAATGTATGATTCACGTCGTGAGGTTTTAATTCATATACTGATACGAGTGGGTAGGGTCTAGGTGTCATAGTATACCAGAAGTTACCTGAAAACAAGGCTCCTCGGGTTCTGTCCTACACTAGCTGTCTCATGAAGGAACCGGAGACACGGTATTCTGTCACCGACCAGGAATGCTTGGCAATAATGTCATAACTGATCATAAAATCAATTCCACAAAACTTGCAAGGCAAGTTGCAGCATTGGCAGATGCAGTTGCAGGAGTACCAGTATAAAGTCCAGTATCAAAATGGGAAACTTCATGAGGATGCCGACAGTTTTAAGTCGGTATCCAGTAGATGAAGTTGACGATCCTTCTTTACCGGAGCACATCTAGGCTGACATGGGTGAGGTAACTTACCAGATCTGTTCCGAGGTGGATTGGGTTATGGAGCAGGCCAATGACAATTGGTTCTCCAAGGTGAAGCATGAGTTCTTCATCAACGCCAACTTGAATACAACAACTAGTTTGCCACCAAAAAATTGAACCTTAAAAGGTTGAAGTTTGTTGTGGCAAACGAGTTGTTGTTTACTGTTAGATCCATCCAGGATCGCATGAGAACTGTGTTGGTTGTGCTGAGGTCATGTCAAGCCTTCTGCTTCCGGAAGCTGCATGATAGTTCTGAAGCTGGTCACTTCGGAATGTACAAGACATACCAATGGTTTGGTACCCGTTCTACTGGTTAAGTATAGAACATGACACGGTGGAGTCTGTTAAGTCATGCTTAGTGTGTCAGAGGTTATGACAGTTCACAAGAGCTCAAGGATTTTTGCAACTGATAGTTCAGGAGTACCCAGTTCATGCCTGGGGAATAGACTTCGTTCGGCCGTTTTCTGCATTCATGGGCGGAGTTACCTGTGTGTTGATCATGGTGGACTACTTCACCTGGCATGGTGTGGCAAAGGCAGTACAAAGGGCTACGGCCGCTTGTCTTGTCAAGTTTCTGAAAGATGAGATCTTGTCGGTGTATGATACACTGACAACTCTTATCTCGCATCGTGGATAACAATTCTGTAGCAATGTTTTGCAAAATTTCCAGGAGTGCTAAAATATAGTCCAGCATAATGGAAACCATCAAGCATTATCTTGATCACATCAAGTAGCAACGCGATTGGTGAGATAAGTTATGGCCCACTGTGTGGGCCTATAGCACTGTGGTGCAGGAGAGCACGGAAGTGTCTCCATACCAATTGTTGTTTGGTTGAGAGCCCAGGTTGGGAATTAATAATCTTCTTCCTGACAGTCCGATCTGCGACTTGCCTGACTAGCAAGCCATGGAGGAGCGTGTGCCAGAATTTTGCAGCCGCTCAGAAAAGACAGAAGAGCCAGTACAATGCTGGCTGGATGAAGTGACCCTTGTACTACCCTGGTATGAAGGTCTGGAAGAAAGATATGGCTGGTAAGCTCGGCCAGGCCAAAAAGTGGAATTGGGCATATAAGGAAGAACTGGGTATGGTGGTCCAACAAGTTTCCAACCTAGTCTGCGAGGTAGAATTCGTAGATGGGTATGGTCGGAAAATGAGGGACCGGTTTCATGTTGACAACTTGAAGCCATATGTTCCCACATGTGGAGCTCATGAGGAAGATGACCTGGGAGGCTCTGACACCTCCTCAAACTCTAAATAGACCTGTGAGACTGGGTCCAAGGCTGATGAGATGGGTGGAGGATGGTGCTGTTCCTCCGGGGCCATCTACTCAGCCCATTTTGGCTGATGAGTCTACTGACTCTGAGTCAGAAGAAGCCTTGCAGGCTTCCTCTGGGGCACCAGTGAGTGCCAGAACCCATCAGAGACTCTATGAGCCCCTGCCCTTGTGGGAAAGATCAGGCCGATCTCTGGAGTGGGATGATGGCCTGGTACACAAAAATTAAAGTTGGATGCCGAAGGACCATTGGATGGGATACCGCCCGTCTGTCATGAACAGATGGCCATCGCCCAGGGAAAAATGGGTGGAAAAATCCCTAACTTCCAACTACAGACTTCGTACTGAGTCTGCAGAAGAAATTTCTGACCGAGATCTCTCCATGGTGTCTTTTCTTATGGACTCCACCTGTGAATCTTCCCTGAGAAAGGCAGACTATGGTTTGGTTTCCATTGGCCACTGCTGTTAGCCAATTTACCAGTAAAATTAGCAGTGTGTGGTAAATGAAAGAGGACGCCTGCCACTATTTTTTCGAAGAAAAAACGAAAATTTACCAGCAGATTCGGCGGAAGAATAGAACGGCAGGCAGGCCACTGGATGCCGGAAGAAAAATAGTAACTCCCTATAGGGGATTCTTTCTTTCTTCCCTGTTGGCAGTTTATTTAAATTGTAAATTGGTGTGTCAAGTGATAATTGACTGCTAACACACGTGGTATCTGTGGAGGCACTGCCATTATAGTTGTTATGATGGTGCTACCGCAGGAGGTGCCTCCCAAATCCCGAGATTTGACCGGTCGAGTGCCATAAAACTTAGTGAAGAACAAGTTCTCCGGTGTTTGGACGATCATGAGGTGATGTTGGACGGTTCTGGCCATGAAGGCACCATTGAGACCGGTTCATACTATTGTGAGCTTTTGACGTCAACCTTATATTTTTACCCAACTTATGATGATGATTTATATAGCTCGTTTCTTATTTGTATCACACAGTGCCAGCATGGAGAAGATTCAAGCTACAGAAAAATTTGGATGGAGTTGGATTGCAGAAGGATGGTGGCCATCCTTCTTTCCGTCGATGTTTATATACATCTTCCCTCGTGGTGATTACCATTCTTGAAGATGCTGTAGCTGCTTCATGATCGCATGTCTCCTGCCTTATGGTGTCTCCGGCCTCTGTAGAGATGTTATTACCAAACATAAAGACACAACGATGCTGATATACATCTTCCCTCGTGGTGATTACCATTCTTGAAGATGCTGTAGCTGCTTCATGATCACATGTCTCCTGCCTTATGGTGTCTCCGGCCCCTGTAGAGATGTTATTAGTTACCAAACATAAAGACAATGCAGTTTCTCATTGTAACACTTTTTTCATCTTTGCTCAGAAACATCAAGAGTACAAAGATGAATTCTTTAGATTAAAGGTGCTTCCTCATGCCCAAGATGTGATACGGAATAATCAACATAATACAAAAAAGAGCAAAGAAAAGGACGAGGACCAAAGAGGAACACGGTCCTTTTATACCTTGGACCTGTGTACACCTACGAGGTGTAACCAGTGTGGCAACCTGGTCTGCTTTATTTTCAAATTTTTGAATGAGCAGACAAATTCCCTATTCCCTGTCTGCCTGACAGCTACAGTATTCTGTTGGGACGAATGCCATTTTGGTGCCACCAGACCTCTCACCATGAAGTCTATGGGTGAAAGGTCAGATGTGACCTCTGTCCCCTCCAGGTGGAGTTGCCTGGAGGTTTTCTGTGGCCTGGTCAGCCACAAGATTTGGGCAGTGTGTTGTGGGCAGCCCAAGGAACTAGACCTGTGGGTGGAGGTCAGAGAGACCTCCACTGTCCAGCATGTGGTCTTGTTTTGTTCTGTTTTTGGCCTTGTGCCTTTCTTTGGAAAGATCTCTTGGCTGGAGGGAACTTCCCAGCCATCATCAGTATTCAAGTTGTAAGTGTACATTAAACACTTTATTTCATCACTTACTTGTGTCTGTGTCAGTTATTGGGGTTTACCACGGGAGGGTTGGTTTCCGGCCTGATGAAAACTCCACCATCCTTCTCCGTCTTGTATCGGCTGGTAAATCGTTTCGGTCTTGGCGAGGCGGCATTTTTACCATCGTGTTTCACCATTGGGGAAAGCTCCACGTCGGCACATCCCGAGGTTCACCGTGGGAGAGGCGGCTACGGGTACGGTCCCGTTTCCGTCGTCAAAGCTTGGTCACTGGTAAGTGGAAAAGTTTTGTGTTCTAGGCAGGACGTTACAATTGGTGGAGGTGCCGGGGCAACTGTACCCCGTCTCTTGCATGGTTGTTTACCGTGGGTTCGACTGTTTAGTCGGTCGAATCACTGTGCGGTGAGAGTATGCCACTGGGCATGGACTTTGGTCCTTGGGATGGCAGCGGAAACCACCGTTTACCGCACTTCACCGTTGGTTTATCGTGAGGTGGACTTCGGTTCATTGTATCGCAGTTAACGGTAAAGTATTACCTTACTTTTACCGTCATTTACCATGGGGAGCGGACTTCGGTTCATTGTACCATGGTGAACGGTAAATTTACCGTCCATTTACCATGGGGCACGAACTACGGTCCGTGGTACCATGGGTTGTGGTGGTGTACGGTGTTTTTACCGCAAGTACACTGTGGGGTGCGGACTTTTGTCCGTAGAATCGCGGTAAAAAGGGGTAAAAGGTCGGATACCCTGAAGTACACCGTGGAAAACGGACTTTTGTCCATGAGACCGCGGTTTTGCACGGTTCTATCAGTGTGTCATGGTATTTTACGAACTTTTGTCTGTGAATTAGCCGTTTTCAACGGTGGAAAGCCGCTATCTGGTGGTTTTGTCCAGATTTTGCCATTAACTTACGGTGAAAAGAGTACCGACGGAGGGTTGGGAAATTGGAACAGGTGCGGGTCTAGAGTTACGCAGCAGCGTAGTCGACCGTCCTCTTGGGGAGGAAGGCGGAGTTTTCCTAGAGACAGGAGAACGAAGATTTCCGGGATGAGTGGGTCACGGTGCAAAACGTCGCAGTGACATTCTCCCCGAAGAATATCCGTTGGAAGACAGTGGATTCAACGGTGATATCATCGGGAATGGCGATCGGCCATGGCCGGTTGTCCAGGTTTCTACTGCCGCCTGTCCGGTTAGACATCACAGTCAACTCCTTCGGGACATGGTGGAAATCCCACATGAGACTGCATGGGAGGTGCGGGCCTTCTTGGCCACGCTTTCCGAGCAGCAACTCGTGAAGATTGCCTACGGGATAGATGTCTTTCGGTTGGAAGGACAGCTGGCCCGGTCGGTGATTGAACCGAGGGTGGATCCTTGGTTCTCGCTGTCACCCGTGCACCTTCCCGCACAGGAGAGGACTTGGCGCCTTTTCTCCGCAAGTTCGAAGCGAAAGCCCGAGCTCAGCACTGGACGGACGAGTCCCGATGCAGTTTCTTTACGTTTCTGCTGGACGGTCTGGCGAAAGAATATTATGCCACCTTGGTGGAAACTCTTCCAGACCTGACCTGGACTGAGGTGAAAGACGCTATGCATAGCCGCTTCAGCACAAGTAACCAGGCTCACCTCTGTGTTGGCGAATTCGAAACGATGAAACAGGGGACTACCGAGTCTGTGCAGGCATTCTATTGGCGGTTCCTGGAACTGTCCGACCAAGTGTCTCCAGGCGAAGAGAGAGCTGTCGGCTCATTCACTTCAAACGCAAATTCCTAGCTCTGGGAGCTCTGCCAGGGCTTCATCTTCAAGCCAAATGGGTGCAAAGGCTGCTGCACTGTCTAAGTGATACAGAGCAGGGGCCAAAACCGGAGGCAAGAAGAAGAAGAATTCAGGCTCTGGTGGAGGCCAGCTGGCGGCAACACCTCGAAGTGTGGACTGTGCAGGAGATTCACTCCGGCGACTAGGTCTTTGTTATGGGTGTAACCAGATTTGGCACCTGAAAAAGGACTGCCCGAATGCTTCGGCAAAAGGGCAGGTTGCCAGAGTGATGCCTGGCGAAACCCAGAAGCTCCACCATTCATGATGGCCAGTTCTACTAAAGACTCGTGGATGACGAAGAGAAATCTTCGTTAAACCGCCACCGGTTGCCACCAAACTGAGTGGTGGGCAACCGGTGATTCTTCAAAACTTCAAAAGTGCCTGTTATAGTCAGAGTTCTGAAGTCTCCAAGTATGTGGATGTCCTGAATAAGGCAGGGGTGCCTCTGGCGAGGTCTGTGGACTCGGAAGTTACCCAGTGGGTATTTCCAATGCCATGCTCCATATTGGAGGCCATGTGCAGTCAGCTGGATCGCTGGTTTGCCCCCTCACCCTATATGCCTAGTGGTGAGGTGCTTGATCGTGCTGTCATCGAGCAGGCGAGAGGAGTTGGTGCGCCCATACCTCCTGCTGTGCCTGGGAAGTCTCTGGTTTCTGAGACAGTGTCCCAGTCTTCTGCACGTCTGGGATTACCGTCCGGTGTGGACGGTAAGGTAGATGGGTTGCAGAAGTTTGATGGTGGGAACCCGTGGGTTTTCATTCCTGAACTTCAGAGCCATGCGTATGATGAGGGTTCACCACGAGTGTGGGTGTCGATAGTGTAACAACCCGACTGGGCCGTTACAATGCCCACGGTAAATTTCGCTAACTTACCGTTGCCTGACCTCTTTGGGACGGGTCGAAGTGCTGGCCAGCCCTCCTCTTGCACCCGTCCGTGCCACGGGTAGCACCGGTCGGAGGTTGAGGTCCACGCCGCAAGTCGACGGACGAGTGGCCGCCAAACAAGACGTGGAATCCACGGTAAATCCCCGATGGATCTTACCGTGGATAAACCGCGCGCGAAGCACCAGCCGACAAGACGTAGAACATGCCGGACAGGACGGTGGCTGTGACGGTGAAACTCCCCACCGGAACCCCACCCTCCTCGCGGTAACTTCCCCAGTAATATTTATAAAGAATAAACACGGACACAGTGGTAAAGAGAGTGAAAATAATAAATATAATTTATTCAACAATGAATAAATAAACACTAAAAAACACTCACTTATCAGTGAAGATAAGAGATGAATCTCCTGGCTAATTCAGCCAGGAGAGGAGGTCATTGACCTCTATCACACAACAAAGAAAACGATGAATGGTGGCCATCTTGGCCACCTGTTGAAATGAAGAGAGCATTAACACAGAAGCACACATCATAAGGGTTCACTTTCCACTGTCCAGATATAATGGCCGCCGCCATATATATCACCCCCAGGCTGCTCCACCTGGGGGAGGACAGGGACCCTTGCTGGCCATTTTGTCGTCTGCCTGGCAACCAATTTATAAGTGCCTAGCAGACGACATGGGAATTTAGTTCTGTTCCCAAAAGGAGCAGAACTGGGTCGTCACAATCCTTTCAACTTTCCTGATCCGCCCCGGGATCAGGTCGGCCGAGCCAGCAAGGATTGCGCCCATAACCCCCTCTCAGTTTCAGACTGATTTCTTCGGTAGTGGATTCATCAAAGCCACCATCCACTCCGACATCCACCGACGTATCCACCACGAACACATCCAGGTGTTTCTCCACCCGAGACCGAGATCAAAATCAGTCCCCCTGAGTCTTAACGCCTCTTGCTGTCGAAACACTTCAACAAAAAAGAATGTCAAGCTGCGGACTCTGACAAAGAGTCCGACTTGTCAGAAGGTCTACGAGGGCGGCCGCGGGATCGGACACGCTACCTCGTAGAGGGTGGGTGACAAATTCCCCCACCATTCCTTCCAAGTCGCAGCCAAGGAGACGCTGGATGTATGGGGCCGTGAGCTGGGCTACACGTACTAGTCCAGCTCCTGTCTCCACCACGTCTAGAACAGCAAAGCATCTCCTTACCGGGTTGACGACCAGCAACACCGGATAGTATGTACTGCCAAATGCCAGCACATATCGCATGGCAAATGACGGCAACGACGGCGTCCACAGAACTGGGAGTGGCTCCCCCAGACGATAGTATCCGTGGTATTGGTACCCCTCCATTCCCGGCTGGTCCTGCCACAGACCAAGCCGGTTATTCAGAAAGACCTCTCCTTCTGAATACAGAGGCTCCGCACCAAAGCGTCGACCCTCGCCCTCGGGCTCAGGAGACTTGGCTCTTTCTTCCGGTCCTAGGGCCGCAAAGACCCCAAAATTGGGACCCGGAGAGAAGGGTGTCCTTCCTATGGAAGGCACGGGACTACGTTTGGCAGGAACGTCATTTTTCTCCGCCGGGCTGCCCCCACCGCTAGGTAACGGTGAGCTGACCCGGTGAAGAGTTCCCACCGACCGGACTGATAAGTTCGGTACCGCCACCACTTTCGGGGAGGATGAAGGTATACCGAGAACGTCTCGCATTGACCTATCATCCATCCGCGCCGTCTTACTCTGATGGGTATGGTGCGGTTGGCTCCCGGCCGACACGGTCGCACCATGTGGGGACTCCTCCTCCTCTGTCCCGATACTTCCACCACCACCAGTCCCCTGGGATCCACGGGTGGAAGCTTTCAGACCTCCCTTCTTCTCATGATGGGCCTTCTTGCCCTTCTTTTTCTTATTCTTTTTCTTTTTCTTCTCATGAGAAGAAGGTTGACCGGGCTGGGAGCTGGACGCACCAAAGCTCACAGACTTACCGGGCCGGTCAGTCTTAAGAGGGTGGTTAGCCCCCTTCGATTGGCCGGACTTACTAGTCGCAGACTTTCCAGCCGAATCTGTACTAGTCTTTAAACTAGCTCCCGTAGCCGAACCGACGGTCGAGGATGCTCGTGTCGCCACGAAGCATCCCTTTCCATCCCGGAGAAGATTTCTCTTCTCCGGGGCAAGGGTCGGCTGACCCTTCCCACCAACAGGTTTAACTGCCACACCTTGGTGAGGTGCCTTGGCAGCTTGTACCGCCCCCATTGGGTGATACGCTGTTGGCCAGCAGCCGTGGTGGCACTCGCAATAGGAGTGGCACCAACTCCGACGGGAGGTTCTCCTGTACTGAGCAGATTCCTGGCATCAGCTTCCCACAGGGGCGGAAACTCAGAAGCCTGGAGCTCAAACTCTCGTCGGCGTGCAGCCTTCTTGTCCCGCAAGACAAGGGCAGCACATCTGGCCGCTTGTGCCTGGTGGTACCGCAAGCGGTCCTCCTTGCTCTACTTTCCTTTGGGAAAGCCGGCCGGACCTCCACGAGAGGTCTTAGCCTTTTTTCCCACCGGATTACTGGCCAAAGGTGGGGTGAAAGGGTGGGGACGTTTCTGTCTCTGACCACCACCACCACTGGCGCGAGTGCTCTTCCTCGGAGCGGGAGGAGAAGGCTGATTGGCCTTCTTTTCCACTCTTCGGTTCCTCTTGGGAGTTGCAGACTGCCAGCTTGAACAGTAAGCCTCCGCTTCGGTTGGTCCCGAAACCGGAGGCTGACCAACAGGCCAGGCAGCACTAGCAGCTCCCTCAGGATGAGCTGGTGACACAGGGAGAAGACCCACCGCCGGCGTAAACTTCGCCAAGGCAGCTTTCGTCCTCTCCAACTGTGCCTCCCTCTCCGCCAGGGCTTTCATCCTGGCGTGTACCGAGTGTACCGAGCAGCTCCGGACTTTTTCTTGGTTTTCGAACCGTCCTTACGGAACTGCTGGGTAGGGTACTCCCCAACAAAGTAGCGTTTCTCATCGGACGCCAGGAAACCACCTGATGCCGTCTGGTACTCTGCGGCTTCGTCCTGCCTTTCCAGATAGACCACTTCCGTCTCCCCAACAGGGTCGACCGGAATTGGAGTACCCTCCTGGGATCCGGTCACAGACCGTTTACCCAGGGAGCCGGATCTTCTCCCTTCAGACTCCGAAGAGTCCTCTGAAAAGAGGATCCGTTGGCCTCACCACCGCCTGGAGAAGGGCACCACATCATCTTCCATGGTGTCCATCTCCGCCTCCGTGTCTATGACCAGGGTTCCTCCCAAGGAGGCATCCTTGCTTGCCTCAGCCAGGCTAGCCAATTCTAGCCGGCTTTGGTCCGCCGGAGGATCACACTTCGCCAAGGAGGTAGCCGCCAAACCAGTGGCCACCTCTTCGACGGGCGTGCTGGCCCGCACCGGCTCACCAACCGCCGGGATCTCCATGGCTCCCAACTTAATGGTCGCCCTCGGAGAACCCACGGTGGGAGGCGGTGTCAACCGTCCCCAAACAGACCCATAATATAGAGGGGTCCAAGGGACGGCTGGGTCACCACAGCGTCCTCAACCAATAGCAGACCCAAAGGTCCGCCGTCGGCCAAGTCGGCTATGACCTGACCCAACGAATCCGGGGAGCAAGCAGCATCCGACTCCAACAGCTCTGCATCACCCGGATGCAAAGAGCTGAGGGAGGAGGAACCGCTGCCACCCCCGCCAGTTTCTTCCTTCTTCGCCGTGGCTACCTGAAAAAGATCAAAAAATACGGTAAGAATTTGACCTGTTACGGTAGGAAACATTTTCCACGGTGCAAAACCACGAAAAAATGTTTTCCGGCCGGGCAGGCACCGTGGTCCACGGCCAAAGCCATCCCCAACGGTAATCGCACGGTCGGAACCGGCCAAAAACATTTTTGGTCGGTCCAAAATCCGTAATTCTACGTTCGGTACCTTGGGCGGTGATTTCCACGGTACATCACCATAGGAAATCCCGTTTCCACCGTGCATATCCCGTGACCCACGGTAAAAACCGTCCTTCACGGGATTCGCACGGTCGGAATCGGCCAAACAAGTGTTTGGACCGTCCAAACCTGGCACCGACAATTCAGGATCCTTGGGAAGTGGTTTACACAGATCACCACCGTGCAAAACCACTTTCCGTCCGTTAGAACACCGGGGTTTATGGTTGAAACCGTTCTCCACGGTGGTTTCACGGACAGAACCGTACAAAAACACCTTTTCACCGTCCAAACTCCGTAGAACTTGGTCTTCACCAAGTCCCACGGTGTTCGGGCGGTAAAACACCGTGTTATGCATGGCCCCATCAGTGGTAGGATCACCGTAAATATTGTTACGGCGACGCCTCCACCAAAACCATACAAGAATACTGCCCAAGAGCAGGAAAAAGAAATTCCCCTTTGGGGACTTACTGTTTTTGTTGTAGCATCCAATAGTTCCTGGTCTTTGCCTTTTCTCTGGTGAAAATTTCGTTTTTTTTTTTAAATAGCAGCAAACGACCGTCTCTGTTTTATTTTTAGTTTTAAAACAAGATGGCGCTTAGCCGCTAACGTCACCGGAGGAGCGGCTAACAGCTGCGGCTTGGCGGCTAAAACATCATTAGCCGCCTCCATTGCTGTTACCATAGAGTTTCTACCGTCATCTACCACAATAGGAGCAGATACACGGCCTGAATCTCTATGGAAAGACTCAGGAAAGAAATCTTTAGGAGAAATAACTTCTTTGAGTTTGCAGTTGGGAATTGTGGATGTCTCCACCCAGCTCCCCCGGGACAACCGCCATCTGTCCGTGACAAACAGGCGGAGCCCAATCCAGGGGTCACTGCGCTCCCAATCCTTATTTCCCCGGTTCAGGTCCTCATCCCATACCAGGGAATGACCTGCTCTCTCCCAAAAAGACAGGGACTTCCAAAGTACCTGCACCACCCTGGTGCCTATTGGAGCTCCAGAGGAAGCTCGCAGAACCTCAAAAGCCCTGGGTTTCCTCGGACGGAGGTAATACCGGGGCCGAGGTGCTTCCTCTGCCTCAGAGTCAGTTGACTCCACCACCAAGCAAAGGCTGGCCAGAAGGTCCTGGAGAGACATCATCCCTCCTCTCACTTTCAGCTGACCCAGACTCAGCATCACTGGACCCTTCAGAGTTCGATGAGGTTTCAGAGCCACCTAGGCCATCTTCCTCACGAACTCCACATGTGGGAACGTACGGCTTCAAGTTATCCACATGAACCCGGTCCCACACCTTCCGACCCAGGTCGGAAACCTGCCGGACCACCGTACCCAGTTCAGCCTTGTAAGCGAAATTCCACT
Source organism: Brachycybe producta (assembly GCA_036925085.1). NCBI lineage: Eukaryota > Metazoa > Arthropoda > Diplopoda > Playtdesmida > Andrognathidae > Brachycybe > Brachycybe producta. The sequence continues at coordinate 5,274,856 of JAUPFP010000010.1, read as the reverse complement.
TCTTAGCTTGACCGAGCTTCCCAACCATGTTCCTTATCCAGACCTTATTACCGGGCTGGTATCGGGGTGGCTCCACCCAGCCGGCATCATACCGACTCTTCTGTCTGGCTTGAGCGGCCGCCAAATTTTGACGAGCACGCTCCTCCACGGCTTGCTGGTCGGGCAAGTCGCGGACCGGACCGTTAGGAAGGAGATTGTCAATCCCCAACCTAGGCTCACACCCAAACAACAATTGGTACGGAGACACTTCCGTGCTCTCCTGCACCGCAGTGTTGTAGGCCCACACGGCGGGCCGCAATTTCTCCCACCAATCACGTTGGTCTTTGAGGGGATCAAGGTAACGCTTGATGGTTTCCATCATGGTCTTGTTCGTACGCTCCGTAAGCTCATTAGCTTGCAGATGGTACGCCGTCGTGAAGTGCTGCGCTATAGTGTATCGCTCCCGGAACTTTCGCAAAATCTTGCTACAGAACTGGGATCCACGATCCGAGATGAGAGTAGTCGGAGTGCCATACACCGACAAGATCTCATCTTTCAGAAACTTGACAACACAAGCTGCCGTAGCTCTTCGTACTGCCTTTGCCACGCCGTACCGGGTGAAGTAATCCACCATAATCAATACATATGTGACTCCACCCACAGATGCGGGAAAAGGCCCAACGAAGTCCATTTTCCAGGCATGAACTGGGTACTCAGGAACTATGGGTTGCAAGAATCCTTCAGCTCTTGCGAACTGTCGTACTCTCTGACACACTAAGCATGACTTAACATACTCTACCGTGTCACGTTTCATACCTAACCAGTAGAAACGAGTACGCAACCGTTGGTAGGTCTTGTACACTCCGAAGTGACCAGCTTCGGAGCTATCGTGCAATTTCCACAAGCAGAAAGCTTGACACAACCTCGGCACAACCAACACAGTTCTTGTACGATCCTGATTGGATTTGATGGCATACAACAGCTTGTCTGCCACCACGAACTTGAACCTTAAGTTCGAGTCGGGGTCGGTGGAGAGCTCACGCTTCACCTTGGAGCACCAACTGTCGTTGGCCTGCTCCATTACCCAATCCACCTCAGACCGGATACGGTAAATCACCTCACCCACGTCTGCCTCGACGTGTTCAGGCAAAGAAGGATCAACAACTTCATTCACCGGATACCGACTCAAGCAGTCAGCATCCTCATGAAGTTTCCCCTTCTTAAACTGAATCTTATACCGGTACTCCTGCAACTGTATTTGCCAACGCCCCAACCTGCCTTGCAGGCTTTTGGCAGTCTGCAAATGACAAAGCGCATGGTGATCTGTTACGATCACAAAGTCTCGGTTAAAGATGTAAGGTCGGAATTTACCCACGGCAAACATGATCGCCAAGCATTCCTGCTCGGTGACACTATACCGTGTTTCCGGTCCCTTCATGAGACGGCTAGCGTAGGCCAGAACCAGAGGAGCCTTGTCCTCAGGTAACTTCTGGTATACTACGACACCTAGACCGTACCCACTAGCATTGGTGTGAATTAACACCTCACCACGTGGATCATACATGGTGAGCACCGGTGCTTCAGTTAAAATGCCTTTAACCGCTCAAACACCGCTCACACTGCTCCGACCAGTCAAAGGACGCATCCTTCCTGGTCAGATCATGCAGTGGTCTTGCGATCTTGGCGAAGTCCTTAATGAACATACGGTAGTAGCCGGCCAGTCCAAGAAAACTTCGGGCGGCGGTCACTGTTGTAGGGACATCGAACTCTTCGACTGCTCTTACGAGTCCCGGGTCCGGAGCAACTCCCTCGGCACTCACATTGTGACTGAGATACTTGACTTTGTCAAAACCGAAGAAACATTTCTTCGGCTGAAGTTTCAGCTCCGCCCCTCGTAGCAGCCTCAGGACAGTACTCAAGCGTTCGAGAAACTGCTCAAAGGTGCTCCCAAAGACGATAATATCGTCTAGGTACACCAAGCAGCTCTTCCACTTGTGTCCCGCCAACAAGAGGTCTAACGCTCTGTGCATAGTGGCAGGAGCATTGCAGAGTCCGAAAGGCATTTTTCGGAACTCAAATAGACCTTGAGAGCAAATGAATGCTGTCTTCTCAATGTCTTGCTCTGCTATCCTGACCGGCCAGTAACCACTAGAAAGGTGTAGGGTTGCGAAATACTTCGCTCCAGCAAGTGAATCGAGGGCATCATCGATGCGAGGTAACGGGTAATGGTCCGCCTTAGTTTGGGCATTCAGTCGCCGATAGCCCACACAAAAACGAAAGAAACCATCCTTCTTGCGAACAAGCAAGATAGGGCTCGCGTAGGGACTATGCGAAGGCTGGATTACCCCTGCATCCAACATTTTCGCTACCTCTTCTTTCTCGATTGCACGAGCCGCCGGAGCGGTTCTTCGCAATCCTTCACGCACTGGAGGTAACCCACTGGTATCAATAGTGTGTTCGACGAGCGGGGTTTCCCCCAGCTATGTATAATCGAACGCAAAATGATTTTTTCATTCCAGTAGGAACTCCCGAAGCTGTGCCGCCTCCTCAGGCTTCAGACTAGGTCCGATTTTAAGGCACTCTTCGAGAGTGGGCTTAACTTCCGCATTGAGGATCCGGCGACCTTTCTTGGTTGCCCCTCTCAACTTAGGTGGAAGCCCCCCTGGTCGACCATCTCCATGAGTGGGATCTCCCCCTCTCAACTTAGATGGATCGTCCAGTCCCACCACTAGGGCTGCCTCCACAGCTTGAGCTGTCGCCACACCCTCCCCTGTCTCCAGGGCAATGGGTACGTCGGCAACGTTCTCAAGCCAAATGTCGTAAGAGCCTTCCTCTGTGGCTTCGGCAATTCCTGCCACCTCCAACAGACCACGGCCACCTAAGGCTTTACGATGGGGCTCAACGAGAAGCAGCTGTCCAGGGCCAGCATGCTCTATCAAGCTCACAGAAACTACCTTCCGCTCATGAGCTGATAGCCATACATTCTCTAACAGTCGCAGGAAACAAACTTCCCCGCTCCTAATTGGAGAACTGGTCTCGGCGAGCGAGGGTGACACAATGTCAATCCACCCATTCACTTTTTCAGGCTCCGCAGGCATACCTTCCGGGAACCCAAAAAGAGGGAGTAGCAGAGGCTCCACAGCCTCGCCAACGCCTCCACCACCGAGTTAGGAAGTTGTACCGAAGTACCCTGCAAAGCCTGAACGGCCAGTGCGGCATGAAGAGCATCTGTATGTGCATTCCAGATGTCTTCCCGGAAATAAACTTTCCGGCTCACGACTTCCAATATTAACCCAAACCGGGAAGCCAGGTCAACACCTATTACGGCTTCCCCTTCACCCTCAATGAGAAGAAGATGGGTATGGATGGACCGTCCGTGGATTGACATGTCCACGTACATGACTCCTTCTATCTTGATGGAGTACCCGCTCATACCCGTCAGGAATGAGGGGAGGCTAAACTCCTGCACCGGTAACTCCATCTACCGTGCCACCGACATGCTCATGACCGATACTTCGGCCCCGGTGTCGATGATCGACTCAAACAGCCGACCATCCATCGACACCAGAACACGCGGTGCCCCACGCAAGTATGCACGGCTCTGTAATTCCGGAATGGGCAACCATCGTTGCCCGACATTACTTCTCTGAGCCTCATCACTCCTCCCGTCCACAGGGGACGGTCGTACCGGATGCTCAGGGGCCTGGCTTCCAGTCTCCACACCAGGAGACCCACCAGGCCTGGGCGACAGCATGGGTGCACCAACGCTCGAAGCCCTTGTAATGCCCGTACCGTTCGGACCTTCCTCCCCCTCATCAGGAAAGAAAGGTGCCACCCAGCTCTCCAGCCGGGCAAGCGCAGCTCCAGTGTGGGGCTTGGCTCCTGAAATACCCACTGGGTAATTTCTGGGTCCGCAGACCTAGCCAGAGGCACCCCTGCTTTATGCAGGATACCCACATATCTGGAGACTGCCCGAAGGTACGCTCCTTCTTTACTTCGCCGGCTTTGCCGGACACCTGAGTTTTTAAGCATTACCGGTCGACTGCAGCTCAGTTCTGCAGGGACCGGCGCCAGTTTAACAAGGGCGGGCCCTCGTTTCTGGCGACAGGCAGATAGAACATCTGTCCATCAATTACGGTGGACAGATACTCTCAGCCCTGCAGTTTCACGGGTGCTAGACCCGGCAGATACTGCACCACTGGGCTTTCGCCCGGTGGTACTCTAGCAACCTGTCCTTGGGCAACAGCCTTCGGACAGTCCTTCCTAAGGTGACCCATCTGGTTACACCGAAAACATGGACCAGGTTGCCTACGAGTAGGACCTCCACCTAAAGCCATTTGGCTGGAACCTGACGGGGCTGTTGTGGACTTATTTCCACCCTGGCTCCGCCGCTTTGTCTTTCTTCCCTTCTGCCCTCCGGTCTTGGCAGTAGCTCCGTCCGATTTGGACGGTGCCGCTGCCATCGCACCCGAAGAGGTAGAAGTAGCCGTAGCAGAGCTCTTGGGCTTTGCCACAGCACCAGAGGCCTTGACCGTAGCCTGGGCCCCTGGTACCGACAGGGTACGGGCAGGTAACGCTCCCGCCGTAAGCATGTCGGCCTCGACCAACATTGCCTCGGTGGTAAAGTCCCTGACCGTCTCAGCTTTCGATCCCCAGAGAGGTCTGAGAATCTCCGGCTGCAGTTTCTTCTTATATCGGAGGAGTCGACAAGACTCATCCTCACCAGGAGAAACTCGTTCAATCAGCTCAACAAAGCACCAGTAGAACGCCTGGAGTGATTTTGCTGGCCCTTGCATCATGGCCTCGAAACGGTCAAAACAGGCCTGAGATTGATTCTTGGTTCCGAAGCGGTGAAGCATAGCCTGCCTCAACTCCGGCAAGGTTAGGTTCGGCTTGAACTCCACCAAACAGGCATAATGTTCCTCAGCCGGACCATCGAGCAGGTACGTAAAGAAACTGCACCTGGCCTCATCCGTCCAGCGCTGAGCCCTAGCTTTGGCTTCGAACTGCCGGAGAAAAGGCGTAATGTCCTCTCGTCCATCATAACGGATGAACGAGTGAACTGGGTTAAACAACCCAAACGCCTGGATCTCCGATGGGACAGCCGGTGCAAGCATCCACGGCACGGTACTTACCCGCCGTGGTGCCCTGCTCCGGTTCCCCGAAGTCTCAGCATCAGGTTCAGCATCCACAGGATCCACCAAGTGGACCCGCGGTGGCTGAACGGGCGGAGGAACTTTCCGACCACCTCCCACTGGAGCGGTCCGAGTTCCTCTTCCTGGAGGCATCCGCCCAGCCGGAGCCGGCGGCGCTTCTCTCCATGCACCTCCCCGGTGCACGGGCGACGGTGTGAAATGAGAGTGCTCCCCGTGGAGCCTCTGACCCACTGGGGAAAGATGACCCTGCCACCGCAGTTCATCAATCCCCCTGGCAACCTCACGGAGCTGCTCCTCAGTCATCGACGCCAACCATGACAACGTGTTCACCGAGGATGGCTACGGGGTCCCTCCCACCTCTCCCACTAAGAGATTACCTCCACGCCCAACCGGACGGGAGGCGGTGGAGGTTAACAGGCCGGCCATCGGCCGTACGCCTGTCCCAGTCGGGGTCGGTAACCCCCCATCACCACCGTCTGCCGGTGCTCCACCGGAGACAGTGCCACGACGGTGCGACCGCACTGTCACAAAGTCTCCAGCCGGAGGTTGGTTCATAGGGTCAATCTCTACGACACCTTCCTCGTGGAGTCACCGGGTACGTTCCCGCCAACAGCATCCCCAACAGGGTGCTGCCCCTCCGGCCGCCTACCATGGCCGAAGGTGCGGGAATGCAACCCCAATCCTTCCAACAAACTGCTTCCCCGACCAGACATCGGGAAAACAGGGTATTGGCCGATTTCGTCCGTGCGAACACGGGCAAAACTTTCCACCACTTGTCAGAAGGAACTCTACCGCAAAATACGGTGAATTTACGGACAACAGTCCGCAAAACACCGACAATTAACGGTAGAACCGTAAACTACCGCAGTTTCATGGACAAAAGTCCATGTCCCACGGTCAGATTTACGGTGGAGCTCCTTCTTACAGTTTTCGACCGGTGATATACGGACAACCGTCCGTTATTCACCATCTATTCGCGGTAAAAAGCTCTTTCACCGTCCAAGAACAGAAATACACGGACAACGGTCCGTAATCTACCGTCCACCAATGGTGAAACTGTCTTCTTACCGTGTTCGAACAGTGATTCACGGATAAAAGTCCGTAATCCACTGTCTACTTACGGTAAAACTTGACCGTAACCTGGTTTTACCACGGTATCACGGACAAAAGTCTGTGTCCCACAGTATATCACCGGTATACCTGGCCGTAGACGGGTTTTCGCCGCAGTTCTACGGACGAAAGTCCGTGCCCTACGGTGTACTACCTGTCTACCAGACAAGCTATGGTAAAGTTCTCCTTTTCACTGGGTTCTACCGGTCCTGCACGGTAAATCACTGTGCTACCGGTATACTGACGATGAAAATGACCGTTATCCCGCGTTCGGACGGTCCTGCACGGTCAACCACCGTGCCCACCGTCCTACTCAAGGATAACCTAGGGCTTTCCCCGATGACCACCGCGGTATCACGGACAACCGTCCGTGTCCCATGGTCCTTCACCGGACTACTACGCCCTAAGCCGCGATCGGCCGTAGTACCGTGGACAACGCTCTACCGTCCACGCCCTACCGGCACCACACGACTCCGGTCGAACCGACCGCACAAAAGAGGCTGGTGGTAGCGCTGCCCGGCACCTCCACCAATTGTAACAACCCGACTGGGCCGTTACTGACCCACGGTAAATTTTGCTAACTTACCGTAACCTGACCTCCTTGGGACGGGTCGAAGCGCTGGCCAGCCCTCCTCTTGCACCCGTCCGTGCCACGGGTAGTTCCGGTCGGAGGTTGAGGTCCACGCCGCAAGTCGACGGACAAGTGGCCGCCGGACAAGACGTGGAATCCACGGTAAATTCCTGATGAATCTTACCGTGGATAAACCTTGCGCGAAGCACCGGCCGACAAGACGTAGAACATGCCGGACAGGACGGTGGTGGTGATGGTGAAACTCCCCACCGGAACCCCCACCCTCCTCGCGGTAACTTTCCCAGTAATATTTATAAAGAATAAACACGGACACAGTGGTTCCGCCTGCACTCGAGAAGGTTGACGGGTTGATGAACATTGTTTCATCAGAGCTGACCAAGACCAGAACCTTTCTCAGGCGTAGAGAAGTTTGTTTTTTGCATCTGAGGGAGAACGTCTAGCTGCCAGCCCACATATGACGTGTCGTATCTGTGACATTGGTAGAGCATGCCAGCCCTAGCCAACTGCTTCTCGTGGAGCTGCACCGGAAAGCCTTGGGTGGACATGGTGTGTTGGTGGTGGTGGGTATTGCCATGTCCAACCAGCTTGGCACGTACAATATTTGGCTTGAGAATGTGGGAAATGCACCCATTACCCTGGAAACATAAAAGGGTGTAGGGATAGCTCAAGCTGTGTAGGCTGCCCTTATGTTAGGGTCAGGCAATGGTTCGACCAGGGTAGGCCTCGTCTAAGTTGAGAATGGCGTCGAGAGATGGACGCAAGGTGCTCAATGTGACGATGGCACCCACCCTCCAAGAGTGTCTTAAGATTAGACCCAATCTGAAGCTTGAAGAGGCGAGTTCGACGTTTGCGTTCGACTTCACAAAGTTGGGTGAAATCTCTCTGGTCGAACATATGATCAATACCGGTGGGCAACCTCCAGTGCGAGAAGGAGTGCATCGGACTGCTCCAGCGGCCAGGGTGATTGAGATAGAAGAGGTGGCGAAGAAGTTGGTTATCTTGCTTGTTTGCAAGAAGGATGGTGGCTTCCGTTTTTGTATGGACTACCGGAAACTGAATGCACAGACGAAGCTGGATCAGTATCTGTTGCCTCGCATCGATGATGTGCTCGATTCGCTGGCCGGTGTGAAGTTCTTCGCTACCTTGGACCTGGCTAGTGGTTACTGGCAGGTTCGGATGGCTGAGCCAGACATTGAGGAAACAGCATTCGTTTGCTCTCAAGGTCTGTTTGAGTTCCGGAAAATGCCTTTCAGACTCTGTAATGCTCCAGTCACCATGCAGAGAGCACTAGACCTCTTATTGGCATTACATAAGTTGGAGACTTCTGGGGTCTGGGGTCTGGGGTCTGGTGTACCTGGACAATATTATCATTTTTGGGAACACTTTCAAGCAGTTTCTCAAGAGACTTTTCACTGTCCTTAGACTGTTACTAGGGGTGGAGCTGAAACTCCAGCCGAAGTGTTTCTTTGGCTTTGACAAGGTTCGTTATCTCGGTCATGTAGTGAGTGCCGAGGGAGTTGCTCTGGACCCAGATCTCGTACGAGCAGTCCAGGAGTTCGACGTCCCGACAACGGTGACAGGCATCTGCAGTTTTATCGGACTAGCCAGTTACTATCGGAGGTTCATCAAGGACTTCACCAAGGTGGCAAAGCCTTTGCATGATCTGATGAAGAAGGATGCATCCTTCGAGTGGTCAGATCAGTGCAAACTAGCGTTTGCTCGGTTAAAGGCATTTTTAACTGAAGCGCCAGTACTCACCATGTACGATCCTTATGGTGAGATAATGATACATACTGATGCTAGTGGGTACGGCTTGGAAGTCGTAGTCTACCAGAAGTTGCTAGAGGACAGTGTTCTTTGGGTTCTGGCCTACACAAACCAGCTTATGAAAGGAGCGGAAACACAGTATTCGGTCACGGAGCATGAGTTCTTGGCAGTCATGTTTACCATGGGTAAGTTTGGTCCTTACCTTTTTAACCAGGAGTTCGTGATCGTAACGGATCACCACACTTTTTGCTATCTGCAGACAGCCAAGAACCTGCAAGGCAGGTTGGGGCGTTGGCAGATGCAACTACAAGAGTACCAGTTTAAGGTTCAGTACAGGAAGAGAACACTGCACGTGGATGCTGATGCTTTGAGTCGGTATCCTGTTCGTAATGTGGCGGACCTTTCCTTGCCTGAATACGTCGAAGCTGACGTAGGTGAGGTGATTTACCATATCCGTTCTGAGGTGGATTGGGTCAAGGAGCAAGAAGCCAATGGCTGGTGCTCTAAGGTGAAGAGTGAAATTTTTCGTGACCCCAACTCGAACGTCAGGTTTAAGTTCGTGGTGGCAGATGACTTGTTGTTTGCCATCCGGTCTATCCAGGATCGGTTGAAAACTGTGCTGGTATTTCCGAAGTCATGACGTCATGACGTTCGGGATGTTTAAGATCTACCAGAGACTGCGCTCACGCTTCTACTGGGTTGGTATGAAGCGGGACATGGCCGAATATGTTAAGTCATGTTTGGTGTGTCAAAATGCGCAACAGTTCGCTCGAAGTCAGAAATATCTCCAACCGATTGTGCCGGAATACCCAGTTGATACCTGGGGAATCCTTTCCCCTCAAGGAACAGAGTGACTGGTGGGACAAATTACGGCTCACCGTGTGGGCTTATAACACAGCTGTCCAGGAGAGTACACAGGTCTCTCCGTATCAGTTGTTGTTTGGCTGTGAGCCCCGGATGGAGATTGATAACATCCATCCAAACGGTCCAGTCCGCGACTTGCCCGACCAGCAAGCCGTAGAAGAGCAGGCGCATCAACATTTGACGGCTGCTCAAAAAAGGCAGAAAGAACGGTATGACGCTGGCTGTGTGGAACCTCCTCTATATCAGCCTGGAGATCAGGGGTGGATCAGAGATCAGGCTGGGAAGCTCGGCCAGGCGAAGAAATGGAACTTGGCTTATAAGGATGAGAGTTGTATGGTGGTCGCGTGGTATTCTGACCTAGTTTACGAGATAGAGTTCGTAGATGGGTATGGTCGGAAGGTGCGAGACCGGTTTCATGTAGATATCCTGAAACTGTACATACCCACCTGCACCGTGAGGGAGGAAGATGGACTTGGTGTCTCTGACACCTCCTCTGATGCAGGTAGTGATGCTAAAGAGGTTTGAGCTAGGAGTAGATTAACTCCGGTGCCAAAGCCACCGCCCGTTTTTTCGAAGGAGTCTACCGACTCCAAGGAAGATAACCACCCTCCTCCTTGGTATAATCTTTGTCCACGGGGACCGAGGGTGTTCGAGGTGGGTGGGTGGGTTTGAGCCTCGGGCAGAAAGTCTCACTGTATGGGGTACTCTGTGGGTGCCCCTGCCATGGTGGGAGAAAGCAGGCAGGGGCAGGGCCCACCACGGTTTCGGTCTTCGATCCTGGTTTTGGGTAGCATAACACCCAGATGGGCCTGTGGTGGGCACGTTGGTGTGCTGTGGAATGGCTGGGCTCCACTTTCGCGACACCGCCAGGGAAGCCGTCCGGTACCTAAGAAGGTCAGGTTCAAGGGAGCAATCCTGGCTGGCTCGACCGACCTGTTAACGAGACGGAACAGGAAAGTTGAGAGAATTGTGGCAACATGGTCTGCTCTATTTTCAAATTTTTGAATGAGCAGACGAATTCCCTATGGTGGTCTGCCTGACAGCTACAGTAGGCTGTTGGGACAGAAGCCATTTTGGTGCCAGCAGACCTCTTGCCTGGAGGTTTCCTGTGGCCTGGTGAGCCACAAAATCTCAGCAGTGTGTTGTGGGTAGCTTAAGAGACTAGACCTGCGGGTGGATTTCAGGGAGACCCCCACTGTCCGGCATGTGGTCTTGTTTTGTTCTGTTTTTGGCCTTGTGCCTTTGTTTTGTATAGATCTCTTGGCTGGAGGGAATTTCCCAGCCAAGTTCTGTAAGTATTGCTGCCATCATCAGTATTCACGTCGTAAGTGTACATTAAACACTTTTTATTTCATCACTTACTTGTGTCCGTGTCAGTTATTGGGGTTTACCGTAGGAGTTTCTGGTCTGGAGAAAACACCACCATCCTTCTCCGTCTTGTATCGGCCGGTAAATCGTGTCGGCTCGTGGTGAAACCAGTGTTTTACTGTGATATTCTCGGCGAGGCGGTGTTTTACCGTCGTGTTTCACCATCGGAGAAAGCTCCGCGTCGGCACATCCCGAGGTTCACCGTGAGAGAGGCGGCTACGGGTACGGTCCCGTCCCCATCGTCGGAGCTTGGTCACCGGTAAGTGGAAAAGTTTTGTGTTTCTGCTTGCCACGCATTGTAACGGTCCAGTCGGGACATTACACCAGGTCCAAGTGACCGTGGTCTTTGAGTATCAATCTGTCGTCTGAATATTAATTAGAAGGGGAGGGAGGGACAAGCAAGAGTTGTTTACCCCCTCCGGGCTATGGTTTTGGCAGGAACGGGAATTGCTGGGTGTTACACAATGTTCCACGGTGTTCAGATGATCAGTAAGTGTTTTTGCATGGTGAAAATCAGTGGAAGTCACTTTCCTCAGAACATGAACATAGTTTATAGAGTTTGGACGGTCCAAACAGGAGTTCAGCTGGTTCTGACTGTGCGGCTCCTGTGAGAAGCAGTTCTTACTATGAGTCATGGGGTTTGCACTTGTGGGACAGGATTTTGCAGGGTGAAAACCCATGAAAATTGCCGCCCAGAGAAACAAAAAAAAATTCGAGATGTTTGGATGGGCCGTACATGTTTTCGGCTGGTTCCGACCATGTGGGAACCATTGGGCACTGTTGCGGCCACGTTCCAAGGTGCTTGTCCGGTCGGAAAGTGATTTTACATGGTAAACATCTGTGGAAATCACTTCCTACTATAGTAGGACAGATTCTTACGATCATTTTTGGTTATTTTCAGGAAACCACGGCGGAGAAGGAAAGAATCCTTGGTGGGAGCCACAGTTCTTCCACATCTCTCAGTCCTTTGCATCCGGAAGATGCTGGACTGTTGGAGTCGGATACTGGGTGCTCCCCGACTCGCTAGGCCAAGCCATAGTGGATCTGGCTGACAGAGGACTTTTGGGTTTGTTGTTGGCAGGAGACGCTATTGTGGCTCAGGCATTCCCATGGACCCCATTGAATTTTGGGTTCGTGTGGAGACGTATGACACCGACTGCCAACATGAAGTCACTGAAGGCGGACATTCAATTGGGAGCCATGGTGATTCCTATGGTTGGTGAGCTGGTGGGCTCGGTGTGGAGGCCGCTCAACCGCAAAACTCGATGCTCCAGTGGACCAAAGCCAGGTAGAATTGGCTAGCCTGGTGGAGAAAAGCAGGGATGACTTTTTGGGATGCACCACTGAGGATTCAGTGATGCCCTTCTCAAGGCAGTGGAGAGGCCAGGTTATCCTCTCTTCAGAGGACTCTTCAGAGTCTGACGGAGAGGACAGGCCTCCACGGTTAAACAGTCGGTGACCGGATTCTGTGAAAGTTCTCCCACTGCTCAAGTTAGTATGATTCAGGTCGACCAGACTTCATCGGCTTGACAACAGTCAGAAGAACCAGATGCTGTCAGATGGGTATCTGATGGCTGATGGGAAAAAATATCATGTTGAGGGTACTCTTACCAGCAGTACTAAAAGGATGGTTCAAAAACCAAGAATAAGTCTTGTTCTGCTCGGTACACTACCAGGATGAAGACCCTTGCTGAGAAAGGCTCAGTTGAAGGTGAAGGAAGATGCTATGGCAAGGTTTATGCAGGCAGTTAGACTTCTGCCCGAGTCTCTAGCTCATCCTGAGGGAGCCCCAGGGGCTGCCTGGCCTGATGCCAACCTTCTGCCACGGATTCATCCATAGCAGTGGCTGGTTGTCCGGGTTGGCAGTCTGGGACTCCCAAAAGGGAGCGAAGAACAGAAAAGAAGGCCAATTGGCCTTCTCTTCCCACTCCTAGGAAGATCACTCCAGCAAGTGGTGGTGGTGGTCAAGGACAGAAACTAACCCGCCCCTTCACCCCACCAGTGGCCAGTTGTCTGGTGGGGGAAAAGGCCAAAACCTCTCGTGGAGGTCCTGCCGGCTTCCCCAAAAAAAATGGAGCCAGGACTGCTTGCGGTACCACCAGGCTCAAGTGGCAAAGTTCGAAGCCCAGGTAAAAAGGGCAGAATGCCGACGTGATTGGCCGGGAACCTCTTCAGCGATTCTTAAGGGGAGTACCGTAAATGCCTTCCTTTGTGGATTAGGCAATTTCTACCACCGCCAACAGACTATGGCCGCCTAAGGCTTTACAATGGGTCCCTACGAGAAGCAGCTGTCCAGGGCCAGCATGCTCTACCAAGCTCAAGAAAACCACCTTCCGCTCATGAGCTGATACCCATACGTTCTCCAACAGTTGCAGGAAACAAACATCCCCACTCCTAATTGGAGAACTGGTTTCAGCAAGTGCAGGCGACACTACGTCGACCCACCCAACCACCTTTCCAGGATCTGCAGGCATGTCTTCCAGTATCCCGTATGAAGGGAGTAGCAAAGGCTCCACAGAATTGTGAAGCTTTGCCAACGCCTCCAGTAACAAGTTCGGAAGGTGTACTTCTTGCGAAGTACCGGAAAAAGCCTGATCGGCCAGTGCGGCATGAAGAACATCTGGATGGGTGGTCCAGATGTCTTCCCGGAAGTAAATCTTCCGCCTCACGATGTCCACCATCGGCCCAAACCGAGAAGCCAGGTCAACACCTATTATGGCTTCTCTTTCTCCCTCAATGTGGAGAAGATGGGTTCTGATAGACCTTCCATGGATTGACATGTTCATGTACATGACTCCTATCATGATGGAGTACCCGCCCATGCCACAAAGACATGAGGGGAGGCTAATCTCCTGCACCGGTAACCCCATCTCCTGTGCCACCAACATGCTCATGACTGATACCTCGGCCCCGGTGTCGACGATTGACTCAACCATCCGATCATTCATCTACACCAGAACATGTGGTACCCCATGCAAATAAGCAGGGTTCTGTAGTTCAGTTATGGGCAACCGTCGTTGCCCAACATTACTTTTCCTAATCTCATCTGTATTCCCATCCGCAAAGGATTTTCATACCAGATGCTAGGGGGTCTGGGTAACAGTCTCCAATCCAGGAGACCTACCAGGCCTGGGCAACAGCATGGGCGCACCAATGCCTGAAGCCTTTGTAATGCCCGTACCATCCGAACCTTTTTCCTGTGAACAGGGAAGAAAGGTGCCACCCAACTCTAGTTGGGTCAGCACAGCTTCCAATGCGGGGCATGGCTTCAGAAACACCCAACGGTTAATTTTTGGGTCTGCAGACCTTGCCAGAGGCACCCCTGCTTCCAGCAGGATTCCCACATACTTGGACACTGCCCGAAGGTACGTCCCTTCCTTACTTCCCCGGCTCTGACGGGCACCTGAGTTTTTAAGTATACCCAGTCGACTGCAGCTCAGTTCTGCAGCGACCGGTGCCGGTTTAACAAGGGTGCACTATCGTCTCTGGCCACAAGTAGATAGAACATCTGTCCATTGATCACGGTGGACATATACTCACGGTCCTGCCATACCACAGGTACAAGACCCACCCCATATGGCACTGCCTGGCTTCTGCCAGGTGTCACCCTGGCAACCTGTCCTCGGGCAGTCCTTCTTCAAGTGACATATTTGGTCACACTTGTAGCATGGACCTTGTTGCTTCCGGGTGGGACCTCCACCTTCAGCCATTTGGTCTGCTCCAGACGGTGCTGCTGTCGACTGGTTTCAACCCTGGATCTGACGCCTAGTCTTGTTACCCTTCTTTTCTCCGGTCTTGGGAGTCACTCCATCCGCATTGGACGGAACAGTCGCCTTTGCACCCGAAGGGTTGGAGAAAGACTTAGCAGAGCCTTTGGGCTGCACCACAGCACCGGGGGCCTTGACCGTAGTCTTGGTCTCTGGTACTGTCAAGGTACGGGCAGGCAATTCACCCGCCATCAGCATGTCGGCTTAGAATATCATTGTCTCAGTGGCAAACGCCCACACTGTTTCGGCCCTCAACCCCCAGAGCAGTCTGAGGATCGCCAGCTGCAGCTTCTTCTTAAATCGGAGGAGTCTACAAAACTCATCCTCATGAGAAGAAACTGGTTCTGCCAGCTCAGTAAAGCACCAGTAGAATGCCTGGAGCGACTCAGTCGGCCCCTGCACCATTGTTTAAAAAACCGATCGAAACAGGCCTGAGCCTGATTCTTGGTCCCAAAACACTTGAACATGGCCTCCTTTATCTCTGGCCAGATCAGGTCTGGCTGAACCTCCACCAAACTGGCATAGTATTCTACAGCAGTTCTGTCCAGCTGGTATGTTAAGTAACTGCACCTGGTCTCATCCATCCAGTGCTGAGCCCGAACCTTGGCTTCGAACTTTCGGAGAAAGGCGTCATGTCCTCTCGTCCATCATACTGAATAAACAAGTGGACCAGGTTAAAAAACCCAAATGCCTGGATCTTCAATGGGATGGCCAGAGCAGGTGTCCATGCCCCGAAGTCACAGCATAAGGCTCAGCATCTGTGGGTTCCACCAGGTGGACCCTCGGTTGCTGAATGGCCGGAGGAGCTTCCTGCCCAACTCCCGCAGGAGCAGCCCAAGTTCCTCCTGGATGTATCCGCTCAGTCAAAACCAGTGGCGCCTCCCTCCATAGATCTCTCGAGTGTACGGGTGACGGTGCCAACCATGGTTGCCCTTCCTTGGGAAGATGACCCTGCAACCGCAGGTGGTCAATCCCACGGGCAATAGACTGAAGTTGCTCTTCAGACATCAACACCAACCATGACAGCAAACCCAACTGGGACTCCACCGTCTCTTCAAGTAAGAAACTACCTCCGCATCCAACTGGACCGGAGGTGGTAGAGGCTAACAGGCCAGCCATTGGCCACATGCCTACACCAGTTGGGGTCTATGCAACGCCTTCCACACCGTCCAATGGTGCTCCATCAGAGACGATGCCTCCACGGTGCAATCACACCGTTACAATGTCTCTATACAGAGGTGGGTCCGTAGGAACACCCCCTACGGCACCTTCTTTTCCGGAACCACCGTGTCTGTTCCCGCCGATAGCAACCAAACCTGTTTGCTGCCCCTCCGGCGAACACCACGGTCGATGGTGCGGGAAAAGATTCATGAAGACAGGCGAGATGAATGCAGGTTGTCAATTATATGTAATTAATTGCATACAATCATTAAGATGCAACAAGACAATGAGGAGTTACAAACTGTGGCGTTGCTTAGCCACCGGACCATAACGAGTTATTTTATTCGTTCAATATTAGGGAATGGACCCAGAAACTACCGAAACTTGGACCTTTATACCGAGGGCATGGGTGCACCTACACAGGTGCACCCATGCCCCAGGGACCGTGCATCGACTTGTATCCATCCATCGATACCGGAACCAGGATGTGACTTGATGCTTTGTAGTATTGGTAGAGAACGAAAAGGCGGAAATAGGGCACTTTGTGGTACAAGGGACCCCAAGGCTATGGTAATGACAAAAAGTTGAAATATAGGGTGTTATAAGCTGCTATGTTTGTTTGTGACAAATGAGATTAATGAGTGTGAGGAAAATGCTTTCAGAGCCTGGACAGTTTACAGGCAAACAGGACAGACTTTAGTCTTAACAAACTTGATGTAAACTGTATAGGGCATTTTATTTGGGTGTGGGTGACTGCTCAATGGAACTATAGCAGGGAATTTTATGCATGAAAATAAACGTGTATTGTATACTTGTGTTTTCAGCTGCAACCTGAGTTTATATCTTGAGGTTTTAACAACACATTTCACATGGTACAACCACAAACTTTCTTATCTGTTTGCAGAGAATTTTTTTTTAAAACAAAATCCAGATTTTATGATAAATTGTATTTTCAATGATTTTATTCTTTATTTGTATGAAATTTCATTTTTATTTGAAGACACCAGAACATTATTGACCACAAATATCGAAACATCAACAAAAAAATGTATAGCATAATAATTTTATAACATAGTCTATGCAATTAAAGATTGGCTTGTTGCTTTTTACCATTGATTGAGATTTTTATATAAAAAATTATTTGTGAGCCTTGTTTTGAGCTTTATAAAAACGGAAATAATGTTTTCTCAGTGAAATTAATTGATCATGGGAACCAATCTCAACCACTTTTCCACGATGTAGGACTGCAATCATGTCAGCATCTCTGATTGTGGACAGGCGGTGGGCTACTGTAATGCAGGTTCTTCCTTTTTGTACCTCTTCTAAGGCCTCTTGTACAATCTATAAAAAACAAAACAAATGTTAACGCTTTAAAAATAAATTATGACGCAAATGATTATCTACTCTTTCGCTTTCGGTGTCCAGAGCTGAAGTGGCCTCATCAAGAAGTAAGATTTTTGGTTTCTTTAGCAGGGCACGAGCAATGGCAATTCTCTGTTTTTGTCCTCCACTCAGTTGAGTTCCTTTGTCACCTACTTTTGTTTCATACCCCTTAAATAACATTAAAAAAAATTGTTAATTTCATTTACTTTTTGTTTGTAAATTATCACAGTTCAATAAACATTTCCAAAGTTTAGATTTGCCGCAACAATCTAAATTTTAAGTAAAGCTTTCCAGATGTTTTATTAAGGTTAACCTAAATTTATGATTTCATGCCGGGGAAGAAATGGCTTGAATAGAGGGACACAAAGTAGACATGGGCAAGTCTGGTTTTCATTGTTTGCGATTAATTAAATGAAACCACGAACAGCAAAATGGCAGTTCTGCACAGCACTAAGATTTCGTTTGCCCCGCCCTTTTATGAGCATCATCAATTTCCAATTGGTTTGTTTCTTAGTCTGATTTCATATGCCCTGCCCTGTTTCCAGGACAATGGGTACATCAGCGACGTTCTCAAGCCAGACCTCGTAAGTGCCTCTGTCTGTGGCCTCGGCAATTCCTGCCACTGCCAACAGACTACGGCCACCTAAAGTTTTGCGATGGGGCTCTATGAAAAGCAGCTGTCCAGGGCAAGCATGCTCTACCAGACTCACGGAAACTACTTTCTGTGCATTGTAACGTCCCGCCGGACCATTACAATACCCGGTAAACGAATTACAAAAACGCTCGCACTTACCGGTACCAGAGCTCCGACGACGGGCTACCGGCCGAAACAAGTCGGTAACAGGACAGTGGAGTTTCCCCAAACCAGAAACCCACCCCCCTCGCGGTAACTCCCCAAGAAAGAGACACGGACACAAAGTATAAAAACGATGAGCAGTGTTTAATTACACTTCGGTGAGCAAAAGATGACAGTGATGATAATTATATACAAGAACTGGCTGGTTCCTTCAACCAGCCAGGCACTATACATATATAAAACAATCAAGGCCTAATGGCCAAGGTACAAAAAGAAGAAGTCCAGGCTGGACAGTGGAGGTCAATCAGACCTCCACCCACAGGTCTTGTCCCACTTCAAGCCTACAACCAACTGCCCAGATCCTGTGGTTGACTAGGCCACAGGAAACCTCCAGGCAACTCCACCTGGAGGGGACAGAGGTCACATCTGACCTCTCACCCATAGACTTTATGGTGAGAGGTCTGCTGGCACCAAAATGGCGTCCGTCCCAACAGCCTACTGTAGCTGTCAGGCAGACCACCATAGGAAAATTCGTCTGCTCCATCAAAATTAAAATTGGAGCAGACCAGGTTGCCACAATCCTCTCAACTTCCCTGTTCTGTCTCGGGAACAGGTCAGTCAAGCCAGCCAGGATTGCTCCCCGAACCTGACCTTCTTAGGTACCAGACGGCTTCTCTGGCGGTGTCGCGAAAGTGGAGCCCATCCACTCCGCAGCCCACCGACGTGCCCACCACAGACACATCTGGGTGTTACGCCACCCAAAACCAGTATCGAAGACCGTCCCCCTAAGACGGCTTTCCTCCAGGGCTCGGAATTCCTCGAAAGGAATGTCCTGGAGTTGCGGACACGTACGAAGCGTCCGACTTGTTAGGAGGTCCACCAGGGCAACCGCGGGCTCGGTCTTGCACCCTGGTAGAGGCTCAGTAATAAACTGTCCAGCCATACCTCCTAAGTCGCATCCCAGCAAACGTTGGATGAATGGGGCTGCACGCCAGGCTAGACGAACTATCCCGGCATCTAGCCCCACCACATCCAAAATAGCAAACGTTTGCTGGACCGGATTCACAACCATTACCACCGGAAAACCTCCACAACCAAACGCCACCACATGGCGCATGTTGTACGGCGGTAGCCTTGCTACCCACGGCTCTGGAAGTGGCTCATCCAGAGTGGTATTGGCAACCCTCCATTCCCGGCTGGTCCTGCCAGAGACCAAGCCGGTTATTCAGATACACCTCTGCATCTGAATATGGGGGCAATGCACCAATACGCCATCCCTCAGCCTCAGGCCTAGGGGAGGTTGACGTTTCAGGTCCTAGGGTATCAAATACCCCGCCGCCATGGACCGGAGAGAAGGGTGTACCCCCACTGGGGGTCACGGGGTCACGTCTTGTGGGAACACTGACTCCTGCAACCGAGGTTCCTTCGCCCCTAGGTGAGGGCAAAGTCACACGGTGCAGGGTTCCCACTGCTCGAACCCGCAGGCTCGAGACCGCATTCACCTTCGGGGAGGATGGAGGCGTGCCAACCAAAATGTTGTGCATCGACCTACCATCCATCCGCGCCGTCTCAACGGGACAGGTATGGACCGGTTGACTCCCGGCCGGCGTGCTTGCCTGAGCACGCCGGGACTCCTCCTTTTCCGCCACGACGTCTCCAGTTTCGGCTCCCTGGCGCCTACTACTGGAGGGTGTCGGACTTCCCTTTCTCTCACGCTTGGACTTTTTACGGTCCTTCTTTTTTTTCTTTTTCTTTCTGTGAGAGGAAGGTTGACCATGCGTCGGGTCAGACTTAACTGACCCCGACGACTTACTGGGCCGATTAGGCTTAGGCGGGTGGTTAGCCCCCTTCGCCTTCTCGGACTCCTTCTTCGAAGGTTCTCCGGCCGGAGCCGTACTCTTTTTTGAAGAAGTGCCCTTAGCCGAAGCGACAGCCAAGGATGATTGTCCGGAAACAAATCTTCCTCGGCCATCCCGAAGGAGAGACTTCTCTTTCGGTGCAAGAGTCGGCTGACTCTTGCTACCAGTAGCTTTGGCTTCCACACCATGGGCTGGTGCACTGGAAGCCTGCATCGCCTCCCTCTCGGCGATTCACTTCTGGCCAGCGATGGTCGTGGCACTCGCAATCGGCGGGACGCCACGACCGACAGGAGGTTCCCCTGTTTTGAGCGGACTCCAGGCAGGCATTCCCTGCAGGGGAGGGAACTCCGCAGCCCGGCGCTCAAACTCCTGCCGCTCACCTGCACCGACCGCACGAGCGATCTGTCGGTGCAAGCTCGCTGCTTGAGCCTGGAGCCGTTTGAGCTTGTCATCCAAGCTCTCTGGCTTCCGAGGTTCGAAAGCCTTTCCTCGACCTGAGGATCTGGCCTTCTTGCCTCGAGAGCGTTCAGCCACTGGTGGGGTGTGAGGGCGGGACCTCTTTTGTCCTTTACCACCACCACCACCACTCACAAATTTCTCCGTTTTACCGGGAGCGGGTACCGGAGGCTGGGTAGCCTTCTTCTCCGCTCGCCGGTCCCTCTTCGGGTTGTCCGACCGCCAGCCGGAGTGGCCAGCTACTGCCTCGGGCGGACCCGATCCAGCAGCCGGCTTCTCTGGCCAAGCAGTCCCTGAACAACCTTCAGGGCGGGCGAGAGTCTCTGCTCGAAGCCCCACAGCAGGCGTGAACCTTTTCAACGCCTCCTCTTTGGCTTTGAGCATCGCCTCTCTCTCTGCGAGAGCCTTGGCTATGGCAGTGATCCGTGCGGCTCCGGACTTTTTCTTGCGCTTCTTGGCACCGTCCTTTCTCACCTGCACGGTCGGAAACTCCCCGACGAAGCATCGACGGTCCCCGACCAGGAAGCCACCTTCCTGGACCATGTCCCGTCTAGCTTCATCCAACCGATCCAAGCGGCCTTCTTCTTCGGCCAAGGACACAGCCACGGCCTCCAAAGACATTGGATCGGCGGGAAGAACTCCGGGGGATCCCGTCCCAGACAGTTTACCCTCGGAGGCCGAACTACTCCCGTCAGACTCCGAAGAGCCCTCTGAAGAAGCGTTACGGCTCCGCCACTGTCTTGAGGCGTCAACCACCGAATCAACGGTGGTTTCGACCTCCATCTCCGTGTCGATAACTAAGAACACTCCCAAAGAGACGTCCTCACTGTCCTCGACCACCCTAGACCAATCTAGGAGGTCTCGAACAGACGGAGACCCGGGTTCCGGGGTACTAGCGGTTACCCCACCGGTAGCCGCTTTCCCACCCTCAATACCCGCTTCTGCAGCCTCTGCAACCGGAGAAACTACCGCCGCCACCGACTGAACGGTGGTAGCAGCCGTATCTCTGGAGGGAGACTGCAGGTATCTGCCCCAGAAGGCTCCGACACCGGTCGGAGTCGACTGGGCAGACTTCGGACCCTCCACGGCCTCTGCCGCCGGGGAATCAACCGATTCCACGGTGGCATCAGCCGTTTCCGGTCCGCCAGATGATGGGGAGCCCTCCAATCCCGACTCCAACAGCCTTGCATCCCCAGGATGCAGCGGGCTGAGGGAAGGGGACCATCGGCCACTCCTGTCGCCTTCCTCCTTCTCCTTCTTTGTGGTGGACCTGTTAAAAAGGGAAGAAACCGTCAAGAACAAGTTTTCACCCTGGAAAAGTGAATTCCACGGGCTTTGACCGTGAGAATTCCCGTTTTCACCATCCAAAGTCGGTAATTCACGGTCAAAACCGTGTCACCGCCTTCGTACGGTGAAAACATCTTTTCCCCCTTCGGAACCGGTAGAAAGAGTATTCCCCGGGATTTCACCGTGCGAATCGCGGTTTCCACCGTCCAAAGTCGGTAAACCACGGTAAAAACCATTGCTGACCACCTTCGGACGGTGAAAACACCCTTTCACCGAGTGCCGACGGTTGGAAAGGGCATTGCACGGACTTCTACCATGAAAAATGTCGTTATCACCGTCCAAAGTCGGCAATTCACGGTCAAAACCGCGTTTTACCCCTTTCGGACGGCGAAAACCACTCCCTGGCGGGCTTCTACCGTCCAAACACCGTCGAACTTGGGCCTTCCCAAGCGAAACGGCGCTCGGACGGGCTGAACCCGCCGGAAAAGTGCTTTCCATAGTGGTTGGGCCTCCATGACAACAGTCATGGCAGCGAAACCACACCCACCACGTGTGTATACGGTCAACGACCGTAAAACACACCGTTAACATAGAAAAGAGAACTGCCAACAGGCAGGAGAAGGAAATTCCCTTAGAAGGACTTACTTTTTCAATGTTGCCCTCTTTTTCCAGTTCTTGATGGCCTCTTTGACGGTGAATTATGGTTTTGTTTAACCCACGTGCGGCCGGCGTTTTATGTTTGAAAGAGTTACAAACAAGATGGCGCCTAGCCGCCAAATTCACCGTCTTAGCAGCTAATGACCGTGCAGTAGCGGCTAAAACATCATCTGCCGCCTCATGCATGGTCACCATGGAGATTTCACCGTCGTCTGCCTTTTTAGGGGCAGACACACGGTGAATTCTCCTACACCAAGACTGGACCTGGTGGGTAGAGACATTTACCGACAATTCTCTTATATTGACGGTAATTGGAGATTGCACGGAGGTTTTTACGGGCGGATTTCTCCGTCCACGGACCGATTTTGTCGGGCCTTTGGCTGGACACCTGGTGATGGGCCACCCTTGGTTTCTACTGAAACCGTGGTGGGCCCCAAACACCGCAATGTCCGGCCGCCTCCTCTCCCAGCCGTCCGCCCAAACTAGCGGACTGCCGGCCCTCTCCCACCATGGGAAGGACTCCCAAAAAGTCCCCCACAGCAGGGGCCTTCCTGGGGGGCTTCCTATTCGAGCATCAAACCCACTCACCTCATACACCCTCGGTCTCTGTGGACGGAGATTGTACCGAGGTGGAGGGGGGTTATCTGCCTCAGAGTCGGTAGACTCTGGCGAAAAAACGGACGGTGGCTTTAGCGCCGGAGTCAATCCACTCCGCGCCGAAGCCTCCGTGGCATCGCTGTCTGTATCGGAGGAGGTGTCAGAGACTCCAAGTCCATCTTCCTCCCTCACGGTACAGGTGGGTACGTACGGCTTAAGGTTATCTACGTGAAACCGGTCACGCACCTTCCGACCATACCCATCTACGAACTCTATTTCGTAAATCAGGTCGGAATACTGCAGGACCACCGTACCCCTCTCAGCTTTATAGGCCAAGCTCCATTTCTTCGCCTGACCGAGCTTCCCAGCCTGATCTCTTATCCACACCTGATCTCCAGGCTGATAAAGAGGAGGCTCCACACGGCCAGCGTCATACCGCTCTTTCTGCCTTTTCTGAGCAGCCGTCAAATGTTGATGAGCCTGCTCCTCCACGGCTTGCTGGTCAGGCAAGTCGCGGACTGGACCGTTCGGAAGGAGATTATCAATCTCCAACCGAGGCTCACGGCCAAACAACAACTGATACGGAGAGACCTGCGTACTCTCCTGGACAGCTGTGTTATAAGCCCACATGGCGGGCCGTAATTTGTCCCACCAGTCACGCTGTTCCTTGAGGAAATCAAGGTACCGCTTGATGGTTTCCATTACGGTTTCATTCGTACGCTCCGTAAGCCCATTAGATTGCGGATGGTACGCCGTCGTGAAGTGATGCGCTATATTATAGCGCTCCCGGAACTTCAGCAGGACTTTGCTGGAGAACTGGGACCCACGATCCGAGACAAGAGCTTTCGGTGTGCCATACACCGAAAGGATCTCGTCCTTCAGAAATTTCACAACACAGGCGGCCGTGGCCCTTCGTACCACCCTTGCCACACCGTACCAGGTGAAATAGTCAACCATAAATAGTACATAGGTGACTCCAACCACGGAGGCAGTAAACGGTCCAACGAAGTCCATTCCCCAGGTATCAACTGGGTACTCTGGCACAATCGGTTGGAGAAATCCCTGACTTCGAGCAAACTGGCGCGCTCTCTGACACAAAAAACATGACTTAACATATTCGGCAGTGTCTCGCTTCATACCGATCCAGTAGAAGCGTGAGCACAGTCTCTGGTAGGTCTTAAACATCCCGAAGTGACCAGCTTCGGGAATGTCATGTAGCTTCCTAAGGCAGAAAGCCCTGCATGACTTCGGAACTACCACAACAGATCTCAACCGATCCTGGATGAATCTGATGGCAAACAACAAGTCATCTGTCACCACAAACTTGAACCGGAGGTTCGAGTTGGGGTCACGGAAGATTTCACTCTTCACTTTGGAGCACCAGCCATCGGCCTCTTGCTCCTTGACCCAATCAACCTCGGAACGGACGTGGTAAATAACCTCACCTACGTCGGCTTCGACGTATTCAGGTAAGGAAAGGTCCGCCACATCACGAACAGGATACCGACTCAAAGCGTCGGCATCCACGTGCAGTGTCCCCTTCCTATACTGAACCTTAAACCGGTACTCTTGAATCTGCATTTGCCAACACCCCAACCTGCCTGGCAGGTTTTTGGCTGTCTGCAGATAGCAAAGAGCATGGTGATCAGTTACGATCACGAACTCCCGGTTAATGAGGTAAGGACGGAATTTACCCACGGCAAACATGACCGCCAAGCACTCCTGCTCGGTGACCAAATACCGTGTTTCCGCTCCTTTCATGAGTCGGCTTGCGTAGGCCAGAACACGGGGGACATTGTCCTCCGGTAACTTCTGGTAGACTATGACCCCCAAACCGTACCCACTAGCGTCGGTATGGATAATTACCTCACCACGAGGATCGTACATGGTGAGTACCGGCGCTTCGGTTAAAAATGCCTTTAACCGAGCAAACGCTAGTTCGCACTGATCCGACCACTCGAAGGACGCATCCTTCTTCGTCAGATCGTGCAAAGGCCTTGCCACCTTGGCAAAGTCCTTGATGAACCTCCGATAGTAACCGGCAAGTCCGAGAAAACTGCGGACACCTGTCACCGTTGTCGGGACATCAAACTCCTGGACTGCCCGCACGAGATCCGGGTCCGGAGCAACTCCCTCGGCACTTACTACGTGACCGAGATAACGTACTTTGTTAAAGCCAAAGAAACATTTCTTCGGCTGGAGTTTTAGCTCCGCCCCTCGTAACAGTCCAAGGACAGTGGAGAGTCTCTCGAGAAACTGCTCGAAAGTGTTCCCAAAGACGATAATATCGTCCAGGTACACCAGACAAGTCTCCCACTTATGTCCTGCCAATAAGAGGTCTAGTGCTCTTTGCATGGTGGCTGGAGCATTACAGAGTCCGAAAGGCTTTTTCCGGAACTCAAACAGACCTTGAGAGCAAATAAATGCTGTTTTCTCAACGTCTGGCTCAGCCATCCGAACCTGCCAGTAACCACTATCCAGGTCCAAGGTAGCGAAGAACTTCGCACCGGCCAACGAGTCGAGCGCATCATCGATGCGAGGCAACGGATACTGATCCAGTTTTGTCGGGGCATTCAGTTTCCGGTAGTCCACGCAGAAACGAAAGCCACCATCCTTCTTGCGGACAAGCAAGATAGGGCTCGCGTAAGGACTACGCGAAGGTTGGATAACCCCTGCATCCAACATCTTCGCCACCGCTTCTTTCTCGACTGCTCCGGCCGCTGGAGCGGTTCGACACAATCCTCCACGCACTGGAGGTTGCCCACCGGTGTCAATCGTATGTTCGACCAGAGAGGTTTCACCCAACTCTGTAAAGTCGAACGCGAAATGATCCCGGCGTGCCAGCAGGAACTCTCGAAGCTGTCTCGCCTCTTCAGGCTTCAGATTGTCACCAATCTTAAGACACTCTTCGAGGGTAGGAGCCGTCGCCACATGGAGCACTTGGCGTCCGTTTCCGGACGCCCCTCTCAACTTAGACGAGGACTTCCCTGGTCGAACCGTCTTCGGAGTGGGGTCTCCCCCTCTCAACTTAGACGGCTCTTCCAGCCCTACGACAATGGCAGCCTCCACAGCTTGAGCCGTGGGTACACCCTCTCCTGTTTCCAGGGCAATAGGTGCATTACCCACGTTCTCAAACCAGATGTCGTACGTGCCAAGCCGGTTAGCTGCAGCAATACCTGCCACAGCCAACACACCACGTCCACCTAAGGTTTTCCGGTGCGGCTCCCAGAGAAGCAGCTGGCCAGGGCCGGCATGCTCACCAACGTCACGGATACGACACATTGTACGTGGGCTGGTAGCCAGACATTCTCCATCAGTCGCAGAGAACAAACTTCTTCGTGCCCGATAGAGGTTCTGGTCTCGGGCAGCTCTGGTGAAACAATGTTCACCCACCCGTCAACCTTCTCGAGTGCAGGCAGATCCACTGGGAGTTGCCGTCCCTGAGGCAAAGCCCCTGGTATCGGCGATGGAATTGCTTCCACCTCCCTAGGTTCTGCCAGCGCTCGATCGGTGAATGCAGCTTGGAGGGCATCTGGATGTGCCGTCCAGACATCATCCCGGAAGTAGACCTTCTGGTGCACGATATCCACCATCAAGCCGAAGCGTGACGCGTGATCAACGCCCAATAACGCTTCGCCCTCTCCTTTCACCAAAAGGAGAGGCACCTTGATGGTTTTCTTGTGGATGGTCAATTCCACATTTGTGACCCCTACTACCTCGATGGAGTGCCCACCCATTCCAAGAAGGAATGAAGGAACCGCCAGTTCCTCTATAGGCAACTGCATCACTCGTGCCGCCGTAATGCTTAGGACCGACACGTCGGCCCCGGTGTCTACGATCATCTCCATCAGACGATCGCCTATCGACACCCACACCCTTGGTGAACCTACATCGTAGGCCCGGCTCTGAAGCTCAGGGATGGGAACCCGCGGGCTCCCACCATCGAGACTCCCCAGGCACAACAGGAGGTATGGGCACACCAACTCCTCCCGCCTGCTCGATGAGCGCACGATCCAGCACCTCACCACTAGGCATGTAGGGTGAGGGGGCAAACCAGCGATCCAGCTGGCTGCACACGGCCTCCAATGTGGAGCATGGCGATGGAAATACCCACTGGGTAATTTCCGCGTCCGCAGACCTTGCCAGAGGCACCCCTGCCTTCCGCAGGACATCCACATATTTGGAGACCGCCCGGAGGTACGTCCCTCGTTCAGAGCTCAGGCCGTGACAGGCACCTGAGCTTTGAAGCTTTACCGGTCGCACACCACTCAGTTCGGTGGCGACCGTCGATAGTAGAACTGGCCATCATGAACGGTGGCCAGGTACTTACGACCCTCCAGCCAGACTGGCGCAACGCCAGCGGTTGGCTGGAGGTTCTGACTCTCGTCAGGTACCACTCTGGCAACTTGTCCTTTGGCCGCAGCCTTCGGACAATCCTTCCTCAGGTGACCCATCTGGTTACACCCAAAACAAGGACCTAGTCGCCGGAGTGAATCTCTTGTATGGTCCGTACTGCGAGGCGTTGCCGCCGGCTGACCTCCGCCAGAGCCTGCCGTCTTCTTCTTCTTGCCTCCGGTCTTGGCTCCTGCTTTGTCCGACTTGGACGGTGCAGCAGCCTTCGCACCCGTTTGGCTCGAAGATGACGCCTTGGCGGAGCTCCCAGAGCTAGCCGTGGTTCCGGAGGACGGAGCGTTAGCCCGGTCCTGAGGAACCCCTCTTGTACGGGTAGGTAATTTACCTACTAGAAGCAAATCGGCTTCGACCAGCCGTGCCTTTCTGGCATATGCCTCCACCGTACCAGCCTTACAACAGATCAACCGATCAGTGATGGCCGTCTGGAGTTTCCGTTTAAAGCGAATGAGCTGACAGCTCTTGTCTTCCCCCGGAGACACTCGGTCGGACAGTTCCAAGAACCGCCAGTAGAATGCCTGTACATACTCGGTAGCCCCCTGTTTCATGGACTCAA
This sequence comes from Brachycybe producta, assembly GCA_036925085.1. NCBI lineage: Eukaryota > Metazoa > Arthropoda > Diplopoda > Playtdesmida > Andrognathidae > Brachycybe > Brachycybe producta. The sequence goes on along the minus strand of JAUPFP010000010.1, from coordinate 5,247,091 downwards.
ATTCACCGAAACAGAGGCGAGCCTGGTTACTGGTGCTGAAGCGGCTACGCATAGCATTCTTCACCTCCAACCAGGTCAGGTCCGGAAGAGTTTCCACCAATGTGGCGTAATACTCTTCCGCCGGACCGTCCAGCAGAAACGTAAAGAAACTGCATCGGGACTCGTCCGTCCAGCGCTGAAAAGGCGTCAAGTCCTCCCTGCCGTCGTAACGAGCAAAAGAGTGGACCGGGTTAAAGAACCCGAACGCCTGAACCTCCGCTGGAACCGCTGGAGCGGGCGTCCAAGCAGCGGCGCTAACCCTGCGAGGCTGCCTGCTCCGGTTCCCCGAAACGTCAGACACGGACCCAGCTTCCGAGGGTATCATCATCTGAACCCTCGGCTGCTGTCCGGGCACAGCAGGAGCTCCCCGGCCAAGTCCCCGAGGAGATGGCCTGGGTGCTACCCGCGGAGGTACCAACCGGGGAAGTCCCGGTGGTTCCTCTCCCCGTGCGCCTTCACGCACGGGCGACAGTGAAAACCGAGGTGCCACCCTCGGCTCAACCGTGGACCGGGACAGTCGGCCTTCCAACCGAAGGACGTCTATCCCGTAGGCAATCTCAACGAGTTGCTGCTCGGATAGCCCGGCCAAAAAGGCCCGGCCCTCAGGTGCAGTCTCATCCGGGATTTCCACCATGTTCCTACGGGGCTGATCGCCACGTCCAACCGGACGGGCGATGGTGGAAACTTGGACAAGCGGCCGTGGCCGCTCGTCCTCCCCGGTGAGATCACCATCGAACCCACTGTCTTCTAACGGGTATTCTCCCGGAAGAATGTCACGGCGGCGTTTCCGCACCGTGATCCAGTCCTCCGGGAAATCCCCATCTACGCTACCCCTGGGTCCCTCTGTTTCCAGAGGATCCCTGCCTTCCACCCCCGAAGGGGACGGTCGACTACGTGGCCGCGTAACTCTAAACCCGCATCCGCACCAAGTTCCCGACCTCCCGTCGGTACTTTTGGGGCTGACTCCATTTTTCACCGTAAACGAACGGTAAAATCTGGACAACGCCACCAGATTTCGGGTTTCCACCGTCGAAAACGGTAATCCCACGGACAAAAGTCTGTAAAATACCGTACCGAACGGATGGAACCGTGCGAAACCGCGGTATCACGGACAAAAGGCTGTGTCCCACGGTAAGGAACGGTCAGAGTTTACCTTTACCGGTTTCTACCGCGGTATAACGGACAAAAGTCCGTTTCCCACGGTGTACTTCACGGTAAAAGATCTTTTACCACTTTCTACCGCGGATCAACGGACAAAAGTCCGTACACCACAGTGTACTTGCGGTAAAACACCGTACACCACCGAAGACCACGGAACCACGGACCGTAGTCCGTGCCGCACGGTAACTAGACGGTAAATTTACCGTTAACCGCGGTACAACGGACCGGAGTCCGTTCCCCACGGTGAGCAACGGTAAATCGACGGTGAACCGGTGGTTTCCGCCGCTGTTCCACGGACCAAAGTCCGCGCCCAGTGGCGTACTTGCACCGCATGGTGATTCGACCGACTAAACGGTTGAACTCACGGTAAATCACCGTGCGAGAGGCGGGGTACAGGTACCCGGCGCCTCCACCAATTGTAACGTCCCGCCGGACCGTTACAATACCCGGTAAACGGATTACAAAACGCTCGCACTTACCGGTACCAGAACTCCGATGACGGGGACGGGAACGTACCCGTAGCCGCCTCTCCACACGGTGCACCCCTTGGGTGGTGCCGACGCGGAGCTCTCCCGACGGTGAAACACGACGCTGATACGCCGCATCGCCGAGATTACCGACTTGTTTCGGCCGGTACTCGTGTCGGCTCGCGGTAGAACCGGAGTTCTACCACGAGCCGACACGAGTACCGGCCGAAACAAGTCGGTAACAGGACGGTGGAGTTTCCCCAAACCAGAAACCCACCCCCCTCGCGGTAACTCCCCAAGAAAGAGACACGGACACACAAAGTATAAAAACGATGATCAGTGTTTAATTACACTTCGGTGAGCAAAAGATGACAGTGATGATAATTATATACAAGAACTGGCTGGTTCCTTCAACCAGCCAGGCACTATACATATATAAAACAATCAAGGCCTAATGGCCAAGGCACAAAAAGAAGAAGTCCAGGCTGGACAGTGGAGGTCAATCAGACCTCCACCCACAGGTCTTGTCCCACTTCAAGCCTACAACCAACTGCCCAGATCCTGTGGTTGACTAGGCCACAGGAAACCTCCAGGCAACTCCACCTGGAGGGGACAGAGGTCACATCTGACCTCTCACCCATAGACTTTATGGTGAGAGGTCTGCTGGCACCAAAATGGCGTCCGTCCCAACAGCCTACTGTAGCTGTCAGGCAGACCACCATAGGGAAATTCGTCTGCTCCATCAAAATTAAAATTGGAGCAGACCAGGTTGCCACAGCATGAGCTGGTAGCCATACATTCTCCAACATTTGCAGGGAACAAACTTCCCTGCTCCTAATTGGAGAACTGCTCTCAGCGAGTTCGGGTGACAATGTCGACCCACCGTCCACCTTTTCAGGATCTGCAGGCATCCCTTCTGGTATCCCAAAAAGAGAGAGAGGCAGAGGCTCCACATTATCGTGAAGCTTCGCCAATGCCTCCAACGAGTTCGGAAATTGTACTCCTTGTGGTTGTACCCTGCAAAAGCTGATTGGCCAGTGTGGCATGAAGAGCATCTAGATGTGCATTCCAGATGTCTTCCCAGAAGTAAGTCTGGCTTATGATACCTACCAGAAGCCCAAACCCTGAAGCCATTTCAACACCTATAATGGCTTCTCCTTCTCCCTCAACCAAGAGAAGATGGGTTCTGATAGATGCCCGTCATTGACATGTCCACATACATGACTCCTTCTATTGCAATGGAGTACCCACTCATGCCACAAAGGCATGAGGGGAGGCTAACCTCCTGTACTGATAACTAGATCTTCCATGCCACCGACATGCTCATTACTGATACCTCGGCCCATGTGTCGTTGATTGTCTCAATCAGACGATCATTAATCGACACCAGAACACGTGGTGCCCCACGCAAGTAAGAAAAAGGCGTATGGCCAATCGTAGTTGCCCAACATTACTTTTCCGAGCCTTGTCTGTCTTCCTGTCTACAATGGATGGTCGTACCATATGCTCGGGGGTCTGGGTACCAGTCTCCATTTCAGGAAACCTACAAGGCCTGGGTGCACCAACACCTGAAACCATCACAATGCCTGCACTCAAGAGACCCTCTCCCTTACAAATAGTACACAATGGTGCCACCCAGCATTCCAGCTGGGCAAGCACAGCTTTTATTGTGGGAATGGCTTTGGAAACACCCAACGGTTGATTTCCTGGTCTACAAATCTCTCCAAAGGCATCCTGCTTCCAGCAGGATACCCACATACTTGGAGACCGCCCAAAGGTTCTTCAGTCTGACGACTTTGCCGAACACCTGAATTGTATGACATTACCCGTCTACTGCAACTCATTTCTGCAGCAACCGGCAGTGGTTTAACGAAGGCGAACCTTCGTCATGAGCCACGGGTAGGTAGAATGTCTGACCATTGATTACAGTGGTCAGATATTCACAGCCCTGCAGTACCGTAGGTGCTAGACCCTGTAGGTACAGCACCAGATGGCTTTCACCAGGTGTTACCCTGGCAAACTGTCCTTGTGCTGTAGCCTTTGGACAATTCTTCTTTAGGTTACCCATCTGGTTACACTTGAAGCATGGACCTAGTTGCCTACAAGTAGGACCTCCACCTTCAGCCATTTGGCAGGACCCAGATGGTGCTGCTGTGGACTGATTTCCACCCTGGCCCTATGTCCGGTCTTGGCAGTCGCTCTGCCAACATGGGATGAAGCAGTCGCCTTTGCACCCAAAAGGTTTGAGGAAGACTTAGCAGAGCCTTTGGGCTGTGCTACAGCACCGAAGGCTTGACCGTAGTTTTGGTCTCTGGCACCGTCAAGGTACAGGCAGGCAACTCTCCCGCCGTAACCATGTCGGCCTCAACCAACATCGCTTTGGCGGTAAATGCCCGCAGTTTCTTCTTGAATCGAAATAGTCGACAAGACTCATCTTCTCTAAGAGAAACTCATTCTGCTAGCTCAGTAAAGCACCAGTAGAAAGCCTGGAGTGACTCGGTAGGCCCTTGCTTCATTGCTTCAAAATGGTCGAAACAGGCATGAGCCTGATTTTTTGTTCCAAAGCACTGAAACTTCGCCAGCTTTAGCTCCTGCCAGGTCAGGTCAGGCTGGAATTCCACCAAACTGGCATAATATTCCTCAGCCGGCACGTCCAGCAGATATGTCAAGTAACTGTGGTTGGCCTCATCTGTCCAATGCTGAGCTCTAGCCTTGGCTTGAAACTGTCAGAGGAAAGGCATCATGTCCTCTCGTCCATCATAATGGATAAACGAGTGGACAGGGTTGAAAAACCCAAACACCTGAACCTCCAACAATATGGCCAAAGCAAGCATCCATGGAGCGGTACTTACCTCCATGGTGCCCTGCTTCGGTTCCCCAAAGTCTCAACATGAAGCTCAGCTTCTGTAGGTTCCACCAAGCGAACCTGCAGCTGCTAAATGGGCAGAGTAACTCTGCGACCATACCCTGGAGGGTTGGTCTGAGTTTCTCCTGGAGGTATTCACCCAGTCAAAACAGGTGGCACCTCCCTATGTATGCTCCTTGGGTGCACGGGAGACAGTGTGAACCGTTGTTGCACCCCTAGAGACAGTTGTCCCTGCATCCGCAGGACATGTATTCTTCGGGCAACAGCCAGAAGTTGCTCTGTGGACATCGATGCCAAAAAGGACATCATGCTTTGCGGAGTAACCAACTGAGACTCCACCAACTCATCCATGAGACTACCACCACGTCCGTCCAGACCGGTGGCTGTGGAGGCTAGCACATCGGCCCAAGGCCACATGCCTGTCCCAGCTAGGGTCCGCGCAACCTCTTCATCACCATCCAATGGTGCTCCTCCAGAGACAATGCCCCCACAGTGATGCCGCACCGTGACAAAGTTTCCATTCAGAGGTTGGACTGCTGGGACACCCCCTACAGCACTTTCGTTCAAGGAACCACCATGTCTGTTCCCACCAACAGCAACCTCAACCAGTTGCTGCCCCTCCGGCCATATTCCCCAGCCGATTGTGTGGGTACGCAACTCTAAACCCTCATCTACACCGTTTCAGCGACTAGCTATAAGAGGAAACGGGGTCTTAGCCGATTTCCACCATGCAATAACGAACAGAAATGGCCACCAATGTGTAATTCGGTGAATTCACAGACCAAAGTCCATGAAACACCGTCAAACAACGGTAGAACTGTAACTCAAAACAGTTTCATGAACAAATGTCCGTGTCCCATGGTAACTGTACGGTTAGAGCGACATTTACCATTATCAACTGCAGATACTCTGACAAACGTCCGGAATCCTGACTTCAGTATTCAATTCAATTCAATTCAATTAAATACACCTGCAATCAGCTCGAAAGCCATGTGGCAGGGAGGGATTGCTCCCAATCACGACTGATTGTCATTATTTAAAAATAAGACATCATCATGAATTTGAAATCGTCCTAACAAAGAACTATTCACAGGAAGAGAATTCCATAGTCTAATAACATTAGGAAGAAAAGACCAAAAATATGCATCAGTCCTAGCCATTAATTCTTTGAAAGTTTTTGAATGCCCAAATCTACCTTTACGAGGATTTCTAGTTAGTAAACCAATAAGCAGGGTTATGTTATCACAAGACAGCAAACATCCCAGAAGAGCGAGGCTTTGCTCATTTCTTCGGCCTGCTAATGATTCCCATTCTAGCTCTTGGAGCATAGACGATACACTGTCAGTATACGCATACCGTCCTTTTACAAATCTTGCAGCCCTATGCTGCACCATTTCTATTTCTTGTTTTAGATTATTTCTAAATGGGTTCCAAATTGGGGAACAATATTCTAAGATAGGTCTAACTAGGGTAAAGTAACAGACCTTCTTTACATTTTCTTTACAATGTTTAAGGGTGCGTTGGACAAACCGCAGCCTTTGATTAGCTTTGGCAACTGCTTTGGTTATATGATCTTTCCAAAGCATGTCCTTGGACAAGGTTAAGCCAAGATATTTGATGGTATCAACATGGGTTAGCCGAACATCTCCCAATGTGTAATCTGCCATGAACGATTCTCGCTTTCGGGAAACTCGCATAACATTGCATTTACTCCTATTCAGTTGTAAATGCCACTCAGAGCATCACTCTTCAACACTGTCTAGGTCTCTTTGGAGGACTTCACTATCCTCATTATCCCTAATCTTCCTGTAAACAACAGCATCATCTGCAAACAAACGCATCGTACTGTTGCATCTGTCTGCCAGATTGTTTATGAACAGAACGAAAAGCAGTGGTCCAAGAATGCTACCCTGAGGTACACCAGATGTTACTTTAGCCCAGTCTGACACAGCACCATCAATTTGGACTCGCTGTTGTCTATTTGATAAGAATGATGATGTCCACAAAATTACTTGTTTATTTAAGTTAAAAGTCATCATTCTTTTAACTAGTAGTGAATGCTTCATTGTATCAAATGCTTTTGCAAAATCTAAAAATACCAAGTCAAATTCGCCCTTACTATCCAAGCCAGATTGTATGTCTTGAATGAATAGTGCTAGCTGGGTATCACATGATCTGCCTTTTCGAAAACCATGCTGGTTTTCATGAATTAATTTATGGTTTTTTAAATGCTTGATTGTATTACAATAAATTATATGCTCGAGAGTTTTACAAACAATGGAGGTCAGAGAAATGGGTCTATAGTTCATTGGATAATTTTTATCTCCTGTTTTAAGGATTGGGCAGATATTTGCTTGCTTCCATGCCATAGGCAGTATACCACTATCAAGGAAATCTTGGAAAAGTTTACTCAAAAAAAGGCTAACTTCTGTGGCCAGCTCCTTTAGCAATCTTGGAGAGATTTCATCCAGACCAGCTGATTTATTAACATCTAGATTACAAAGCAAATTTTGTAATCCAGTGGAGTTTATGATTATATCAGGCATGACATGAGATGCGGTGCCAAGTTGTGGTTCCTCATTGCCATCATTAGCATGAAAGACACTTTGGAAATAATCGTTAAGTGTGCTTGCAATAACCTGTTTGTCAGTACAGACATCACCAAGTGGTGTTATAATTGAAGTTATATTATTTTGAATTTTGTTGAGATTTTTTACGTATTTCCAGAACAACTTGGAATTTTTATGGAGTGATGCCCCTAAGACATTATTAGTAAAGTTTAAGTGTTCTTTTTTAAGCAAGCTTTTCACAAGACATCACTGGGAATTAAACTGCAATTTAATAGTATCATTCATTTTAATCTTCATTTTAGATCTAAATTTGCGTTGTTTACGAAGAGCGCGGCGTATCTCAGTGGTGTACCAAATTGGTTCCAAGCTTGATTTTACATTTTTGAATGGGACGAATTTATTTATACCATTAGAAATGACACTGACAACAATGACCACTGTTGGTTTACATCTTTTGATAGTCCATTTTTATTTTTATTTTTCAGTTCATTTGTTACAAAGCTTAAAATTAGCCCAATCAGCTTTATTGTACTGTAGGACTTTTCTGAGAGCTGATTGGAGTTTTTCGAATTTGGTGGCAAATTCTAAGTAAATCATTTTGTGATCGCTTATGCCATCAGCAATTTCAATTGATTTAGCATTTTCTGGGGTGTTCGTAAAAACTAAATCTAGAATATTAGCTGTTGTATTGGTGCAGCGTGTAGGGGTTTGCACTAGTTGATCGAGGGAATATGTGAATACACTATCAAGCAGTATATCTGTTAATTTATTACTAGAGCACTGGGAGTCAACAGTATAATTTTTCCAATTTATTTCTGGAAGGTTAAAATCCCCACCAATGAGAACTGATGCATGTTTGTGGGTAGAAAATAAGGAATCTAAACATTTTCTAAATTGGAGTAATTCCTCCTCGTCACTTGAAGGTGGGCGATAGAATGAAAACAAGAAAATTTTTCTCCCATTATGAAGTGAAATGCTACAACAAACTACCTCACAATCACCTTCATAGGCAGGTTCTCTTTTTTATGTAAGGTTTTTATTGATAGCAAGAAATACACCTCCACCTTTGATTAAGTTCCGATCTTTTCAGAATATGTTAAATTGTTGGGGGAAAACCTCCGCGGATGAAACATCTTCAGTTAGCCATGATTCACTACCAAAGATAATGTCGGGATTATAGCTTTTATAGCTTCTCTAAAATGAATTACTTTATTTTTTATACTTCTGCAATTGATTATTAACATTTTTAAAGATTTATTTATAAGCTTGTTTTCTTTTTTGGTCAGAGGAACTGTCTTAGAAGAAATTTTTTTGTTAGAAAGTTGGGTTTCTTTTTGAATAATTATTTTAGGTACAGTAACTAGATTTGATTTCTTCCTAGAATCAGGGATTTAGAGAATAGAAGTTTCCCTGGACTTGACTACAAACAGATTTCCAGAGAACAGAGCTCAATACATCCTTACCGGCTGCAGTCAAGTGAAGGCCATCACGCAGATAACACTTATCAGGTGCTTTAAGAAGCTCCCGAGAAGCATCTGCAAATGAATAACCAGCACTACGACAGAGGAGAGATAACTCTTGTGAAATCTGCTGAACTGCAGGGTTTGGATAAAAAGAACCCCTAGCATCACGCTCAAACCGTGGCAGGACAGTAGAAATCACAATCCTTGCACGAGGTCTGATGCATTTTACCTCTCTAGAAAAGTGTTTAAGTCTCTCAGCTATCCCCTTTGGCGCATCCATCTTAAGATTATTAGTGCCGGCATGCACAACTACAACAGGGTTAAGGCTAGCTTTGTTCAGCACTGCCTTAACTCAAGTAGTTAAATGCTCAACACGTGTGCCTGGATAGCACCACGTAGTTGACTTCCCAGTTTTGCCGACCCTAACACCTCGAATGATACTGTCACCAATGAGGTGCACATCGATAGGCTTACCAGTTTGTGGACTATAATTAGTGGATGTTGAGGCAGGAATATCCTTAACCTCAGACAGCACACCAAATCGGTTACCATCCATCGTAGGAGAACTACCATTAGCCACGACACTGGCAAAGCTTTTTCTCTGTGGCCGAGATCCTTTGCCTTTGACCACCATCCATCCGTTTCCTGTCTGGGCTGCCTGATTCTTAACTACCAAGTCAGTCCCTACAAATACATTGGATGAAATTCCAGGCACAACATCACTTGTCTGGCATGCAATCTCGTGAGTCACTGTAGGGAGAGCATTGCAATGCCGAAGGAACAATTCCTTCAACTCAGCAACCTCCTTCCGCAAACAGGCGATATCACGGGATGCCTGCACTGAACGAGTGGAAGGAGCACCAGGTGGGGTCAAAGTCTTAAGAGGCATAGTTAAAACGATAATAAAGCAAGAAAGAGCCTAATAATTTTAGAGAAGAAAAAAGCGTCGACGTTAAGCGTCTTTTTTTAAAACTTTTTGGGCCTAAAGTGGAGTTTTGATTTGAAAATGCGATATCTCAGAAACTACAAGTCCGATTTTGATTCTGCTTTTACCAGCGTGTTAGGCACGCTAAGATCTACAATATTCTATAAGGAAACCAAGTTTGGATAAGGAATTTGTTGCGTTTTGTGTAAAAACGCGCACAAACAAAGGAAACAAAGAAAAAGGAGACAAAGGAAATGGCGTCCTAAACTAAAATCGCTCTAACTCACAAAATACTTATCCAAATTGGAATCCGATTTCACCACTGTATTCAGGAGACAACACACTATTAAAAACACCTTACTATACCCTCCGATGACAAGTTTAAATTAGTAAAATTGCCAAAAAATTGGGAGACAAGAAAAAACGTCCTTCAGCTCTACACTCAGTGTATACTTGAATGTATGAATGTATGAATGTTCTAAAAAATGTTAATAGGGTCTTGTCTAAAGCCAGTGTCCAGTTTGCTAAGTATGGCTACATATTTGGGTAGAAGTGACCACTCTAAGAAGATTAGGGAGATTTTTGCACGTATGGACTCGAATTTCTGGTCATATGTGCCAAGGGTCATTCGACAGTGGAATTTGCTTCCAGAAGATGTTGTGCATGGGGAATCAATTAGTTTAGAAAATTCATAGGGTGCCAATCCAAACAAAACATATACTGTAAAAACATGCTGCATTTTTTTTCTGTTTTGCTTGGGAAAATTGGGTTAGGTAATTTGACAAAGCAATTACTTTTGCTGCATTTGGACTATGAAGTCCCTCTGCCACAAGCCACTGAGCTGCTTGCGGAGTATTCAAAAAAAATACACTGTGAATTTATGGTAAAGCAACCATTTACCGTGTTCAACCGGTCCTGCATGGTCAATCATCGTTATGGTTTACCAACGGTAAACCCCGACCATAAACCCGTTCCTACTGTAGTCCCACGAACAATCGTCCGTGCCCCACAGTATACTACCGGCAACCAACAGTCAAAACTGTTTCCCACTGCTGTCCCGTAGACAAAGTCCACTTTCGGCAGGGTTCCAACAGTTTTTATGGTCTTTCAACCATGCAAGTGGGCTGGGTAATGCTACCCGGCGCCTCCACCAGTTGTAACAACCCGACTTTTTCCCGTTACATTACCCGGTAAAACTTCTCCATCTTACCATAATCCAGATTCCCTTGGGCCGGGATCACAGCACAAGCTGCCCTCTCGTACTACCGTGTCCTTGGGTAGTGCCGGTGAGGAGTCATTCTCACTGCACATCGCCAGACGAAAGACCGAACTAACCGATGGTGGACCCCAATAGATCCCACCATGATTCCGGCACGAAGCACCGCCGCAAGCAGAAACAAGATGGACGAAGGATGACAAAGACACGGTGTCTCCCTACACCGGAGCCCCCAACCTCCCCGCAGTAACTTCTCCAGTAATCGACAGAACACAGTGTACAATAATAAAATAAATAATAATTTATTCAGATATAAATAATAAACACTTACTGAATAAATGAGATAAAATGAATAAAAGAACCCAAAACAAACAAAGAAAAAAAGAATCATGAAATGGTGGCCATCTTGGCCACCAGCACACACAACACATCCTTTCACCTTTCAGGGTATCACTAAACTGTCCAGTATATAATTGCTGCAATTATATAACCCCCAGGCCACTCCACCTGAGGGAGGACAGTAACCCTACCTGGGGTTCATGTTGTCCGCCTGGCTGCCTACTATAGCAGCCTTGCAGACAACAGGAGGATTCAGTCTGCTCTTTCTATTTAAAGAAGGAGCAAAACTGGGTCGTCACAGTTGCATCCAGGTTTTCACCTAAATCGTAGTCTCTAAGTGGAAAACCATTGAAGTTCGACATTTAACTCAGAAAACAAAATAAAAACTTTGTCAACTTTTTGAACACAGCTTATAAATACCCAAGAAGCTGTTCTGAAAGGACCTATTGGTCCATTACAAAAATTAAAACCAACTGGGCCAATCAAATGATTGACTAGTGGTCACCAAACACTTGAATTTAACATGATAACCAAAAGAAAATTGTAACCCCATTGACTTAGTTGTGCTGCTTATCAAGTAAATCTCTTTGTATTAAGTGGTGGAACTGGGAGGAAGGGACCCAGGCCCCAGCAAAGTGCCAACTATATAAGGATGTTTATGTGACGACCCAGTTCTGCTCCTTTTGGAGTAGAACTAAAATCCCATGTCGTCTGCTAGGCACTTGTAAATTAAGTGCCAGGCAGACGACAAAATGGCCAGCAAGGGTCCCTGTCCTCCCCCAGGTGGAGCAGCCTGGGGGTGTATATAATGGCGGCGGCCATTGTATACTGACAGTGGAAAGTGAACCCTTGATTGTGGATGTTATTAGATGCTCTCATCAATTCAACAGGTGGCCAAGATGGCCACCATTCATCTCTTTGTTATCCTTGTATATAGAGGTTAATGACCTCCTCTCCTGGCTGGATGAGCCAGGAGACTCATCTCTTTGTCATCTATTATCTTCATTTATTGAAGTGAGTGTTTTTATTGCCTGTTTATTCTGCTTGAATAAATATCTACGTTATTTTCACTCCCTTAACCACTGTGTCCGTGTCCTTTATTATTTATACTTAATACTGGGGAAGTCACCGTTGGGAGGGTGGGGGGTTGTCGGCTGGGGTTGCCGCCCACCACCGTCCTGTTTCCGGCATGTTTGTCATCGTGTCGGCCGGTGCTTCGCGCGCGGTTTGTCCACGGTAGGATTCATCGGGAATCTACCGTGGATTCCTCGTCCTGTTCGGCGGTCTTCGTCCATCGACTTGCGGCATGGAGGATCCTCCGATCGGCGCTACCCGTGGCACGGACGGGTGCAAGAGGAGGGCTGGCCAGCGCTTCGACCCGTCCCAAGGAGGGTCAATGGCGGTAAGTTAAGTCAAATTTACCGAGGTCATTGTAGCGACCAAGTCGGGTCGTTACAATTGGTGGAGGAGCTGGGCAGCGCTACCACCAGCCTCTCTTGTGCGGTCGGTAAGACCGGAGTCGTGTGGTGCCGGTAGGGCGTGGACATTTGTCCACGGAACTACGGCCGATCGCGGCTTAGGGCGTAGTAGTCCGGTGAAGGACCGTGGGACTCGGACGGTTGTCCGTGATACCGCGGTGGTCAACGGGGAAAGCCCTAGGTTATCTGTAAGTAGGACGGTGGGCACGGTGGTTGACCATGCAGGACCGTCCGAACGCGGGATAACGGTCATTTTCACCGTCAGTATACCGGTAGCACGGTGATTTACCATGCAGAACCGGTAGAACCCGGTGAAAAGGAGAACTTTACCGTAGCTTGTCCGGTAGACAGGTAGTACACCGTAGGGTACGGACTTTTGTCCGTGGAACTGCGGCGGAAACCCGTCTACGGCCAGGTTTACCGGTGTTATACCGTGGGACACGGACATTTGTCCGTGATACCGTGGTAAAACCGGGTTACGGTCAAGTTTTACCGTAAGTAGACGGTGGATTACGGACGTTTGTCCGTGAATCACCGTTCGAACACGGTAAGAAGTCAGTTTCACCGTTGGTGGACTGTAGATCACGGACCGTTGTCCGTGTATCTCCGTTCTAGGACGGTGAAAGGGCGTTTTACCACGATTAGACGGTGAATAACGGACGGTTGTCCGTATATCACCGGTCGAAAACGGTAAGAAGGAACTCCACCGTAAATCTAACCGTGGGACACGGACTTTGTCCGTGAAACTGCAGTAGTTTACGGTTCTACCGTTAATTGTCGGTGTTTTGCGGACTTTGGTCCGTAAATTCACCGTATTTTACGGTAGAGTTTCTTCCGACGAGTGGTGGCCAGTTTTGCCCGTGTTCGCACGGACGAAATCGGCCAAGACCCTGTTTTCCCGATGTCTGGTCGGGGAAGCAGTTTGTTGGAAGGATTGGAGTTGCGTTCCCGCACCGTCGGCCGTGGAAGGCGGCCGGAGGGGCAGCACCCTGTTGGTGGTGCTGTTGGCGGGAACGTACCCGGTGACTCCACGGAGGAAGGTGTCGTGGAGATTGTTCCCACGGACCAACTTCCGGCTGGAGACTTTGTGACGGTGCGCTCGCACCGTCGTGACACTGTCTCTGGTGGAGCACCGGCAGACGGTGGTGATGGAGGGTTACCCACCCCAACTGGGACAGGCGTACGGCCTAGGGCCATCCTGTTAACCTCCACCGCCTCCCGTCCAGTGGGACGGGGAGGTACTCCCTTATCGGGCGAGGTGGGAGGGACCCCGGAGCCATCCTCGGTGGATACGGCATCATGGTTGGCGTCGATGACAGAGGAGCAGCTCCGGTCGGTTGCCAGGGGGATTGATGCACTGCGACTGCAGGGTCATCTTTCCCCAGAGGGACGGAGGCTCCCTAGGGAGCAACACCATTTCACACCGTCGCCCGTGCCCCGGGGAGGTGCATGGAGGGAGGTGCCGCCGGCTGCGGCCGGGCGGATGCCTCTAGGAGGAGGAACTCGGACCGCTCCTGCGGGAGGTGGTCGGGGAGTCCCTCCGCCCGTTCAGCAACCACGGGTCCACTTGGTGGATCCCGTGGATGCACAAGCTGCCAAGGCACCTCACCAAGGTGCGGCAGTTAAACCTGTTGGTGGCAAGGGTCAGCCGACCCTTGCCCCGGAGAAGAGAAATCTTCCCCGGGACGGAAAGGGACGCTTCGTGGCCACACGAGCATCCTCGACCGTCGGTTCGGCTATGGGAGCTAGTTCAAAGACTAGTACAGCTTCGGCTAGAAAGTCTGCGACTAGTAAGTCCGGTCAATCGAAGGGGGCTAACCACCCTCCTAAGACTGACCGGCCCGGTAAGTCTGTGAGCTTCGGTGCGTCCAGCTCACAGCACGGTGAACCTTCTTCTCATGAAAAGAAGAAAAAGAGAAAGAAGAAAAAGAAGGGCAAGAAGGCCCATCATGAGAAGGGAGGTCCGAAAGCTTCCACCCGTGTGTCCCAGGGGACTGGTGGTGGTGGAAGTATCGGGACCGAGGAGGAGGAGTCCCGACACGGTGCGGCCGTGTCGGCCGGGAGCCAACCGCACCATACCCGTCATAGCAAGACGGCGCGGATGGATGATAGGTCCATGCGAGACGTTGTTCTCGGTATACCTTCATCCTCCCCGAAGGTGGTGGCGGTACCGAACTTGTTAGTTCGGTCGGTGGGAACTCTCCACCGGGTCAGCTCACCATTACCTAGCGGTGGGGGCAACCCGGCGGGGAAAAATGACGTTCCCGCCAAACGTGGTCCCGTGCCTTCCGTAGGAAGGACACCCTTCTCTCCGGGTCCCGATGACGGGGTCTTTGCGGCCCTAGGACCGGAAGAAAGAGCCAAGTCTCCTGAGCCCGAGGGCGAGGGTCGACGCTTTGGTGCAGAGCCTCCGTATTCAGAAGGAGAGGTCTTTCTGAATAACCGGCTTGGTCTGTGGCAGGACCAGCCGGGAATGGAGGGGTACCAATACCACGGATACTATCGTCTGGGGGAGCCACTCCCAGTTCCGTGGACGCCGTCGTTGCCATCATTTGCCATGCGTTATGTGCTGGCATTTGGCAGTACGGACTATCCGGTGTTGCTGGTTGTCAACCCGGTAAGGAGATGCTTTGCTGTTCTTGACGTGGTGGGGACAGGAGCTGGGCTCGTACGAATAGCCCAGCTCGCGGCCCCATACGTCCAGCGTCTCCTTGGCTGCGACTTGGAAGAAATGGTGGGGGAATTTGTCACCCACCCTCTACGAGGTAGCGTTTCCGATCCCGCGGCCGCCCTCGTAGACCTTCTGACAAGTCGGACTCTTCGTCAGAGTCCGCAACTTGACACACTTGCCGTCGAAGCGTTTCGACAGCAAGAGGTGTTAAGACTCAGGGGGACTGATTTTGATGTCGGTCTCAGGTGGAGAAACACCCGGATGTGTTCGTGGTGGATACGTCGGTGGATGTCGGAGTGGATGGTAGCTCCGATGAATCCACCACCGAAATAATCAGTCTGAAACTGAGTGGGGGTCATGGGCGCAATCCTTGCTGGCTCGACTGACCTGATCCCGGGGCGGATCAGGGAAGTTGAGAGGATTGTGACGACCCAGTTCTGCTCCTTTTGGAGTAGAACTAAAATCCCATGTCGTCTGCTAGGCACTTGTAAATTAAGTGCCAGGCAGACGACAAAATGGCCAGCAAGGGTCCCTGTCCTCCCCCAGGTGGAGCAGCCTGGGGGTGTATATAATGGCGGCGGCCATTGTATACTGACAGTGGAAAGTGAACCCTTGATTGTGGATGTTATTAGATGCTCTCATCAATTCAACAGGTGGCCAAGATGGCCACCATTCATCTCTTTGTTATTCTTGTATATAGAGGTTAATGACCTCCTCTCCTGGCTGGATGAGCCAGGAGACTCATCTCTTTGTCATCTATTATCTTCATTTATTGAAGTGAGTGTTTTTATTGCCTGTTTATTCTGCTTGAATAAATATCTACGTTATTTTCACTCCCTTAACCACTGTGTCCGTGTCCTTTATTATTTATACTTAATACTGGGGAAGTCACCGTGGGGAGGGTGGGGGGTTGTCGGCCGGGGTTGCCACCCACCACCGTCCTGTTTCCGGCATGTTTGTCATCGTGTCGGCCGGTGCTTCGCGCGCGGTTTGTCCACGCGGTTTGTCCATATATATATATATATATATATATATATATATATATATAACTAATTTTTTGTAGGTGGACCACCACAGGGCGAAAATCGGGGTCAAAGGTCACCCAAATTGGATTTTTCGAAGTTTTGGCTAAATTTTTTATTATGTTGCATTCATAGTACAATCAAAGTAACAGTGCCACATACCAGAGTAGACCAAGTGCATAACTGCAAAGAATATGAACTTTGACCTTTGATCTCAACATGGCCTAAAGCGGGTTCAAATTTGACCACAGTGCTAAAAATTGAACGTGTAATTTGACACCCTAAATTTTAAAATAATAAAAAGATGATTAATTACTATTTTCTTTATACTGTTAAGACGTTTATTTTGAGCTATCAACCATTGTTCTATCTTAAGAAGTTTCGGAGATAGCATTTTTTGCATTTGCCTCATTTTCAGCAAAACAGTTAAACTTCAAAGGGCCAATTCTCCAAAAATTATGGCCCGATTTAAAAACAAAAAAAGTTAGAGTATTTTTTTATATTCTAGTTCTGTTATGATTTTTTACATTAACATCTGTGATGATCAAGCAACAAAATTTGAAATTCTGTGTGAATTAGTGCGGAATGGCTCTAATATCATAAAAATGAACAGACATACATTTATAAATATTGAGACGTTTGGGTCCGCCGCTTATTTTCGCTCTTTAGCGTTTTCGTTTTTTTTGGGGGGTTTTACGTCACCCTGTATTTTGTTTGGCTTCTGTGCCACTCGGTACTTTTGGTACCAAGTGACCCAGATACCATATGTTTCAGATTATGATCTTGACCTTTTCGTTTCCCCTCATTTTTTCTTCCACATGAGTGGATTAACGTTTTTTTAATTCGATTTTGTTTTCGTTTCTCCTGTTATCACCTATGTGTGATAACAGGGGATGAATCATGATTTTGGCCAGATAGATCAATCTTGTGATTGGTCTATTTGGGGCAAAATATTGAAATCACCAATTGCAAAGTTAAGCCCTGAGAATCCGACTTCTGGATTCTCAGGGTATATAAAGAGTTCATTTTATATGTTCCAGAGAGATTTTTCTAAACACTGAACCTATGCCCAATTTTGGCTAGGTTCTTTTCTTTTTAACTATTATTTTTTGAAGTTATGTTTCTTAAGTGTTGTGTGCTTAAAAACCAGTTCGATTTGTTTAATGTTTATCTACGAAATAAACCGATATTTTATTATTTAACCAAACCAGTGGTTTTTTATTTATCGGAACTTAAATTCCGCGATTGTGAACTTCATCATTTTGCAGGCCTTCACCTTTCTTGGATACTTCAAGGTCCCAACAGGTGCAAACCTGCAACGCATGAGTAAGTATATTTTACACGATTCTTAGGGCAGATTTACGGACGAAAGTCCGAGAGATACAGAGATTAAAGATCCTCAAGACTGTGAAGTCTTTTGCCAGAGACTAGTGAGGACACACAATAGACGTTATATTGGCCTAGTCCTCCCGGGCCAGTAGAATTAGTGACCTAGCCACTCACTATCAATACAAGTGAAAACTCGCTCGTATTAACATAAGAGAGCAGATTCTACTAACGGAAAAAGGTCCGTCACAATATGGCCATTTTTAACCAAAACAGCCTTGCAATCATAAGAATTTACTTTCTTACCGAAATATAATAGAGACCTGTTACACTCTAGTTGCTTGTCTTATGCATACCTCAGGTAAACTATTGATGAAATCGTGGACATTGGCATTTTTTGCTGCTTGTATTATTTCTTCTTTGGATACATCACGAGAGTTATCACCGTATGCAATATTGTCGTAAATACTGCAGTTAAAAAGAACTGGCTCTTGAGATACGATGCCAATCTGTGAACGCAGCCATTTAATGTTTAATGCAGTGATGTCAATATTCTCCAGAGTCTGCAAGGTAATATTTTACAAGTGTTATATGTTACCAATTTGTTCATATATTTTCGAATACGGTATTGAATTATTGATGTGGCTTACCACACTTCCTGATATTGGATCGTAGAACCTTTCGAGCAAATGCATACAAGTGCTTTTACCACATCCACTACTGCCCACTAACGCTACAACTTTACCTTCGGGAATGGTCAAATCGAGTCCTTCAAGGATTTGTACATTTGGGCGGGAAGGATAGGCGAATTTCACGTTCTTGAACACAACATTACAACCAATATTTTCGGGCTGCAAACAAAAACACTGTTAGTGCAGTTAAATAATCTAATACACAAACTGGTGTTAATAATACCAATATTAGGCCACTAGCCACGGAGGAATCAATCAGCGGCTTTCTTTCAAGTAACTTAAATATTCTTGCAGCAGACAACATTCCTTTGCTATAGTTTGGAGCAAACGCAAAAGCATTTCCAACCATAGTTGTTCCCATTATTAATAATTGAGATACTCTATGTAGTTTAGAAAACAATGTCTTTATTACTGAAATTAATTTCATAAAATTGTAGCACTCAAATTACTTAAAAATGTTTTCATAATCCAAGCCTTCATGAAGGACAAGGTATCCGCCATAAAACATGGAAGTAGCATATGCGAAAAATGGAATACTTTGAGCGAAACCAAAAATGGCTCCTTGTAAGTGAGATCGTTTTAATGCAGATCTGCAAATAAAAAGAAAAGTATTACTGAATGGTACACGTGTAGGTACATATTTATAGAGTTCACAACTTATGGGGTCCTAATAGGTTTTGCATATAGATTGTATGGAAGGTCTTTTCCTTGTGTAGAGAGGCAACCGTGCGAATGTTGGATATAGCCTCTATTGCAATTTTGTTTGCATTATCAAAAGAGTCCATGTCGACAACAGCTTTACCCATGATGACAATCCTTTGGATGTACGTAGATGCAAGCACGAGTGGCACGAAACACATTGTTACCAAAGCCATTTTCCATGAAAGCACTAGTGAAATGATTGTTGATGCACCTAGGGTGCAGAAAGCTTGTAGAATAGTACCTATTCTAGATCCTGTTGCCTAAAAATTACTATATTAGTCTCTTTACATGATTAGTTGTTGATACTTTTACGTAACAAAGGTATTCTTACTCCTTGAACACTGGCAGCATCTGCAGATAATCTTGAACATAAAACACCTACACTGTTGTGGGCATTATCATACCAAGTGACTTCCTGCTTCAGCATTGCGGCAAAGGTAAGCTTCCGAAGACGCTGAGTCAGATATTCTCCAGCATAGTTAAACATGAAGACCTGTCATTAGAAGTGTTTAAAGGAGTATGATGTTCCCATGATGTATAGTTGCGTCACCGTAAAATTAAGCTTGTGACATTAGAGAGGTTAACAAAAACATTAGCCTGATATACGTTATTTAATCTGATGGAAAAGGGTAATAACAAAATGCAAAAACCATTTTGTTGAAACAGTTGAGAACTCTTATTATTAGGCTATCCTTTTTCTATCACACTATATAAGGGAAACACTCCTACATTTTCTGTCAATCCTTCTGATGCCATAAGCAGCATTTTATGGTGAGGCAAACATAATTAGGACGATGTCATGTCGATATATACAGACGCTTGCAATACCTGAAGAAACATGGCTACAGCTGTCGCAGCTCCAATAATCAAAAATATATAAGCATAGTGGACAGACTGACGTCTTATATCATTTGGATCACAGTCAGACAGTAGCTGCAATATACATGAAAATTAATTACAGAAGATTGGCCACGGCCAGTAAAATTTCATAAAATAAATTGACATACACCCATAAGATTGCCGAATATAAGAGAAAAAACAGGGGTACTGAATCCCATGCCAATAGCTCCAATACAACCACTCACAATGTATTTCCACTCAGGTGAATTCTGTTTCAACACTTTCCATAGTGATGGACGGAATTTGTTTTCGATTTCTTCTTCTTCCTTTAAAGTAATAAAAATAGGTGTACATTTTTATTTTTCAATGAAATAGTATCAACTTTTAAATTATTTGCTGAATACCTCTGATAAACTGATTTTTTTTTCCTTTGAAGTGATTTTTGTTATGGACGAATTTTTGTCCATTTCATTTTGAGATCCTGCACTGTCCATCGATAGCGTTCTTTCAAGAACATTTCTATTGTCTATGTTTATTTCGTCTTCTAAAATAAATATTTATTGTTAGTTCAGAATAAAGGTGCAAAGACACGAGCAATAATCTTGCGACATTTATTGGTTGAGTAACTTGCTGAAGTGTTTCCACTGACATGCAATTTTTTGCAAGTGTTTTAAGTAATATTTCCAGACATCGAATGTCTGGCCAACTTGTGCAAAATATGTCAGATCAGTTTACACATGAGGTAGAGGCTGGACATTTTTATCCACTGTTGTAGACATCAAAAATTCATATTGTGCCAAAAGAAAAACAAAAGGAGAAAACTTGGGTTAGGGATAGGACGAAGAAGCAAACTGGGAACTTGTTCAACATACTTCGTCAAGAAACTTTTGTCTGTTTTTTGTTCAGGTTAGCTTGGTGTAAACAGACCAAACTAACCAGTCATTAAAAATTTTATTCATTCGTTCTTTCATTTTTCTGCTTCAAGATTATTTGTTATTATTATTCATTTATTGGTTATTTATAAATGTATAATTATTATTAGTAATAATAAATTTTTTAATTTTGATTATTTATAAAAATAATGTATTAATACAACTAGAAAGAAGTTTATTGGGGGAGTATGTTGAACCAAAACAACTAGAGACTATGGGAGTTTGTCAAGATAAATTTCAACCAGTCCGGAAATCAGTTTAAATTATGTTGTGACGACCCAGTTTGGCTCCTTCCTGTAATGGGAAGGAGCAGACTAAATCCTGATGTCGTCTGCTAGGCTGCTATAGTAGGCTGTCTGGCAGACGACATGAACCCCATGTAGGGTCACTGTCTCTCCCAGGTAGAGCAGCCTGGGGGATATATAATGGCAGCCACCATTATATTCTGGGCAGTGTAGTGAGACCCTGGAGATAACAACATGTGTTGGATGCTGCAGGCCAGGGAGGCCTGCCAGGTCATCACTTATCTCTTTGTTTGCTGGTTGGTTTATTTTTTGTTTTCTGCTGGACAGCAAATTGCTGTATAGTTATATTTATCTCACTGAGTAAGTATTAATAAATACCTTTTATTTATTTTATTACTACACTGTGTTGTGTCACCTTTATTGGGAGATTGCCGAGGGGAGGGTGGGGGTGCAGTTAGGGAGTCCACCGCAATACCACCATCCTGTGCCGTCCTGTTTTCGACTTGTCGACCAGTACTTTGTGGTGCCGGTTTCACAGTGAAAACCTTTGTGGGATTTCATCGTGGGTTCCTCGTCGGTTGACAGTCAGATGATCTTTGACATTCGGCGGAACAGACTCGGGACACATCGTGCAATAGGGCAGCTAACATTGCAATCCCACCCCCCCCCTGCGGAGACTGGTCTGGGTAAGTTTGGGTAAAACTGCCCAAGGTATTGTCGCACATTTATTGCTCGTGTACACCGGCCTTTAGAATTGGTTGAATCAATAATATCCCACCCATGTTTGTTTCGTAATCATCCGCTGCATTTTCATATATCTAAAAATATAAATCATAATTGCGCTACTGTAATTTTTAACTAGAGTGAATTTGTACTTGGGCAGTAGCTAGTTGGAAATATATCCCTCTTTTAGCCATGAGCTCTTCGTGTGTCCCAATTTCAGCAACACGACCATTAGAAAATGCGGCAATTTTATCGGCATTTCGAATCGTGGAAAGTCGGTGGGCAATGATAATTGTTGTTCTTCCGAGTCTGGCCTAAATCGAATCTTTAATTAAAAACAGAAATTCAAAATTCTTAAAATTTTATTTTTAGGGCACAATACTTTGTCTAGAGCAGCCTGAACTACAGCTTCACTTTCAGAATCTAAGGCAGATGTGGCTTCATCAAGGAGGAGAATTCGAGGATTCTTAATCAATGCCCTAGCTATGGCTACTCTCTGCTTCTGCCCTCCACTAAGTTGGGCTCCTCGTTCTCCAACTAAAGTATCATATTTCTTAAAAGAGTACATTAAAGTATAAATGAAATAATGTCATTGCTTTAACTTTTGAACAGGCATGTAGTTAAGTCTGAATTACCTTTGGTAGTTTCATTATGAAGTTGTGAGCATTAGCTTCTTTGGCGGCCCATTCTACTTCCTCTTGGGTTGCCCCATCCAGTCCATATTTAATATTCTCAGCTATTGAAGTGCCAAACAGAACTGGTTCTTGTCCAACAATACCAATATGATTTCGTAGCCATGCCACGTTAAGGAGACGTATGTCACAACCATCCAATTTCACCTGTAAAGTTTTACAAATTTTACTTGTTTTTAATTACCTATTTAATAATGGGTTCTAACTTACAGCCCCTGCCTGTGGGTCATAGAAACGCTGGAGTAGTTGTATTGTGGTGCTTTTGCCACAACCACTCTCACCTACTATGGCTAATGTCTCACCATTATTGACACGCATATTAAAATTTTCTAGAATCTTGAATAAAACACCAATGTTATGTCTCAATTTACATAAAAATTAATGTAATTTTATATACTTCGACTTCTGGACGACTTGGATAGTTGAAGCTAATTTGTTCAAACTCTATAAGTCCATTTATGCTTTCAGGTTTTAGTCCTTCTTCTGAGCTGCTATCAATAAATGGAGCCTATAGATAATGGTATTTAATAATTTCAACACAATGAACGAAATGCGCTCTATTCTCTTCCCAACAGACCCTATCGATAATACTGTAAATACTAGCTGCTGCTGCTCTCGCCTGAGAAAACGCTTCAATGTAAGGAGCGGTCTGTCCCATATTCATAGCTCCCATAAAGACGCTGAAAAAAACCTTTAAGACCAATAATTATATTATATATGTAATGAACATATTATACATATAAATTACAATAGTAAATGTTGATGGAATGTATTCTCCGCTGATGATCAGACCAATGCCATACCAGAACGCTAGTGCATAAGTGGCATACAAGATGATCCATACAGCCCCTGCACTGAATGCTGTCAACATTCCTCTTTTTATACCAGCGATTTTTGCTGCCTCTAGGTTGGAATCATATCTGTTGCAAAGCACATTTTAAAATATTTTAATACAAGTCTCTAACTGTCATGGTGAAGGGTAACCTTTTTGATTTTATTTCTTCGCCACCAAAAGCTACAACTGTCCTAATAGCTGCAAGAGACTCTTCGGCAATGGCTCCGGCTGTTGCATAGGCTTGCATCTGCTTTTCTGAAAAATTCGCTTGTATTTTGCTCATAATACCCAAGATGATGACCATGACTGGGACAACAGCTAACATAACTAGAGTCAGTTTCCATCCATGAATAAATGCATTAATGATGCTGAGCACAAATATGGATAGAAAGAAATTGAACATTCCAACTTTTTCTCCAATGCCATCTTGTAGTTTAGTGATGTCACTATAAGAGCAAAATGAATCAAATATAGAAAAATGTTAACATTGACTAAAGGTTATTTCTGACTCTGCTGTCCTGCTGGCGAACTCTCCTGATTCATGGGTGTCGTACCACCCAATATCCTGTCGAAGAACTGCGTACAAAAAGTAATTTCGAACACGGAACACTTGGCGTTCTGCAGCTGCGTTGAGACATGCAACCATGACGTAACTGAGTACAAATTGTACACATGCTATGATGGATAGACCAACACCAAACTTTTGTATTTCCGTAAAGAACTCATCGCCAGTCATTTTGTTACTGCATTACAAAATAAATTATCATTTTAGAGTCTCAATTGTCGACTGTTCAAAATGATGGATGTAATGGAATATAATGAAAATAATTATTATTAATTGCCAATTATCAGATTATAATGAGGAAGCATACGAGCAAATAGGACTGACGAGAGAAATAACTGATCGTCTAGGAATATAAAGTAAGATGGAAGACCCATGTGAAACAATCAGTCCAGGAGCGATCCTGGCTCGTTTTTTTGTGGAGTGGCACGGAACTTTGTCGTCCCTCTGTACAGTGTACAGAGTGTTGACCTAGTTCCACGCAGCTGATTTCTCCCTTTAAAGCAACAAGGATACCAATATTGTTGCTTGGTTCACACCTTGCTGGGGCCTGGGTTCTTTCCTCTGAGTCCCACCCCAATCAGGGGCGGATTTACCAATAGGAAAAGTAGGCAGCTGTCTAGGGTGGAAAATTTGGGGAGTGGCAAATTAATATAAAATGTTTTTTTTTTAAATTTGATTTGAATACAGAAAAAATTATCACAAAACAATGAAGTGCATATAATAACTTAGTAGGCAACCTAGGCCTGAGCAGAAGTACAGGTAGGGAAGGCGATACAGATTAAAGTATCCTGTGCCCTCATGAGAAGGGGTCAGGCTGAACCTCCTGAAGTTGAAGCTATTTTGAAAAATATTACTTCAACAATTTAAGTATGAAGTGCAGTCTAGACATAATGTTCTGTTCCCCCTGAACCCCCTGAACCCCTGAACAGGAAGTTTTTTTTTTTAAGTTTTCCATGCACAGGCAAAATGTGTTTAAAAAAAGTTGCAGCTCAGGGGTGTCCACATGCACAGTTTTTAGCACCGTTTTCACCACTCAGTTCTGCATATCGAAATTGACTCCATGAACACTGTCTCAGCACCAAAATCAAAGAAATTTAAGGCTGTATCGATCATACTTTTTAATACCGAACCAATACCGAACCGATTATACAAAAAAAAATCGGTATGCCAATCGATTTAACCTAGCCGATCATGCCGATATTCACTACTCATTTTGGCTGCTTGTGTCAGCCAAGATAGAAGTGGTTCGCACAAGAACTTATAGAAAAAGAGTTAAATTATAATTTTAGAGTTTACAAAGCAATGGTAAGACAACAATTTTCTTTTAAAGCTGAATTAGTGATGGAGTTTGTAATAAATTGATTGACCCTCCACCACCGCTGTTTTATCGGCGAGCAAACCTAATTGTTGAGTGCGTATTCCAACTAAGTACAGCGATTTCTTCAAGCAAAAAATACTGTGCTAAAAAAATAGGAACCACTGGTATACAGTATATAACAACATGTACTCAATTTCATATTGACTCATTAAATTATTTTGAAATAATAAAATAACCATTTATCTTCTACTCGCTGTTATACTTTCAGTTTTTTCTTAATCTTGTTAAGAAAAACCTATGTACGCTCTTAAATGTAGACTTGATCTACTATCACTCAAAATCGTTTTTAAACATTCATGGAACATTAAAAAACGAGGGTTGGTTTATACTGTTTTGTGAATTACAAGCAAAATTGTAGACTAAATTAATACTTACTTAACTGTGTAATTTAAGAAATCTGTAGATGTTCTGTTGGTCATGTTGAAACATTTGGATATGACATCCACTTCCTGTGCGCCATATCGGATCAGTGTATCTGTTAAATCTCCAAAAAGGATCGTCATAGCCGGTATGCAAGCCCCTGACACCCATGAAACTAACAGACCAAAGAATAACATGACCCATTCTACGCCTTGTGCAAAACGGAACTAACAATTACAGAACATGAAGAATGCCATAGGCGTACGTTAGAAATAATAAAAGAGATACTCATAATTTGAATTGGCTACCAAATTTAGCATGCTGGCCGCGTTCCCTTCACCAATGCTGTCATCTTCCCTGTAAGAAAAAAGTTTTCATATTTTTGGAACGGTCCTACTATAGGGACTCCTCGCTATTTAGTTGTTGGAACTTGGAGAGATCTGAGAGATCTCTCCGAGCAAAGTGTGAATGTGAAATTCTTTTTCGTTGGAAACGCCAAACACGCATGTGAAAATTAGAATTCCCATTAACGTTTACAGTGGCGTAGCTATGACTTGGTTGCGCTACCCCACTACTTAAAATTTTGCGCCCCTCTCCCCACTTCAAACTTTGCGCTCTTTTTACCTCCCCCTCCACTTAGCCCTCATAATGGTTTGGGTGCTATTTTCATTAACGGCGGAACAACAGTAGGAACAGTCGGAAGGTTAGGTTTAGTAAAATGAACCTTGTCGCAGAGGGTCTGGTGGCGCAGCCCCCCCCCCATTTCTTAAAGAGTTATTAAATCAAAGTTATCCACCATTCCGACCATTCCTACCATTGAACAAATTGGGGAACAGTCTGAACAATGAACTAATTTGATTTTATAATTCTTAAAAAAATCGGTGTCTGCGCCCCCCAAGACCCCCTGCAACACCTTAATTTTACTAAACCTAACCTTCCGGCTGTTCCTACTATTTTTCCGACTATTCGTGCCGTTGTTCCGGCCGTTCCGTCGTTCATCAAAATAGCACCCTCCAAAAAATTTCTATGTACAATATTTGTGGTGCCTATTGATCTCTATAAATTTTTACTGTTGCAACTATATGTAGTTTTTAAAAGTAAATACCAGTGTATAATATTGTGACGGACCTTTTTCCACTAGTAGAATCTGCTTTTTTTAAAGGGATATGAGCGAGTTCACACTCGTATTAATAGTGAGTGGCTAGGTCACTAATTCTACTGGCCCGGGAGGACTAGACCAATATAACGTCTATTCTGTGTCCTCACTAGTCTCTGGCTAAAGACTTTCACAGTCTTGAGGATAATTAGCCTCTGTATTTCTCGGACTTGCGTCCGTAAATTTGCCCTGAAAATAGTGTGAAATATACTTACTAGTTGTGAAATATACTTTAAAGTAATGATGAAAGGCGCGTTGGCGAAAATAATCCAACACAAAAAGAAAGAAAACACCACTGGTTTTAAGTTAAAAGTAAAAATGGAAGTTTTATTCCACGTATAAAGATTGAAAATCGAACTGGTTTGAACAGAACACATAATAATAGTAACTTTTAGAAAAATAAACATAACCTAGCAAAACTTGGGCATAGGTTCGGTCTTTTGAAAATCGCTCCTAAATAGAAAAATACAACTATATATATATATACCCTGAGAAATCCAGAAATCAGATTCTCAGGGCACAAACTTCAATTTAGATCAATTAAGCTTTTTGGCCAAACAGACCAATCAACCAATTGATCTCTTTGGCCAAAAGCCCTGACTCATCTTCTGTTATCACATAAGTGTGATAACAGAAGATAAGTCAATGCATCCAAGTGAAAGTTAAAAAGAAAAAGAGGGGAAATTGAAAGGTCAACAGTAAATATAGAATCTGGGTCACTTGGTGCGAAAAGTACCAAAAGTACCGAGTGGCCCAGAAGCTAAACAAGATACAGGGTGACGTTTACTTTAGAAAACCCGAAAAACGAAAGAGCGCTGAAAAAAATAAAGCGGCGGGCACCAAACACCTCACTCCCCCGACTAACCGGGAAGTACCTTACTTCTCAAGAAAATCCTTTAAATCATAACCCCCACTAGATCACAATTAGAAGACCCAGGGAATATCACAGGTATATCAAAACAATTCTAAAATAAAATTTGATTATTATATCACAGGTTTTGAACAATACAAAATACAAACTTTCTAGAACAATAAATTGATTATACAACGGACTAGACAATTTAAATAAAATCATCGCACCAACTGGTCCAGTGATGACTCTGCTCTTTGTAAATGGCTTCTTACGGCTCCGATGACAGGTGGCCTCGTCGATCCCTCCGACCAAACTCCGCTTCGGTGGTTGTCTCGTACAACCTCTCCAAGGTCTCCAGCGGGACGACAGTCGAAGGCTCCAGCGTGGACAGGACAGTTGCCTCGACGAAGTCCAGCATCCTGGTGGCAGAGTAGTGCCTCTTGATGGCTCTCGGTGAAACATGACGAAACCTTTGGTCGTGGGTCCTGTCAGGAAATATGGTGGCCAACATCGTCTCAGCTATCAGTTCCAGGGTCCAGGTGTGGGATTGCTCCCGTGGTCCAGGGTGGATCAGTTGGATGGTGCTTGGATCATCGCTGTTGTGAAGCGCGACGATGGCAGGATACTCTATTGTCTCCAATACACGACCGTGGTCCAGAGGATATCTCTCCTGGGCCGGGGTCGTTTACTTGAAATTTCCCTCCGACTACCAAAGATTCCAAGGTAGTGGAGCACATGTCGTTCTCCATGCCTAGAGAAGGAAACCAAACCATTATTTAAGAGACGTAACTGGCGTTCCGGTTCCTCCTCTGGTGTCTTCTTTGCCGGCAATGGGGACTTAGACTTAGCGACTGGTTTAGGGATTGCTCCCTTTGAAGATGCTTCTACTGGATGTCCAGGGTGACCTCTGCATTTCAAAATTGCTCATTGCGACGAGCTCTTCTGCGGGCAACGACTACTTGACTTTTCGATTGTCTTGTTTCCTGCGGTGGTCTGTCTTCGGGTGGTGATTGACAGTCAAAGTGGATCTCTCTCCTCTTGTTCCCCTCCCTTACGACAGTTACTGTCGAGCGTGGCCTGCAAGGAACAACTGACGATAAAAGCGAAGACGATACTTTCCTTGGTGGTGACAGGATGGAAATCGGCCCCGGCAGCACCAACTTCTTTGTTAACTCTGGCCAATATCCCGTAATGGTGGGCTCATCCACGGTGGCCCAACTGTTGGCAGGAGAGGCATCACGGACTGGCTTCTTGATTTTAGATAGTGCAGTGCCGACTTTGGGGACTTCTATCGGTTTTTGTCCCCTCTTCACGCACTCTTCGTTCTGATGGGCTATCCACTCTTGCATGGCCCTCTTGTCGGCATTCTTTCCTCCTCGGGTGTGGCCTCAGCAATTCGAGGAATACAATTCCACTGATACTCTTCCTTCGCCATCACTGCCGGGTGGCGTGTCCATCTCTTCAGAGGGCACGGGAATTGCTGCAATGGGTCCCGGGCTGGTCCCATGTAGATGTCCGGTTCTGGATCACCTAACTGAAGTGGTGGAGATCTCATTAGTGGGATGAAATGATTGATTAACTCATCTTCCGATTCGGGGCTCTTTGCTTCTTGAAAGAGTTGGCCGAATAGTTCCTGTTTTTGTTAGAAGTCAAGGCATTGCTGCCCGAAGGCTTTTCAGCCGCGATGGCTGCATTGGTCTTTTGGGTGGCGTCCTCGATTTCCATCACATCATCGTCGTGTCCTTCCCCGAATAAGGCAGTGAAGTTGAACGAATCCTCACTACTTGATGATTTTGATCCAAATGAACGCGGCAACTTTTCAAAAATAAACTTCTTATTGCATGACGCACTTGAAAATTGCGAAACTTTTCCTTTGCGTCCTTCTCTTGCAGAAGTAAATTTGAAACTGGCGTCCAAAATGGCGGGGGCGTTCCCACGTGGTTCTGAGGGGTTGCCAAGCCTAATTTCCGGGTCAGAAGAGGCGGAGCTATCACCAACTTCCGGTTTCTCTTTTTTTCCTCTTCTCTCGATTCCTCTCACCAGGCAGCACTGCGCAAGGCGAAAAAATTCGAATTTCTGCATCGTACGATGCTTTTTCTTGACTTTCTGGGCCTAATTTGACTGTTTTAATGCCAAATTTCGCCCATCTCGGTGGCAAATTGGTATTTGCAGAATCTTTCTTCTCTCCACCACGTGTTTGCACATGGGAAACAATTGAACTTTCTACAGGAGCAGTTTTCTTCGGTCTCCCACATTTTCTCTTATTTTGTTCCAATGGTATCTCTGGAATTTCTTCTTTTTCAGAAGTATCTTAATGAGGTTCTTGGCTGGCATCAAGGATAACTTCTTCATTATGAACTTCAGCAGTATCCTCAACAGGTAAGTCATCGTCTGCCTCATGGATTCCATCTTTCTCAGCGTTGGATTCTTCTTCGGTGCTGGCAGCTTCTTTGATATCATCAGGTAAGTTCGGTTGAGCAGCCCTCAGGTCATTGGCCTCGAAATAGGGTCTCATTTGCTGAACGTTGACAGTGCATCTCATAATCAGACCAGATCGAGTAACTCACTTGATCTCGTAGACTAAGTTGGTTATCTTCTTCGTGACAATGCAGCGCTCTTTGTATGGCCAGATAAGTTTCTGAGCTATTCCTGGCTTTAGCACCCGATCTCTGATCAACACTTTCTGACCCGGCTTATAGTCTAGAATCATGCAATGCTTCTGATCGTAATTTTTCTTCTGCACCTCCTGAGCAGCTTCAATGTTTTTTCTAGCAGCATCCAAGGCTGGATCGGACTGCTCTGTTTCGTCTGTTACGGGTGGTGGCATGATAGGAGCACATGACATAATGTTGTCCGTGGTCCTGGGCTCGTGTCCGAACATCAATCGATATGGTGAAAATTTCATAGAGTTATGCTCTACAAGATTGTAGGCCATAACTGCTTCACCTAATTTCTTTTTCCCGTGGGTGTGCTGCTGAAGAACATCCAAGTGACATTTCACCACCTCCATTATGGTGTGATTTGTTCTTTCTGCCAACCCATCAGCTTGAGGATGGTAGGCAGTTGTGGCGGCATGCTGGATTGCATAGGACTTAAAAAACGCTTGAGTCTCATTACTCAAGAATTGGGGCCCTTGATCAGTGATAATCTTCTGAGGAACTCCAAACTCATTCACAATTTTATCCTTGACAAAGGCAATTGCTGCCTTAGCGGTTGCTCTTGCCACTGCCTTGGCGATGTAATACTTCGTCGTATAGTCCACTGCAATTAGAATATGTTGGACTTTTCCAACTGATTTTGGAAGAGGACAAACATAGTCCATTCCCCAACATTCTGTCAGTTTTCCCACAAAGATTGGCTGAAGCAATCCAGGTACTTTTTGATGCGACAATTTTCTTCGTTGACAGATGTGTCATGACCTGACATAGGCGGCGACATCTGCTTTCATTGTCTTCCAATAGAATCTCTTCTGGATTCTCTTCATAGTCTTGGTGAATCCGAAATCTCCGGCCTCAGGCACATCATGGAGCATCTCAAGAATCCCAATTCTCAGTTGTCGGGGCACAGTACACGTTAGTATTGGCACGGTGTCTTCGCATTTCATGTGGTATAAAATGCCATCCACTATCGCAAATTTCTTGTGATAGGGTTGCAGTTGGTCCTTTTGGAGTGATTTTTTGATGAGGAGAAGTTCTTCATCAAAGGATTGCTCCCGTTTCCACTGGAAATTGTTGTAGACAGTAAATATGTGAAGGTCTTCGAGAGCTTCTCATTCTTCTGCTTCCAACTAGCAGGAACATTGCTCTCGTAACGTGAGACATAGTTGGCGTCCACGTGCATTTTACCTTTCTTGTAAACTAATTCACAATCGTACGGATGTAGTTTCATCTGCCATTTACCTAATCGGCCATCAAGATTCTGTGCTGTTTTCAAATAGCACAGGGCCTTATGATCGGTAAACACTTTGAATTTTTGATTAAAAATGTACGGTCTGGCTTTCTCTATGCCATATACGATTGCAAGACACTCTTTCAGTCATTCCGTAGTTTCGTTCTACTCCCTGGACTTTTCGGCTGTAGTATCTTAGAACTCTAGGTTTCCTCTCATTTTTCGCATACTGGTAATTACAAGCATCAGTGTGCAAGGCAATTTCTGCCTCCGGATCAAACAAAGTTAGAATCAGATTGGAACAAAAAGCCTTCTTCAGTGGCCTCGCAGTTGTCAGT
Source organism: Brachycybe producta (assembly GCA_036925085.1). NCBI lineage: Eukaryota > Metazoa > Arthropoda > Diplopoda > Playtdesmida > Andrognathidae > Brachycybe > Brachycybe producta. The sequence goes on along the minus strand of JAUPFP010000010.1, from coordinate 5,215,349 downwards.
CCACTTGAAGTCCAGGTCCTTCTTGATGAGGGCTTGTATAGGTCTGGTGATTTTGGATTAATTTTCGATGAAACGGTTGTAATATCCGGTCATCCCAAGGAAGCTTCTGATGTCAGTCACGTTTTTTGGTGCAGGAAATCTTTGAATGGTATTCACTTTTTCTTCATCAAGTCGAATACCAAGGGCACAGATCTTGTGTTCAAGGTAGTTCATCTCATCTTCTGCAAAGAAACACTTGCTTGGCTGAAGGCTTAGGTTGGCATTCCGGATGAGCACCAAGATACCTTTTAATCTCTTCAAAAACTTTTCGAAGTCCTTCGCGAAGATGACAATGTCATCCAAGTAGACTAGGCTGGTCTCCCATTTGTGGCCTGCCAGCAATAACTCAAGAGCACGCTGCATTGTTGCAGGTGCGTTCATCAACCCAAATGGCATCCTATTCAATACGTAGAGGCCATTGGTGCATACAAAAGCCGTTTTTTCTCAATCTCTTTCTTCCACAGGGAATTGCCAGTAACCTGATATGAAATCCAAGGTTGCAAATATCGTGGCTCCAGAAAGGGAGTCGAAAGCATCATCTATCCGTGGTAATGGATAGTGGTCAAGTTTGGTCTGAGCATTTAGTTTACTATAATCGATACAAAATCAATGTTGGCCATTCTTCTTCTTGACAATCACCACTGGACTTGCGTACGGACTTTTGGAAGGGCTAACGATGCCGGCGTCCAACATATGCAGTGTGGTCTTGATGATCTCTCTTTGAGCAGGTGAAGTATGCCGGAGTGGTTTTCAAACCGGCGGGTTTTCTCCCGTGTCAATCACGTGTTTTGCCAGATTTGTTTCTTTCAAGTCGAAGGTCTTGAAGGCGAAAGTTCAAATTGCCATTTGCTCTTCTTTTGGACGATTCAGGTTGACATTAAGACTGTCTTGAAACTTGACATAGTCTTTAACTGTCACTTGGTCACTTTGAGCTTCAATCTTGTAAATCGATTGACCTACAGGCACATCAAGAGCTGTAACGGCATCCTCGATCTCTGCGATCGTCTCTCTGGCTTCGAGGTGAATAACCTTGTGGCAACCTGGTTTGCACAATCAAAATTTTTTGATTGAGCAGATGAACTCCCTATGGTAGTCTGCCTGACAGCATGCAGTAGGCTGTTGGGTCGGACGCCATTTTGGTACCAGCAGACCTCTCACCATTGAGTTCAATGGGTGAGAGGTCAGAAGTGACCACTGTCCTATCCAGGTGGAGTTGCCTGGAGGTCTTATATATTCTGGTCAGCCACTAAGTCTGGGCAGTGTGTTGTAGGTAAGTGACTAGAAGACATCATCAATGCTGGAGGCCAAGATGGCTTCCATTGTGTTTTTGTTTGCTTTGGTTTGCCTTTTGGCCTGATGGCTTTGTGTTTTTTTCATGGGGGTTTGGCTGGTGGAAAGCACCAGCCAAGTTGTCTGGGGAAAGAACCGCTGCTTTTATTTTGCATCTCATTATTCTGTAAGTGTGAAGTAATTGATACCACTGCTTTTAAACTGTGAGTTGAACAAACAACCTTTTTATTTTACTTAAAACATGTCATGTCATTCATTGGGGAGTTACCGTGGGGAGGGGGAATCTGTGGGGATTTTACCATCCTGCAACAGTCATTTATCGGCTGGTAACTTACGTCGGCTCGTGGTGGAAGAGGTTCCACCGCGTTGTGTTGGCGGATCGTATATCGTGTCTGGCGAGGGAGACTCCAGTAGGGTCGATGTTACCCTGTTCAATCATGGAGAGGGCTGCTACGCATACTATCCCGTCCCTGTGTGGAGTCTGTGGCTAGGTAAGTTTTCATGAAAGTTCTTTGGAAGGATCGAATGTTACCCGAGGTATTGTGACGGACCAGCTGGGTCATTACAACCTCTCCAGATGGATTGAAAATTTGAATTTGAAGGATAGATCTGTCTTTTCCTTCAATGATCCCAGGAGAAACTTTGATTCCTCTCTGCTGGAATGTGCTTTTGCACGAGTCAATGAACTGTAGACTACCTTCTTGTAGGTCCTCAGGAGCGTTGACCTCGACGATTGCAACTTTCTTAGGATCCAGCATGAGATTCTGGACCAGACATAACTTATCTGGCCCCTTATTCAGGAGTTTCTCTTGTAGATTTTCCTCTTCTTTATCTTTAAGATTTTGAATAAATCTTCTGCGCTTTGGTTCTTCTGGAGAGTGTCCGGTAACAGTTCCTCTCCAAAATATATATTTTTGTTCGTGTCAAGTGTAACACCCTGTAAATCGTGATCCTGCCAAAACCATAGCCCAGGGGATAAACAACTCTCAACTGTCCCTCCCTCCTTTCTGACTCATGCCCAAGCGGCGGATTGATACATAAAGGACCATGGTCACTTGGACCTGGTTACACCTCGCAGGTGTACACAGGTCCAAGGTATAATAGGACCGTGTTCCTCTTTGTTCCTCAGTTTTGTCCTTTGCCTGTATTACGAGATCTTTATCCGAATCATGGGCCTGAGGACGCACCGTTAGTATTATTAATATTCACCCTTGTATTCTGTACTTCTTACAAGGAATGAATAAAAGTGTTGTAACAAGAAGTAGCGTTGTCTCTATGTCTTTATGTAAATAACTTCTCTTCAAAGGCCGGAGGTTTCATAGGGCAGGAGCTATACGATTCTCAGCAGCTACAACATCTTCTCTTGTCGGTATACCGATGGAGAAGATGTATATCAGCATCAACCGGAAGAGAGAGAGATGGCCGCCACTCTCCTGCATCGATTTCACCCCCATGCAGAAGGTGGAGGAGCTGGGCATAGCTCCATCTGCCTTCTCCGACCTGTAAACAGAAGCCGTCCTTTGTCCTAAGTCTCGTGACTGTGCCTCACGAGGCTTCGTCCGTCCTTTCTATGTTGGAACCACGTATGGAGACCCTCGATAGCGTCAAAGTCAACCGCGTGGCGCCTATTGTAAAACCGCGTATGGAGACCCTCGATCACGTCAAAGTCAACCGCGTGGCGTCATTTGTGTTGGAACCACGTGTGGAGACCCTCGATCACGTCAAAGTCGACCACGTGGTGCCTTTTGTAAAACCGCGTATGGAGGCCCTCGATCACGTCAAAGCCAACCGCGCGGCGTCCTTTGTGTTGGAGACACGTATGGAGGCCCTCGATCACGTCAAAGCCAACCGCGTGGCTCCGTTTTTTGTGGAATCGTGTGTTGAGAGAGACTCGTGGCTACACACACCACGTGTCGACCGCGCGATTCTGTGTCCTGTCTTAGAGACACATGTTAAAGGAACTGCTGCATCGACATCCATTGAGCACGTGGGCAACACCTTGGTAGTAGTTCTTTGACACATGTGTTTCCGTCCATGTTTTTTGTGTTTTATGTTTTCATTACCATCATCCACTGTTACCTTCATTCTTCTTTAATTTCAGAAGTGAAACCCACTCGACCCTCCTCCGTATCATTGGTTGGTGTGTGGGCAACACTTCAACACAAATTCTTTTTACTCTCTGAGAGGAGTTTGCTTAGGCAAATAAATCTCATCTACTTATATATTCACCTATTAATAGGCTTTTAAAGGACGTGTGTCTTTTTTTAAAATGTCCTATTATCTTCATTCTTCATCTTTAATTTTCTAGCAAGTTTTCTTCCTAACTTTGCATCATTGTTAGGGGGCTTACGAGCTTAAACACACTTTTTTCTAGCCACGTGGGACTTTCTTGTCCCCCCCTTTTCTTTGTTCTTTGTCTTTTTCATTGTGTTTCCCTTGGGACCCTGTATGTCCCAAGTCATGTTCTTCAATTTCTTCTTCATCATCACCTCAATGTATCATCACATGAACTTTCTCCATTGGACAGCACTGAAGCCCGGCTGGATCGACCGGACACCCTTCAAAAAGTGCCAACGGAGCGGTTTTTCGCTCCATGTGACTCATTGTTGTACCTTCTCTCATCTTTTTGTGTTCTCTTCTTATTTCTTCTCTTCCAGAGGGTTGCACTCACGCGCCTTCTGGTGGAGTTCCTCTTGTTAGAGAAAACTTCTCTTTTCTTTGAATTTTCTCTCTTTTTGTGTTCTTTCTCCTGGCCACCATAAAAACGTGCCCCGGAGGAGTTCTTCAAGCCATCAATTTTTGGACATTGCAATAAACTGAAACGGAAGTGGCCACCACAGCGCCACCTACGGTCCTCTTCATTCTACTCAATATAGTCCCTCACTGGGCACTGACTCTGTCTTTTCTATCCAGAGCCATCCAGCAGTGAGGACACAAAATTTCTACAGTCTGAACATTTCTTCTGGTTCACCAAGCATTAAGCTTGTTGAACACACTTCCATTTCTACACTGATTTACTTTTATTTTAATAAATCTAAATTAAAACTTTTGACGTGCGGTAGCCGCACCTAAGTTTTATACTTTTAAAGTAAATCAGCTTTCTTTTCTTGCTTCTTTGGAGAGTTCAGCCATCTTGAACTTCTCCTTTGTTTGTTCTTTGTTAGAAAGTTCAATCATCTTGAACTTTCGTTTCTTTGTGTGTTCTCTACACACACATTCTCCATTCTTGTTTTCAAGTGAAACTAAAAGTGCGGGCACCGAGCTCTAGCTTTACTCTTCGTATTGCTTGCCTCTTCTTCAGGCAACTGCAATACACTTTCATTTCAAATTCACTTCTGCAGTGCAATATCGATTGGGTGGTGTACCACGCTCGAGATTGTATTGTACATCTGCTGTTTCTTCTTTGAGACTTTTGGGGATTCTTATAACCTCCACGTGGTCGCCAAATACCACGTGTCGAGAGAGATCTTACCAAAATTGACACTCAATAAAGAATTTACAGACACACTGTACCAGTTGGGATTGTCACACCCAACTGAAGAACAACACTAACATCCACACAGCCACTCAAACAACGATACCATCTTTAATAAACGTAGGTAAAACTATCGTTACTCAGTGTATAATGGTACAATAGTGTCGGTTGCCGACGAAAAGACTGCGATCTACAGCGAGATCAACGGCCAAGCCTACAGAACACCGACTTACACTAATCACAACGTGTTGCACGAGCCTTAACATAATGGACGCTCACCCACAACTAACTGGGGCCACCCGGAGGGCTCTTCTGCACTCCAGGGGCGGCACATATCCATCAGCCTTATGGAGGGCCCATGCAACATCACAAACATACGGTACACAATACGCCGCATCATCACGTGTGGCTGTCCCACTCGGACCCACCATGGATCCAGTCATCCAACCTGGTACCTGGTGGGTGCCACAAAGTGGCGGCACCCAAAGTAATGATGTGCATCCACAGTCTACGCAGCGCACGGCTCGGTCCACAGACAATAGCACATTACGACGCCTAATGTCGTCCGCATATTACTCCAGGCACCAACAGGAGCGACCTCCGCTACTACCAAATCCACTGGCCACACAGTCGTGTGATGGTTGTAAACTCAACACCATCATGCATCAACTTAATGAACTAAAAGTACAGATCACTCATATGATGATTATTTACAATGGCACCCAACCGCCGCCTGCGCCACCACTACCGACTACATGTACTACAACACCACAATATCGCCAATATCGTAGCGGATCAGACAACTCTTCGCCGTACGCTGTCGGGCACCGAGAGCCGTACGAGCCCCGCTACGATCCATACTACAGACGACATGCACCAGGTCCATATATGATACCTGAAGAGCGTGCGTACTATGTACCGCACTATACAAACTACGAGCGTACAGAACATCAGTACGCGTACCCGACCTACGATCTCACATGGGACGCCTCCGATACGGACCACAGTAGTGTGGTCACTGTACCTGACATGCCACTGAGACAACCAATTATGACAGAGCACCGGCCGGCAAGCCAATCATGATGGTCGACCACATCCCGGAATTAACATGGGGAATGGACGACCTAACTACCTGGCATGGCACCCTTGAGGTCATTAACCTCGCCACCGCCGCCTTGGGTTGCACCGCCAATGAGGTGGTCGCCATCTTGGCTCCAGGTGGCAGGACTTCACTCCAAGGGCGCCCTTGCTGCCGCCGGATGCTGAAAGACCTATATAGACAATTGAAGAATACTTGCATGCCGCAAGAGATCGGAGACCATAGTGTCAGTGATGACAGTCTGAAAATCACTGTCACTATCAATGGCAAAGAGGTCCGCATGCTCGTAGACACCGGAGCTCATGGTAGCGTAGTATCCGAGGCACTTGCAAAGCGGCTCCAACTCAACATCAAGCCTATGGCTCACCCTCCGAGGATCGAGGGAGTTGGAGGGAATACCATCGCCGTGGCAGGGCAAGTCTCCGCTACTGTGGAAATTGCCAAACAATCTGCCACGGGCCGCCTGCTGGTTATCAATGGATCTAGGATCCTCACAGATCAGGATCTTTTCGTGGTCTCTCCTGACGAGAAGCTATGAGCCTTGAGGGGGGGTCTGGGTGGCCCCCGGCATTATGCAAGGCCGTAACAGCAATAGCTTCCTAGTCGAGGTCCTGAATACCACTATGGGGCCATTGACCCTGGCCTCTGGCGAAGTGATAGCCCAAGTACAAAAAGACTACTGCTTCGAAACGGTTGAAGTAAAGCCCACTTCAAACGCTGACCCGATCATGACAAAAGAGTCAGGCGCTAAATTCGATGAAGCAATGCAACTCGGGCCTCGATTACGTAATGGCCAGAGGCGCATTCTGATGGATCTTTTGAGATCCTATCGAGACGTCTTCGCATTAGAAACGTCAGAACTTGGATGTACCAACCTCACGGAACATCGAATCGACACTGGCGATCATGCACCCGTACGGGAACCCCTCCGAAGATGTGGCCCCAAGCAGCGGGAGATCATCCGGAAGACAGTGGATAAAATGCTCAAAACCGGAGTAGCCAGCGAATCCAAGTCTCCTTACGCTTCAGCAGTAGTCCTGGTGAAGAAGAAGGATGGACAATGGCGTTTCTGCGTCGACTATAGACGCCTGAACGATATTACCGAACCCGACAATTACCCACTACCCCGAATCGATGATGCTTTAGACTCGCTTCGTGGGTCGAGAACCTTCGCGACCCTCGACATGATCTCCGGCTATTGGCAATTTGAGGTCGCCAAAGAGGATAGGGAGAAGACCGCGTTCATCACACCCGGTGGGCTGTTCGAATTCAATCGGATGCCCTTCGGTCTGCATAACGCTCCTGCTACTATGCTGTGTGCCCTGGATATCCTTTTGGCTGGCCACAAATGGGAGACCTGCCTCGCCTACCTAGACGACATCATCGTATTCGGCGCGACATTCAAACAATTTATGAAAAGGTTGGACTGCATCCTAGGACTCCTAAGAGAGGCGGGGTTGAAGCTTCACCCCGAAAAGAGCTTCTTCGGCTACGATAAAGTCCTCTACCTGAGACACATCATCTCCAAGGAAGGGGTGCGTCCAGACCCGAGAAAGGTGGTTGCCATCTCCGACTTAGCGGCGCCTACTAATGTCAAGGAGGTGAAGCGATTTTTGGGCATGGCCGGTTTTTACCGGCGATTCATTGTAAACTTTGCCCACATCGCTAAACCACTCACGGATATGACTAAAAAGGGGCTGCCCTTTTTATGGACGATTGACAGAGAAGCAGCCTTCACTTTGTTAAAGACTAAACTTGTCACCGTGCCAATATTGGCCATTTACGACCCAGATGCCGAAATCAAAATGCACACCGACGCTTCTGCTTATGGCATCGGAGCTATCCTCTATCAACAGTCACCATCTAAGGAACTGCAGATCCTGGGTGGTGTCTCTCGAGTGCTCCAAGATGCCGAATTAAACTATACAACCACGGATAAAGAGTGCTTCGCAGTGGTGTACGGCATCGTCAAGTTTAGACCTTACCTCTTTAACAAAGCCTTTGTCATCGTCACCAACCATCATGCACTGTGCTACTTAAAGACCGCACAGCGACTCCAAGGACGCCTGGGCCACTGGCAGCTACTGCTCCAGGAATACGACTACACTGTAGTCTACAAGGCCGGCATCACTCACATGGATGCGGACTGCATTTTACGGAGTCCGGTGGACGTTCCTGAAGACTGGAACCTGCAGGCTACCCCAGATGACCTTGACGACAGCGTGGTTTATGCAGTCACATTGCGTTGGGATTGGTCGGTTGAACAAGAAAGAGACCCAAACGTGACACACATTAAGGCCGAACTTCGCAACAATCCGAGTACCGAGCTTCACCATACCTATGTCATCATAGACGAGGTTTTGTGTGCCCTTGTATACCAGGGCAGCATCACACCCAAGCTCGTGACAGTGGTGCCCAAACATCTGGTACCCGAAGTTCTGAGACTTTTACACGATAGTCCGGAAGCCGGACATTTCGGCCAGGATAAGACATTGGAAAAGGTGTGCCAACGGTTCTTTTGGCCAACCTGGAAGCAAGATACCATCGAGTATGTGCGCACGTGCAAGATATGCCAGAAGTGCAAGACACCACAATCCAAGTTGCCCGGGTTCCTCCATGAAATGGAAATTGGAGACCCAGGTGAATGCTGGGGAATCGACTACATCTGTCCCCTGCCAAAATCCCTGGGTGGTGTCAAACACATCATCTTGGCGGTGGATTATGCCACCAGATTCTGCTTCGCACGAGCTGTGCACAGCCAGTCGGCCAAAACAACTAAGAATTTCCTCCAAGATACAATCGTGTATCTTATCGGGATGCCCAGGAGGATAATCACCGACCGAGGGACACCTTTTACAGCTAAAGACACACAAGCGCTGTGTGACGAGCTGGGAATAAAGCACGCCACCACGACAGCGTACTTTCCACAAGGAGACGGTCTTGCGGAAAGGACCAACAAAACTATAATGCAGACCGTCAAGAGACTTCTGACACCTGAAAAAGGACAGCGGGATTGGTATTTTCATCTCCAAGCCGCCACCTTCGCTTACAATACCGCGACCCATACGTCAACGAAGTTCTCGCCATACCGCTTAATGTTTGGAAGACAGGTCCGACTACGAATCGACAATCGGGCACCTCTCCTACCAAAGGTTATAGATTCAAATCCTGCAGCACCTTCTGTGGTTGCCATGGAAGAGGTCGAAATCGCAAGGGCAATCTGCACGAGGCCCATTTGCGACAGAAGAAGTACTACGACGCAAGATGAAAGACTCCACACACGTATAAAATCGGAGACCCAGTACTCGTTCGAGATCAATGCATCGTGCCTGATGAGACCAAGAAGCTACGTTACTCGTACAGGGATGGTTACACAGTAACCAAAATCATCAGCGACACGGTGCTCGAGCTGGAGCACGAAGATACGTTTGGAAGATTGATTCGAGACACGGTGAACATCGTACATATCAAGCCAAAACAACTGAGGACAGTTGTTCAAGGGTTGGAGGGGGAAGACAAATCCAGCTCCCCACAACAAGAGGAACCTACCTCCTCACCACAATAAACCAAACATCAACAACCCATACAACCTAAATTTTTTTCGTTTGGTTGTTTATATCATCACATTGGTCACTTGCTGATGCACACCAATGTAAACAAACGACAACGTGTGTGACCACAAGCATTCACACACCCCTGCTCACATTTAACCACTCGAATCTGATTCCAATGGGGGAAACTTTCATACACTGCGTTTGGGGACCAGGTTGTCTGACAACGATAACAAACAATAGTAGAAGAACGGCGTTTAATACTCAGAATCCGACACCCCGCGAACCTCCAATAATAAACAAATTGGGTGGCTTATTGGAGTTCCAGCTAGCTTCGTGGAATTATACGAATTCCACGGTACCCTGGAATTTCACACCTCAATGGGGAAGTCGGAAAACACACAAGTATATAGATAACGCCGGACTGGTCACCAGCACTTTGGAAACAATTCTGAAAGAATAAGGATGTCACAGTGCGACGAAACAACGGGAAGCCAGGATGATGCCATCTCTGGTCCATCTACTAGGATGGACCCGGATGACACGACAACGCAACAACATGGCGTCGAGGAAGTCGAGGACGACACAGCGCGCGCTGTCGACCTAACGACATCAACCACCTCGTCTCGCCATACCGCTGCAGCCTCAGCAACCTTGCCGCAAGTGACACAACCTTTTCGCATACCAACAGTCACTACCAGGAGACTACCGGTATATCGACCGCTTCGTCAGGAAGCGCGATATGAAAGACTGCTAAATAATTGCTGGGCACTCTGGCAACGACAGGTGAGGCCCGCGAACACCTATTACCTCGGTCACTATGACCTGATGGAGGAATTCCCGTGCCTCTACATACCGGAGGAAGGACGCTACGTTGTAGGAATGTCATACTACCTGCAACTTTCTATGGCCATCATAATTCCGTCCACCCGGTACATCGAAATATACCAGTTTGCCGAGCAGCCCATCACTCCAGCATTGGGCGCCCTTCAACAGGGTTTCTTCAACAGTCTCCTGGGAGTTCCACTTAACGGAGCATACACCATTGCCCGAATGATTGTTTGGAGGACCCGCGCCACTTACCAGGCTGCCATCCTGTGGGACGCCGTTTACAGTGTCCTCACCGGGCAACCACCGGCCCAACTGATTGCCGCCGACGCCACCATCCACCGAAGTTTCATTGAAAGTCTCCGGGGCTTCGACAACGGATGGATCGTCGCCGCCTGGGAATCTTATCATCCCTGGCTGCGGAGCCACCTCCTCCACTCACCGTCAGACCCCCTACAAGAACTTCACGGATATGTCTCTGCATGTACATGTGCATGCAATCAACCGACGTGGGTATAGATTAGAAAACCGTGTGGTCTCCACCCATTGGGGGAACTCGAAAAATATAAAAAAAAGAAAAGAATCCTGTTATAACTGCTTTATGTATAAATAAGTATTTCTTGTAAGTTTCCATAGGGACTCGCCACTCAGCGAGTATTAATTGTGTTTGCCTTTTTATTTTCAGAATTCGCATTTTTCAAAGGGCGCTGACACTTCGGTGCCAGTGCCTTTCCGTAACTACCTCTGTACACGGTGAGTCCTCAACCACCCATGTCTCCCCGCTGCGTAACTTGAAAACCTTCCACCCTTGGCTCGAGTACGAGGACGTACTCCAAGCAAAGTTGGAGGGTATGTAACACCCTGTAAATCGTGATCCCGCCAAAACCATAGCCTGGGGGATAAGCAACTCTCAACTGTCCCTCCCTCCTTTCTGACTCATGCCCAAGCGGCGGATTGGTTACACCTCGCAGGTGTACACAGGTCCAAGGTATAAAAGGACCGTGTTCCTCTTTGTTCCTCAGTTTTGTCCTTTGCCTGTATTACGAGATCTTTATCCGAATCATGGGCCTGAGGACGCACCGTTAGTATTATTAATATTCACCCTTGTATTCTGTACTTCTTACAAGGAATGAATAAAAGTGTTGTAACAAGAAGTAGCGTTGTCTCTATGTCTTTATGTAAATAACTTCTCTTCAGAGGCCGGAGGTTTCATAGGGCAGGAGCTATACGATTCTCAGCAGCTACAACATCTTCTCTTGTCGGTATACCGATGGAGAAGATGTATATCAGCATCAACCAGAAGAGAGAGAGATGGTCGCCACTCTCCTGCATCGATTTCACCCCCATGCAGAAGAGTGACTACAATCTGTCTCCATCCAGCTCTCTCTACAGCTCGGATCTTCTCTGTGCAGGTGTCATACTGCTCAGAGAAGAAACGAAACGTAGAAAATGTCATCTAAAGGTTGGTAATAAAATTGGGTTGATGTCAAAAGCTCACACAAGACAAAGATTGAGGTCTTTACCGAGGTCATTCCCCAATAAAGCCTCTTGTCGTCCTTTGATGACAATTAGTTTTAATCTGACAAGTTTCTTGGCAACTTGAATCGGTACGATGACCTGTCCCATGATATTTAATGGATTTCCTCCAGCGCCAGTCAGATTCAGCAGGAAAGGTAGTGGATCCATTACCAATTTCATGTCTTTTACTAGTGATTCACTTATGACAGAAGCTTCGGCATCAACTGTCGGTAATCGTCACTAACTCACAACCTCCAAAGTTCACACAAACTTTGGGTGCCGTCTGCTCATCTTGTTGTTGGACCTGAAGTTCACGAGGCCAACTTGGTCCAAACATCTTGTATTGTCCTCAAACAACCTTCGGGCATCACTACTTTTTGTGCGAGTTGCGCCCTTAGTAGTTTAAAGCCTTATGGTGAAAATGAAATGATTATTGATTAATACAGGTATCATCTTCATCCAATTAGGCAGAACGTGAATTTTGTAGGCACAGATGGTTTTCGGCATCGATGTTTCCGACGGTTCATCAACTCTATTGACTGGAGTTGATCGAGTCGTCTTGTTCTCCTCTTTCTTCGGTTTTGGTTCATTGGGGCACTGAAACACTCGATATCCAGGCTCCTGACATTGATAACAGATGAGCGGTCCAGTAGACTTCCTTCTCTGCTGGGGTCTTGATCCACCATCTTTGTTTGTTCTTGAATCCTGCGTCTTTTCAGATGTGGCCGGATTCCTAGCAGGCCATGTCTGCTTCTTTTGCTGCTGCTGTTGCTGCTACTGTTTCTATTGTTGAGGCTTCTGCTGCTGCTGTTGCTGCTGCTGTTTCTGTTGTTGAGGCTTCTGCTGCTGGGCCGGCTGGTTACCAGTAGATGTCCTGTATACCAACATCTTCTCTTCTATAAGTTATTTTTCTGTTTGGGCTGCATATTTCACAAAATCATAAAGATTATCTTTAGGTGCCCCAAATAAGTACTGTTTGAGAGATGGTAGTAGGCTCTTCCTCAAACTCGAGATCATAAAAGAGTCGTCATTATTTGGATGTATCCATGTCTATTGGAGTTCCTGGGAGAATCTTGCAGTTATTCTGTTGCTTTTCATCCTTGTTATTCATATTAATGTGACAATTAAAATATAAAATGTTTAGAAAAATTTATGTTCAAAGAACAGGATTGTTTGCACAATTGAATACGATACTGCTTCGTTTCTTTCAGCACATTCTTCAAGGGCAAAACAAGGTAGCAAGTTTTATAAACTACACTGCACCTCCACCATATATTGTGATGCACCTTTTTCCACTAGTAGAATCTGCTCTTTTAAAGAGATACGAACGAGTTCACACTCGTATTAATAGTGAGTGGCTAGGTCACTAATTCTACTAGCCCGGGAGGACTAGACCAATATAACGTATATTCTGTGTCCTCACTAGTCTTTGGCTAAAGACTTTCACAGTCTTGAGGATCTTTAGTCTCTGTATCTCTCGGACTTGCATCCGTAAATTTGCCCTGAAAATAGTGTGAAATATACTTAATTTCTTGCGTTGCAGGTTTGCACCTGATTGGAGCCTTAAAGTATTCAAAAGGGTGAAGAACTGCAAAGTAATGATGAAATGTGCTTCGCAAAAATAATCCAGCACAAAAAGAAAGAAAACACCACTGGTTTTCTATGTATAAAGATTGAAAATCGAACTGGTCAAACCCAACACATAAAAAGAGTAACTTTTAGAAAAATAAACATAAGAACCTATCCAAAATTGGGCATAGGTTAGGTCTTTTTAAAATCGCTCCCTAATAGAAAAATGCAACTCTTTATATACCCTGAGAAATCCAGAAATCGTATTCTCAGGGCACAAACTTCAATTTAGATCAATTAAGCTTTTTGGCCAAACAGACGAATCAACGGATTGATCTTTTTGGCCAAAATCCCTGACTCATCTTCTGTTATCACATAAGTGTGATAACAGAAGAAAAATGAACACAAAACAATTAAAAATTAACAAACGCATCCAAGTGAAAGTTAAAAAGAAAAAGAGGGGAAATTGAAAGGTCAACAGTAAATATAGAATCTGGGTCACTTGGTACCAAAAGTACCGAGTGGCCCAGAAGCTAAACAAGATATAGGGTGACGTTAACTTTAGAAAACCCGAAAAACAAAAGAGCGCTGAAAAAAAAATAAAGTGACGTCTCAATATATCGATTTATTTTCAAAAATTAATAAATAATTTATTTTTTTAAATACATTCTCCCCAAACCTCCTGCGCCCTCGCCCAGCAGTTGCTGGTCTTACGGGTCCCTAGTTACGCCCCTGGACGTTTATGACCTTGAAAAAACTTTTTTTAGCTATGTGAAATCAAGTGATGACTGTGATGATAATAAAAAAAAAGTGATGCGAATGAAATAAAGTGATTTTACCAAATGTGGGCTAGGACACTCAGGCCCATTGCAATAAAGTGGACAAACCTAACCAAGCCCAGCCATAACCACCACAATGTAGATTATATATTTAAAAACGTTTTTAAAATGCCCAAGAAACTTTTATGTAAATTGTAACTTTCGCAAATGGTTTTTGCGCGTATTTGGTGTTTCCGCCAAAAAATTGTAAATTTTTACTCAGCTCAATAAGATCTGTCCAACGATCTATAGTATATTTAAATTGTGTAAAATGCAGTAGGGTCAGGATAAAAAGGGTTAAGAATGAACGGGATGAACATTGGGGTAACTCTAAAACCCGACACAGAATACATATAGAATTAGATGAACACTATATAATGGATGAACACACATTTTAAAGGAATGAACAGAGATAAATAGAAGGATGAACATACTTTAAAGGGATGAACATGGTTTAAGAGGGATGACAATGGTTTTAGGGGATGAACATGGGTTTAGGAGGATGAACATGGTTTTAAAGGGGGATGAACATGGGTTTAGGGGAGGAACATGGTTTTAGGGGATGAACATGATTTTAGGGTGGATGAACATGGTTTTAAGGGGATGACAATGGTTTTAGGGGGATGAACATGAGTTTAAGGGGGATGAACTTGGGTTTAAGGGGGATGAACATGGGTTTAAGGGGGATGAACATGGGTTTAGGGGGATGAACATGGTTTTAGGGAGGATGAACATGGTTTTAAGGGGATGAAGATGGGTTTAGGGGGATGATCATGGTTTTAGGGGGATGTACATGGTTTTATGGGAGATCAACCATGTTCATCACCATAAAACCAAGTTCATCCCCCTTAAACCCATGTTCATCCCTCTTAAATTCATGTTCATCACTCTTAGCACCATGTTCATCCCCCTTAAAACCATGTTCATCCCCCTTAAACTGATGTTCATTCCCCCTAAACCCATGTTCATCCTCCTAAACTCATATTCATTCCTTTAAAGTATGTTCATCCCTTTAAAATGTGTGTTCATCCATAATATAGTTTTCACCTTATATGCATTCTGTGTCGGGTTTTAGAGTTACCTCAATGTTCGTCCCGTTCATTCGTTCATCTCTTTTATCCTTACCCGTGCAATGTACTGTATACTAGGATTATACCAATATTTCTCTGGGAAGAATTAGATGTTGTTCACTTACTTTATTCCTTGGTTTAATCGCTTGCCCAATATAGTAGAATCCAAGTTGTTGAATGTCGTTACTTCCCCTTTTTTGTCACTTGAGAAACGTTTGTATCCTGTTGTCATAACAGGATTGACCACGCTTGTTTTGGGTGTGTTTTCCATTTCTATCTAACACAAAACT
Source organism: Brachycybe producta (assembly GCA_036925085.1). NCBI lineage: Eukaryota > Metazoa > Arthropoda > Diplopoda > Playtdesmida > Andrognathidae > Brachycybe > Brachycybe producta. The sequence continues at coordinate 5,199,802 of JAUPFP010000010.1, read as the reverse complement.
AGTATACTATGGAATGTGTTCTAGCAAAATAAGCAAATGAAATGTATTTTGTTGTTGACTTCGTGGCAACCGTTAGATTATTGTGTTATCAAAAATTAAGTTTGATATAAAATTATTATAAAATGACGCATCAGTAGAGTATTAATTCCGTGTCATCTTTCTGTGAACTGTAACGTATTTAATCTATCGACTGGATAGACTGATAATAAAAGTGATCCGGGTTTCAATGGCACAAGAATTACTTCGTATTTTAATTTTTAATTTTTCTTATATAAAACAGAAAAAAATAAATATGCGTTGTCACAAAAATTCATCCTACCATTATACAAATCAATATTTTATTTTTTGTTTATATAAAATTATAAATGACACTTCGTTTTGCTGATAAAAAAACATTTTATGTTAGACAAAGAAACACAATCTGCCCTGGCATAAGGTAAATTCATATGGATGCCCAAATCTGACTAGAAAATCTATCAAAATCACCATTGTAATATTAATAGACATGGATGAAATTATTGAGAAAATACCCTGTGTATAAATCGTTTTCTCTAAACGTTTGAGCGACTTCTCTCAAAAATAGATTTTCCTTAAAAGTTTGTGCACTGTCGCTCAAAGGTTTGTGCACGGTCGCTCGAAAGTTTAAGAACTGCTGCTCAGTAAGATTGTTCACCTCTCAAAAAAAGTTTCGCTCTGCATGAGGCGCCAACCATGTATTTATTTTATTAAAATGTTATTTTTTGTTATAGGGATACCGAGGCAAGTTTAAAAAATGTGACAGGTTGCATCATGCCTAATAACTGCTAATTATCGACAGATTTCGCTACAATGACTGATTAACAGGCAACATTGTTGCCTATCATGCATTAGCATTTTAGCAACATAGATTTTGAATATTATGATAAATACCCATCATGGACGGGTTTATTTTGGGTTATGCTTTCAAATTTAATCTGTCAGAATGATGGGAGTACATGAGAGGAAGACAATAGACGTGAGGGCTGAATAAGAATGAGTGTTGTTACCAAAACAAATTTATTAAATACTGGAACACCCTGTATTTCATCCTTTTGTCGTTACCATAGCCTTGGGTCTCTTGTACCCCAAGTACCCTATTTCTGCCCCTTTCGTTCTCTGCCAAGTCCTCAAGGAATCAAGTCACATTCTGTTTCCGGTATCGGCAAATGGATACAAGTCGATGCATGGTCCCTGGGGCATGGGTGCACCTGTGTAGGTGCACACAGACCCTAGGTATAAATTTCTGTGTTTCGAGCTATCCTGGGTCCATTCTCTGAAATCGAAACAATGAAATAACTCATATTATGGTCTGGTGGCTAAGAAACGCCACAGTTTGTAACTCTTCTCTGTCTTGTTGCATCTTTATGATTATATTCAATAAAATAAGTATAACCGACAATCTGCATTTGCCTTGCCTGTCTACATGATTCCTTTTCATCGTCAGTGTCGTATCAATTGAATAACAAAGCAAACAACCCCGGCACCATTGGACTCAGGTTGTATATCACTCTTTTTTAGTGAACAGCGGTATCCACTCTAAGAGAGTTTACACCTGAGCCCTGTAACAAGAGCTCTACATTGTTACAATACAAATTGGATAAAGTCTAATATGAAAATGTTCTGTTGGCTCATTCTCTGTGTAAAAATTTATTAGTGAGAAAGGATAACTGTTTTTAGTATCAGGTTCATCAGATCAATGAAGATCTATAATACACATCAATCAATAAATCTATCACTATATCAACTTGGCTTGTAAATATGATTTTTTATTATGACATAAGATGGTTTATATATAATTTAAACAGTGGTTACATATAGAAAAACCGTAGATATAAAACACAAATCAAATGTTTGCCTAATGCCATTGAATTCTAAGTGGAAACCAAAAATACATAATTTTATGTTAATGAGCATAAATAGGCAAGATGCAAGGGAGATAATAAAGTCCAATTAGAACATAGCAAGGTAAACTGGATGGACAAATTAAGAGTGCAAAGGGTATGACCGATAAGAATTTTGCATGAATAAATTTATCTTGTCTAATACAAGTGATAATACAACTAATTGCTAACTTAGTCCAAAGGAAGTTTTACACTGTTTAAGCCAAGAAATCTCTAGTGTTATTCTTTATGCCCCATATTTGTAGTGCCATTTTAGCTGCTTTGGGGCAGAATTTCTGTACATGTATTTATAAATCTAGTTTAAAGTATGTAGAAAACTTCAGGACAGTCATATAACTTATACATTTTAATGTTACTGTTGTGTTCCGAATGTTATTGTGTCACAATAATTAATAAAAGTGAAAAGTTCATTAGTGCATCTATAATTATGAAATGGTCATTTTCCAGTTTTTAATTTTAATTTTTATCTTTTTAAGAAAAAATTTTTGCCAAAAAGAAAGTTTGTAATAATAGATAATCTGTTTATGGTGAAAATTTCAGGCAAATCCAGTAAGTTTAACTCGAGATATAAACAGTTTTTGTGGTATATATATATATATATATATATATATATATATATATATATATATATATATATATATATATATATATATATATATATATGTATGTATATATATATATATATATATATATATATATATATAAATATATATATATATATAGATATACATATATATATATATATATATAGATATTTATATATATATATATATATATATATATATATATATATATATATATATATAAATATATATATATATATAGATATACATATATATATATATATATATATATATAGATATTTATATATATATAGATATATATATATATATATATAAATATATATATATATATATATATTGATCTCGGCAGACTACCATAAGATGATGGGAAGGAAGCCATAGGCAGTCCCGTGGGATGTTGAGCATCCATGTTTCTACCATCACCCATCCATTGGGACATGGTGGTAGACTCCTTTGGGAGACAGTAGATGTCCTCGCTGAGACTGTGCGAGAGGCACGGGCTTTATGAGCTATGCTACCCAAGCTGCAACTCAGGGAAATTACCTATGAGATAATGTCCTTTGGTTGGAACTGGTACCGTGATTTACACAGTATGTGAAGGTGTATGGAAGGCTCTGCTGGTGCAAACCAGTGAGGCACTTCTTTTTGGAGGAATTCAGCCGTATCCGGGTGGGATTGGCTGGGAAATTCCTCCTCCATCCAAACAGCAGCCAAGGGTTCACATGGCTGAACCCTCAGAAGCTGAATCTGAAGCTGAGACTTTGGGGAACCCAAGTAGGCAACCTCGCATGGTTAGCACTGCTGCTTGGACACCTGCTCCAGCGGTTTTTGCAGAAATTCAGGCATTTTAGTTTTACAACCCAATCCACGCGTTTGCCCATTATGACAGAAGGGAGGATTTGTCGCCTTTTCTCCACAAGTTCAAAGCAAAGGCTCAGGCTCAGCACTGGATGGATGGAGCCAGGTGTAGCTACTTTATGTACCTGCTTGATAGTCTTGCAGAAGAATACTATGCTCAAGTAGTGGAGTCTCTTCCAGACATCACTTGGAAGGAACTGAAGGAGTCTATGTGTAGCCAGTTTAGTTCCGGTGATCAGGCTCGTGTCTGCTTCTCGACTTTTGAGTCGATGAAGCAGGGTCCAACTGAGTTGTTTCAGGCTTTCTACTGGTGCTTCATGGAGCTGACAGAATGGGTGTCACGGCATGAATGGGAAAGCTGTCAGCTCATCTGTTTCAAGCAGAAACTCCTGACCTCAATAACTGAACAGATGTTTGGTTGTAAAGCGAGGACACATCATGGCTTGTTGAAGCTGATATGCTAATGGCAGGTAGGTTACCCACCATACTCTCATGTACTTTCATTGAGAAAATCAGCAAATCACCATGTAAAATGAGAAAATAGCATGGCTAGGGTGGATGCCAAAATACAAGTAAGTTTCTGTAAGGGAATTTCCTTCTCCTGCCTGTTGGCAGTTAGTTTTTATATGCTAACAGTGTGTCAAGTGGTCATTGACTGTTTATACACGTGGTGGGAGCAGAGCACTGGTTTTTGGGGAAACTCAAGTCTGATCTAGTTTGGACGGCTGGAACCCGGGAGGATGCGGTTTTCACCAACCGAAGGCCGTGAATCAAAGAGATGCCGAGCTGTTGGTCATGAATCACAATAATTACTATGATTTATGTACTTTGAATTGTGAAAACGGTGATTCACATGGTGGAAGTCCATGGAACATCATTTCCTATGGTTAGAATAGCTTAACCATAGTTTCATTTTTTTGACCATCATGGAGGAGAAGGAAAACAACGGTGGGAGCCACCGACAGTCCGCCTCCATCAGCCCGTTGCATCAAAAAGATGCTGAGCTGTTGGAGTAAGAGTCGGAAGGCTCCCCTCATCTTACAGGGCAGGGAAACCACTGATGCTGATGGATAACCGGTGGGTCATCTGGTGGCAGAGGCCGTGAAATGCCGTGAAATGCCCTGAACCTACCCACTCAACAAAAATAGGTTTTGGAGCTTTTTGGGGCAGGTATCTGCGGTCTCCTTCAAGGGAAGTTCCTACAGTAAGAAGGACCACAAAGGCAAGTTCAACTGGGGAAATGGCGGCAACTGTATATGTAACGGATAGAAGCCAGGAACTCGTATCTCCATCTGTCTGCCACTAGCTAGATTGGACTAGCATGGTGGAGGACAGTGGGGAGGTTTCTTTGGGAGCATTCCGAGTAATTGACATGTAGATGGAGGTGGAAACTACTGTGGATTCGGTAGTTGACACCTTACAGTAATGGCGGAGTCGACACCGCTCTTCAGAGATCTCTTCAAAATCTGAAAGGAGTGGCAAAACCTCCGTGCATAAACCATCATTAGTGGGATCCCATGAAGTACTCTCCACCATTCTAAAGTTTGTGGAGGCTGAGTATAAGCGTGGTCGAGGAGGCTGACCGATTGGAATGGCTTGATGTAGTTTGTCGGGGCATGGTCCAGAAAAGAAGCTTCCTGGTTGGTGACCAATGATACAGGGTCCAGCAAGGAGGTATGGAATGTTTTATGAAAAATTTTCTTTGTTTGCCGCCATCTTGGAAACCACGTTTTTAGTTTTCCCTCCTTTGCTTTCGGTTTTGGCCATTTAAACTAACTCACTCCTGACATCCAAGTAGATAATCTTGTAGGTTTTTGCCTGCTGAACAAGCTGGTGAAATCGATTTGAAAATTGGAGCAATAGTTTGGGAGTTATTGTAAATTTTCCAAAAGCGCCGTTTATTTTTTTGTTCTTTGTTAGGGACGCCACTTGTCGGTTTCTACATTATTTAGGAGGTTAATTTCGATAAACAGATTTCCTTGTTTGTGTAATCTAATAGTATTTTGCCTGCTGAACATGCTGGTGTAATCAGATTGAAAATCTGAACATTGGTTTGAGAGATATCAACGTTTTGCCAAAAACGCTAATTTCTCATTGTTTTGCATTGAAGACGCCATACTGGATTTCTGTTTGGAGAAGCCATACTAGATAAGTACAAATCAAACTTCATAAATTTCTCTTATTGCCATTTTATTTTTAATCTAGTTTCTAATTCAGAGTTTTTAGGAACTAAATTTTGTTACAAAGTTAGAATGGTTAATACTAGGTCTGGGAGGCAAGTTCAGGTTGGGAAACTAGTTGAAACTGTTAGGAGAGTTAAGGTTGGGAAGCAGATAGAGTCTGGGAAACAGGTTGAGTCTGGGAAGGGTGTTGAAGATGAGTTGAGGAAGAAGGTGGTGCAGCTTGTGGTAGAGGTGGCTTTTTCCTGAGGGAGAGGCTGGCTGTGTTTGAGTCACAGCCAGGCCCTTCTCACAGCAGGGAATCTGTGCCTTTTGCTACACCCCTTAAGCATAATACTGGGGGTGTAGTTTGGGGAGTTGTTTTAGAAAAATAGAGAAGAAAGGTTAGGCCAGCTTTAGCTTCAGAATGTACTCAACTAAAGAAGAGGTTTAATGTTTTTAGGGAATTATCAGTGGGATCTGTGGAGGTAGTAGAAAGTGTAAATGTAGAGCAGAGGTGCAAGGGGTCTGGGAAGTATAAGAAAGCAAGTGTAGCTTAATTGCCTCGGAAAAAACAAATGCCTCATGTTTACGTCTCAATTTCGGCCAAAGTTGTACAAAAGGCGGGACCACTTTTGACCAGCCGTGGTCAAATGTGGGCCGACTTTGGTCAACTGTGACCAGGCTGCCATCTTGGTATGGAGTTACTCTCGTCATGTTACGGAGTTACTTCACCCATTTTTGGGGGCACAAGTTGGAAGAGACTTTGTTCTCCGAAAACGTTAGGCCTAAAGCCTGTGGACTTAGTCCCGTGTGGGGTTTACGTTTAACACAGAACGTAGACCCAGTTTTGGCCAAGCTTATCTCGTGAAGTTACACACAATAACACGAGAGGAGCCACCATTGTTCTTTGCCGCCTTTATTTTAAAAAGGAGCGGGCAACTTAAACAGGGATAACTGAACAAAATTGTTGCCAATATGTGATACTACATGGCACTTTTTCCGCCTTTTTATGAAATAGGCGGCAATTCAAACAGGGATAACTAAATGAAGTTGTTGCAAATATTTGCCGCCTACGGGCGCATTTTGCGCCTTTTTTCATTAAAAGAGGCAATTGAACCAGGGATAACTTAAATGTAAACTTTGCAACAATGCTATGCCTATGGGCACATTTTCTGCTTTTTTGTTAAAATGAGCAGCAAATCAAACAGGGATAACTTTACGAAAACGTTGCAAAGAAATGCCGCCTATGGGCGCTTCTTCCGCCTTATTGCAAAATAAGCGGCAAGTTCAATCAGGGATAACTGAAACATTCTCGTTACATGGAGACCGATTGTTGGGGCCAATCGCCGTTTCTGTGTAAGCCAAAGAGGAAAGATCAGTACCGTTATCTGAGGATCTATGGGCCTACTTTGGGCTCACTGACCCTCATCCTACCTTCTATTCCCTTCCACCCACTCGTGTATCCAGCCTTGACGTGGCGAGTGGGCTTGTTGGGAAATCTCTCGTTTGTCATTGAGATGTTATTGTTTCATCGCACAGAGAGACATTTCCCTAAACAAGTGGATACAATCTTTTTCTTCCACGGCCTTATTCTTTTCTTTCCTATATAAGGTCGTTTGCTTTTTGTGCCGTCAGTCTGTGAATAATATTAGATTCATTTGGGCGTTCAGCAGTCAATGCCGAACGTACCGAATCACTTCTAAAATGTGTGTTGCTTTTGTCGTTTCAGTAACTTGCTAATACACAGCGTGTAGCAAAATGGGTAGACGCAACAAGTCGAGATAGGCGACTATAAATAATGACACAAACACAGACGTAAACGCAAACGGCGATACAACGAATATTCATGACGACGTGCATAAAAATCTTGACGAAGGACAGGCGTTGCCGAACGTGCCCTGTGACCCACAAGCGAAGAAAAAAACCACAAATCGAAGAAACTTAAATTGTCCGCTCTGCCATGTCCCTACCCATGGCCGTCTCATAAGGCACTTACGTGACCACCATAAAGATATACCTGAAAAAGAGCGTCAAGACATTAACAAGAAGACGAAAGACAAATTTAAAAACGGTCCGATACCACTCCAATGGGGACTTGTAAAACAGTGGTTCGGGTCACTCATAAATAACTCGATAGTGCGCCAGGGACTTATGAGATGCATATATCACGTTGGTTCACGCTTCGTAAACCTTCCTTCTGTGTGGGAGCAGGGCACGTTGGGTGACAACCCAGAAGTCGTTGATGAAGATCCCATAGACGAAGGTGAATTTGGTATGGAAGACGATGACGATGGTGCTTCGCCGGTAGTGTTTCCTCGCAGGAACTATCGTGCGGGATCCGTTCTTGCCAAGATGCAAGCGGAAAATTTAACCATGAGCTACAATCTGTCGTTCTTTACAGACTTTATTAATTACATGGAGACAGAGAAGATCTATTGTGCCCGTGCGCATCGGCTCACGTACGCAAGACTGGTTTCGAGGGTGTTGTATCATGTTAACATCTCAACAGGCGGCAAGCACGAAACACCAATGCCCAGCCTCATGATACACACCAACCAAGTTCAAAATTACGCACTACGTCTCACACGTGTTGGCACGAAAGCGAGCACCATCGTAAGCCTTTACCGCAACTTACTAATTTACCTGCGTTACCTGATGACTGCGACCGATTTGAGGGTCAAGGATCGCCTCTTGTACGACGACTTGGCGCACGTCGTAGAAGTAATCAAGCGATTCATGGTACGGGCCAAGAAAGATCAAAAAGCCGAAAGCCGTGCAAAAAAAAGCGAAGATGCGGTGAAAGACGCCTTCACCGAGCAAACCGTGGCCGTGTCTAGAGTCGTTAGTAAGCGACCCTGCACTCTTGGAGGATGTGAACGACTCATTTACGCGCCTTCTTGATAACGGGTTTAATGCTATCGATTACTGAGTGGTCACGCGCTATTTAATGCTCGTCATAGCATCGTATGGAATTCGGCAATCGGCCATAATTAATCTTCGCCTATGCGAATACTTAGATCGCAGGGAAGCAGCGTCAGGAGACTATGTGTTCTTCGTGCGCGACCATAAGACGTCTGCCACGGGTCCTCAGGGCATCTGTTTAACATCAGAACAGGCGTCGATGTTTGAGGTATACTACCACCTCCTCAGACCGATGGTTGATGTCCTGAAGACGGAAAATTTCTTTCTCAATTCCGTGGGAACAGCGTGGAACAGTCCTTCTCGAAAATTTTCACGGATGTCAGCAAAGTACGGGGTGCCGTTCACTGTCACTCGTACGCGGCGATCTCTCCAGACTTCCATTGCGGGGAAGTCTAAAAAAGAACGGGAGAAGATCTGCAGAGCCCTAAAACATCGAGAGGTCACTGCAGAACGTGCGTTCCGCCAACCGAATGTGGAACAGTCCGCACAAGACTCTGCTCTCATTCGCAAAATCATCACCACATCCTGTGAGAAGAGCGTGCACGTCGAAAGATGCGAAGATGCACAACCATGCACGTCGTCCGGCATTACACATTCTAGCGGGGAGGGATCCTTCAGGCCTTTCGTTGTCTACCCTGACAGTGACGACGACGATAGCAGTCCGTCTACCCATGATACGATGAGCTCTCGGAAACGAACTTTTGACGATCGTCATAGTCACTTTCGTGGGATACCGTTCAGACTGTCCGATTCGGACTCTTCATAAATTGGTAAAAAACCTGCATGTGCTTCAGTGTTCTTGTGTCTGCCGTGCTTTCTATCTAACCTACTTTATGGGTCTTCGGGCTCTTCGTGAGTGCTTGTGTTTGTGCATAAGTGGGGGTATTTGTTGTTGGGTGTTGCATGTGTGCCTGCTTGCATGTTTTTTTCCCGTGATGTCCTGTCCTGTCCCTCTTCGATGTATCTCCACCTTGTCGTGGTGAAGAGGCTCGAGCCTGTTTTATATAAAGGCCGCTAAGAGAGATACAATTCATATGTGGTGGTTATTGGGTATATTTCGTAAACCGCCACGCTACTACTCTCATCGTGCTATTGCACGACCGTGATGGGCCATTACCAGTTTCATTTTTAGATAGTATGAATACTTATTCTATGGAACAGGTTCTAACTAAACTGACCAGAAATGACAAAATTCTTGATGTAGTACTGACTAATAGTCTGGAGTTCTTATCCGATGTTAGGGAATCAAGGGGAATTAGTGATCATGAGATGGTCTTATGTGATGTTAATAAACGTGTGGAAAAGTTTCTGAGGTTAAAAGAGTAGTGTTCCTTTTGAACAAATGTAAATGGGATGGTTTTAAGTCACATTTGATAAATCATTTCATAAATTTAAAGAAAGTTTTCATCCTCAAAATGTGAATTTGAATTGGTCACGATTTCATAGTTTAATTTTTTACTGGGTATTCATCCTTTATTCCAACCAATGTAGTTAGGGACTGTGCCACACCGGTATGGTACACTAGCAAAGTTAAAAGGGCTCTTCGTAAGCGATGCTTATGGAGGAATAGGGCTAGAAATCACCCAAAATTAGTAAATTCTAATGAATTCCGTATTGCACGCACAGCAACAAAACAAGAAATCTTGTTAGCTCATGACAATTTTAAAACAAACGCTTGGAGAATAATTAAAACGTACCGAAAATTATTTTGGCGTTACATCAAGAACTCTAGGCGAAGTAGAGAATCTATTTCTTTTCTGGTTGACACAAATGGGAAGTTTGTTTCAGATCCGGTAGGGAAAGCTACCTTATTATATGAACACTACAAGAAGGTCTTCACAGTTGATGATAGCATGAGGGTTTTCTTTCAACATTTCTTTGTATGGATCAAATTGTAATAACTGCAAATGGGATAGTCAAGCAACTTCTAAAATTACACTCAAATAAAACCTCTGGTCCAGATGGGATGTATGCAATCATTTTAAAAAATTTTGCACAAGAGTTGGGTTCATACCTTCAGTTAATTTTTCAACAGAGTTTAGATGTAGGTATTGTACCAGATATGTGGAAATTAGCTAACGTTAGTCCAATTTTTAAATCAGGAAACAAGTCTCAGGCAACTAATTACAGACCCTTGTCTTTAACCTCTATAGTTTGCAAGGTACTTGAACATAATATATATTCTTCCTTAATGAATTTTCTTATGAAAAACATTTTTTGTGTGATAACCAGCATCGGTTTCTTAGGGGACATTCATGTGAAACCCAGCTTATTCTTTTAGTTGATGACCTTCAGAAAATTTTAGACAAAAGCAGTCAGATAGATTTGGTTTTTCTTGATCTCTGCAAGGCATTTGACACAGTTTCTCACTCAAAACCAATGGTAAAAATTAGTGAGTATGGATTGGGTGAACAGGTGTATAAATGGGTTCATTCTTTTTTGAGAGATAGGAAACAAAGGGTTGTTGCGGGTTTGTTTGAATCTGACTGGATAGGGGTTACATCAGGGGTTCCTCAGGGTAGTGTGTTAGGTCTGCTTCTGTTTCTTTCATATATATCAATGACCTCAGCAGTTAGGTTAGCAGCAATTGCCGGCTATTTGCAAATGATGCAAAAATTTATCGTGAGGTTACCTCTGACAATGATTGCCATATTATTGATAGTGACTTTTTTTGAATTTGAAAAATTACTCTGCAAGCAGCCATAAAGGCCTATGGCAGAGGGACAAGAGTCCAAGTGCAGCATAGAAAATGCATTGTCAAAACCAGAAAATATAAAACCCTATTGATATAAACCCAACAACAATTTCAATATTTTTTAATGCTGCAAATATATGCATTGTCAAAACAAAACAAAATTATGACTCCCATAAAATACGTTTTTCCTGCACAAAATCCCCAGCAAGCGAGTTCCATTGTCGAATCGCCCTAGGGACAAATGACCAGTAATAAGAATCTGTTCGTGCAAAAATCTCTCCAACTTTGTTAGAGTGGTCACCCCTACCCAAATATAATGCCCTGCAAAGTTTACTTGAAGTAGGTTTAGGGCAAGAGCCTTCTAGCATTCGATTAAAAATATTAAGACTAAAATCTGAACGTCTTGCAAGTAAACTATCCCAACCAAGCTCTGAAAGCATTTTAGTTACACTGTCGGCATATCCATATTTACCACAAACAAACCTAGCAGCCCTGCGTTGGACCATTTCTATAGAGTGAGCTCAGTCTTCAGTGTGGGGATTCCACACGGAGCTGCAGTATTCTAGATGGGGACGTACTAATGATTGATATGCTATACATTTTACCTCACTGGGACACCTTCTTAGAATGCGTTGACTAAACCTAAGCATCTGCATAGACTTGGAAATAATCTGTTCGACATGCAGCTTCCAAGAAAGCTTAGCTGTAATCGTTACCCCCAAATATTTATAAGAATCTACATTATTAAGTGGAATGGCCCCTATTCTATATGGAAATATTATTGGATTCCTTCCCCTAGCTACCCTCATTACACAACATTTTCCCTTATTAAGTTGAAGTTGCCATTTAGAACACCATGCGTCTATTGCTTTCAAGTCACTATCAATAATATGGCAATCATTGTCAGAGGTAACCTCACGATAAATTATGGTATCATCTGCAAATAGCCGGCAATTGCTGCTAACTTGACTACAGAGGTCATTGATATATAAAAGAAACAGAAGCGGACCCAACACACTACCCTGAGGAACCCCTGATGTAACCCCTATCCAGTCAGATTCAGACCCACCTGCAACAACCCTTTGTTTCCTATCACTCAAAAAAGAATGCACCCATTTATACACCTGTTCACCCAATCCATACCCACTAATTTTTGTCATTAGTTTTGAGTGAGAAACTGTGTCAAATGCCTTGCAGAGATCAAGAAAAACCAAATCTATCTGACTGCCTTTGTCTAAAATTTTCTGAAGGTCATCAACTAAAAGAATAAGCTGGGTTTCACATGAACGCCCCCTAAGAAACCCATGCTGGTTATCACACAAAAGATTGTTTTCTATAAGAAAATTCATTGAAGAGGAATATATAATATGTTCAAGGACCTTGCAAACTATCGAGGTTAAAGACACGGGTCTGTAATTAGTTACCTGAGACTTGTCTCCTGATTTAAAAATTGGACTAACATTAGCTAATTTCCACATATCTGGTACAATACCTACATCTAAACTCTGTTGAAAAATTAACTGAAGGTATGGACCCAACTCTTGTGCAAGATTTTTTAAAATGATAGCATACATCCCATCTGGACCACAGGTTTTATTTGAGTCTAATTTTAGAAGTTGCTTGACTATCCCATCTGCAGTTATTACAATTTGATCCATACAAAGAGATGTTGAAGGAAAACCCTCATGTGGTATGCAATAATCAATTGTGAAGACCTTCTTGTATTGTTCATTTAATAAGGTAGCTTTCCCTACTGGATCTGAAACAAGCTTCCCATTTGTGTCAACCAGAGAAGGAATAGATTCTCTACTTCGCCTAGAGTTCTTGATGTAACGCCAAAATAGTTTTGGGTCCGTTTTTAACCATTCTCCAAGCGTTTCTGTTTTAAAATTATCGTGAGCTAACAAGATTTTCCGTTTTGCTGCTGTGCGTGCAATATGGAATTCATTGCAATTCACTAATTTTGGGTGATTTCTAGCCCTATTCCTCCGTAAGCGTTGCTTACGAAGAGCCCTTTTAACTTTGCTTGTGTACCATACTGGTGTGGCACAGTCTCTAACTACCTTGGTTGGAATAAAGGAGGAAGACCCACTTAAAATTAAACTATGAAATCGTGACCAATTCAAATTCACATTTTGAGAATGAAAACATTCTTTAAATCTATGAAAATTATCTATCAAATGTGACTTAAAACCATCCCAATTACATTTGCTAAAAAGAAACACTACTCTTTTAACCTCAGAAACCTTTTTCCACACATGCATTAACATCACATAAGACAATCTGATGATCACTAATTCCCCCTGATACCCTAACATTGGATAATAACTCCGGACTATTAGTCAGTACTACATCAAGAATTTTGTCATTTCTGGTTGGTTTAGTTACAACCTGTTCCATAGAATAAGTATTCATACTATCTAAAAATGAAACTGCTAATGGCTTGTCACTGCCACTTTTCACCGTATGCATTTCCCAGTTGATGTTTGGAAAATTTACATCACCTCCTAAAATAATGATTGGGCTATGGTATTTACGATGAAGAGTGTCCAAAGAAGTTTTTACACTAGTGATATCTGCTATGGAGGATCCCGGTGGCCGATAGAAAGAATATAAAAACACCTTTTTACCATTCTTTAGCCTTAAACTACAACATACTATTTCACAGTCTGTTTCAAAACTTGTTTCCCTGCAACTATGAAATATTTGTGAAATAGCTATGAAAACCCCACTCCCAGAACGACCAACTCTGTCTCTACGGTACACTGTGAAACCATCTGGAAATATTTCCCCATTATTAACAGTATCATCAAGCCATGACTCTGTACCAAGAATTATATTACAACCAGTCTCCTCAACTGCCGCAATGAACTCAGGAACTTTGTTTCGTAGACTCCTACAGTTAACCACCATAACCTTTACATGTGAAGGTATAGCTGAAGTGGGTTTTCCTAATTGATTTCCTTCCTGGACAGTGTTTGAAGAAATAATACCTGAAACAAAGAAACTATTGCTCCCAGCAACAAGCTGTAGAGCATTCATATTAGTATCAACCCCCTCTAAAGCATTTGCACCTAAACCCCAAAACCTTACCCTAAAAAATGCTTAACAAAATCACCTATCTTTTTACCCACAATCCTACCAGCCCTGTAATTAAAATGAACCCCATCCCTACTCCAGGAACCCTCAAAATTGAGCATAACTGCCCTCCAGTCTATTACCTGGGCCCCCACCTTACTACATGCTTCAATTAATCTATCATTTACATAACGTGCCTTACGAGTAACTATATCACCCCTATCCCACCTCTCAGGAATAGCACTAACTTTAACAGTAACTCCAGCCCTACAAGATAAAGTATGCTTTACTAAGTCCGCTAGCCCATCTAAAACTTCCCCTCCAAACTGTCTACACACATCATTAGCCCCCACTTGCAGAACAACTAAGACCTCTTCCGCTTTTTCCCCACATACCATTCTCTTGATACGTTCCTTAACATCTTTAATCTGAGCCCCTGGTAAACAAGCTACACTTACTTTTCCTCTATCTTCACCCACCACCCACTTATCAAGCCTTTTGACATTACTATCACCAAGTGAGTTCCTGAGGGAGACTTGAAAGCAATAGAGGCATGGTGTTCTAAATGGCAACTTCAACTTAATAAGGAAAATGTTGTGTAATGAGGGTGTTGGTAGGGGAAGGAATCCAATAATATTTCCATATAGAATAGGGGCCATTACACTTAATAACATAGATTCTTATAAATATGTGGGGGTAAGATTTACAGCTAAACTTTCTTGGGAGCTGCATGTTGAACAGGTTATTTCCAACTCTATGCAGATGCTAAAGTTTAGTCAACACATTCTAAGAAGGTGTCCCAGGGAGGTAAACTGTATAGCATATCAATCAATAGTACGTTCCCTTCTAGATTACTGCAGCTCCGTGTGGAATCTCCACACTGCAGACTTAGTTCATTCCATAGAAATGGTCCAACACAGGGCTGTTGGTTTGTGTGTAGTAAATATGGATATGCTGACAGCATAACTAAAATGCTTTCAGAGCTTGGTTGGGATAGTCTACTTGCAAGATGTTCAGATTTTAGTCTTAATATCTTTAATCGAATGCTAGAAGGCTCTTGCCCTAAACCTACGTCAAGTAAACTTTGCAGGGCATTATATTTGGGTAGGGGTGACCACTCTAACAAAGTTGGAGAGATTTTTACACGAACAGATTCTTATTATTGGTCATTTGTCTCTAGGGCGATTCGACAATGAAACTCACTTGCTGGGGATTTTGTGCATGAAAAAACCATTTTATGGAAGTCATAATTTTGTTTTGTTTTGACAATGCATAATTTGCAGCATTATAAAATATTAAAATTGTTGCTGGGTTTATATTAATGGGGTTTTATATTTTCTGGTTTTGACAATGTATTTTCTATGCTGCACTAGGACTCTTGTCCCTCTGCCATAGGCCTTTAAATCAAATAAACAATATGGCTTTTAGCCACTATAATCACCATTTTAGCGGCTAATGACCATGTTGTAGCAGCTAAAACATCTTTAGCTGAGGCAGCTAAAGATGTTTTAACTGCCACCATGGTCACCATGGTGATTTTACTGTCGTCTGATTTTTTAGGGGCAGACACATGGTGAATCTTTTTACACACAGACTGGCTGTAGTGGGAGAGATTTACCTTCACACTGAGGGTAACAGAAGAATTTTCAGATGAATTTCTCTGTCCACTGTTCGATTCTTTCGGGGCTTGAGTCAGACAACCTACGGTGGGTCGCCCTTTGCTTTCCTCGAAAAATGTAGTGGGCCCAACAAGTGTGCAAGTCTGGCTCCCTCCTCTCCCAGCTATCCGCCCAAACTAGCTTACGACCAGCTTTTTCACCACCATGGCAGGGGCTCATTCAGAGTTCCTGGGAGTGTTTCATGCCCAATTCCGGTGGCAAACCCACTCACCTCAAACACCCTCGGTCTCTGCAGATAGAGATTATACTCAGGTGGAGGGTGTTCCCCACCCCAGACTCAGTAGACTTTTCCAAAAAAACAGACGGTGGCTTTGGCACCGGAACGACACAACTCCCTGTCAAAACCTTCGATTTAGCATCTGTATCACTGTCTGCATTGGAGGAAGTGTCAGAGACTCCAAGTTCATCTTCCTCCCTCATGGTGCAGGTGGGTACATACGGTTTCAAATTGTCAACATGAAACCGGTTTTACAATTCGTAAACCGGCCATACCCATCTACGAATTGTACTTTGTAGACCAGGTCGAAATACTGCAAAACAACCATACCCCTTTCAGCTTTATAAGCTAAATTCCATTTCTTTGCCTGACCGAGCTTTCCAGCTTAATCCCTAATCCACACCTGCACACCAGGCATGTATAGGGGCGGTTGCATTCTGCTGGAGTCATACTGCTCCTTTTGCCTTTTATGAGCAGCCGTCAATCTTTGACATGCCTGCTCCTGTATGGCTTTCTGGTCAAGCAAGTCACAGATTGCCCCATCCAGAATGAGGTTGTCAACCCCGTCCGAGACTCACGGTCAAACAGCAACTTATACGGATAGACTTGCGTACTCTCCTTGACAGCTGTGTTATAAGCCCACATGGCAGGCCATAATTTCCCACGAATCATGCTGTTCTTTGAGGGGATCAAGGTACCACTTGATGGTTTCTATTACGGTTTTATTCATACACTTCATAGGTCCATTTGCTTGCAGATGGTACGCCGTTGTGAAGTGATGTGCTATGTTATAGCACTCCCGTAACTTCAGCAGGACTTTGCTGAAGAACTAAGACCCACAAACTGAGACAAGAGTTTTTGGCGTGCCATACACCAAAAGGATTTCTTCTTTCAGGAATTTAACAACACAAGCAGCCGTGGCCTTTTGTACCGCCCTTGCCACACCGTACCGGGTGAAATAGTCAACCATTATGAGTACATAAGTGATTCCACCCACGGAGGCAGGAAACAGCCCAACAAAGTCCATTGCCCAGGTATGAATTGGGAACTTCAGCACGATGGGTTGGAGAAATCCCTGACTTTGTGCGAACTGTCGCGCTTGTTGTCACACCAATCAGCTGTGTTCCACTTCATATCAATCGTAGAAGCATGAGCGCAGTCTCTGGTATTTCTTAAATATCCCAAAGTTACCAGCTTCAAGTAGCTTCCTCAGACTGAAAGCCCTGCATGATGCCGGAACTACCAGTACAGTTCTCAACCAATCCTGGGTGGACCTGATGACATACAACAAGTCATCTGCCATCACAAACTTGAACCTCAGGTTCGAGTTCGGGACTTGGAAGACTCCTGCTCGGTGACTGAATACCGTGTTTCTGCTCTTTTCATGAGCCAGCTTGCTTAGGCCAGAACACGGGGGGACTTGTCTTCCGGCAACTTCTGGTAGACTACAACTCCCAATCCATGCCCACTAGCATCGGTATGGATTATTATCTCACCACGAGGATCATACATGGTGAGTACCGGCGCTTCGGTTAAAATGCCTTTAACCAAGCCAGGTCCAAGGTTGCAAAGAAATTTGCACCGGCCAATGAATCGAGCGCATCATCAATACGAGACAACGGATACTGATCCAGCTTAGTCTGGGTTTTCAGTTTCTGGTAGTTCATGCAAAAATGGAATCCACCATCCTTCTTGCAAACAAGCAAGATTGGGCTCGCATAGGGACTACACAAAGGTCGAATAACCCCAGCATCCAACATCTTCGCTACCTCCTCTTTCTCGATCGCTCCGGCCGCTGGAGTGGTTTGACGCAAACCTTCTTGCACCAGAAGTTACCTACTTGTATCAATTGTATATTCGACAAGAGTTTTTACCCAACTCCATGTAGTCAAATGCAAAATAATCCCGGCGTTCCAGTAGGACTGCCCGAAGCTGTCTCGCTTCATCAGGCTTCAGATTTAGACCAATCTTAAGACACTCTTCTCTTCAATTGTAGGAGTCGTTGTGATGTTGAGGTAACTTTGACGTAACCTCCCCTGGTCAAACTGTTGCATGAGCGGGGCCTCCCCCTCTCAACTCAGATGGCTCTTCCAGCCCAACCACAAGGGCAGCCTCCACAGCTTGAGCCATGGCCACACCCTCCCCTGTCTCCAGGGCAATGGGTGCATCTTCCATGTTCTCAAGCCAGATATGGTACTTGCCCAACCCGTTGGCTTGGTAATTCATGCCACTGCCAACACACCACATCGACCCAAGGCTTTGTGGTGCAGCTATATGAGAAGCAGCTGGCCAGGGCCGGCATGCTCTACCAGCGACACCGATTCGACACATCGTACATGGGCTGGTAGACAGATGTTCTCTCTCAGTCACAGGGGTCAAACTTCCCCACTCCCGATAGGAACTCTGGTCTCGACAAGATTCACCCACTTATCAACCTTCTCGAGTGCTGGCATAAATTCTGAGAGTTGCCGTTCCTAAGGCATAGCCTCTGGTATCGACAGTGGAACTGATTCCACCTCCACAGGTTTCCCAAGTGCTCGATCGGTGAGTGCGGCAAGAAGGGCATCTGGATTTGTGGTCCAGACATCCTCCTGGAAATAGACTTTATGGTGCACCATATCCACCATCAAGCCGAAGCGTGCGTAGTACTCAATGCCTAACAACACATAGCACTCTAATTTTACCTAAAGAAGAGCCACCTTGATGGTTTTCCTGTGGATGGTCAAGTCCACGTTTGCAACTCCTACAACCTCGATGGTGCCCACCCATGCGAAGAAGCCAGGACGGAACCGCCAGTTCCTCTATGGGCAACTCCATCACTCGTGCCACCCTCATGCTTAAGACCGACACAACGACCCTGGTGTCTACGATCATCTCCAAGAGACGATCACCTATAGACACCCACACTCGTGGTGAACCCAGGTCATACGTCTGGCTCTGAAGTTCAGGAATGAGAACCCGTCGTCTCTCACCATCGAACTTCTGCCTCCCGTCCACCTTAGCATGCACACCAGACGGTAATTCCAGATGTGCAGAAGTCTGAGAATCAGTCTCTATAACCAGAGACTTCCCAGGCCCGGCAGAAGGTATGGGCACACCAACTCCTCCCTCCTGCTCGTTGACAGCACAATCCAGCACCTCACCACTAGGCATATAGGGTGAGGGGGCAGACTAGTTATCAAACTGGGTGCACATGGCCTCCAATTTGGAGCATGGCGTTCGAAATACCTAACTGGTAATTTCCGGGTCTGCAGACCTCGCCAGAGGCACCCCTGCTTTTCGCAGGATATCCACATACTTGGAGACCTTCTTCAGAACAGCGAGGATGTTGAGCACCTGAGCTTTCAAGCATTCCCGGTCACTCACCACTCAGTTAGGTGGCGACCGGTGGCAGTTTAACAAAGACTTCTCTTCGTCATCCTCCCCAAGTTGGTAGTAGAACTGGCCATCTCAAATGGTGGCCAGGTACTTGTGACCCTCCAGCCATACCGGTGCTAATTCTGGCATTTGCTGGAGCTTCTGGCTTTCACTCTGGCAACTTGCCCTTTTGCCGTAGCATTAAGACTGTCCCGTTTCATGTGCCCCATTTGGTTGCACCCATAACACGGACCTAATTGCCAGAGTGATTTTCCTGACCCATGGTCAGCACTCCGAGGCATCGCTGGCCGTCCTCTACCTAAACTCGCCTGCTTCTTTCCCTTCTTACCCCCGGGCTTGTCCACTGCTTTGTTCTACTTGGATGATGCAGCAGCATTCGCACCCGGCGGGTTTGAAGTAGAAGCTTTGGCAGAGCTCCTGGAGCTAGCTATGGAACCTGAAGCCGAAACCTCTGGAACCACTCGGGTACGGGCAGGGAAGGCCCCGCCCATGCAAAGGTTCAACCAGGGGAGGCTATGTCAAAGTTGAAAGGGCATCCAGAAACAGACGCTGAGTCCTCAACATCACAACTGCTCCTACCCTCGAAAAGTGTCTTAAGATTGGTCCCAATCTGAAGTCTGATGAAGCAAGACAGCTTCAGGAATTCCTACTGGAACGCCGGGTTCATTTTGCGTTCGACTACACAGAGTTGGGTGAAACCTCTCTTGTCGAACATACAATTTATACTGGTGGGCAACCTCTGGTGCGAGAAGGATTGTGTCGAACCGCTCCAGTGGCCATAGTGATCGAGAGGGAAGCGGTGGCGAAAATGGTGGATGCAGGGGTTATCCGACCTTCGCGTAGTCCCGATGCGAGCCCTATCTTGGTTGTTCACAAGAAGGATGGTGGCTTTCGTTTTTCCATGGACTACTGGAAACTGTACTCCCAGACTAAGCTGGATCAGTATCTGTTGCCTCGCATCGATGATACACTCGATTTGTTGGCTGGTGCGAAGTTCTTTTCAACCTTGGACCTGGCTAGTTGTTACTGGTCGGTTCAAATGGCTGAGCCAGACATTGAGAAGACAGCATTCATTTGCTCTCAAGGTCTGTATAAGTTTTAAAAAATGCCTTTCGGACTCTGTAATACTCCAGCCACAATGCAGGGAGTGCTAGACCTCTTGCTGGCAGGACATAAGTGGAAGAGTTGTCTGGTGTACTTGGACGATATTATCATCTCTGGGAGCACTTTCGAGCAATTTCTCGAGAGACTCTCCACTGCCTTTGGGCTGTTATAAGGTGCGGAGCTAAAACTCCAGCTGAAGAAATGTTTCTTTGGCTTTGACAAAGTTCGTTATCTTTGTCACGTAGTGACCAAGCTTCGTATGAGCAGTTCAGGAGTTCGATGAACCGACGACGGTGACGGGCATCCAAAATTGTCTCGGATTGGCCGGTTTCTATTGGAAGTTCATCAATGACTCTGCTAAGGTGGCAAGACCTTTTCATGAACTGACAAAGAAGAATGCGTCCTTCGAATAGTCGGATCAGTGCAAACTAGCGTTTGTTCAATTAAAGTCATTTTTAACCGAAGCTTACCAGAGGACAAGTTCCCTCATGTTCTGGAAAGTACTGGATGACTTGTTGTATGCAATCAGGTCCATCCAGGATTGTTTCATAACTGTACTGGTAGTTCCGGCATCATGTAGGGCTTTCTGTCTGAGGAAGCAACATGACACTCCCGAAGCTGGTCACTTCGGCATGTTTAAGACCTACCAGAGACTGCGCTCATGCTTCTACTGGATCGGTATGAAGCGGGACACAGCTGAATACGTTAAGTTGTGTTTGGTGTGTCAATGAGCATGACAGTTCACACGAAGTCAGGGATTTCTCCAACCCATCATGCCGAAGTACCCAGTTTGTACCTGAGGAATGGACTTCATTGGGCTGTTTCCTGTCTCCATTGCCGCTTGCATTATGAAATTCCTGAAGGATGAGATCCTTTCGGTGTATGGCACACCGAAAGCTCTTGTCTCAGATCGTGGGTCCCAGTTCTCCAGCTTAGCTTATAAAGCTGAAAAGGGTACAGTTGTTTCGCAGTATTCCGACCTGGTCTACGAAGTAGAATTCGTAGATGGTATGGTCGGAAGGCGTAAGACCAGTTTCATGTGGACAATTTGAACCGTATGCACCCACTTGCACCGTGGGGAGAACTCCTGCGCCAAAGCCACAATCCGTTTCTTCAAAAGGGTCTACTGACTCTGTGGTGGGTAAACCCCATCTGCCTCGGTATAATCTCCATCCGCAGATACCGAGAGCGTTTTGAGGTGAGTGGGTTTTTCTCCAGAATTGGGCTTCAAACACTCCAGGAAACACTGAATGAGGCCCAGAGATAGTGAGAGAGAGCCGGTCGTCCGCTAGTTTGGGCAGATGGCTGGGAGAAGAGAGAGCCAGACTTGACCACATGTTGGGACCACCACCTTTTCGAGGAGAGAGACAGAGAAGTCCGTCCGGAAATTCCTCTGTTACCCTCAGTGTGAAGGTAAATAAATCATTCCTCCCACCACAGCCAGTCTGTGCATAAGAAGATTCGCCATGTGTCTGGATGAGGTGGCAAAATATGTTCTAGCCGCTACAGCACGGTCATTAGCCGCTAAAACGGTGAATTTAGTGGCTAGGCACCATAACGTTTATACCACTAAACAAAGGATGCTGGCCACACGGTTTTTGCAATGAAAAACTTTAATTCACTAAAAAAGCGACATGCACGACTGGCTGGAGTGGAAGCCATAAAGAAAGTATGTCCCTGTAAGGGAATCTTTTTCCTGCTTGTTGGCAGTTTTTTTTTTATTGCTTAATGGTGTTATTCGGTCCATGACCGAATTGTGTCTCTTCTGCATGAGAAAAGTTATCACTTTTTAATTCGATCTTTTCACACCTGATAGTGAAAATGTCTGAGTCAGCAGATTTTGTACAAATGAAACACTCGATTGATTGGTCTACTTGGATTCAAAATCTTAAAACAACCAATTAAAGAAAAGTTCCCTGAGAATCGGACTTTCAACGTTTTGTGGATTGTCAGGGTATAAAAATGGATGTAAAAGTTAATCTTGATTCAATTGCTGAATACCGAATCTATGTCCAATTTTGGCTAGATTTCTCTAGTTATTTTATGTATATATTTCTAAGTGTTGTGTGTTAAAACCAAGTATTCTTTATATATTTTTATTTATGAAATGAATCTATATTTCATTTTAAACAGGGATTTTATTATCTTCGTGACTGCATTGATCAAAAACGGCACTGAAAGTCATTGGCAAGGATAAAATCTATGTTCTACCCAATGGAATGAAGATGGTGCTTGTGCTGATCAACAAACTCCAAGGAGTGGAATGCAACTATTGAATGACTGAAAAAGTATCTCACCATCTTGAATGGCATCGAGAAGGTATGCCTATACATTTTCAAAAGGAAGTTCAACATATACACCGCCAACAAGCCATGTGCTATCTGAAGACCACACAGCACCTTCAGGGATGTTTGGGAAACTGGCAGATGAAACTACAACTGTACAACTACAAAGTAGTTTGCAAGAATTGTGAAACACACGTGGATGCTCATTCTTTCTCATTTTATGAGGGCAATGTTTCTACGACATGGAAGCAGAAAAGTGGGAACATTACCAGTCCCTTGATGACTACTTCTCATCAAAGAATCACTCCAGAATGAATGATTGCATCCTTATCACAAGAAACTTGCGATAGTGGATGGCATTTTGTATCACATCCAGTCTGAAGACACTGTACTAGTACTAATGTGCACCATGCTAAACACCTGAAAGTTGGAAGCCTAGAGATGCTCCATTACATGCCGTAGGCAGGACATTTCGGATTCACCTGGACCATGAACAAAATCCAGAAGATCTATGAAAGCAGATGTTGCCACCTATGTCAGGCCATGCCACACAGATAGTGATCTGTAAATTTGTGTCTGCCACAAACAAACTTAGCTGCCTTATGTTGAACTATTTCAACTGAATGAGTGTGTGTGACAGAGTGAGGATTGCATACATTGCAGCAATACTAAAGATGAGGCCGAACCAATGCTTGATAGTCAATAGATTTAACTTGTGCTGGGCAGGTGCCCAAGAAATGGTCCCACTTCCCTAGCTAATTTTATAAGAACTACTGCATGAATTCCATCTTCCCCCCCCCAGTTTTATTTTTGTTAAGGGTCAATAGTTGCTTGATAATGCCCTCAGTATTAACAATAATATCCCCCAAAGAATGCATTGTTCTAGACTCAAAAGCATTAGGTGCAGTATTTTTATCTACTGTAAAAACAAAAGAAGCTTTCAATTCTTGGTGTGATATTTGTTCTCCATTTGCCCCAACAAAAGCTGAAATCAAGTACTCACCAGGCCGAGAATGCTTGACATACCTCCAAAACAGCTTTGGCTCTTCTTGCAGCCATTTACTGAGATTATTAGTTTTAAAATCTTTATGGGCCAATGAGAGTTCTTTTTTAGCATTTGCATGAGCAATATGCAAACCATTTGCAATTCTCCATAATCGCTGCTTATGGAGAGCCCTTTTAACACGTGGTGTATACCATGCTGGTGTATACCATGTTGAGGCATCCCAGACTCTCTTTAATGGAACAAACTTCGAGACCCCTCCCATCAGTAATGAGTGAAAAATTGCCCAAATTTTCATCAACATCATGCTAATTAAAACTATTTTTAAAGTTTTCAAGATTTTGCTGCAACTTAAACCCATTCTAGTTATATTTGTTATAAAGACTAACCTGCCTTATGGCTTTAATGGTACTCCTAACATTAACATTGACATCACAAGTTACAAAGTGATGGTCCTTAATTCCCTCAGAAACCTTAACATTAGATATTATAAGCGGAAGGGCCTTTAGTTTTGTCACTAGGAACCAACATATCTGCAGTACTCCAATAACATGGAAACTAGCAGAAATCTATGATACCCAGATGCTTTACTCAGATAACTCAGGCTGACTATTACAACGCAAGTTAAACTATGGCCTCAGGAGCAACCATCAAAGCTTAGCCACAGTACTCCAATTATGGGAACTAGTTGTTTCAGTTTTGAGGTACTGCTCCAAAGTACTTTTAACTGTTGGAAGTGTTCACTGTTAAGAATTCTCCAGTGAAGATGGCTTAAAAGCCAAAAAGCCTCTTTTTTAATGAAATATTGTGGCCTTTTTATATAAAATAGCCTTCATAGACTAACAGTGGAGAATTCTTATTGGTCACTGTTACATAACATAATTTACATAAATTTCAGACACTTAATTTGTATTAGAACCTTCATGGGGCATTTATGTTGGGGGCATAAATACTCCATGTTCTTATAAAACCAGGGAAAAAGAGGGGTTGTTTTGTTTTTCTTCCTGTCTGGAATTTTTGGTGAATAAGCCTGGTCTAGAGAAAATATTGTGGTCAATTTCTAGACAGTCTAATTATCTCTATAGTTTCTTCTGATCTGTCACTAGAGAAGAGGGGTGGAACAGGAGGTGACAAAATGACTAGGCTGACGAGGCTCAGGAAATACCACCTGAGCAACCGAAAATAAAATGCGGGAGGCCCAAAAAAACTACTCTAACTGAACTGGATTTTCTGAACTGGATTCCAACTGGATTCCCATGTGAAAACACGTTCTAACGAGAAAAAAGATTATGTGAATGCTAATTTACAAGCGATATGAGAGATACTTAGCATAAATATAGCCAAATTCAATCCAGAAAATTCAAAGTTGAATCCAGAAGCACCAGCATTTCATATTTGCCACGTTTTGCAGTGCCAGCTGGTGAAAAGAGAAAATTTGATGGAAGAGCATGTTGTCACTAGCTCCGCCCATCTTGACCCAGAACTAGAACTTGGCAACCACGAATAGCCACATGGGAAGGCATCCACCATTTTTGACATCACTTTCAAACCTGTTTCTGTCAGAGAAAAATGTCGCCAACAAGTTTTGAAGAAAGTTTCGCAATTTTTCGATGTGCCATGTCCTGAAATGTTTATTTATCTAAAAAAATATGCCATATTCATTTGGAAAAGACTGGTCAAGCAGCAAATCTATGGACTTTTTCAGAAGATGAATTTGGAAGAAGAAGAGAAGGAAGATGCTACCGTTGCAGTAGAAGAACTTTCAGGCAGCAATGCCTCGTCTTCATGAAGCAAGCAAGACTCAGGCAACTTAAACAAGCAAAAGAGCCCCGAATCAGAAGGTTTTGTAAAACTGTGTTGTTTACTGTTCTGAAACTAATCCGTCTCTAGACAAGCCAGAGACACCATAGGGCAAGAAAGCATATGGATCCCTATGAAGCAGCAGAGCTTCCAACCAAGAGGAAGATGAACTACAATGGCGACCAGAAGTGGATGGTAACCATCCTTCTGATAGATTATGCCCCTACACAGAAGGATGACTACAATCCATCACCGTCTGACTGCTTCTGTGGCTCGAATTTTTTCTGTGTGGTTACCATGCGATCCAGGGAAGAAACAAGTTACAGAAAAGAGAGCAAAATGAATTGCCAAATATTCATAAAGGTCATCAAATGCTCATACAAGAATAAGAAATAGATACTAATCATTTTAATTCATTTGTTGAAACACTTGTTTTCACGCTTGTTCTACTTTGTGTGCTGAATTTTTGTTGACATTTATTGCTCCCAGTTTTGCTCAAAACTATCTTCACTATATAGTTAACAGCTTCTGTCACAACAAAATGTCTAAAATCTTAATACAAAATATCAATAACAAATCGAGCAAACATATTAATATGGAATTATAATATAATTCAGTGAAGGGACATCACATGTCTATTGTGAGAGTTGTTTATTGTGTGAAGTGCCTATGGCAGGGTTCTTACCCTTTACAAAACTACGAAACAAAAATAGACTGCCCATTATGTCTCCATACCCAATTCGATAGACTCGAAACCATCATCATCATCACAGTCCTAATACCAGACATGGGAAAACACCCATATTGAGAAATCTAATCATTGATTGGTTAGTAGCCAATCGAATCGCATACCCTCATTTTTTGGTTCACATACCCCAAATGCATTAAGACTGCAAGACTTATGGTATACGTTGTTTATTTTATGGAGTATCCATGATATAAGTTTGATAGTATAGAATGTCCTGGTATAACTCATGCCAGGACATTTTGTGAGTTGTGTGGCCACCAGTTTGTTCTATGCAGCTAGATTCAATTATTTTCTTAACAGCATATACAATAGACACTATGCGATAAACACTAGTAAATTTAATTGTGTAATCATGTTTTTTTTTCAGTTTTATTTTCATTGAATACAGTTTTTAAAAAATGTACTTATAATACTTTTTCTTTTAGTCTTTTATTCCAGCCAACTGAGATAAATAACACTTGTAATAGTAACCCATTTTGGACATAAGTTCATCATGAGACCCAATTTCTACTACTTGTCCATGGTGGATGACAGCAATTTGGTCAGCACTTCTAATCGTGGAAAGGCGATGGGCCACCACAATGCAAGTTCTTCCTTGCTGAGCACGTTCTAGGGCTTCTTGCACCACCTGTATGTAAAGTTTAAATTCATTATAGCTGAAGCATATAATATATATTATAAAAAATGTATTTTCGTATAAAATTATTTATAACTTCTTTTGCCAATTGAGTAATTATTAAATATGTAATTATCATTTATAAAAGTTGTGCTGAGGGAGGACTAATGAGAGACCAGTGTGGTGGAATAAGGTCTAAGAAACTTAAGTTATAAACAAAACAAATTCTAAAGGATGAAGAAATATAAAAAAAGAATTGGGCATAATATAAGATGAAAGTATAGAATAATTTAATTCAAAATGGAATAACTTCTAAAGTAAATAGAAACTAGGAGTTACAGCTAAAAATAGTTAAAATGACTAAAGCCATAAAAGAAGAAAATCAAAAAGGGCAAATGTACCTTTATGGCAAATGGTTTTAGTTTCAAACATTCTTTTAGGGCAACTGGTTTTAGGGCAAATGTAACTTTAGGGCAAATGGTTTAAGTTTCACACGTTCTGTTAGAGCAAATTGTCTCGTTAGGGCTAATAGTTTTAGGCAAGTGGCTTTATGACAAATGTCTATATACTGAATGTGACATATTTTGTATCTATGTATTCATAAAAATAAAAGGTGCATGCATAATTGATATTCAAGCAGCAAGAATGAGGTGGCAGGGGGTATAATTGAAAGTATTTAAAGGGTGTGACGACCCAGTTTTGCTCCTTCTTGGCTTAGAAAGAGCAATCCTAAGTCCTGTTGTCGTCTGCTAGGTTGTGATAGTAGGCTGCCTGGAAGATGACAGAAAGGCCAGCAAGGGTCACTGTCCGCCTCCAGGTGAAGTTACCTGGGGGTATATAATGGGTGATGCCTTTATATACTGGGCAGTGTGTTAGACCCTTAAAGGAGAAAAGATGTGTTCCATGTTTTGTGGGTGGCCAAGATGGCCACCGTCCGTGTCGTTTATTTACTGGGGAAGTTACCGCGGGAAGGGCAGGGCTTCCGGTGGGGGAAAACACCGGACCATCACCGTCCTGTTTCCATTGTTATCGGCCAGTATTTTGCATTGGCACCCACAGTAAGATCCATCGGGGATTTACCGTGGATTCTTCATTTCGTTCGGAAAGAGTTCACCATCGACTTGTGGGGAGAACTCCTGACCTGCACTACCGATGGACACAGGCGGACAAGAGCGGACAAGGGCTAGCCAGCGCTTGGGTCATGTCCCAAGGGAGTTCAGTGGCTGGCAAGATTGGGAAGTTTTACCAGGGTGTTGTGGTAACCAACCGTGTCGTTACAATTGGTGGAGGTGCCGGGTGGCACTACCACTATGCCTGTAGGGCGTGGACATTTGTCTACAGAACTATAGTGGAAAACGGCTTAGGCCATAGTAGTCTAGTAAAGGAAGTTGGGACACGGACGGGTTGTCCGTGATACCGCGTGGTTGTTATTGGGGAAAGGCCTAGGTTATCCGCTAATAGATCGGTGGGCATAGTGGCTGTTGGTGAACATATGG
Source organism: Brachycybe producta (assembly GCA_036925085.1). Taxonomy (NCBI): domain Eukaryota; kingdom Metazoa; phylum Arthropoda; class Diplopoda; order Playtdesmida; family Andrognathidae; genus Brachycybe; species Brachycybe producta. The sequence continues at coordinate 5,171,258 of JAUPFP010000010.1, read as the reverse complement.
CTATCAGCTCATGAGTGGAAGGTAGTTTCTGTGAGTTGGTAGAGCATGCTGGCCCTGAACAGCTGCTTCGCATAGAGCCCCATCGTAAAGCCTTAATTGGCCGTGGTCTGTTGGCAGTGGCAGGTATTGCCGAAGCCACAGAGGAAGGCACTTACGGTATCTGGCTTGAAAGTGTCACTGACATACCATTGCCCTGGAAGCAGGGGAGGGTGTCGTGACAGCTCAAGTAGTGGAGGCAGCCCTTGTGGTGGGACTGGATGTTCCATCTAAGATGAGAGGGGGAAACCCCACTCATGGAGATGGCCGGACAGAGGAGCTTCCGGATAAGTTGAGAGGGCAACCAGTAAAGGCTGCCAGGTCCTAAACTTGGAAGTGGGTCCTACTCTCGACGAATGCCTTAAAACCGGACCTAGTCTGAAGCCTGAAGAGGCAGCACAGCTTAGAGAGTTCCTGCTGGAACTCAATGATCATTTTGCATTTGATTATACAGAGCTGGGAAAAACCCCGCTCGTCGAACATACGATTGATACCGATGGGTTACCTCCGGTGCGGGAGGGATTACGAAGAACTGCTCCAGCGGCACATGCAATCGAGAGAGAAGAGGTAGCGAAGATGTTAGATGCAGTGGTAATCCAACCTTCGCATAGTCCTTATCCAAGCCCTATCTGACTTGTGCACAAGAAGGATGGCAGCTTTCATCTCTGTGTAGACTATCGGAGACTGAACACCCGAACAAAGGAGGATCAGTACCCGCTACTTCACAACGATGATGCCCTTGATTCGTTTGCCAGAGTGAAGTATTTTGCAACCCTGGACCTTGCTAGTGGTTACTGGCAGGTCAGGATGGTGGAGCAGGACATTGAGAAGACAGCATTCATTTGCTTCAAGGTCTGTTTTGAGTTTCAGAAAATGCCTTTCGGACTCTGTAATGCTCCGGCCACAATGCAAAGAGTATTAGACATCTTGTTTTCGGGACATAAGTGGGAGAGCTGCTTGTTGTACCTGAACGATATTATCGTCTTTGGGAACACCTTTGAACAGTTTCTCAAACTCTTAGGTAATGTCATAGGACTGTTATGAGAGGCAGAGCTGAAACTCCAGCCAAAGAAGTGTTTCTTTGGATTTGACAAGGTCAAATATCTCGGTCACATGGTAAGTGCCGAGGGAGTTGCTTCAGACCCGGGACTCGTAAGAGCAGTCGAAGAGTTCAATGTCCCTACAACAGTAACTGCCATTCATAGTTTTTTTGGACTGGCCGTCTACTACCGTAGGTTTATTAAGGACTTCACCAAGGTCGCAAGGCCACTGCATGATCTAACCAGGAAAGATGTGTCCTTTGACTGGTCAGAGCAGTGTGGTCTAGGGTTCGAGCGGTTAAAGGCATTTTTAACCGAAGCACATATGCTCACCATGTATGATACATGTGGTGATGTGTTAATTCCCACTGATGCAAGTGGGCCCGGTTTAGGTGTCGTAGTATACCAGAAGTTACCTGAGGACAAGGCTCCTCGGGTTCTGGCCTACGGTAGCCATCTCGTGAAGGGACACGAAACACGGTATTCTGTCACCGAGCAGGAATGCTAGGCAATCATGTTTGCCATGGGTAAAGTCCGACCTTACATCTTTAACCGTGACTTTGTGATCGTAACTGATAACCATGCTCTGTGTCATCTGCAGACTGCCAAAAACTTGCAAGGCAGGTTGGGGCATTGGTAGATGCAGTTGCAGGTGTACCGGTATAAGATTCAGTATAAGAAGGGGAAACTTCATGAGGATGCCGACTGTTTGAGTCGGTATCCGGTAAGTGAAGTTGACAATCTTTCTTTGCTTGAAAACTTAGAAGCAGATTTGGGTGAGGTAAATTACCAGATCCGTACCAGAGACTTCCCAGGCACAGCAGGAGGTATGGGTGCACCAACTCCTCTCACCTGCTCGATTAGCGCACGATCCAGCACCTCACCACTAGGCATATAGGGTGAGGGGAAAACTAGCGATCCAGGGTCCTTGGACCTCGCCAGAGGCACCCCTGCCTTACGCAGGACATCGACATATTTGGAGACCGCCCAGAGGTACATCCCTCGTTCAGAACCCAGGCCCTGACAGGCACCTGAGCTTTGAAGCTTAACCGGTCGCCCACCACTCAGTTCGGTGGCAACCGGCGGCGGTTTAACGAAGATTTCTTTCTGTCTTCCACGAGTCGGTAGTAGAACTGGCCATCATGAACGATGGCCAGGTACTTCTGTCCTTCCAGCCAGACTGGCGCTTCGCCAGCGGTTGACTGGAGCTTCTGACTTTCGCCAGGCATCACCATGGCAACCTGTCCTTTGGCCGAAGCCTTCGGACAATCCTACTTCAGGTGACCCATCTGGTTACACCCGTAGCAAGGACCTAGTCGCCGAAGTGAGTCTCCTGCACGGTCCGCACTTCGGGGCATTGCTGCCGGCTGACCTCGACCCGAGCCTGCCGTCTTCTTCTTCTTGCCTCCGCTCTTGGCTCCTGCTTTGTCCAACTTGGACGGCGCAGTTGCCTTCGGATCCTTTTGGCTCGAAGATGAAGCCTTGGCAGAGCTCCCAGAGCTAGCCGTGGTTCCAGAGGACTGGGCGCTAACCCTGTCCTGAGGAACCCCTCTAGTACGTGCAGGTAGTTTTCCTGTCAGAAGCAAATCGGCCTCAACCAGCCGTGCCTTTCGGGCATATGCTTCTACCGTACCGGCCTTACAACCGATCAATTGATCAGTGATGGCCGTCAGGAGTTTCCGTTTGAAGCGAATGAGCCGACAGCTCTCGTCTTCGCCCGGAGACACTTGGTCGGACAGTTCCAAGAACCGCCAGTAGAATGCCTGCACAGACTCGGAAGCCCCCTGTTTCATTGATTCATATTCGCCGAAACAGAGGCGAGCCTGGTTACTGGTGCTGAAGCGGCTACGCATAGCGTCCTTCAGCTCAGTCCAGGTCAGGTCAGGAAGAGTTTCCACCAAAGTGGCTTAATATTCTTCCGTGGACCGTCCAGCAGAAACGTAAAGAAACTGCATCAGGACTCGTCCGTCCAGCGCTGAGCTCGGGCTTTTGCTTCGAACTTGCGGAGAAAAGGCGCCAAGTCCTCTCTGACGTCGTAACGAGGAAAGGAGTGGACCGGGTTAAAGAACCCGAACACCTGTTTCGGTTTCGAGAAACATCAGAATCGGACTCAGCTTTTGAAGGTATCACCATGTGAACCCTCGGCTGCTGTCCGGGTGCAAGAGGAGCTTCCCGTCTTATCCCCCTAGGAGATGGCCTGGGTACTTCCCACGGAGGCACCAGCCGGGCTTGCATCGGTGGTTCCTCCCTCTGTGCACTTTCACGCACGGGCAACAGTGAAAACCGAGGATCCACCCTCGGCTCAATCGTCGACCGGGACAGCCGTCCTTCCAACCGAAAGACATCTTTCCCGTAGGCAATCTTCATGAGTTGCTGCTCGGATAGCCCAGCCAAGAAGGCCCGGCCCTCCCGTGCAGTTTCATGCGGGATTTCCACCATGTCCCAAAGAAGTTGACCGCCACGTCCAACCAGACGTGCAGCGGTGGAAACTTGGATCTTCGGCCGTGGCCGATCGTTCGCCCCGATGAGATCACCATCAGATCCACTGTCTTCTAACGGGTACTCTCCCAGGAGAATGTCACTGCGGCGTTTCCGCACCGTGACCCATTCATCCGGGAAATCCCCGTCCACGCTACCGTCTTGTCCACCTGTCTCCACCTGTCTCCAGGGGGACTCTGCCTTCCGCCCCAATGGGATGGTCGACTACTCGGCTGCGTAACTCCAAACCCGCATCTGCACCAATTTCCCGACCTTCCGTAGGTACTTTTGGGGTTGGCTCCATTTTTTACCGTAAATGAACGGTAAAATCCGGACAAAGCCACCAGATAGCGGGTTTCCACCGTCGAAAACAGTAAATTCACGGACAAAAGTTTGTAAAATACCGTGACGAACGGATGGGACCGTGCGAAACCGCGGTATCACGGACAAATGTCCGTGTCCCACTTTGTACTACTCGGTAAAAGACCTTTCACCACTTTCTACCGCGGATCACCGGACGAAAGTCTGCACACCAACGTGTACTTGCGGTAAAACACTGTACACCACCGAAAACCACGGTACCACGAACCGTAGTCTGTGCCCCACGGTAGTTTGATGGCAGATTTACTGTTAACCATGGTACAACAGACCGAAGTCCGTTCCCCACGGTAAATCATGGTAAAAATACGGTAAACAGTGATTTCCGCTGCTGTCCCACGAACCAAAGTCCGCGCCTAGCTGCGTACTCGCACTGTGTGTTGATTGCACCAACTAAACGGTCGAATCCACGGTATTTAACCTTGCGAGAGGCGGGGTACAGGTACCCGGCGCCTCCACCAATTGTAACGTCCCGCCGGACCGCTACAATGCGCGGTAAACAAAAACTTTAAAATGTTCCCACTTAACTTCCCACGCCGCCTCGTCGAGAATATCGATGAGACGGCATGGCACCATCAAGGGAAGCTCCGCACCGACACCACCCGAGGGGTGCACCGTGGGAGAGGCGGCTGCGGGTACGGTCCTGTCCCCGTCGTCGGCACTTTGTCACCGGTAAGTGGGAACGTTTTAAAGTTTTTGTTTACCGCGCATTGTAGCGGTCTGGCGGGACATTACACAAGGCCACTGCACGAGATGACAAGATGGTGCCTTCAAGTGGTCAGATCAGTGTGGGCTAGTCTTCGAGTGGTTAAAGGCATTTTCAACTGAGGCACCTTGCTAGTGGGTACGCTAATAGTGCTAGCGGGCACTGCTCACCATGCTAGTGGTTATGGAAACCAAGACAAACAGTGAGAACTTGAGAAAAAGTCCCAAGAATGCCTTTCCTTAAAAGGTAATATTCTCAGCCCAGGGCAAGGATTGGCCCAGTTGGCCTGTCATTGAGCCCTCAGGTGACAGTTGCCCCTTCCAAGAGACAGAATGAAAGTGCCATGCCATGCATGTTTGAGAACAGACCGTTTTTAGAGTTCAAACAGGACAAGACAGCTGGAGTTCACACCAAAGAGTAGTTTTGGACTACTGTTATTCTAGAGTTTAAGTAGAGACTTGTATCATCCATTTCAAGTGTTTTTTGTAATAATTTAATAGCACAAGTTATCTCATTATAAAGAGAACTTTTATAAAAATATGAGTTGTGTTTATTTTCTCCTAAGAAAATAGCAAAGGAAGAGACTTTAGCCAACAATTCCAGCACCAACAGAGGTCCTCAGAAACTTTCTGAGTTCCTCTAGTTGGCTCTTTCAGAACCAGGCTAAAGAAGGAACAATGATCCTCTACAATGGTATGCATGTATACCAAAAATTCCCGACTTGTGACTGAGTGTGCTCCAACTCGAGAAGGGAGGAGGGCCATGCTCGGCCCCGGCTAAAACGAAAAAGTCTTTTTGTGGACTTAAGACAACTGTGCCTAACAAGAGACTGAGGTTTGGACTAAGTGGAGGGAACCTTCGGAATTTCAAGAACAACATTATCAGGTGGGAATGGTGCTGGATCTGGTGCAAACACTAGATCCATGTCAAACAGTGGTGTCGGGCATAGTTCGAAACGAGAGGCTAGTTCAGAGCCAGCATCGTCACAAAATGGTGCTAAAGGGCAAGCCCCATTCATAGTGGTGGAAGTGCAATGTATAGCTGCACTGCATTAACAGAATGGGCTGGCATGTGGAGAAGAATGCCACCCAGCTTTTAACCTCTGTGGCAGGTGAATTTCTGATGGTTGCTGCCTGGCTGCTTGGAGTATGCCACCAGGTGGATGCCATGTTGTGTCCAGTGGACCTCTCACCATAGGAGTCTATGCATGAGAAGTCAGAGTTACCACTGTCCCCTCCAGGTGGAGTAGCCTGGGGGTATATAATGGACAGGCTGGCCTTGTATACGAGCGTTAGCCCATTAGTATTATCAGAGCGCATGCGTATTGCCATCTTATCGTTTTATATAAGATTTTATATAGGTTTTTATATAGTGAACGTCTCATCGGCAGTTTCCATTGGTGATCAATAGATGGCGCTGCTAATGCAAATCGGCGCTGCTAATGCAAATCTGCAATCACTTTTCTATATAAAACGATAAGAAGGCAATACGCATGCGCTCTGCTAATACTAATGGGCTAACGCTAGTGGCCATTATCCTGGGCAGTCGGTAGGGAGTTTAAAGTGAAGTCAACAACTGGCTCAGGTTGTATGTCATTATCTACCATAAATACCTTCTTGAACTGCTTGTTTAATAGTTTCTCTATTGTCTTTGAAACAATCTTTTTGTCTACAGCAACCAAAAAAGGAATAGATTCTCTGCTACACCTTACATTTTTAATGTAATGCCAAAATATCTTTGCTTCCTTTTTGCAAAGACTGTGATATAGTCCCTGTGGCAAACTTTAAAGCCATCTTGATAGTCTTCCTAATTGCTATTTTGTCATGTGATGACTGGAATGTAGACATATACCCTAAAGACCCTTGCCCTATGAACACTTGCCATAATGCCAGTTGCCCTAAAACCATTTGCCCTTAAACCATTTTCCCCAAAACCATTAGCCCCAAAACCATTTGCCCCAAAACCATTTGCCCCAAAACCATTTACCCAAAACCCTTTGCCCTAAACCAACTTGCTCTAAAAGGGCCTTGCCTTTGCCATTTAGTGCAAATGGTTTTAGGACAAGTGGCTTTAGAGCAAATGCCCCCTTATGCCAAATGATTTTAGGGCCAATGTCTATTGGGCAAAGGTCCCTTTAGAACGAAGGGATTTAGAGCAAGTGTCTGTAGGGAAAGGTCTTTAAGGCAAATGCCCCACACCTGCCATGACTCTGTTCCCAGAATAATATTTCAGCCCAAATCTTGAATTACAGCAAAACAAGTCAGGTAAGCCTACTTTACTTTGTAAACTTCTGCAGTTCACTAGCAAAGTGTATTGAACAGAAATAATTTATGGATATAATTGTGAGCTTTTGACATCAACTCATTTTTATTACCAACCTTTAGATGACATTTTCTACATTTCGTTTCCTCTCTGAGCAGTATTACACCTGCACAGAGAAGATCCGAGCTGTAGAGAGAGCTGGATGGAGACAGATTGTAGTCACTCTTCTGCATGGGGGTGAAATCGATGCAGGAGAGTGGCGGCCATCTCTCTCTCTTCCGGTTGATGCTGATATACATCTTCTCCATCGGTATACCGACAAGAGAAGATGTTGTAGCTGCTGAGAATCGTATAGCTCCTGCCCTATGAAACCTCCGGCCTCTTAAGAGAAGTTAGTTACATATAAACAAAAGGACAACGCTGTTTCTTATTACAACACTTTTATTCATCACTTGTAAGAAACACAGAATACAAGGATGAATATTAATGATACTAACGGTGCATCCTCAGGCCCATGATTCGGATAAAGATCTCGTAATACAGGCAAAGGACAAAACTGCGGAACAAAGAGGAACACGGTCCTTTTATACCTTGGACCTGTGTACTCCTGCGAGGTGTAACCAGGTCCAAGTGACCATGGTCCTTTATGTATCAATCCGCCGTGTGGGCATGAGTCAGAAAGGTGAGTCAGAGAGGAGGGAGGGATGGTTGAGAGTTGTTTATCCCCCGGGCTATGGTTTTGGCGGGATCACGATTTACAGGGTGTTACATAATCTACCGTTGTAGTTTTTGAAACACATTCAAGTTTCTTCTAATTTTGTTTCTGAATACTGAATAACCATAATTCAATATTCGTTTGCACTTTAAAACCTCATCGTCTTAATTTTCACAATGTATCTGTAGGCGTAAGTTTTGGGTCGTGCCTGTGTGTGTGCTTAGGGCTATTTGCTGGATATAGTAGTCATCTCGAATGTCGCTAGAGATAGTTTATTGAAGTTTTAAATAAAAAAATTTAAGATTATAACTTTACCGTTCAAAGAAAGGTTTTGAACAATCGATAGTTTGTGAAACTATTGATATTACTGTCATGTCCTCAATCAGTCGATAGTTTGACTATCTATAACCATAGAAAGTTTTTGCAGGAGATGGCAAAACACATTACAATGGTCAAGGTTAATTTTTTTTTTTTTGCAAGAGCTCGAATAATGCAAAACAGAAAACTAAGAACGAGGGTATTTTTCATCTATGATTTTAAAGTTAAATTTCCGAGTTACACTTTTTGGAACTTTAGATTTTTAATGCGAAAAAATTGGTAAAAAACCAAATAGTAGTAGGTAAAAAATGTATATTAATTTTTCATTTTGGGGGTGCCCCCTCTTGCCCCAATGTGCGGGCGGCCATGTCCATCACGATAGTATTCATATCGCTATCACAATCAGAACGTCACTAATATGAGTGGAATGAAACAAGAAGAACAGGGTGGCATTTGGTACCTTGATATTTTGGCCCATTCAATGCGGGCATCTTGGCTAGCAATTAATATTGCCAATTATATGCTGGTATTAATATTGTTTCATTTGTTTTGCTTTCATATCTTATTACTGAATTTTAACGCAAATTTTTCCGTTGTATGAACTGGTATGTGTCTATCCTATATTTATTTATTTACAAGTACATACGGGCATGCATAATGTAGTCTCGTATATAGCCTACACAATGGTTTCTATTGATTGATACCTTTTCACCTTCCGTGTCCAGAGCAGAAGTTGCCTCATCAAGAAGAAGAATTTTAGGATTTCTTATCAGTGCCCTGGCAATGGCGATTCTCTGTTTTTGTCCACCACTTAGCTGGGTTCCTTTATCACCGACCTTTGTATCATATCCCTAGAAAGTTCAACAATCACTACATTTACTAATTTGTAATGAAATGGCAATAGTTTGATACCTTTGGTAATTCAGTAATAAATTTGTGGGCATTTGCAGCCATAGCCGCTTGAATGATTTCTTCTGGCAATGGCTGACGAGAATTGTCTCCATATGCTATGTTTTCAGCAATAGTTCTGTCAAATAGAATTGGTTCCTGGGACACAATCCCTATCAATGAGCGAAGCCATCGAAGATTTAAACTTGCAATATCTTCTCCATCTAATGTCTAAAAGAAAATTGTCAACATGCAATTTTACAATCTGGCGCCATTATGAAATCGAAAATGTTATAATGTGACATAATTCCATATAATGGACAACTCATAACATACAACAGACAAGGACAACTTCTACCACAAATATCATATCAAGGTCAACTAATAACCACAAAAAACTAATACCACATGACACATCCACCATTCTTCTCAGTAACTAGTGTCAAATTTACATTATGATCATACTGAGACGTATTGGGCCCGCCGCTCTTTATCTTAATTTATCGTCGTTTATTTTTGGGTTCAAACTTTGTTTTCAATCTGTATTTTGTTTGTAGCTTTTGGGCCACTCGGTATGTTTAGATAATGATTGACCCAGATTCTATTTTTATATTTGCCCTTATTGTTCTCCGCTCTTATGACCATTGTATTCTACTTCCACATAAGTAGATTTAATTTACTATTAATTGAGTTGTATACGTTTTCTTCTCTTATCACTTAGGTGTGATAAGAGACGATGAGTCATCGGTTTGGCCAAAGAGACCACTCCATTGATTGGTTTATTTGGGCCCAAACTATGTTTTTGTCCAATCAGAGTAATGTGCGCTGAGAATCCGACTTGTGGATTCTAAGAGTATATAAAGGGACGTTTTTATATGTTCCTAAGCTAATGTTAATTCAATGAACATATGCCCACCTATGTTTCTAAATATTTTTTTAAGTGTTGTGTTGTAAACCAAGTTTTATTTTCATCTAACCTTATATTTGGAATAAATCCTCATCTTTGTATTTAAATCTAAATAGTGGTGTTTTTAATTACTTTAAAACTGTGCCATTCATCATCTTATTGCAGTTCTACACCAATTAGATACTTCAAGTCATCAACAGGTGCAAACCTGCAACGTCAAGTTCGTGAGTATATTTGCACTAATTTCAAGGGTAAATTTACGGACACAAGTCCGAGATGTACAGAGATAAAAGATCCTCAAGACTGTGAGTCTTTACAAGAGACTAGTGAGGATGTTGAATAGACATTTATTGGTCTAGTCCTCCCGGGCCGATAGAATTAGTGACCTAGCCACTCACTATAGATACGAGTGAAAACTCGCTCGTATCACTAAAAAAGAGCAGATTCTATCTGGGGAATCACAATATATGGTGGAGGTGCTGGGCAGTTTACAAAACTTGCTAACTCATTTTGCCCTTGTAGAGCGTGTTGAAAAACACGAAGCAGTATCGTATTTCAATAAACAATTTTGAATCTAAACAAAATTTTAGAACATTTTATTGTCACAAAATACAATAAATAATGATGAATAAAATGGAATAACCGGTTCTTCTCCCATTCTCCCAGCAACTCCAATAGAAACTTTGGTGTGAACGTCTCGCCAAAGAACGAGGAGAAGCTCGTGATTGTCGAGAAGAACCTCGCCTTGCCCGAGACGCCCATAAGAAGGAGAGAGAAGAGACGCTGAGAGCCCTTGCCGAAGAGAAGGAACTCCAGGAGGAAGAGAAGCACGCCGAAGAAGAATACGAAGCCGAATCCTGACTAAAGATTGAAGCAGCATCATCTGAAGCCTCTTAACCAAGCAACGAACAGAAGATGGTCGACTGGTTTGCCGAGCTGATGAAGGATGCATCTCCTGAGAGCCGTGAGGAATTTGTAAGATGGCTTTGTGGGGATACAACACCATGCTGCCTTGAACACACACAAGACATAGAAGCAAGTCGCCAGAAGAATCCGGGCACAAGCTCAGACCAGAAGTTCCGGAATGGACTCTGAACCTGGGGCCGATGCCGTATTCTGAGAAGAATTTACTTCATCTGCTACGGGGTTTTCCAAAATACACTGGTTCCATGAACATCCTTCTATATGTTGAAAAGTTCGAAGATATTGCGATCGCGCATCAGTGGAACTCCCCACAGCGATTCAGTCACTTTACTGGTCTCCTTATGAAATGAGCTTTCAAATGGCTTGCTCAGTTTTGTTTGGAATATGGCAAAACTAATTTGCCAATTATGCATAACAGAATTATAAATGAATTCCTGTTACCTGACCAGAAAGTCAGAATGAAAAATTAGCTGTCTGCAACTACCCAAAAAGATAATGAAACTTTTAAAGTCTATGTAGAAGAGTATGCTGAGATGTATCGAAGGATCCATCCCCAAGATGACGACTCTTTGTTGATTTCAAGTTTGAGTAAGTCTACTACCATACCTGAAGAAGTACCTGTTTGGCATGCCTAAAGACAACCTTTACGACTTTGTCAAGTTTGCCACCCAGATGGAGGGAGAGCTGATAGAGGAAAAGATGCTAATTTACAAGACGACTACTGGTAACCAGCTGACCCAGCATCAGAAGCCTCAAGAGGCGAAACAGCAACAGCGCAAGAAGAAGCAGCTGATGTGGACAAACAAGAACCCGGCCAGTTCCAGTGCCCTAATAAACTGAAATGAAGAAAGAAAATAACAAGACGACTCCACCAACTCCAGTCAATTGAGTTGATGAACCGTCGGAAACGACGGCACCGAAAACCATCTGTGCTGACGAAACCCATGTTCTACCGAATTGAATGAAAATGGTGCCCATATTAATCAATAATCAAACTCATTATTTTCATTTCAATAAGTAGGTGATAAGTAGTGATGCCCAGAAAAGAAGACATCGAAGAGAGACCACAAAAATAGGAGTCCATGAAACCTAAAGAAGTAGACTCCCAGAATGAGGGAATCTATTGGGAGGGCTGCAGTCAACCATGCAGAGATGTCACCAGGTTTGGGTAGCCTGTGCTGAAATGCCGACAATAAAGAGGAATTGACAATGCCTAAGCAGAGCTGTGCTGTGGCACAGCTAGAGAACTCTCCAAGACTTGAAGCAGACTTTGGAGATGTGATCCAAATCCAAACTATCTACGATGATGGGAGCCGACAGAAACCACTGCAAAGTGGGGCCTCTCAGAAGCAAGCAAAGTAGAGCAAATAGTAGTCTCGGAAGGAGCTACTTTTATTAAAACCCAATAAGAACAGTGTGTAGCGAAAATGACAATAGCTACTCCTGTTATTAAGCAGGGACAGGGAGTGGCAAAAACCAAAGTAGTACCCACACCTGCTCGAAAAACTAAAGAAAAACATGGAGTAATGAAAAAAGGAGTAGCTACACCTGTTAAGGTTTCAACTGAAAAGTTCTAGTCTTCTCTGTCAGTTGCAAAACCCATGTTGTTCAAGTACAATTCGAGATGTTTGGACAAAGTTGACTGAGACAGTCATGCCTTGTGAACTTCAAGTCCAAAATCAAGATGAGCAGACAGCTTGTAAAGTTCGTGTGAACTTTGGAGGTCGTGAGTTAGAAATGACTGCCGATAGTGGCCCCGAGACGTCTGTAATCAGGAAGTCATTAGTGAAAGACATGAAGCTCATCATGGATCCACTGCTGTTCCTGCCGAATCTGACGGGCGGCAGAGGTAATCCATTGAAAATCATGGGACAAGTCATTGTGCCAATTCAAGTCGCTCAGAAGCTTGTCTGAGGAAAGTAGATTGTCATCAAAGGAGGACATGAGGCCTTGCTGGGCAATGACCTTTGTAAAGATCTCAACCTTTGTTTGGACATGAACAAGAAACGTGTTTACTTTGGAGAGGAACTGTTACCGGATACTATGCAAAAGCAGCAACAAATAGAAGATTTCATCCGAAATCTTAAAGATTGAGAAGAAGAAGACTTACAAGAGAAACTCCTGAATAAGGGACCAGCAAAACTACGCCTGGACTTCAAATGGACTGACAACTGCAAGGTCACCTTTGAAAGTCTGAAAAAGGCTTTTTGCTCTGCTCCTTTTCTAACTCTGTATGATCCGGAGGCAGAAATTGCCTTGCATATTGATGCTTGTGATTACCAGATTGGTGTCATAATTTATCAGTATTAGAAAGAACAAAAGAAACCTGGAGTTCTAGGATATTATAGCCGAAAACTCCAGGGGGCTGAATGAAACTACGGAATGACTGAAAAAATGTCTTGCAATTGTTAGTGGCATAGAGAAAGCCTGACCGTATGTTTTCAACCAAAAATTCAAGAAATTTACCGATCACAAGGCCCTGTGTTATTTAAAAACAGCACAAAATCTTGATGGCCGATTGGGTAAATGGCAGATGAAACTACAGCCAAAGAGAGTAAAGGGGAAGAGCCCTCACTCTACTGTCGGCACTTTGAAATTTGTGTGCATCGATTAGCTCCTCCCTTCCTGGCATCAGCACCAATGTTTCAAGTGGCCGATGAGCGGTGCAGACGACAATCTATAATATTACATTAGATTGTATATGCAACTTGTGGCACCAAATTTACATTTTATGCTCAATCTAAATTTTACTTTTTTTATGCTATTACACAGTTAATTGAAATGCCAGGTAGTAGGTTTTGTTCTGCAAGTGGCTGCAATAACAGTTAAAAATGAACAAAAAATGTCTCCTATTTCAGATTTCCTAAAGACCCTGAAAGGTGAAATACTTTTTTATAAATTCTATTTTGCAGAAGTAAATTAAACTTTCACTTAACCACTTAATTATTATATAACTAGTGGGGTAACCCGTCATAAATGACGGGAGCAAAATTCACAGGCAGTTGTGTGCATGCGCGTCGTTTTTTCCTTTTTTTACTCTTTTCATTTCATTTTCAGTCACCCCCTCCCACTTTTCTCTCTCTCTCCCCTTCTACACTTTCCAACCTCTTCCCCTCACCCCTCCCACTTTTCTCCCCTTCTACACTTTACAAAGGAAGAGTTCAACATATAGTTAGTTGACCATGAGAAAAAAAACGGTTCATTTATTCAAATTTATATAAATGCCGACGTGCTTCAATGGTTTTGTTACTCTACACACACACACACAGACCTGGGATATTATATATATATATATATATATATATATATATATATATATGTATATAATTATTCTAAAATGTTAGTTTTTTTACTTTTTTGTTTTGCTAAATGCATTATTTGCATGGTGAAAACATTTCTCAATGAATAATATGAAATTGTATTTATTATATATATATTAAAAGTACAAATTTAATATTCCTATATGATGGTGTTTGTAAAAAAAACTTTTTTTCTTGACAAAATTGCCCAAAATGTGTTACATTTTCGAAATATGACAGTTATTCAATTAAAAAATGCACTTCCTGAATTTTGCTTTTTTGTGATAAAAATAAATAGCAACACAATCATGAGTTTCATTGTATTATTTTTTGTAAATGTAATTAGTCTTCAAATTAACAATTCACTTCTATTATTAAATCAAACATTCAAATAATAAATAATATTTAATCAGATAATGGTTTTTATTATTAGTATTATTTTAACATTATTTTATCATGTCCAATATGCTTTTCATGAAAAAGAAATTTTCAAACAACTATAAAAAGTTTATCTTTGACTATTTATCCATGAAAATGGTTTCAATACATTTTACTAATTGTCCAGTTTTTAATTATATTTTATCTTTTTATTAAGATTTGCTTGAAGAAAACGAAAATAATTTTTAATGATCGCATAACAACCATAGATCTTCATACTAAATTATAATGTTTGTTTGTATCGCTCATCAGTCACATGATGGCGCAAGTGCATTAGCCATTTTAAGCTCCTCCCAATTTTGCACACATTTTTCAGAGAGTGAGGGCTCTTCCTCTTTACTCTCTTTGCTACAGCCGTACAATTACGAAGTAGTTTACAAAAAAGTAAAACGCATGTAGATGCTGATTGCATCTCACATTACGAAAGCAATTTTCCTGCTAGTTGGACTCAGAAGAATGGAGAGATGGAAGCTTTCGAAGACCTTCACATCTTTACTGTCTACAACGATTTCCATTGGGAAAGGGAGCAATCTCTTGATGAACAACTTCTCATCAAAGAATCACTCCAGTAAGATCGACAGCATCCCCATCACAAGAAATTTGCAATAGTTGATGGCATTATGTACCATATCAATTATGAAGAGACCGTGCCTGTACTAATGTGTACTGTGCCCCAACAACTGAGAATTGGAATTCTCGAAATGCTCCACAATGTGCCCGAGGCCGGACATTTCGGTTTTACCAAAATGATGAAAATAATCCAGAAGAGAGTCTATTGGAAATGGTAAACGATGAAAGCAGATGTTGCTGACTAGGTAAAGTCGTGCCATGTCTGTCAGAGAACCAAACTGTTGCACCAAAAGTACCCGGCTTGCTACAACCAATCATTGTGGGAAAACCGACAGAGTGTTGTGAAATGGATTATGTTGGTCTGCTTCCAAAATCGATTGGAGGTGTCCAACATATTCTGATTGCAGTTGACTACGCAATGAAGTATTGCATCGCCAAAGCAGTGGCAAGAGCAACCACTCAGGCAGAAATTGCCTACGTTGATCGAGGGCCCCAATTCTTGACTAACGAAAGTCAAGCATTTTTCAAGTCTTAAGCAATCCAACATGCCACCACCACAGCATATCATCCACAAGCTGATTGTTTGGCTGAGAGAACTAATAACACCATCATTAGATGTCCTTCAGCAACAGGCTGACTGGAAAAAGAAGTTAGGTGATGCTCTTATGTCCTACAACTTGGTAGAACATAACTTAACGAAGTTCTCACCTTATTAACTGATGTTTGAGTGCGAGCCCAGGACCACACTACACAACATGATGCCATGTGCAGACAAAAAAGCAGAGCAGACTGATCCAGCCATGGATGCTGCTAGAAAGAATATCGAAGTTGCACAAGAAGTGCAAAGAAGAAGCCGATGCTGATGACGATGGTATTTGAAGCAGACGACGACTCACCTAATAAAGATGATCCAGAAGTCTCTCGTGAAGATGAAGCTACTCCTGATGCCAGCCAAGAACCTCATCACGATGAAGCTAAAGAAGAAGAAATTCCAGAGATATCACTAGAACAATCTAAGAGAAAGCATGCAAGACCCAAGAAAACTGCTCCTGAAGAATTAGTTCCATTGGATTTCTATGTGCAAACACATGGTGGAGAAAGGAAAAATTATGCAGATGTTAGTTTACCACCAATATAGGCAACATTTGGTGTTAACGGCGAAATTACACCCAGAAACTCAAGAAAGAACATCCAGACAACGTAGAAATTCAAATTTGCTGCGTTTCGCAGTGTCACCTGGTGGGAGAAAGGGAAAAGTGAAAAAAAAGAAAAACCGGATGTTGTCATTAGCTCCGCCTCTTTTGACCTGGAACTAAGATTTGCCAATCCCATAGAACTACGTGGGTAAGCATCCGCCATTTTTGATGCCACTTTCAAATCTGCTTTAGCCAGTGAAAGATATTGTCAGAGTTTCATGAATATCTAAAGTGGCAAGTTTTAAGAAGTTTATTTTTGAGAAGGTGCCACGTTCTTTTGGAAGAGGGTCTTCAGTGAGTAGCAGTGATTCTTTCGATTTCAAGGCCCTATTTGGAGAGGACCATGAGGACATTGAGATGGAAATTGAAAAGAAATTTAAGAAAGTGGATGCCACCATCCCTGCCGAAAAACCTTCAGGCAGCAATGCCTTAGCATCTACTAAAAGTAAGAACAATTCGGGCAACTCTTTCAAAAAATAAAAGCCCCGAATCGGAAGATGAATTAATCGATCGATTTAGGCCACTAATGCGGTCTCCCCAGAGCAATTGGGCAATCCAGAGCCCACCAGAAGAGATCGACACATCACCTGGAAGCAATACAAAAGAAGAGTACCCGCCAAGTTGTACTCTTCGAATTGTCGATTATGCACCAAAGGTGAGAAGGTGAATTGACCAACAGAACCAGGAGTGCATCAAGAAACAAAAATCGATTGAATCCCTCGAGTCGGTACTGCATTGCCAAAATCCACCAAGAGACCATCACAAAATGTCTTTCCAGCCATGAGCTGGGCTACCGTCGATGAGCCAGTCATTAGGGGTTATTGCCCTGAGCTCACAAAGCAGTTGGTGTTACCAGAACCAATCTTGGTTCTGTCACCACCAAGTAAAGTATCATCACCCTTGCCACCTGTAATTCTATTTAGACCTAGGTCCACCATCACAGTCGTCAAGGAAAATCATCACAAGCGAGAAGTTCGATTTGACAGTCGTCCGCTGTCACAGCACCGTCGGGACAACAAATGTCATCAAGCAGCAAGTAGGGACGACGAGCCTTCTCGACAATTGAAGCAACCGAAAGGTCAGGGATTCGCCACCCGAAAAAGAGCCTGCTCAGACGAACAATTTTGAGGGTGTCGGGGCCATCCAGGATGTATGTTAGAAGCCTAACCTGAAGGGGAAATCCCTAAGATCTTCAAGAAACCGAAACGGCCATTCCCCTAGAAAAATGCCTGAAGAGAAGCAGGAGCACCGGACACGGTTCCATTAATAATGGCTTAGTCTCCTTTTCCAGACGAGGAGGGCAGAGCATTTTCCGATACTTGGGTATCTATGGGAGTCAAAGAGCAATCTATGACAAACTACCCTGGCCCAGAAGAAATGTTTTCTGGACCGCCGTCATTTTGGAAATGCCTGATTATCCTGCTGTTGTTGCACTGCATAATAGCGACAACCCCAGCCTAATTCGACTTGTACATCCTGGACCACAAAAGGAATCCTGCACCAGGACCCTAGAACTTGTGGCAGAGACGATGCTGGCCACCCTGATCCCCAATAGGACTCAGAACCGAAGTTTCTAGCACTATGCGCTGAGGGCCAACGAAAGATCCTATGTGGCCACAAGGATGCTGGACTTCGTAGAGGCATCTGTTCTAGTGACTTGTTGGGTCCAATCGATGTTTCCATGTACGCTCACCAATGTATGATTAGTTCAATCATCTGAGGCCTGTGGGCCTTTTTTGTGCTCATGGGCCTTATCCTACTAACGATTCCCACCCTCCTACTAATGTATACAGTCTTGATATGGCGAGTAAGCTTATGTGTTGAAATCATTTTCTTGTCACTTAGATGTTATTGTTGCATCTCACATAGAGACATTTCCCTATACACTAGTGGATACATTCTTTCTCTTTGGGAGGCCTTATTTTTTCCTTTCCAATGTAAGGTCGTTCGCTTTCTTTGCTGTCTGTTAATAACATTGGATACATTTTGGCATTCGGCAGTCAATGCGGAATGTACAAATGCTTCTAAAACAGTCTGTTTGTTGCTTTTGTCGTTTCAGTACACACTAAAAGCTAAAGAGATTACCTGATAAAACAAAGAAGTATTTTAAAAGATGAAGAAATGAAAACAGTCGAAGGTGACAGCTGATAATATTTCTGCCTATGCAGATGACAATGTCGAGAATGATGTGGAGAATTCCGGTAAAGCAAACAGTCATGGCAACGTGCATGGCAAAAGTGGCAAAATTGATGAAAGAACTTGCCTGATGTGCCCTGTGACCCTGATAAAAAAACCACTGTCTGATGTGTCATGTACCTATGCATGACTGTTTTAAAAGGCTCTTAGACAAGTGTCAGAAGGACAAGCCAAAAAAGGAGCATGAACAAATTAACAAAGCAACAAAAGACAAATTACGCAATGGTCCAGCACCGCTTGATTGGAAGCTGGTTAAACAGTGGTTGGTCCTTTGATAAATAACACTAATGTGCATCAAGGACTAATGGAATCTATCTATCACATTTTTCGAGATTCGAGAACCTTCCTTCTGTCTGTATTGGAGAAGAGCACGTTGGGCAACGACACAATGTTATTGACGTTGAAAATGAAGAGCGCGTTGATGAAGGCAATTTTGGCAATGCATTACAATCTTTTTCTTTTTTCACAAAGTTTATTGATTACATGGAAACTGAAAATATTTATCGAGCCCATGCACATTGACTTCGTATGTGAGACTTATTGCAAGGGTGTTGTATCACAATAACATCTCTACAGGCAACAAGCACAATACTGTATACTGGTGCCAAGCCTTTTGATACACACCAAACACATTCAAAATTACGTTTTATGCCTCACACGTGTTGGCATGAAAGCGAGCACCATCGTAAGTCTTTACAGGAACTTACTCATATACTTTGCAACCGATTTAAGAGTTGACAATCGCCTCTTGTACAACTATTTGGCACACATCGTTGAAGTGGTGAAGCTATTTATGACTCGAGCAAAAAAAGGACAGAAAGCCGAAGGTCGAGCAAAGAGTGAGGACATGGTGACAGACACATTCACGGAAAAAACTGTGGCCGTCTCCACCTCGTTAGTAAGCAACCCAGCACTCTTAGAGGATGTGCTTTAATGCTAATGATTATTGAAAGAGCTGACTGCAGAACGTTCATATCACCAACCAAACAATGAACAGACTGCACAAGACTTTGCTCTCATACGCGAACTCATCTCGACATCCCGTAAAAAGCAAGATCAATCAAGGGACAAAGAATTGATCACTCTCTGCAAGCAAAACCCACATGGCAATGCTCAACCATGCACATTGTCAGGCATACTGCACCCAAGTGGTGAAGGATCGTTCAGGCCTATCACCATTTATCCTGATAGCGATGACAACATTAGCAGTCCATCTACCCAGAGGTGAGGAGATCTCGGAAACGAACTTTTGACAATCGTCATAGTTGATTTTGGGGAATTTTGTTCAGACGTTCCGATTTGTACTCATCGTAAGTGGGTCAGTGCTCGTGTGTGTTAGTGCATGTGCTGTGCTTCTTTTCTTGAATCTACCTATAAAATGAAAGGACCTTGGAAGAGAACTTTTGATGCTAGTTAGTCACTTTTGCGGTTTTCTGTAAAACGTTACGATACGGCTCTTCGTGAGTGCTTGTGTTTGTGCATCAGTGTCTCAGGACGCATCACTTGGGGTACCGGTGTGTGTGCATGTGTGCCTGCATGCATGTTCTTTACTATCCTTTTCTTCCATCAAAAAACATTTTTCCTATTCGATGTATTGCCACCTTGTCGTGGTGAAGAGGCTTGAGCCTGATTCATATAAAAGCCGCTATGAAAGATACAAACCATATGTGTCTATTATGCCGATAAAAAGCTGCAAAGCTACTGCTCAAATCGTGCCATTGCATAACTCTGCAGAGTATCTGTAACAACAGATACAGTATAATGCGGTCATTGGATCAAAAAAACCGCACAGCTACTGCTCGAATTGTGCTATTGCACAAATCTGTGAAGTAGCTGGACAAAAAATTATCTAAGTACAAGAAACCAAAACTGTACGGCCACATACAGTATAAAGCAGGTGTTAAAATAATGTAAACCCGCTTAGGTAATGCTTGAAAAGCGCAATATCAAGACTCCAAGAAATAGAAGTAAAATAAACCTAATATCGAGAGAACAATTATTTTGCTCCACAGATCGATTGATTAACAGTGGTGGACCGTAAGACACACGGACTCTGTCTTTCCACCAAATCCCCAGGCTTGGAACTTGGGACTCTGGAACTATTAGTTGCAGAAATCCTTGACTTTGAGCAAATTGGATGGCATGTTGACACACCAAACATGACTGAACATACTCGTCTGAGTCCTGCTTCATATCCAACCAGTAGAAGCAAGAGCATAAACATTGGTAGGTTTTGTAAATCGGCCAGCTTGAGGACTATTATGCTGCTTCCAGAAACAGAAAGCCCTACATGATCTTGGTACTATGAACACAAACTGAAGTCAATTCTGGATGAACATAATGGCATACAGCAACTTGTCTACCACCTCAAACTTCAACCTTAAGTCTGAGTTGGGGTTGGTAAATAGCTCATCCTTCACCTTACAGGACCAACTATCACAATTTTTCTTTTTCACAAAGTCTGCCTTGGAACAGGTCAGGTAAATGACCTCATCAACATCAGCCTTGACATGTTCAGGCAAAACAGGATCAACAACTTCACCAACTTAGACAGTCAGCATAATCAAGAAGTTTTCTCTTCTTGTACTGAATATTATAACATTACTCTTGTAACTACATTTGCAAATACCCCAAACTGCATTGCAGGTTCTTGGTTGTATACAAATGACAGAGCATGTTGATCTGTGATGATCACTTAACTCCCATCGTTATTGCCAAGCACTCCTGCTCCGTGACAGAATACCATGTTACCGCTCCTTTCAATTAATGTCAATTAATGGCCCATCATTTTCTTGGACTCGATGTTCAATAGTTAGTGGGTCTACTGGGCATGGCCAGTAGCAAGACACGGCCAAATGTGCCGATTGATGTGATAAATTGTTAAAAACAGAAAGAAGTATTGTAAAGGGTCGTGTGCAGATTGTTAGTAGTTACTATATGAACAATATTAGTAGAGGTGAATTATAACTGCTTGTGTCACCAGTTAGGGTAACAAGGCTTTAAAGATCTCATTTCCCACTTTTACACCCATAGACGCTTTTCTGTATACACAAATCTAAATATAATGTAATGGACAAGTCTCACTATGTTTCCTTCAGAAGGTTCATAAAATCTTTCAAGCAGCTGTAAACATGTGCTTTTTCCACATCCGCTTGTTCCCACAAGAGCTATAACTTTTCCCTGAGGAACTGTCAAGTCGAAGCCACATAAGATTTGTATGTCTTGGCGTGATGGATAACAGAACTTGATATGTTTGAACTCAAGACAGGCTAAACAATTTTCATTCTGTAAAAAAAAACTTTCATTATTGATAACATCTAAGATACTATATTCCAGGTTTAACATACCATTTTTTTTCCCTCTTCAAATGCAAAACTTATTTTAGGTCTACGTTCCAACAACTCAAATATTCTACCTGCAGCCATCATTGCCTTATTATAATTCGGAGCAAAAGCAAAAGTATCTCCCACCAGCTTTGTACCCATGATCAACAGTTGGGAAACCCTTGCCAATATACAATATATATAAGTATTAAATTCACTTGCAATTATTATTTTTAATAACAATAATTACTTGAAGACAGATGTATAACTTAAGGATTCATGAAGTACCAAGTAGGCGCCATAAGACATGCATGCAGCATATGCAAAGTAAGGAACTGCATTAGTTAGTCCAAGTATAAATCCACGGCGATAGGCTTGCTTAATTGCATTTCTACAAAAAAAGTTTTAACATTTCAAAATTTAAAAACCTGTGTCATGCTAATAACAATTATATAAGTTCTTGATAGTAAATCTTTAAAGTTAAAATAGATTTCTATTTTTCTTTAGTAGTTTCTTTTATTGACAATTATTTTTTATTGTTGGTTAACTATAACTCTTGTGATGTCTTAATTATTGTAAATCATTTTAGCCTATTTAAATCTGGAAAAAAATGATTAGCTATTATATAAAAGAAATCTATTTTACTATTCATGCTATTGTATCATTTACAAATACTTGTAGGGCTACAATACAAATACAACTTGTGTGGATGGATGAGGTTGTCCATGTACAAACGGTGAAATAATCTTTCCTTGTGTAAGGAAGCCACCGTTCTTATGTTTGTAATTGATTCTGTTGCAATCTGTAAAAGAAAATATAAAAATAAAATGTATAGGCCTACCGGTAGTATTGTTGTCTTATTCAGGAAAAAAATTGGTGGGCAAAATTTAGCATCGGCGTTTGAGTTAATTATTTTTTATTGCATTAATACATTTTTATAACAGCTTTTTGCTTTGGGTTAGAACTTTGATTTTCTAAAAATGTTAGGAACAAATGTTTGAAAATATTCATAAGTTTCATTTTTTGGCATTTTTTACTTTTTTTAATTAATGCGTTTTTTTGGCGTCTGTAAGGCCCTCCTGAGTTCGTTTCAATGCGTTCCAGGGACTTTAAAAGATTTTCATTTTTTTAAAATATTCATGGTCTATGAATAATTTTATTTATTTACATTTTTTACTTTTTTAGAAGGTTTTAGTTGGTTTTACGGCAGGTTTTGCAGCCTTTTCGCCTAGGCCAGTACGTCCCTGGTCTTATTTTCTTATTTAAAATGTGTACCTTATTGGCTTTATCTAACGATTCCATGTCTATCACTGATTGTCCCTTGTTTATCTCACTGTTTAGGTAAGATGCCACAAGTACAGCAGGAACAAATATCATATTAACTGCTGATAATTTCCAGCTGAGGAAAAAGGCAATGGCAGATGACATTCCCAATGAACAAATGGATTGAAGTATGATTCCAATACGTGATCCAGTTGCCTATAAATGCAAACAAAACTATTATGCTTTTTTCCGTTTTTCATAATTTCGGAAAGTTGATACTTCATAAAATGTGTAGAAGGGTTACCCACATGAGCTTGTGGTTTAGAAGAGGGCTAGGCGAGTTGGGGCCCATTTAGTGTCACCCAGTACTCCTATATGTAATAGATTTGATGCATTGGGAAAGGCTCTAGGGTCCAAGGGAAATCTGTAGAATGTGTGAGTGTGGATAAAAGTTCTAGGGTGTCCGGTATGACAAGGAGGGTGAAATATAATTGTGAAGATGGGGGAAACAAATAAGAAAAAGGCTAAGACTAGATCTGTTGTAATTGTTGATGACAGTAATGTGAGGCGTATCAATAGATGGGCTGTCACCAAAGGAATCGGGAAGCTAAAATTAATGATGTTGAGCAGCGTATATGTAGGATGGTACGGGGTGAGACTGCAGATGAGGTGCTAGTGGTTTTGCATGTAGGTAGTAATGATCTATGTAGACAGACTGGTTTAGCAGTTTTAGATAAGTTGGTTAGCTTAGCACAGCATACAGTTAGCTCTAGGGTGGGGGTTAAGGTGTGTGTGTTAATGCAATCCCAGAGAGAGTGGATAGTGGCAACTTTGTTTTCTGCAGGGCCCATTGTGTTAATGACAGATTTGTGGAGGCTTGTAGTCTGGTGGGGGTTCAGATTATTGAGTGGAGAGCAGCTATGGTAGGTTTCTGGGGTAAATGGAGCTATGATGGAGTGCATTTTAACACTTGTGCAGGACAAGTAAGTTGGTAAATGATTATTTTTTAGTGTAGTTTTCGGGAATGTGAGTGATATCGGGAAAAGGGGGATTATTGCAATGAATTATTTTAACCTTTTTTCTGGACTTAATGCTGAGAGGAAGACAGGGTCTTGTAGAATCCTAGCTCAACCACAAGTTGTGACTGCGAATTCCTGTTCTAGAGATGCTGCAGTGAAAGAAAATTTCTCACATGGGTCAGTTATAAATAAATATACAAAAATCACGGTTGTAAATTGCAGAAGTTTGCGGAGCAAGGTACCTGACTTGTTTGCAGTAATTGAAGAATCAGACTCTCAAATAATACTTGGAACTGAGTCATAGCTGGATGACAATGTTAGTAATGGAGAGGTGTTCTCATCTAACTTTGCAATATATCGAGGGGACAGAGTGGGGTGTGCTGATGGTGGGGTTTTTATCGCAGTTTCAAATTTGCTTAAGAACCAAAAGAACAGGTATTTGAGACTGGGTGTGAAGTAATTCGCTGCAGTGTAGAGCTGCTCAATGGGAAAATTGTATTTTTAATTTTTTTATATCGCCCATCAGGATATTCAATTAGTGATATAGCTGCCTTTCGCTCATGTCTTGATGCCCTTCATCATGCACATATTAACCCAGCTATAACTTTAGGAGGTGATATTAACTTTCCAAACATAAACTGGGAACTTCATTCAATTACAGGTTGGAATAATGTTACTTTAGCTGTTTTATTTTTGGAAAGTTTGGATATTTATTCTATGGAACCGATGGTTATGCAACAACTAGGAATAGTAGTGTCCTTGATGTTGTAATAACTAACCTTCCCCTTATGATATCTAATATTAGGGTTTCTGGGGGAATTAGTGACCACCACATTGTAACGTGTGATGTCAATGTTAGGAGTGCCATTAAAGCAATAAGGCAGGTTAGTCTTTATAACAAATGTAACTGAGATGGGTTTAAGTTGCATATGCAGCAAAATCTTGAGAACTTTAAAAATGATTTTAATCAGCATGATGTTAATGAAAATTGAGCAATTTCAACTCATTACTGATGGGATGGGTCTCAAAATTCGTTCCATTTAAAAGAGTAAGGGATGCCTCAATATCAGCATGGTATACACCGTGTTAAAAGTGCTCTTCGTAAGCAGCAATTATGGAGAAGTAAATTCTGAGGCAATTGAAGTTTATTGAATGCAAATGGTTTGTATATTGCTCGTGCAAATTCTAAAAAAGAACTGGCATTTTCCATAAGGACATTAAAATTGATAAACTCAGTAAATGGCTGCAAGAAGAACCTAAGCTGTTTTGGAGGTATGTCAAGCATTCTCAGGCTGGTGAGTATTCGATTCCAGCTTTTGTTGGGGCAAATGGAGAACGAATGTCACACCCAGAATTGAAAGCTTCTTTGTTGATTGAACAATACAGGAGTGTTTTTACAATAGATAGAAAGACTACACCTAATACTTTTTGAGTCTAGAACCATGCATTCTTTGGAGGATATTATTGTTAATTCTGAGGGCATTATTAACCCTTAATAAAAATGAAAATGGGGGCCAGATGAAATTCATGCAGTAGTTCTTATAAAATTAGCTAGGGAAGTGGGACCATTTCTTCAGCTAATTTATCAGCTGTCCTTGAATCAAGGGGTTGTTCCAAGTATGTGGAAAACAGAAAATGTTACCCCAATATTTAACTCAAGTAATAAGTCCGAAGCTGCAAACTATAGGCCTGTATTTCTGACTTCAGTAGTTTGTAAAATTCTTGAGCATATGATATACTCTGGCTGCATTAAGTTTCTTAAATCTCACAATCTCATTTCTGATAACCAACATGGTTTCCTGAGAGGGTGTTCTTGTGAGACTCAACTTATCCTGATCAAATTCAATGATCTACAGAAAAGTTAGACAATGGTAAACTGGTTGATATGGTGTTTCTTGACTTTTCTAAGGCATTTGACACTTTCACATTCAAAACTTCTGGCAAAAGGTGCAGCATACAGGTTGGGAAGGCAGGTAAACAAATGAGTAATTTCTTTTTTCAGTGATAGGAAACAAAAGGTAGTTGTAAATGGGTCTCATTCAGAGTGGTTGTCTCAATGAGGCTCCTCCCAGAATGTAACTTTTATGCCAGACTAACAAAAGGCCAGTGAACCACTCCTGGGCAGAGATGCACCTTTAACAGCTCTACTACTGTAGAGGTACTGTTCACTCAGGTGCCCAGTAGTATACCATATTGTCAATAGACAAGACAACATCTGTAGTGGCTGCAGTGGGCAGGAGTAAACCGACTCTGGTCAGGAAATAATCCTTCACTTTTTTAAGTTAAGCTAGTTATCAACTTCTGGCAAAAATTGCAACATATGAGTTGGGGTAGGTTACCAAATGGGTAACTTTTTTTTAAGTGATAGGAAACAAACAGTAGTTGTAAATGGGTCTCACTCAAGAGCGGTTGGTTGTTACATATGGTGTACCCCAAGGTAGTGCATTGGGTCCTCTTCTGTTCCTGGTATTTATTAATGACCTCAGCAACACAGTTGGCAGCAACTGTAGACTATTTGCTGATAATTAGGGTCAACAGTTTCATGCCCTAAAAATCAAAGAAATATGAATGCAAATATGCTGTCATAAATCCTAAAATATGCCCACAAAATATGCACTATTAGATATCACTTACACAATATTTTTTGGGACAACAAAAAACATTCTTTATACACAGGCATTTAGAAATCGGGACAAACAGAAGTTGGCTCCGTCCTTTTTATGACGACCGGGAACTTCTAATTGGTTTGTTTTGTGGTTCAGTGTTGAAATGGGCGGAGAATGTGACGTCAGACTACATAACCAACCAATTAGAAGTTGCCGGTTGTCATAAAAATGGCGGAGCCAACTTGTCTTCGTCCCGATTTCTAAATGCCTGTGCTTTATACTTCGAGAAAGTATGTTCTACATCACAAGATGCAACTGGTTCCGCTTAAAACAAGCAATATCAGAACTAGACAAACTGATATCTTTCTTCATTAAGATTATCACCATTCAAAACTGCACAAATCTTCTGGAGCTCTTTATAGCCTTTATTTTTTAATACAGTTGACAATGTCTTTGTTGCTTCTTTGGAAGTATTTGTGGCAACCTGGTTTGCACTATTTTTAAATTTTTGGGAGAGCAGACGAATTCCCTATGGTGGTCTGCCTGACAGCTACAGTAGGCTGTTGGGATGGACGCCATTTTGGTGCCAGCAGGCCTCTCACCATGAAGTCAATGGATGAGAGGTCAGATGGGACCTCTATCCCCTCCAGGTGGAGTTGCCTGGAGGTTTCCTGTGGCCTGGTCAGCCACAGGATCTGGGCAGTGTGTTGTGGACAGCCAAAGTGACTAGACCTGACCTGTGGATGGAGGTCAAGAGGACCTCCATTGTCCAGGCTTCATCGCTTCTTTGTGTTTTGGCCATTAGGCTTTGTTTTTTATAGTGCCTGGCTGGACAAGGTGTCCAGCCAGCTCTTTAAATATCATCACTGCGTCATTCTTTTCATCACCGCAAGTGTAAATAAATATGCTTAATTCATCTGTTTATACTTGTGTTCGTGTGTTTTATTTTGGGGTTTTACCGCTGGAGGGTGGGTTGCCAGTTTGGGGTCAACACTACCGTCCTTCTCCGATCTTTTTCGACCGGTATCTTGGCATGGCGGTGTGGTTTGTCATCGTGTCCGTCGTGGGTGGCTCCAAAGAGCCAACACATCCTGAGGATTACCGTGTGGAGGCGGCTACGGGTATGATCCCATCCCCGTTGCAGAGCCGGTGACGGTAAGTTGTAACGGTCCACGCGGGGTGTTACAATTGGTGGAGGAGCTGGGCATCTGTACCCCGTCTCTTGCACGGTTGTTTACCGTGGGTTAGACCATTTAGTCGGTCGAATCACCGTGGGGTGAGAGTACGCCACTGGGCACAGACTTTGGTCCGTCGAACAGCGGCGGAAACCACCGTTTACCGCACTTTACCGTTGGTTTACCATGAGGCGGACTTCGGTCCATTGCATCGCGGTTAACGGTAGAGTTATACCGTATTTTTACCGTCATATACCGTGGGGAGTGGACTTCGGTCTGTTGTACCGTGGTGAATGGTAAATTTACTGTCCATTTACCGTGGGGCGCGGATTACGGTCTGTGGTACCATGGTTTGTGGTGGTGTACAGCGTTTTTACTGTGTTTTGTCCGTGAAGTAGCCGTTTTCGACGGTGGAAATCTGCTATGTGGTGGTTTTGTCCAGATTTTCCCGTTAACTTACGGTGAGATATGGAGCCAGCCACGAAAGTACCGACTGAAGGTCGGGAAATTGGTACAGGTGCGGGTCTAGAGTTACGCAGCCATGTTGTCGACCGTCCCCTTGGGGCCGGAAGGCAGAGTTCCCATGGAAACAGGAGAATAAGGCGGCAGCATGGACGGTGATTTCTGGGATTAATGGGTCACGGTGCGGAAACGTTGCAGTGACATTCTCCCCGGAGAATATTTGTTGGAAGACAGTGGATCTGACGGTGATCTCATCGGGAATGGCAATCGGCCACAGCCGGTTGTCCAGGTTTCCACCGCCACCTGTCCAGTTGGACATGGCGGTCAACTCCTTTGGGACATAGTGGAAATCCCGCACGAGACTGCACGGGAGGAACGGGCCTTTTTGGCCACGCTCTCTGAGCAGCAACTCGTGGCTCCCGTAAGCGATCTCGCTTACGGGATAGATGTTATTTGGTTGGAAAGACGGCTGTCTTGGTCGGTGGTTGAACCGAGGGGAAATCCTCGGTTTTCACTGTCGCCCGTGCATGAAGGTGCACGGAGGGAGGCGCCGCCGGTGCAAGCCAGGCTGGTACTTCCGTGGGAAGCACCCAGGCCATCTCCTAGGGGCCGGGCCGGGGAGTTTCTCCCGCACCCGGACAGCAACCGAGGGTTCACATGGCGATACCATCAGAGGCTGAGTCTGAGTCTGACGTTTCAGGGAACCGGAGCAGGCAACCTCACAGGGTTAGTGTCAATGCTTGGACGCCCGCTCAAGCTGTTCTGGCGAAGGTTCAGGTTATCGGGTTCTTTAACCTGGTTCACTCGTTTGCTCGTTACGATGGCAGAGAGGACTTGGCGCCTTTTCTCCGCAAGTTCGAAGCGAAAGGCCAAGCTCAGCGCTGGACGGACGAGTCCCGATGCAATTTCTTTACGTTTCTGCTGGATGGTCCGGTGGAGGAGTATTACGCCACTTTGGTGGAAACTCTTCCAGACCTGACCTGGACTGAGCTGAAAGATTCTATGCGTAGCCGCTTCAGCACGAGTAACCAGGCTCGCCTCTGTTTTGCCGAATTCGAGATGATAAAACAGGGGACTACCGTGTCTGTGCAGGCATTCTATTGGTGGTTCCTGGAACTGTCCGACCGAGTTTCTCCGGCAAAGACGAGAGCTGTCGACAAATTCGCTTCAAACGGAAACTCCTGACGGCTATCACTGATCAATTGATCAGTTGTAAGGCCAGTACGGTTGAAGCATATGCCAGGAAGGCACGGCTGGTAGAAGCCTATTTGCTTTTCACAGGTAGAATACCTGCCCGTACGATAGGGGTTCCTCAGGACAGGGCTAGCACTCAGTCCTCTAGAACCTGGGAGCTCTGCATGGGCTTCATCTTCAAGAGAAATGAGTGCGAAGGCTGCTGTGCCGTTCAAGTCAAACAAAGCAGGGGCCAAAACCAGAAGCAAGAAGTAGAAGAAGGCAGGCTCCGGTGGAGGCCAGGCAGCGGCAATGCCTCAAAGTGTGGACCGTTCAGGAGATTCATTCTGGCGACTAGGTCCTTATTACGGGTGTAACCAAATGGGTCACCTGAAAAAGGACTGCCCGAATGCTCCGGCAAAAGGGCAGGTTGCCAGAGTGATGCCTGGCGAATGCCAGGAGCTCCAGCCGACGTCTGGCTTAGTGCCGGTGTGGCTGGAGGGTCGTAAGTACCTGGCCACCATTCATGAGGGCCAGTTATACTACCGACTTGTGGATGACGAAGAGAAATCTTCGTTAAACTGCCGCCGGTCACCACCGAACCAAGTGGTGGGCGACCGGTGATGCTTCAAAACTCAGGTGCCTGTTATGGTCAGACTTCTGAACGAGGGACGTACCTCCGGGCAGTCTCCAAGTATGTGGAAGCCCTGTGTAAGGCAGGGGTGCCTCTGGCGAGGTCTGCGGACCCGGAAGTTACCCAGTAGGTATTTCCAACACCATGTTTCCCATTGGAGGCCGTGTGCAGTCAGCTGGATCACTGGTTTGCCCCCTCACCCTACATGCCTAGTGGTGAGGTGCTGGATTGTGCGGTCATCGAGCAGGCAAGAGGAGTTGGTGCACCCATACCTCCTGCTGTGCCTGGGAAGTCTCTGGTTTATGAGTTTCTGGTCTCTGGTCTCTGTCTTCTGCATTTCTGGAATTATCGTCCGGTGGGGACAGTAAGGTGGACGGGTTGTGGAAGATCAATGGGGGAACCCACGGGTTCCCACTCCTGAGATTCAGAGCCGAGCCTATGACGTGGGTTCACCATGAGTGTGGGTGTCGGTAGGCGATCACCTCTTGGACATGATCGCAGACATCGGTGCCGACGTGTTGGTCTTGAGCATTGTGGTGGCACGAGTGATGGAGTTGCCTGGGGGTATTAAATGTTTTGGTCACCCATTTAATCTGGGCAGTGTGTTGTGGACTATAGAAAATACCTGACCTGTGCTGGAGGCCAAGGAGGCCTCCATTATCTTCTGTGATCTTTGTGTTTTTTGCCATTAGGCCTTTGTTTGGTTTTCATGGGGTCTTGGCTGGTCAATGGGACCAGCCAAGGTGTGTGAATAATTACAATCACTATAAGTGTTAATAAATACAGTATGTATATGCATTTTTAATACTTGTGTCTTTGTCGGTCATTTTGGAGAGTACCGCGGAGAGGGTGGGTTTCCGGTTGGGGAACAACACCACCGTCTTCATCCGTCCTTTTTCGGCCAGTATCTTATGCCTCGGCACAGCATGCCGCCATGCTGAGAATATCACAGTGAAACACCGGTTTCACCGCAATATTCTCGGCGTGGCGGTGTGCTTCAACATCGTGTCTGTCGAGGGAGGCTCTGTGCTGGCACATCCCAGGTTTTAACCGTTGGAGGCGGCTACATGTGCAGTCTCACCCCGCATCAGAGCCTGGAAGCGGGTAAGTTTGGATTAAATTTGCCTGGAGTATTGTGACGGTCCGGTCGGGACATTACAGATTTCACCGAATTTGATGGGAGCTTGTAGGTTCTGTTGAAACTTTTTTAAACTGCATTTCAAACTTCTTGTTAACTATAGTTGACATCTGCCTTCTTTTCATCAGGCATTATTTCCCACATGTGATGACCCAGTTTTGCTTATTCTTTAATTACAAGGAGCAGACTAAATCTTGATGTCGTCTGCTAGGTCTGCTATAGTAGGCAGCCTGGCGGACGACATGAACCCCAGGTAGGGTCACTGTCCTCCCCAAGTGTAGTGAGACCCTTGAGATCATCAACAACATGTGTGTGGAGGTCTGGAGACCTGCCACATCACCATTCATGTTGTCTTTGTTTGTTTTCCTTTGTGTTCCTGCTGGACAAGGTGTCCAGCAGTTCTTAACCGATCCTGGATGGATCTGATTGCATACACATTGTCTGCCACCACAAAGTTGAACCGAACTTTCGGGTTGGGTCACAGAAGATTTCATTCTTCACCTTGGAGCACCAGCCATCAACTTCCTGCTCCTTTACCCAATCCACCTCTGAGCGGACTAGGTAAATCACCTCACCTACGTCAGCCTCGATGTATTCATGCAGATAAGATCCGCCACATCACGAGCAGGATACCAACTCAGTCTCAGCATCCTTGTGCAGTGTCCCCTTCTTGTACTGAACCTTAAACCGGTACTCTTGAAGTTGCATCTGCCAACGCCCCAACCTGCCTTGCAGGTTCTTGGCTGTCTGCAGATAGCAAAGAGCATGGTGATCCGTCACAATCACAAACTCTCGGTTAAAGAGGTAAGGATGGAATTTACCCACGGCAAACATAATCACCAAGCACTCCTGCTCAGTGATTAAGTACCATGTTTCCACTTCTTTTATGAGCCGGCTTGCATAGAGCCGTACCCATTAGCGTCAGTATGGATCATTACCTCACCACGAGGAGCGTACATGGTGAGTACTGACAGTTCAGTTAAAATGCCTTTAACTGAGCAAATGCTAGTTTGCACTGATCCGACCACTCGAAGGATGCATCCTTCTTGGTCAGTTCATGCAAAGGCCTTGCCACCTTGGTGAAGTCCTTGATGAACCTCCGATAGTAACTGGCCAATCCGAGAAAACTTCAGACGCCTGTCACCGTCATCGGAATATCGAATGCCTGGACTGCTCTTACGAGATCCTGGTCCGGAGCAACTCCCTTGGCATTCACTATATGACCAAGATAATGCACTTTGGCAAAGCCAAAGAAACATTTATTTGGCTGGAGTTTTAGCTATGCCCCTCGTAACAGTCCCAGGACAGTGGACAGCCTCCCAAGAAACTGCTAGAATGTATTCCCAAAGACGATAATATCATCCAGGTAAGCCAGACAAGTGTCCCACTTATGTCCTGCCGCAAGAGGTCTAGCGCTCTCTGCATCGTGGCTGGAGCATTACAGAGTCCAAAAGGCATTTTTTGGAACTCAAACAAACCTTGAGAGCAAATAAATGCTGTTTTTTCAATAGATGGCTCAGCCATCTAAACCTGCCCGTAACCACTAGCCAGGTCCAAGGTTGCAAATAACTTCACACCGGCCAACAAATTGAGTGCATCATCAATGCGAGGCAACGGATACTGATCCAACTTAGTATGGGCAATCAGTTTCCGGTAGTCCACACAAAAACAGAAACCACCATCCTTCTTGCGAATAAGCAAGATAGGGCTCATGTAGGGACTACGCGGTCTGATAACCCCTGCATCCAACATCTTCGCCATCTCTTCTCTCTCAATCGCCCTGGCCGCTGGAGTGGTCCGATGCAATCCTTCTCACACTGGAGGTTGCACACCGGTATCGATCGTATGTTCGACCAGAGAGGGTTCACCAAACTCTGTATAGTCCAACGCAAAATGATCCCGGCATTCCAGCAGGAACTCCCGAAGCTGTCTCGCCTACTCAGGCTTCAGATTGGGACCAATCTTAAGACACTCTTCAAGGGTAGGAGCCATCGCCATGTTGAGGACCTGGTGTTTGTTTTCGGATGCTCGTCTCAACTTAGATGAGGCCTCCCCTGGTCGAACCATCACCTGAGTGGGGTCTCTCCCGCTCAACTCAGACGGCTCTTCCAGCCCAACCAAAAGGGCAGCCTCAACAGCTTGAGCCGTGGCTACACCTTCCCCTGTTTCCAGGGCAATGGGTGCATTCCCCATGTTCTCGAGCCAGATATTGTACATGCCTAACCGGTTAGCTGCGGCAATTCCTGCCACCACCACGTCCACCTAAGCCTTTTCGGTGTGGCTCCAAAAGAAGCAGCTGGCCAGGGCCGGCATGCTCTACCAGGGCCACCAATACGACACATTCTGCGTGGGCTGGTAGCCAGACATTTTCCCTCAGTCGCAGGGAACAAATTCCCCCACACCCGATAGATGTTCTGGTATCGGGCAGCTCTGGTGAAACAAGGTTCACCCATCCGTCAACCTTCTAGAGTGCAGGCGGGATCACTGGGAGTTGTCGTTCCTGAGGCAAAGCCTCCGGTATCGGTGGTATAACTGCTTCCATCTACACAGGTTCTCCAAGCGCTCGATCGGTGAGTGCGGCTTGAAGGGCATCTGGATGTGAGGTCCAGACTTCCTCCAGGAAATCTTCCGGTGCACGATATCTACCATCAAGTCAAAGCGTGCGGCATGATCAATACCCAACAATGCTTTGTACTCTCCTTTCACAAAAAGGAGAGCAACCTTGATGGTTCTCTTGTGGATGGTCAATTTCACATTTGCAACTCTTACGACCTCGACCTCGACCTCCCATTCCAAGAAGGAATGATGGAACTGCTAGTTCCTCTATAGGCAACTCCATCACTCGTGCCACCGTCATGCTTACGACCGACATATCGGCCCCTGTGTGTACGATCATTTCCAAGAGATGATCGCCTATCGACACCCACACTTGGCAATTCCGGGTCATAGGCCCGGCTCTGAAGTTCAGGAATGGCAACACGCGGGTTCCCACCATTGAACTTCTGCACCACGTCCACCTTACCGTCCACACCGGACAGTAATTCCAGACACACAGAAGTCTGGGAACCCAGAGACTTCCCAGGCCTGGCAGAAGGTATGGGCACACCAACTCCTCTTGCCTGCTCGATGACCGCACGATCCAACACCTCACCACTAGGCATATAGGGTGAGGGGGCAAACCAGCTATACATCTGGGCCACCATGGCCTCCAATGTGGAGCATGGCATTGGAAATACCCAACTGGTAATTTCTGGGTCAACAGACCTCGCCAGAGGCACCCCTGCCTTTTGCAGGACATCCACACATTTGGAGACCGCCCGGAGGTACATCCCTTGTTCAGAAAACCGAATATGTCGGGCACATGAGCTCTGAAGCATCACCGGTCACTCACCACTCAGTTCGGTGGTGACCGGCAGTGGTTTAACAAAGATTTCTATTCATCATCAATGAGTCGGTAGTAGAACCGGCCATCACGAATTGTGGCCAGGTAGTTGCAAACCTCCAGCCTTACTGGCACTAAGCCAGGCATTGGCCGGAACCTTCTGGCTTTCACCAGGAAGCACTCTAGCGACTTGTCCTTTAGCCGTAGCCTTCGGACAATCCTTTTCAGGTGACCCATTTGGTTGCATCCAAAACAAAGACCTAATCGCCGGAGTGAATCTCCTAAACAGTCCGCACTATGAGGCATTGCTGCCGGCTGACCTCCACCGGAACTTGCCTTCTTCTTCTTTTTACCTCCGGTCTTGGCCACTGCTTTGTCCGACTTGGACTAAGCAGCGGCCTTCACACCTGGCTGGTTTGAAGATGAAGCCCTGGCAGAGCTCCCAGAGCTAGCCGTGGAACCATAGGTCTGGGCCAGCTGGTCCCCTGAAACCAATCGAGCACAGGCAGGTAAACTCCTGCCGTATCGGCTTAGACAAGCCATGCCTTACGGGCATATGCCTCGACCGTCTCGGCCTGACACCCGATCAGTTGATCAGTGATATCCGTCAAGAGCTTCCGTTTAAAATGAATGAGCCAACAGCTCTTTTTTTTCTCAAAGAAACACGTTCCGACAGTTCCACGAACTGCCAATAGAACACCTGAACAAACTCGGTGGAACCCTGCTTCATCGTCTCAAATTCAGAGAAGCAGACTCAAGCCTGATCACTCAAACTGAAGCGGCTATGCATAGCATCCTTCAGTTCAGTCCAGGTCAGGTCCGAAAGAGTCTCCACCAAAGAGGCGTAATACTCTTCGGCATGACCGTCTAGCAGAAACGTAAAAAAAATGCACCTGCACTCGTCCGTCCAGTGCTGAGCTCTTGCTTTCACTTCGAACTTGCGGAGAAAAGATGACAAATCCTCTCTGCCATCACAACGAGCAAAAGAGTGGACCGGGTTAAAAAACCCGATCTCCTGAACCTCCACTGGAACCTCTAGAGCAGGCATCTAAGCAGCGGCGCTAACCCTGCAAGGTTGCCTGCTCAGGTTCCCAGAAATGTCAGACTCGGACTCGGACTCGGACGGGTAATGCTATGCGAACCCTCGGTTGCTGTCCGGGCACAGGAAGAATCCTCCAGCCAAATCCGTCTGGAAATGGCCGGGTTTCTTCCCATGAAGGTACCAGCCTGGCATGCACCGGCAGTGCCTCCCTCCGTACACTTTCATGCATGGGCAACAGTGAGAACTGAGGATTTACCCTTAGTTCAATTACCATCCAGGACTATCCCATAGGCAATCTCGATAAGCTCCTGCTTGGAGAGCCTGGCCAAATAGGCCCGGGCTGCCCTAGCAGTCTCATCCGGGACTTCCACCATCTCCCGAAGGAGTTGACTGCCTTGTCCGACCAGACGGGTGGCAGTGGAAACATGGACATTCAGCTGAGGCTGACTGCCATGCCCATCGAGATCACCATCGGCCCCTCTGCTGACTTGAAATGGAGATTTTTCGGGGTGACACTTGGTGACGTGTCTCCGCAACGTTATGTATTCCCCAACAGAGGTCGGTCCTCGGGGACATCATCCCCGCCGCTTCCCTCCAGAGAATTAGTGTCCACACTACTGCTGTTCTCTTGTTGCCAGGAAAACTCCGCCTTCTGCCCCCACAAGGGGACAGTCGACTACGCGGGTGCGTAACTTTTACCCCGCATCTACTCCAATTTTCCGACCTTCCGTCGGTAATTTCGGGGTTGGCTCTATCTTTCACCATACTTCCACAGTCAAATCCAGCCACAACCACCAGATAACGAGATTCCACAGTCAAATACGGTAAATTCACGGACAAAAGTCTGTAAAACACCATAACGAACTCATGGAACCGTACAAAACCACGATATCACGGACAAAAGTCCATGTCCCACCGTAACGGACACTAGGAGTTTTACTCTACCGGTTTCTACCGTGGTATCACAGACAAATGTCCGTGTCCCACAGTGTACTTCATGGTAAGTGACAAGTTACCACTTTCTACTGTGGTCCCACGGATGATAGTCCGCACCCCACAGTGTACTCATGGTAAATATTCTTCCTACCACTTTCTACCGTGGTTCCATGGACCAAAGTCCGCACCCCACAGTGTACTCACAGTAAAAACACCGTACACCACTTAAAACCACGGTACAACGGATCAAAGTCTGTTCCCCATGGTGAATAAGCGGTAAAGCACGGTAAACCAGTGGTTTCCGCTGCTGTTCCATGGACCAAAGTCCACTCCCAGCAGTGTACTGACACTGGACGGTGATTTGTCTAACTGAACAGACAAATCTACAGTCGTCAACCGTACGAGAGGTGGGGTACGTGTACCTGGTGCCTCCACCAATTGAAACATTCCGAACGGACCGTCACAATACCCCAGATAAATTTTTGGTAAAACTTACCCGCTTCCAGCTCCAACACAGAAACGGGACTGTATACGTGGCCGCCTCCTAAGGTTAAAAGCTGGGTAATGTTGGCACGGAGCCTCCCTCGATGGACACGACAACAAACCACGCTGACATGCCGAGACGAATACCGGCCAAAATAGGACGGTAAGAAGATTGTGGTGATTCCCCAAGCGGAAACCCACCCTCCCCGCTGTACTCCCCAAATGACCGACACACGACACAAGAGGTAAGGTTAAAAATAAGTGTTTATTTACACTTACAACGTTAAAACGAAGGCAGTGAATATTTACACAACTTGGCTGGTAATTCTCTACCAGCCAAGCCCCCATAAATATACAAACAAAGGCCGACAAGCCAAAAGACAAAAAAGATGCAAAAGATAACCTGGACAATAGAGGTCTCCTTCCTCTATAATGGTAGTCCCCGGGCCTGTTGATACCAAGACTTCCACTGGGGCCCGCCCCAAGGAGCCTCAGCAGATTCGTGAGGACCACCACTCTCCACAACTTGTGACCATTTCGCTTTCTGCCTTGTCACTCGCAGTCCCAACCACGATGTCGACTAGATGAAAGAAGTCACCAGAAGAAGCACAGCTCCTCCAGACATGGCTCTCTGCCATGTAATGACTTTGCCCATGGAGTCACAGCCACCTCAGGACCTGCGCATTCAACTAGACCACAACCATCACCACGTGTATCAGGGCCAAGCACACTCGGCCCCACACCACTCTCCTCCGCCACCTCCAGGCTGCCCTCCTGGGAGGGTAACACACATGCCACTGACACCTCCGCCCTCTGCTGACTGTGCCACCTTCCTAAGGCAGCAGAAGACCATCACAGACCTTCTGCAGGACATAATGCGAGATGGAGCAACAGAGCGGCATCCGAACATCAGTGGCAGCGGGCCCGAGACATGGCCCGGTCTGCCTTATGCCATTCCAGGCCGATCGTGGGCACCACTAGCAGAGTGGGCACTGCTCCCACTGCAGCTCCATAGCCACAACGACCGGCCGCACCACCCACATTGTCCAAAACCGGGACTATGGAGCAGTTACCGCTGGATCATCCTCTCCGCATGGCCACCCTCGACGAAAAGCTCATAAATAACTGGTGGGTAACTGGCAGTGCGAAGTGCGCTCTGCCAATACCCTCTATGTGAGACACTTCACCTTGGACGAAGGGTGGGTTCCCACCGGTTGGAGCTCCCTTTGCGGGAGCAATACATCGTGGGGCTCTCCAACCAGACGAGCGTTCTCGTCCTGATTGTGTTCCCCAACCAGCAGATCATTGAGATCTTGAGCTTTGCCGGGCATTCCATCGACGAAGCCATGTCCACCCTTCTGGGGGCCTTTGTCAACTCCCGTCTTTGGACTCCCTTCCAGGAGGGCATTCTGCACCAGTTGCCTCCACATCCCAGAACAGGACCCCTGCTACAGGATCGCCGTTCTGTGGGACGCCGCATGGGTCATCCTCCGCAGCAAGCTCCAGGAATATCATCGGGAACAGGGATATTCATAACATGTTTCACCAGAACCTGCCGGACGACCAGGGCCAATGGCTCACTGCTGCCACCAACTACAGATGAGTCCAGTCTCCCGAGGACTAATGAATCCATGACCTTCCCCACCCTCCACAGCAGGGATAGCTGTGCATACCACAGGCACTTGTGTGGTCACCACCCGTCGGAGTAGTGAATTTGAAAAACATAATAAAAATAAAAAACGTTGTAAACATGTAAAAGAAAAAAAAAAACATTCATTCCTTGTTTTAAGAAATATGTATCACATTTCAATAGGTGTTCCTCACTTTTAATTTTAATTATGTTTTCTGTTTTCAGCCTTTTATACATTGAGGGACACTGACAATTTTTTGTGCCAGTGCCGTCCTAAATTTACCTCTGTACAAGGTGCATGCACATCCACCCATTCTTCCCGCTTGCATAACTTGACAATTCCACCTTTGGCTGGAGTACGAAGGACATACTTCAAGCAAAGTTGGTGATATGTAACAGAAAGTAACTTGCGATCCTGCCAAAACCATAGCCTGGGGGTAAACAACTCATGCTTGTCCCTCGCTCCTATCTTTATTAATCTCAGGACCGTGGTCACTTGGACCTGTCTACACTTTGTAGGTGTACACAGGTCCAAGGTTTAAATGGACCATGTTCCTCTTTGTTCTTTGTCCACTCTTGCTCAACTTTTGTACTATGTTAGATTTCATGTACGTATCACATCGTGGGCCCATGGACGCACCTTTAATTACGAACGTTCATTCTTGTAAGGAGGAACAACATCTTCCTACAATCAAGGAAGATGTACTTCAATGGCGGCCAGAAGTGAAGGTCACCATCCTTCTGCACAGATTACACCCCTACGCAGAAGGATGATCACAATCTGTCACCATTCGACTATATCGAAGCTCGAATCTTCTCTGTGTGGTCACCGCACGATTCAGGGAAGAAACAAGTTACAGAAAAGAGCAAAAAGAGTTGCTCAATCAAGTCAAAAGACGCCATAAAGCTCACATTATTATTCTTTTAACTACACTGGTGTTTGTGTTGTTTATTGGGGAAGTTTACCATGGGGAGGGTGGGGGTTTCCGGTGGGGAATTCACCGGTACTTCACCATCCTGTTTCCATCATTTTGGCCGGTGCTTCGTGCACGGTTCCACAGTAGGATCCATCGGGGATCTACTGTGGGTCCCTTGTCCTGTTCTTTGACAACCATTCACTGTCAACTTCGCCGAGAACGACTCCTGGCCGGCACTACCCAGGAACACGACGGTGCAAGAGGGTGGCTATTGCTGCGATCCCGACACCCAAGAGAGTCAGGACACTGGTAAGACGGAGCAGTTTTACCAGGGTATTGTAATGGGCCCAGGCGGGTTGTGTGGCAACCTGGTCTGCTTAATCAAATTTTTGATTGAGCAGACGAACTCACTATGGTGATTTGCCTGGCAGCATGCTTTAGGATGCTGGGACAGACGCCATACTGGAGCCAGCAGACCTCTCACCATTGGAGTCAATGGGTGAGAGGTCAGAAGTGACCACTGTCCCCTCCAGGTGGAGTTACCTGGAGATATAAATGGTCTATTCAGCCATTTGTTCTGGGCAGTGTGTTGTGGACTTTGTGTCTTTGTTTGCCTTTTTGGCCTCATGGCCTATGTTTTCATGGTGGCTTGGCTTGTGTAAGTGTTGATTAAACATATTCTTTTATTTTATCTTACAACTGGTGTCGTGTGTTTTATTGGGGAGTACCGCAGGGAGGGTGGGAATTCTAAGAGGATTCCACCATCCGTTTTTGGCTTGTTTTGGCAGGTACTTGCACCGGCTCATGGTGGAAAGTGTTCCATCACGATATTCTCGTCGTGGTGGCGGCTCAACCGCTGTTTCCGGTGAGGGAGACTCTGGGTAGAGTTGGTGCTATCCTGTTTTACCATGGAGGGGGCTGCTATGGGTGCGATCCCATAGCGGCCCGAGGTCTGGAACCCATTCTGAAGCTTCAGCCCAAGGTTTTTGCCTAGATTCTTGTGGTCTATCTATGTGACTTGTTTGAGTTTGATCTTCTTGTTGTTGTGGTGTCTGTGTGTGTGTCTGCTTTTATATCTTCGACAGATGCCTCCTTCATAATGTTGAAGTGATCAATCATCATTTGTTCATGGCATCTTTGGCTATCTTTTGAGTTACCTCTGCTTTGGGTCGACCATCATTTCGGCATCTTTCTTTTCTTCAGCATGTGTCTCTTCTTTTCTGGCATTGGTTTTCAGCTTCTCTTCTTTTTTTTAGGCAGCTCTCTGGCAAGACATCATTTTTCTCGCTGTTATTGTGCTTCCACATGTTCTTTGGCAACTCATTCACATCACTGCTTTTCTTGGAGTTGCTGAGCAAACACTACAGTTATATTGTTGCTATATTAATCATCTTCACCATATTTTGTGATCAACTTCAAAAGCAAACGGAGTAGCAAATTTGCCACCTCCAGCATTTATAGTGAAGGACCTTTTCTTGTGTGGTTAAAAATTTGAACTTGGTTTGCTATGCCACTTATTTCACCTGATCCAGAAAAACTAGGACAATATAAACCTTTTCAACATTCTCACAAGTCTTTAAAAATACATTCACAGCTTCTGGAAATCTATTGCTGTGTGTAATGCTGCTTCAAGATGCTACTAAAAATCACATTCACTGCTTCCTTAGTTAATTACTTTGATTTCAGGTATTCACCTGGTATTCCTTCAATTGAATGATGGCTAGGTGAAAAAGACTGGATTTGATGATGCAATCATTGCAAAAAGTAAAATAAAGATAACCAAAAATATTGAATAAAAAAAAAAGATTTTATCTTTTAAAAACGGTTAGCTCTAGGGTGGGGGTTAAGGTATGTGTTAGTGCAATCCCAGAGAGGATGGATAGAGGCAACTTAGTCTTCTGCAGGGCTCGGTGGGTTAATGACAGATTATTGGATGCTTGTAGTCGGGTGGGGGTTCAGGTAATTGAGTGGAGAGCAGCTATGGTAGGTTTAAGGAGCGAATGGAGTTATGATGAAGTGCATTTTAACACTCGTGCAAGAGAATTAGTTGGTAAAAAGATAGGAGAATTTGTAGGTAATTTTTTAGTGTAGTGTTAGGGCCTGTGGGTGGTATTGGGGAAAGGGGGATTATTGCAATGAATTATGTTAATCTTTTTTCACTAATGAGAAAAGATTTTTTCACTCACTTACTAAGAGAATGACAGGGTCCTGTAGAATCCTAGCGCAACCACAAGTTGTGACTGCAAATCCCTGTTCTAGGGATGCTGCAGTGAAAGGGAATTTTTCACATGGGTCAGTTATAAATAAAAATAAAAAAAATCATGGTTGTAAATTGCAGAAGTTTGGCCGGATGACAATATTAGTAATGGAGAGGTATTTGCATGTAACTTTTCAATATATCATAGGGACAGAGTGGGTCGTACTGTTGGTGGAGTTTTTATAGCAATTTCAAATTTGCTTAACAGCCAAAGGGAACAGGCATTTGAGACTGCGTGTGAGATAGTTTGCTGCAGTGTAGAGCTGCTCAATGGGATAAAGGTATTTTTAATTTCTTTCTATCACCCACCAGGATCATCAAAGTGATATAGCTGCCTTTCACTCATGTCTCGATGCCCTTCATCATGCTGTGGCCTGATTTTTTGATTGAGCAGACAAACTCCCTATGGTGGTCTGCCTGACAGCATGCAGTAGGCTGTTGTGATGGACGCCATTTTGGTGCCAGCAGACATCTCACCATTGGAGTCAATGAGTGAGAAGTCAGAAGTGACTACTGTCCCCTCCAGGTGGAGTTCCCTAGAGGTATAAATGGTCTAGTCAGCCATTTGTTCTGTGCAGTGTGTTGTGGGCCAGTGACTTGTAAAGATTTTCATGCTGGAGGCCAGGGTGGCCTCTATTGTAATTTGTGTTGGATCTTCTTTTGTTTGTGCCTTTTTGTGGATTGATGGGGGCTTGGCTGGTAGAATGTCCCAGCAAAGTTGTGTGGATCTAACCACTGCTTTTATATTGTTTTACTGAGTAAGTGTTAAATAAATACTTCTTTTATTTTAACCTTACAATGGTGTCATGTATTTTATTGGGGAGTTACGGTGAGGAGGGGAAATCTGAGGGGATTCCACCATCCTGTTTTGGTGTGTTTTGGCCGGTAACTTACATCGGCTTGCGGTTGAAGAGGTTCCACTACGATATTGCCGTTGTGGTAGCAAATTGCCCATCGTGTCCAGTGAGGGAGACTCAGGTAGAGTCGACATTACATAGGGTAACCGTGGAGAGGGTCTGACTGTCTACTCAGTCAAATCACCGTGCAACAGTATTACGCTGCTGGTTGCGGACTTTGGTCTGTGAGACAGTGGCAGAAACCGTTGGTAACCTCGTTTACCTCGTTTTTATCGCAATTACACCATTGGTTTCGGACGTTGGTTTGTTGTACCATGGTGGAAAGTGGTTTAAGAGGTTTTTAAACGCACTTACACCATGGGTTTCAGACTTTGGTATATTGTACCATGGTGGAAAGTGGTGTTGGCTGTGGCAGGAATTGCCCAAGCCAACAAGTTGGGCGAGTATGATATCTGGCTTAAGAACATGGAAGATGCACCCATAGCCCTGGAGACAGGGGAGGGTGTGGCCATGTCTTAAGCTGTGGAGGCTGCCCTTGTGTTAGGGCTAGAAGAGCCATCGGAGTTGAGACGAGAGGCCTACTCATGTGACAATTCGACCAGGAGAGGCAAAGTCAAAGTTGAGAAGGATGTCTGGATGCAGATGTCGAGTTCTCAAAACAATGACGGCTAATACCCTATAAAAATGTCTGAAGATTAGTAACAATCTGAAGCCTGATGAGGCGAGACAACTTCAGGAGTTTTTACTGGAGAGCCGGGATCATTTTGCATTTAATTACACCGAGTTGGATGAAACCTCCTTGGTCGAACATACAATTGATACCGGTGGGCAACCTCTGGTGCGAGAGGGATTGCATCGCACCGGCCAATGAGTCGAGTGCATCATTGATGCGAGGCAACGGATACTGATCCAGCTTAGTTTGGAAGTTCAGTCTCCGTTAGTCTATGCAAAAACAAAAGCCACCATCCTTCTTGGGAACAAGCAAGGTAGGGCACGCATAGGGACTACGTGAAGGTTGGATAACCCCGGCATCAAACATCTTTGCCACCTATGCCACCTCT
This sequence comes from Brachycybe producta, assembly GCA_036925085.1. Classification (NCBI taxonomy): domain Eukaryota; kingdom Metazoa; phylum Arthropoda; class Diplopoda; order Playtdesmida; family Andrognathidae; genus Brachycybe; species Brachycybe producta. The sequence continues at coordinate 5,127,549 of JAUPFP010000010.1, read as the reverse complement.
CGCACTTTAGGTTGCCCACCGGTATCAGTTGTATGTTCGACCAAGGAGGTTTCACCCAACTTGATGTAATCGAACACAAAATGATCCCGGTGCTCCCGTAGCAACTTTCGAAGTTGTCTTGCCTCATCAGTCTTCAGATTGGGACCAATATTCAGACATTTTTTGAGGATAGGAGCCATTGTTACATTGAGGACTCGGCGTCTGCACCCGGAAACACCCCTCAACTTTGACTTTGCCTCCCCTGGTTGAACTATCGCATTAGTGGGCCTCCTTCTCTGAACTCAGATGGCTGTTCCAGCCCTACTACAAGGGCAGCCTCCACAGCTTGAGCCATGGCCACACCCTCCCCTGTGTCCAGCGCTATGGGTGCATCTCCCACATTCTCGAACCAGATATCATACTCACCCAACCTGTTGGTTTGGGCAATTTCTGCCACAGCCAACACACCACGTCCACCCAAGGCTTTGCATTGTGGCTCCACGAGAAACAGCTGCCCAATCCGACATATCGTATGTGGGCTGGTAGCCAGATGTTCTCCCTCAGTTGCAGGGAACAAACTTCCCCGCTCCCGATAGGAACTCTTGTCTCGGGCAGCTCTGTTGAAATAAGGTTCACCCACCTGTCAACCTTCTCAAGCACCCGTGGGACTTCTGGGAGTTACCATCCCTGAGGCAAAGCCTCTGGTATCAGCGGTGGAACGGAGTCCACCTCCACAGGTTTCCCAAGCACTCAATCGGTGTAAGCGGCTTGAAGGGCATCTGGATGTGCGGTCCAGACATTCTCCCGGAAAAACATTTTTCGGTGCATGATATCCACTATCAAGCCGAAGCGTACAGCATAATTAACGCCCAAAATCACTTCGCTCTTCTCTTTCACAAAGAGAAGACACACCTCAATGGTCTTCCGGTGGATGGTCAAGTTCACCAGTGCAACACATTTTACTACGATGGAGAGCCCACTCATGTAGAGTAGGCATGACAGTACCTGTAGTACCTCAATAGGTAACCCCATCACCCATGCCACCCTCATGCTTATGACTGATACATTGACCCCTGTTTCCACACTCATCTCCATCAGGAGGCAATCGCCAATGGACATGTACACCCTTGGTGCTCCCCAAGCATACCCCTGGCTCTGAAGTTCAGGAATGGGAACCTGCAGTTTCCCACCATTGAACTTCTGCATTCCGTCCACCTTACCATCTACATCGGATGGTAATACCAGACGTGCAGAAGTCTGAGATCCAGTCTCACTAACTAGAGACTTCCCAGGCCCGGCGGAAGGTATGGGCACACCAACTCCTCCCACCTGCTCGATGACCACACGATCTAGCACCTCACCACTAGGCATATAGGGTGAGGGGGCAAACCAGTTATCCAACTGGGCCACAATGGCCTCCAATGTGAAGCATGGCATCGGAAAAACCCACTGGGTAATTTCTGGGTCTGCAGACTTTGCCAGAGGCACCCCTGCTCCTCGCAGGACATCCACATATCTGGAGAGCATTACCGGTTGCTCAACACTGAGTTCGGTGGCGACTGGTAACGGTTTAATGAAGGCATCCCTTCGTTATGATCCACAAGTCTATAGTAGAACTGGCCATCCATTATGGTGGCCAGGTACTTGCGACCCTCCAGCCACACTGGTGCTAAGCCTGGCATTGGCTGGAGCTTCTGGCTTACACCAGGCATCACTCTGGCAACTTGTCCCTTTGCCACAGTATCGGGACAGTCCCATCTCAAGTGCCCCATTTGGTTGCACCCAATACACGGGCCCCACTCGCCAGAGTATTCCTCCTGACCCACGGTCCGACTTGCCGGAGTATTCCTCCTGACCCATGGTCAATACTCTGAGGCATTGCTATTGGCTGTCCTCCACCAGAGCTCACCTGCTTCTTTCTCTTTATACCCCCAGTCTTGGCCACTGCGTTGTCCGACTTGGACAGTGCAGAGGTCTTCGGACCCAATGAGTTTGAAGCAGAAGCCTTGGCAGAGCTCCCAGAGCTAGCAGTGGCACCGGAGGACTGGACATCAGCCCGGTCCTGAGGAACCACTCGATTATGGGCAGGTAATCTACCTGCCGTCATCATATCGGCTTCAAGAAGCCGTGCCCTATGGGCAAATGCTTCGACTTCTCTGCCTGGCAACCGAACATTTGATCGGTGATGCCGTCAAGAAATAGGTTTGGAATCCTTCTATTCCTGAGCACTTTAAAGCCAACATGAATGAGGAAAAACCTGGGTGGAGAAGTTTTGCCAAGCAATGGCATTGTAACCCCAAGTGGGAGTACACTACTCTATCAGAGTTTGGGAGTATGGATCTTTGAAGGTTTAGCATAGACATCATCATTGTGGCAACCTGGTCTGCTCATTTTCAAATTTTTGAATGAGCAGACAAATTTCCTATGGTGGTCTGCCTGACAGCTACAGTAGGCTGTTGGAATAGACGCCATTTTGGTGCCGGCAGACCTTTCACCATTAAGTCAATGGGTGAGAGGTCAGATGTGACCTATGTCCCCTCCAGGTGGAGTTGCCTGGAGGTCTCCTGTGGCCTGGTCAGCCACAGGATTGGGGCAGTTGGTTGTTGGCAGCTGGATTGACCAGACCTGACCCGTGGATGGAGGTCAGGTAGACCTCCATTGTCCGGGGATATCATCTTGTCGTCTTTGTGCCTTTGGCCTGTTGGCCTTTATTGTATATAAAGTGCTTTTGGGCTGGTCAAGCGGACCAGCTCCTTTTTGTATATATTTATCAACTGCCGTAAGTGTCAATTAAAACACTTTTCATCATTTTATACTTTGTGTCGTGTGTTTTATTTCTTGGGGGTTTACCGCGGGAGGGTGGGTTGCCGAATTGGGGTCAATGCCACCATCCATCTCCATCCTTTTTCGGCCGGTAAATCGTGTCGGCTCGAGGTGAGACCGGAGTCTCACCGCAATATTCTCGACGAGGTGGCGCTTTACCATTGTGTGTCACCGCCCAAGAGGTTCACCGTGCAGAGGCGGCTACGAGTGCAGTCCCGTCCCCGCGTCGGAGCTTGGGTTACCGGTAAGTGGAAAAGTTTTGTGTTTCTGCTTGCCGCGCATTGTAACGGTCCAGGCGGGACGTTACATCATATAGCTCTCTTCAGCAGATAAATGAAGTAAGGCATATTGGTGCTGAGGCTCCGTATTCAAGACCAAGTTTTCTTGAATAACCAACTTGGTCTTTTGCAGGATCAGCTAGGAATAGAGGGAGGGGGGTAGTACCGACTGGGAGTGCCAATCGCGTTCAGTTGTAAGAGCTATCCAGTGTTGATGGTCCATGAATCGTTTTGCTTGATCAATGTAGTGGGACTAGGTGACAGGCTTTTACATATAGCCTAAAATGTAATTCCACTTATTTAATAATTGCTGAGATCTGACCAGCATGTGATGGCAACTAACTATTTCACTAATCTGTTGCCAGGCAGTGAAACTGAACCCATGGTTTGCCTGGTGAATCGCCTCACCAGTAGGGTGCTGCATGTAGCCCTGTGGGTTCCCCTAGTGGGCATCAAGGGTGTTCAATGGTTTGAGAATTATAGACTCAAAGAGCAAACATTGATAGCATGAGAACATTATTACAGGGAATCTTGGGAAATTATTTAATACTGATTCAAAACTATTTTGGAGATACATTAGCCACTCTAGATGGGGCAGGGATGCCATACGTTCTCTTATCAATGCAAAAAATATGAGCTTATTTCTTATTCAGTAGGGAAGGCAAGCTTATTGAATGATTAATACAAGGGTGTTTTAGACTAGATGATAGCTTGTCACCTCAGTTTAATAGAACTATAATTTCTATGAACCCACTTGTCATAAGCTGTTATGGTATAGGGCTATTCCACACTAATTTACCCAAAGGTGTTGCTCGGTCATCTCAGATAGTAATTTAAAAAATCACAAGACAACTAGAACATAAAAAATACTCTAGCTTTTTTTGTTTTTAAATCAGGCCATAATTTTTGGAGAATTAGCCTTTCGAAGTTTCACTGTTTTGCTGAAAATGATGCAAATGTAAAAAATGCTAACTCCAAACGTACTAAAGATCAAAATAAACGTCTTAACCATGGGAAGAAAAAAGTACTGAATCATCTTTTCATAATTTTATAATTTAGGGTGTCAAATTACATGTTCAAATTGTATCATTTTGGTCAAATTTGAACCCGTTTTAGGCCGTGTTGGGGTCAAAGGTCAGAATTCATATTTTTTGCACTTATGCATTTGGGTCTACTCTAGTATGTGGCACTATTACTTTGATTGAACTATGACTTCAACATAATAAAAAAATTAGCCTAAACTTCGAAAAACCTAATTTGAGTGACTTTTGACCCCGATTTTCACCATGTGGTGGTCCACCTACAAAAAAAAAATAATTATGCTGTGTAAAAGTTTATTTCATTTCCTTTCCTGTGATGTAAAAACCATAGATGATATTTACAGGTGAAGAAGTGACAATTTTTCAAAGTTTGAAAAATATTTTGAACTTTTAATATAAACTGTAACAAAAAAAAAATATGTGCATTAAACATATGCAAATTCAAAACACATGTAGATTATGTTATGAGTGCAAATACACATAACATTTTTTATTTTTCTATTGACCCAATTCATCTTATATGTGCAAATAAGCACATAAGAGTTTTTTAAATTGTTTGTATGCTGCCCTACTTTTACTAAAAATGCTCAGGCACCTTCCCCACTTCCCCCTCCCCTTATGGGGTACAAATCTTAAGCTCTAGTAGAGTACCAAAAACATTTTTTTGATAATTTTAAATGTTTTAACAAAATATCTCAGACAGTTTTTTATATATATATTTAACAAAAAATCTATTAAACATTAGTAAGACAATACTTCATATTGTCAAAGACTTAGTCTTAAAAGTGCCCTAACTAGTGTTTTTATGCCATTATAAGTGTGATTCTTTTTGTATTCTTAAAAAAGTGTGATTTACAACAAAGTAACAAAAAACCCTTAACATTAGTATACTTTTACCCTTTTTTATATATAACAGTTTTGCACCATATGTAAACTTACACTATATATCATTTTTATAATTCTAAATCCATTGCAAGCCCAATCCATTAATCTTATATTTTTGTCCATTTTTTTGTATTTCAGTCTTTAATGTAACTAAAAATGGCTTTGGAAAATGGCATCCAGCCCTCAAAAAACTGAATAAAAAAAGCTGTATTTCCAAAAGGAAAGACAGACTTCAGAGGAGCTCATCCGATTCCATCTTCGAAGGCAAAGAATATATATATATATATATATATATATATATAAGATATATCCCACAAACTTTTTTTGGTCACTGTATTTTACCGGTCGCTTTACGTTGGTTCCCATCTGGGTTCACCACAAGAAGCTGTACAGGTTCTATACAGTAGAACCACTATAGTTAGTTGGGGACTTTTTATTTTTCACAATGTTCCTGCTTATGTAAGTGAAGCAACAATTGTTTTATTTTATTTTATTTGTTTCTTTTTACTTAACATATGGTGATGGAAACTTTGTTTCCTTATTTGTAAACATAAAAATGGTGGTGGAATTTATAGTATGTTAAACCAATAAACAAAATTCACAAAAGAAATTACCTAGCTACCTTATTTATCTCTAAATTGTGTGGCAACCTGGTCTGCTCAATTTTAATTTTTGAGTGAGCAGACGAATTTCCCTATGGTGGTCTGCCTAACAGCTACAGTAGGCTGTTGGGACGAACGCCATTTTGGTGCCAGCAGACCTCTCACCATGAAGTCTATGGGTGAGAGGTCAGATGTGACCTCTGTCCTCTCCAGGTGGAGTTGCCTGGAGGTTTCCTGTGGCCTAGTCAACCACAGGATCTGGGCAGTTGGTTGTGGGCAGCCTGAGTGACTAGACCTGTGGGTGGAGGTCAAGTAGACCTCCACTGGCCAGCATCTGGATCTTCTTTTGTTTTGCCTTTGGCCATTAGGCCTCTGTTGTTTATATTTTTTTATAACTTGCTTGGCTGGGTGAAGTTACCCAGCCAAGTCGTGTAAATAACCATCATTGCCTTTACTCATCGTAAGTGTAATAAAACATTTTTATCATCACTTGCTTTGTGTCGTGTCTTTCTTTGGGGAGTACCGCGAGGGGGTGGGATTTCCGCTTGGGGAACCCCATCGTCCTACTGCCGTCCTTTTTCGGCCAGTACTTGTGTCGGCTTGCGGTAGAACAACGGTTCTACCGCGAGCCGAGCATTCTCGGCGTGGCGGCGTAGTTTTCATCCATGTCCGTCGGAGGTGGCTCCAAGGAGCTGACATGTCTCCAGAAACACCGTGCGAGAGGTGGTTACGGATACGGTCCCGTCCCCGTAAGGAGCCGGTTAGCGGTAAGTTTGATGTCCATTTTGCGATTTAATTTACCAGGGTATTGTAATGGTCCGGCGGGACGTTACAATTGGTGGAGGCGCCGGGTACCTGTACCCCGCCTCTCGCACGGTGATTTAATTTGAATTCGACCGTTTAGTCGGTCGAATCACTGTGCGGTGAAAGTACGCCACTGGGCGCGAACTTTGGTCCATGGGACAGTGGCAGAAACCACCGTTTCACCGTATATTTACCGTTATTCACCGTGGGGAACGGACTCCGGTCCGTTGTACCATGGTAAACGGTAAATTTACAGCACATTACCGTATTTTTACCGTGATTTATCGTGGGGAACGGACTCCGGTCCATTGTACCGTGGTTAACGGTAGATTTACCGTCGAATTACCATGGGGCACAAACTACGGTCCGTGGTACCGTGGTTTTCGGTGGTGTACGGTGTTTTACCGAGAAGTACACCATGGGAAACGGACTTTTGTCCGTTATACCGCGGTAGAAACCGGTAAGGGTAGACTCTGACCGTTCCTCACCGTGGGACACGGACTTTTGTCCGTGAAACCGCGGTTTCGCACGGTCCCATCCGTTCGTGACGGTATTTTGCGGACTTTTGTTCGTGAGTTGACCGTTTTCGACGGTGGAAACCCGTTATCTGGTGGCTTTGTCCAGATTTTACCGTTCGTTTACGGTGAAAAATGGAGCCAGCCCCAAAAGTACCGACGGGCGGAGGGCGGAAGGCGGAGTTCCCCTGGGAACAGGAGAACGAAGCAGAAGCATAGATGGGGATTTCCCGGAGGACTGGGTCACGGTACGGAAATGCCGCCGTGACATTCTTCCGGGAGAATACCCGTTGGAAGACAGTTTATCCAATGGTGATCTCATCGGGGATGACGATCGGTCGCGGCCGATTGCCCAAGCTTCCACCGCCGCTCGTCCGGTTGGAAGGAGCGGTCAGCCTCTTCGGGACTTGGTGGAGATCTCCGATGAGACCGCACGTGAGGGCCGGGCCTTTTTGGCCACGCTCTCCGAGCGGCAACTCAGGAAGATCGCTTACGGTATAGATGTATTTCGGTTGGAAGGACGGCTGTCTCGGTCGGTGGTCGAACCGAGGGTTGTGCCCGAGTGTTCACTGTCGCCCATGCGTGAAAGCGCACGAGAGGAGGAGGTACCACTGGTGCAGGCCAGGCGGGAACTTCCGCGGTAGGCACCCAGGCCATCTCCAAGGGGGATTGGCCGGGGAGTTCCTCCTGCACCCGGACTGCAGCCGAGAGTTCAGTTGGTGATACCCTCGGAAGCTGAGTCCAATATTTCGGTGAACCGGAGCAGGCAGCCTCGCAGGGTTAGTGCCGCTGCTTGGACGCCCACTCCAGCGGTTCCAGCGGAGGTTCAGGCATTCGGGTTCTTTAACCCGGTCCACTCATTTGCTCGTTACGACGGCAGAGAGGACTTGACGCCTTTTTTCCGCAAGTTCGAAGCGAAAGCCCGAGCTCAGCGCTGGACGGACGAGTCCCGATGCAGTTTCTTTACGTTTCTGCTGGACGGTCCGGCGGAAGAGTACTACGCCACTTTGGTGGAAACTCTTCCTGACCTGACCTGGACTGAGCTGAAGAATGCTATGCACAGCCGCTTCAGCACCAGTAACCAGGCTTGCCTCTGTTTTGGCGAATTTGAGTCGATGAAACAGGGGCGACCGAGTCTCTGCAGGCATTCTACTGGCGGTTCTTGGAACTGTCTGACTGAGTGTCTCCGGGCAAAGACGAGAGCTGTCGGCTCATACGCTTCAAATGGAAACTCCTGACGGCCATCACTGATCAATTGATCGGTTGTAAGGCCGGTACGGTAGAGGCATATGCCAGAAAGGCACGGCTGGTCGAAGCCGATTTGCTTCTTACAGGTAAATTACCTAACCGTACTAGAGGGGTTCCTCTGGACAGGGCTAGCGCGCAGTCCACAGGAACCACGGCTAGCTCTGGGAGCTCTGCCAAGGCTTCATCTTCGAGCCAAACGGGTGTGAAGGCTGCTGCACCGTCCAAGTCAGACAAAGCAGGAGCCAAGACCGGAGGCAAGAAGGAGAAGACGGCAGGCTCCGGTGGAGGTCAGCCGGCGGCAATGCCTCGAAGTGTGGACCGTGCAGGAGACTCACTCCGGCGACTAGGTCCTTGTTTCGGGTGTAACCAGATGGGTCACCTGAAAGATTGTCAGAGTGGTGCCTGACGAAAGTCAAACGCTCCAGCCAACTGCTGGTGTTGTGCCAGTGTGGCTGGAGGGTCGGAAATACCTGGCCACCATTTATGATGGCCAGTTCTACTATCGACTCGTGGAGGATGAAGAGAAGTCTTCGTGAAACCGCTGCCGGTCGCCACCGAACTGAGTGGTGGACGACCTCTGGCAAGGTGTGCAGACCCGGAAATTACCCAGTGGGTATTTCCATCGCCATGCTCCATATTGGATTCCGTGTGCAGTCAGCTGAATCGCTGGTTTGCCCCATCACCCTACATGCCTAGTGGTGAGGTGCTGGATCGTGCGCTCATTGAGCAGGCGGGAGGAGTTGGTGTGCCCGTACCTCCTGTTGTGCCTGGGAAGTCTCTGGTTTCAGAGACAGTGTCCCAGTCTTCTGCACGTCTGGAGTTGCCGTCCGGTGTGGACGGTAAGGTGGACGGGAGGCAGAAGGTCGAAGGTGGGAACCCGTAGGTTCCCATTCCTGAACTTCAGAGCCGGGCCTATGACATAGGTTCACCACAGGTGTGGGTGTCAATAGGCGATTGTCTCTTGGAGATGATCGTAGACACAGGGGCCGACGTGTTGGTCCTAAGCATTACGGTGGCACGAGTGATGGAGTTGCCTATAGAGGAACTGGCAGTTCCTTCTTTCCTTTGTGGAATGGGTGGGCACTCCATCGAGGTAGTAGGGGTCACAAATGTGGAATTGACCATCCACCAGAAAACCATCAAGGTGCCTCTCCTTTTGGTGAAAGGATAGGGCGAAGTGTTGTTGGGTGTTGATTTATTTTAATTTAAATTTGAAAAATTACTCTGCAAGCAGCCATAAAGGCCTATGTGCAAGTCCAAGTGCAGCATAGAAAATGCATTGTCAAAACCAGAAAATATAAAACCCTATTGATATAAACCCAACAACAATTTCAATATTTTTTTAATGCTGCAAATATATGCATTGTCAAAACAAAACAGAATTATGTCTCCCATAAAATACGTTTTTCCTGCACAAAATCCCCAGCAAGCGAGTTCTATTGTCGAATCGCCCTAGGGACAAAAGACCAGTAATAAGAATCTGTTCGTGCAAAAATCTCTCCAACTTTGTAAGTGTGGTCACCCCTACCCAAGTATAATGCCCTGCAAAGTTTACTTGAAGTAAGTTTAGGGCAAGAGCCTTCTAGCATTCGATTAAAGATATTAAGACTAAAATCTGAACGTCTTGCAAGTAAACTATCCCAACCAAGCTCTGAAAGCATTTTAGTTACACTGTCGGCATATCCATATTTAAAACAAACAAACCTAGCAGCCCTGCATTGGACCATTTCTATAGAGTGAGCTAAATCTTCAGTGTGGGGATTTCACACGGAGCTGCAGTATTCTAGATGGGGACGTACTAATGATTGATATGCTATGCATTTTACCTCTCTGGGACACCTTCTTAGAATGCGTTGACTAAACCTAAGCATCTGCATAGACTTGGAAATAATCTTTTCGACATGCAGCTTCCAAGAAAGTTTAGCTGTAATCGTTACCCCCAGATATTTATAAGAATCTACGTTATTAAGTGGAATGGCCCTTATTCTATATGGAAATATTATTGGATTCCTTCCCCTAGCTACCCTCATTACACAATATTTTCCCTTATTAAGTTGAAGTTGCCATTTAGAACATCATGCCTCTATTGCTTTCAAGTCACTATTGTAACAACCCGGCTGGGCCGTTACAATACCCACGGTAAATATCAACGAACTTACCGTCACTTGACCTCCTTGGGACGGGTCGAAGCGCTGGCCAGCCCTCCTCTTGCACCCGTCCGTGCCACGGGTAGCGCCGGTTGGAGGTCCCTTCCCTCGCCGCAAGTCGATGAACGAAAGACCGCCGAACAGGACAAGGAATCCGCGGTAAATTCCCGATGGATCTTACCGTGGAACCGCGCACGAAGCTCCGGCCGACACGATGAAAAACATGCCGGACACAGGCCCCACCCTCCTCGCGGAAACTTCCCCAGTATTATGTAGAAAGATAATAAGGACACGGACACAGTGGTTAAAGTGAAAATAATAAGATATAATTTATTCTACAGAGAATAAATAATAAAACACTCACTTGAAGAAAAGGCAATATCTGCTGGTAAATCCTACCAGCAGAGAGCCACAACACAGAGATGAATCTCCTGGCTAATTCAGCCAGGAGAGGAGGTTATTGACCTCTATCACACAAAGTAGACAAAGATGAATGGTGGCCATCTTGGCCACCTGTTGAATTGATGATAGCACTAAGTAAACATGCAACTGCATCAGGGTTCACTTTCCACTTGGCCGCCACCATATATATCACCCCCAGGCTGCTCCACCTGGGGGAGGACAGGGACCCTTGCTGGCCATTTTGTTGTCTGCCTGGCAACCAAGTTACAAGTGCCTAGCAGACGACATGGGAATTTAGTTCTGCTCCAAAAGGAGCATAACTGGGTCGTCACAATCCTCTCAACTTCCCTGATCCGCCCCGGGATCAGGTCGGCTGAGCCAGCAAGGATTGCGCCCATTACCCCCACTCAGTATCAGACTGACTTCGGTGGTGGATTCATCGGAGCCACCATCCACTCCGACATCCACCGACGTATCCACCATGAACACATCCGGGTGTTTCTCCACCCGAGACCGAGATCGAAATCAGTCCCCCTGAGTCTTAACAACTCTTGCTGTCGAAACGCTTGAACGGCAAGAGTGTCAAGCTGCGGACTCTGACAAAGAGTCCGACTTGTCAGAAGGTCTACGAGGGCGGCCGCGGGATCGGACACGCTGAATGATGAATAGACAAAGATGAATGGTGGCCATCTTGGCCACCTGTTGAATTGATGAGAGCACTAAGTAAACATGCAACTGCATCAGGGTTCACTTTCCACTGTGCAGATATAATGGCCGCCGCCATATATTTCACCCCCAGGCTGCTCCACCTGGGGGAGGACAAAAACCCTTGCTGGCCATTTTGTCGTCTGCCTGGCAACCAATTTACAAGTGCCTAGCAGACGACATGGGAATTTAGTTCTGCTCCAAAAGGAGCAGAACTGGGTCCTTACACTATCAGTAATATGGCAATCATTGTCAGAGGTAACCTCACAATAAATTATTGTATCATCTGCAAATAGCCGGCAATTGCTGCTAACTTGACTGCTGAGGTCATTGATATATAAAAGAAACAGAAGTGGACCCAACACACTACCCTGAGGAACCCCTGATGTAACCCCTATCCAGTCAAATTCAGACCCACCTGCATCAACCCTTTGACAACCACACCGGAAAGCCTTAGGTGGACATGGTGTGTTGGCAGTGGCAGGTATTGCCGCAGCTAACCGGCTTGGCACGTATGATTTCTGGCTTGAAAATGTGGGAAATGCACCCATTGCCCTGGAAACAGGAGAGGGTGTAGCCACGGCTCAAGCTGTGGAGGCTGCCATTGTGGTAGGGCTGGAAGAGCCGTCTGAGTTGAGAGGGAAGACCCCACTCAGACGACGGGTCGACAAGGGGAGGCCTTGTCTAAGTTGAGAGGAGCGTCCGGAGACGGATGCCAAGTGCTCAATGTGACGACGGCTCCAACTCTCGAAGTGTGTCTTAAGATTGGCCCCAATCTGAAGCCTGAAGAGGCGAGACAGCTTCGGGAGTTCCTGCTGGCACGCCGGGATCACTTCGCGCTCGACTTTACGGAGTTGGGTGAAACCTCTCTGGTCGAACATACGATCGATACCGGTGGGCAACCTCCAGTGCGAGAAGGATTGCGTCAAACCACTCCAGCGGCCAGGGCAGTCGAGAAAGAAGAGGTGGCGAAGATGTTGGATGCAGGGGTTATCCAACCTTCGCGTAGTCCCTACGCGAGCCCTATCTTGCTTGTTCGCAAGAAGGATGGTGGCTTTCGTTTTTGTGTGGACTACCGGAAACTGAATGCTCAGACTAAGCTGGATCAGTATCCGTTGCCTCGCATCGATGATGTGCTCAACTCGTTGGCCAATGCGAAGTTCTTTGCTACCTTGGACCTGGCTAGTGGTTACTGGCAGGTTCGGATGGCTGAGCCAGACGTTGAGAAAACGGCATTTATTTGCTCTCAAGGTCTGTTTTAGTTCCGGAAAATGCCTTTCGGACTCTGTAATGCTCCAGCCACCATGCAGAGAGCGCTAGACATTTTATTGGCAGGACATAAGTGGGAGACTTGTCTGGTGTACCTGGACGATATTATCGTCTTTGGGAACACTTTCGAGCAGTTTCTCGAGAGACTCTCCACTGTCCTTGGACTATTACGAGGGGCGGAGCTAAAACTACAGCCGAAGAAGTGTTTCTTTGGCTTTAACAAAGTGCGTTATCTCGGTCACATAGTGAGTGCCGAGGGAGTTGCTCCAGACCCGGATCTCCTGCGAGCAGTTCAGGAGTTTGATATCCCGACGACAGTGACAGGCGTCCGCAGTTTTCTCGGACTTGAAGGTTACTATCGAAGGTTCATCAAAGACTTTGCCAAGGTGGCAAGGCCTTTGCATGATCTGACGAAGAAGGATGCGTCCTTCGAGTGGTCGGATCAGTGCAAACTAGCGTTTGCTCGGTTAAAGGCATTTTTAACCGAAGCGCTGGTACTCACCATGTACGATCCTCGTGGTGAGATAATACATACCGACGCTAGTGGGTACGGCTTGGGAGTCGTAGTCTACCAGAAGTTACCGGATGACAGTGTCCCCGGTTTCTGGCCTACGCAAGCCGGCTCATGAAAGGAGCGGAAACACGGTATTCGGTCACCGAGCAAGAGTGCTTGGCGGTCATGTTTGCCGTGGGTAAATTCCGTCCTTACCTCTTTAACCGGGAGTTCGTGATCGTAACTGATCACCACGCTCTTTGCTATCTGCAGACAGCCAAAAACCTGCAAGGCAGGTTGGGGCGTTGGCAGATGCAACTACAAGAGTACTGGTTCAAGGTTCAGTATAGGAAGGGGACACTGCACGTGGATGCCGATGATTTGAGTCGGTATCCTGTGCGTGATGTGGCGGACCTTTCCTTGCCTGATTACGTCGAAGCCGACGTAGGTGAGGTAATTTACCACATCCGTTCCGAGGTGGATTGGGTCAAGGAGCAAATGGCCGATAGCTGGTGATCTAAGGTGAAGAGTGAAATCTTCCGTGACCCCAACTCGAACCTCCGGTTCAAGTTTGTGGTGGCAGATGACTTGTTGTTTGCCATCAGGTCCATCCAGGATCGGTTGAGAACTGTTCTGGTAGTTCCGAAGTCGTGCAGAGCTTTCTGACTTAGGAAGCTACATGATGTTCCCGAAGCTAGTCACTTCGGGATGTTTAAGACCTACCAGAGACTGCGCTCACGCTTCTACTGGATCGGTATGAAGCGGGACACGGCCGAATATGTTAAGTCATGTTTGGTGTGTCAAAAAGTGCGACAGTTCGCTCGAAGTCAGGGATTTCTCCAACCGATTGTGCCGGAGTACCCAGTTGATACCTGGGGAACCTGACATAACGTTTTTACTAAAAACGCCATTTAGCCTTGAAAATTTTCTTTGTTTGCCGCCATCTTGGAAACCACGTTTTTAGTTTTTTTCCTTTTTGCTTTCGGTTTTGGCTATTTAAACTAACTCACTCCTGACATCCAAGTAGATAATCTTGTAGGTTTTTGCCTGCTGAACACGCTGGTGAAATCGATTTGAAAATTAGAGGAGTAGTTTGGGAGTTATTGTAAATTTTCCAAAAGCGCCGTTTTTCTTTGTTCTTTGTTAGGGACGCCACGTGTCGGTTTCTACATTATTTAGGAGGTTAATTTCGATAATCGGATTTCCTTGTTTGTGTAGTCTAATAGTATTTTGCCTGCTGAACACGCTGGTGTAATCAGATTGAAAATCTGAGCATTGGTTTGAGAGATATCAACGTTTTGCCAAAAACGCTAATTTCTCATTGTTTTGCATTGAAGACGCCATACTGGATTTATGTGTGATAACCAGCATGGGTTTCGTAGGGGGCGTTCATGTGAAACCCAGCTTATTCTTTTAGTTGATGACCTTCAGAAAATTTTAGACAAAGGCAGTCAGATAGATTTAGTTTTTCTTGATCTCTGCAAGGCATTTGACACAGTTTCTCACTCAAAACTAATGACAAAAATTAGTGGGTATGGATTGGGTGAACAGGTGTATAAATGGGTGCATACTTTTTTGAGTGACAGGAAACAAAGGGTTGTTGCAGGTGGGCCTGAATCTGACTGGATAGGGGTTACATCAGGGGTTCCTCAGGGTAGCGTGTTGACTCCGCTTCTGTTTCTTTTATATATCAATGACCTCAGCAGTCAAGTTAGCAGCAATTGCCGGCTATTTGCAGATGATACAATAATTTATCGTGAAGTTACTTCAGGGCAAATTCAACTTAATAAGGGAAAATGTTGTGTAATGAGTGTAGCTAGGGAAAGGAATCCAATAATATTTCCATATAAAATAGGGGCCATTCCACTTAATAACGTAGATTCTTATAAGTATTTGGGGGTAACGATTACAGCTAAACTTTCTTGGAAGCTGCATGTCGAACAGATTATTTCCAAGTCTATGCAGATGCTTAGGTTTAGTCAACGCGTTCTAAGAAGGTGTCCCAGGGAGGTAAAATGTACAGCATATCAATCATTATCACCCATCTAGAATACTGCAGCTCCGTGTGGAATCCCCACACTGAAGACTTAGCTCACTCTATAGAAATGGTCCAACGCAGGGCTGCTAGGTTTGTTTGTGGTAAATATGGATATGCCGACAGTGTAACTAAAATGCTTTCAGAGCTTGGTTGGGATAGTTTACTTGCAAGACGTTCAGATTTTAGTCTTAATATCTTTAATCGAATGCTAGAAGGCTCTTGCCCTAAACCTACTTCAAGTAAACTTTGTAGGGCATTATATTTGGGTAGGGGTGACCACTCTAACAAAGTTGGAGAGTTTTTTGCACGATCAGATTCTTATTACTGGTCATTTACCCTAGGGCGATTCGACAATGTAACTCGCTTGCTGGGGATTTTGTGCAAGAAAAATGTATTTTATGGGAGTTATAATTTTGTTTTGTTTTGACAATGCATATATTTGCAGCATTAAAAAATATTGAAATTGTTATGTTTATATCAATAGGGTTTTATATTTTCTGGTATTGACAATGCATTTTCTATGCTGCACTTTGACTCTTGTCGATCTGCCATAGGCCTTTATGGCTGCTTGCAAAATAATTTTTCAAATTCAAATTCAAATTCAAATGGACTTCGTTGGACCGTTTCCTGCCTCCGTGGGTGGAGTCACCTATGTGCTTATCATGGTTGACTATTTCACCCGTTACGGTGTGGCCAGGGGCGGTACGAAGGGCCACGGCTGCCTGTGTTGTGAAATTCCTGAAGGACGAGATCCTTTCGGTGTATGGCACGCCGAAAGCTCTTGTCTCGGATCATGGGTCCCAGTTCTCCAGCAAAGTCCTGCTGAAGTTCCGGGAGCGCTATAACATAGCGCATCACTTCACGACGGCGTACCATCCGCAAGCTAATGGGCTTATGGAGCGTACGAACAAAACCGTAATGGAAACCATCAAGCGGTACCTTGATCCCATCAAGCAACAGCGTGACTGGTGGAACAAATTATGGTCCGCCGTGTGGGCTTATAACACAGCTGTCCAGGAAAGTACACAGGCCTCTCCGTATTAGTTGTTGTTTGGCCGTGAGCCTCGGTTGGAGATTGATAACCTCCTTCCGAACGGTCCAGTCTGCGACTTGCCTGACCAGCAAGCTGTGGAAGAGCAGGCTCCTCAACGTTTGACGGCTGCTCAAAAAAGGCAGAAAGAAAGGTACGACGCGGGCCGTGTGGAGCCTCCTCTGTATCAGCCTGGAGATCAGGTGTGGATTAGAGATCAGGCTGGGAAGCTCGGCCATGCGAAGAAATGAAGCTTGGCTTATAAAGCTGAGAGGGGTACGGTGGTCGCACGGTATTCTGACCTAGTCTACGAGATAGAGTTCGTAGACGGTTATGGTCAGAAGGTGCGCAACCGGTTTTACGTAGATAACCTGAAGCCGTATATTCCCACCTGCACTGTGAGAGATTACGATGGACTTGGTGTCTCTGACACCTCCTCCGATGCAGGCAGCGATGCCACAGAGGCTTCGGCACGGAGTGGAATGACTCCGGCGCTAAAGCCACCGTCTGTTTCTTCGCCGGAGTCTACCGACTCTGAGGCAGATGACCCCCCTCCTCCTCGGTATAATCTCCGTCCGCGGAGACCGAGGGTGTTTGAGGTGGGTGGGTTTGAGCCTCGAGAAAGAAGTATAACGGTATGGGGTATTCTATGGGTGTCCCTACCGTGGTGGGAAAGAGCCGGCAGTCCGCTACTGTGGGCAGACGGCTGGGAAAGGAGGTGGCCGAACATTGCGGTGTTTGGGGCCCGCCATGGTTTTGGTAGAAACCAAGGGAGGCCCATCACCAGGTGTTTAGCCAAAGGTCTGACGAAATCGGTACGTGGACGGAGAAATCCGTCCGTAAAAACCTCCAATAAAGCTCCCATTACCGTCAATGTAAGAGAATTGATGGTAAATGTCTCTCCCCAACAGTTCCAGTCTTGGTGCTGGAGAATTCACCGTTTGTCTGCCCCTAAAAAGGCAGACGACGGTGAAATCTCCATGGTGACCATGCATGAGGCGGCTGACGTTGTTTTAGCTGCTACTGCACGGCCATTAGCCGCTATGATGGTGAATTTGGTGGCTAGCACCATATTGTTTGGAGAAATTACAAACAACGAACGCCGGCCACACGTGGTTTGAAAAAAACACAAATTCACCGTCCTAGAGGCCAACCAAGACTGGAAAAAGAAACAAAAATAGAAAAAGTAAGTCCCTATAAGGGAATTTTCTTCTCCTGCCTGTTGGCAGTTCTTTTTTCATTGTTAACGGTGTGTTTTACGATCAATGACCGTATACACACGTGGTGGGAGTGGTTTCGCCGCCATGACTGTTGTCATGGTGGCCAAACCACTACGGAAAGCACTTTTCCGGCGGGTTCAGCCCATCCGAGCGCCGTTTCGCTTGCGAAGGCCCAAGTTCGACGGTGTTTGGACGGTAGAAGCCCGACAGGGAGTGGTTTTCACCATTCGAAGGCGGTAAAACACGGTTTCTACCGTGAATTGCCGACTTTGGACGGTGATAACGGCACTGTGCACGGTAGAAGTCCATGCAATGCCCTTTCCGACCGTAGGGACTCGGTGAGAGGGTGTTTTCACCGTGCGAAGGTGGTTAGCCATGGATCTTACCGTGGTTTACCGACTTTGGACGGTGGAAACCGCGATTCGCACGGTAAAAATCCGTGGAATTCGCTTTTCCACGGTAGAAACTTGTTTTTAACGGTATATTCCCTTTTATCCAGGTTCACCATGGAGAAGGAGAAGGAGGAAGGCGACAGGAGTGTCCGACAGTCCCCCTCCCTCAGCCCACTGCATCCTGGGGATGCAAGGCTGTTGGAGTCGGGATCGGAAGGCTCCCCATCATCTGGCGGACCAGAAACGGCTGACGCTACAGTGGAATCAGTTGATTCCCTGGTGGCAGAGGCCGTGGAAGGTCCGGAGTCTGCCCAGTCAACTCCGACCGGTGTCGGAGCCTTCTGGGGCAGATCCTGCAGTCTCCCCAGGGATATGGCTGCTACCACCAATCAGTCGGTGGTGGCAGTAGTTTCCCCGGTTGGAGCGCCTGCAGAAGCGGGTGTTGATGGTGGGAAAGCGGCTACCAGTGTGGTAACCGCTAGTACCCCGGAACCTGGGTCTCCGGCTGTTCGAGACCTGCTGGACTGGTCTGGGGTGGTCGAGGACAGTGAGGACGTCTCCTTGGGAGCGTCCTTAGTCATTGACACAGAGATGGAGGACTAAACCACCATTGATTCTGTGGCTGACGCCTCCAGGCAGTGGCAAAGTCGTAACTCCTCTTCAGAGGGCTCTTCGAAGTCTGACGGGAGTAGTTCAGCCTCCGAGGGTAAACTGTCTGGGACGGAATCCCCGGAGTTCTTCCCACCGATCCAATGTCTTTGGAGGCCGTGGCTGTGTCCTTGGCCAAAGAAGAAGGCCGCTTGGATCGGTTAGATGAAGCTAGATGGGACATGGTCCAGGAAGGTGGCTTCCTGGTCGGGGACCGTCGATTCTTTATCGGGGAGATTCCGACCGTGCAGGCGAAGAAGGACGGCGCAAGGAAGCGCAAGAAGAAGTCCGAAGCCACACAGATCACTGCCAGAGTCAAGGCTCTCGCAGAGAGGCGAAGCTTAAAGCTAAAGAGGAGGCGTTGAAAAAGTTCACGCCTGCTGTGGGGCTTCGAGCTGAAACTCTCGCCCGCCCTGATGGTTGTCCAGGGGCTGCTTGGCCAGAGAAGCCAGCTGCTGGATCGGGTCCACCCGAGGCAGTAGCTGGCCACACCGGCTGGCAGTCGGACAACCTGAAGAGGAACCGGCGAGCGGAGAAGAAGGCTACTCAGCCTCTAGTACCCGCTCCCGGTAAGACAGGGAAATCTGTGGGTGGTGGTGGTGGCAAGGGACAAAAAAGGTCCCGCCCTCACACCCCACCAGGTGCCAAATGCTCTAGAGGCAAGAAGGCCAGGTCCTCAGGTCGAGGAAAGGCCTTCGAACCTCGGAAGCTGGAGAGCTTGGAGGACAAGCTCAAACGGCTTCAAGCTCAAACAGCGAGCTTGCAACAACAGATCGCTCGTGCGGTCGGAGCAAGTGAGCGGCAGGAGTTTGAGCACCGGGCTGCGGACTTCCCTCCCCTGCAGGGGATACCCGCCCGGAGTCCGCTCAAAACAGGGGAACCTCCTGTTGGTCGTGGCATCCCCCTATTGCGAGTGCCACGACCATCGCTGGCCAGAAGCGAATCGCCAAGAGGGAGGCGATGCAGGCTTCCAGTGCACCAGAAGGAGAAGCCTCTCCTTCGGGATGGTCGAGGGAGATTTGTTTCCGGACAATCATCCTCGGCCGTCACCTCGGCTAAGGGTACTTCTACGAAGAGTACGGCTCCGGCCGGAAAACCTTCGAAGAAGGAGTACGAGAGGGCAAAGGGGGCTAACCACCCGCCTAAGCCTGACCGGCCCAGTAAGTCGTCGGGGTCAGTTAAGTCTGACACGACGCATGGTCAACCTTCCTCTCATGGGAAGAAAAAGAAGAAGGACCGTAAAAAGTCCAAGTGTGAGAGGAAGGGGAGCCCGACACCCTCCAGTAGTAGGTGCCAGGGAGCCGAAACTGGAGGCGTTGTGGCGGAAAAGGAGGAGTCCCAGCATGCTCAGGCAAGCACGCCAGCCGGGAGTCAACCGGTCCATACCCGTCCCGTTGAGGCGGTGCGGATGGATGGCAGGTTGATGTTCGACGTTTTGGTCGGCACGCCTACATCCTCCCCGAAGGTGGATGCGGTCTCGAGCCAGCGGGTTCGAGCAGTGGAAACCCTGCACCGTGTGACTTTGGCCTCACCTAAGGGCGAAGGAACCTCGGTGGCAGGAGTCAGTGTTCCCACAAGACGTGACCCCCCAGTGGGGGTACACCTTTTTCTCCGGTCCATGGCAGCGGGGTATTCGATACCCTAGGACTAGAAACGTCAACCTCCCCTATGCCTGAGGCAGAGGGACGGCATATTGGTGCATTGCCCCCATATTCAGATGCAGAGGTGTATCTGAATAACCGACTTGGTCTTTGGCAGGACCAGCCGGGAATGGAGGGTAGCCAATACCACGGCTACTACCGTCTGGATGAGCCACTTCCAGAGCCGTGGGTAGCAAGGCTACCGCCATACAACATGCGCCATGTGGTGGCGTTTGGTTGTGGAGGTTTTCCGGTAGTAATGGTCGTGAACACTGTCCAGCAAACATTTGCAATTTTGGATGTGGTGGGACTGGATGCCGGGATAGTTCGTCTAGCCCGGCGTGCAGCCCCATTCATCCAACGTTTGCTGGGATGCGACCTAGGAGGTATGGCTGGAGTTTTTCATTGAGCCTCTACCAGGGTGCAAGACCAAGCCCGCGGTCGCCCTGGTAAGGCCTCCTAACAAGTCGGACGCATCGCATGTGTCAGCAACTCCAGGATATTCCTTTTGAGGAATTCCGAGCCCTGGAAGAAAGCCGTCTTAGGAGGACAGTCTTCGATACTGGTTTTGGGTGGGGTAACACCCAGATGTGCCTGTGGTGGGTACGTCGGTGGGCTGCAGAGTGGATGGGCTCCACTTTCGCGACACCGCCAGAGAAGCCGTCCGGTACCTAAGAAGGTCAGGTTCGGGGAGCAATCCTGGCTGGCTTGACTGACCTGTTCCCGAGACGGAACAGGGAAGTTGAGAGGATTGTGGCAACCTGGTCTGCTCAATTTTAATTTTTGAGTGAGTAGACGAATTTGCCTATGGTGGTCTGCCTGACAGCTACAGTAGGCTGTTGGGACGGACGCCATTTTGGTGCCAGCAGACCTCTTACCATGAAGTCTATGGGTGAGAGGTCAGATGTGACCTCTGTCCCTTCCAGGTGGAGTTGCCTGTTTCCTGTTTTCCTGTGGCCTAGTCAACCACAGGATCTGGGCAGTTGGTTGTGGGCAGCCTGAGTGACTAGGCCTGTGGGTGGAGGTCAAGTAGACCTCCACTGGCCAGCATCTGGATCTTCTTTTGTTTTGGCTTTGGCCATTAGGCCTCTGTTGTTTATATTTTTATATAACTTCCATCGGCTGGGTGAAGTTAACCAGCCAAGTTGTGTAAATAACCATCATTGCCTTTACTCATCGTAAGTGTAATAAAGCACTTTTATCATCACTTGCTTTGTGTCGTGTCTTTCTTTGGGGAGTACCACGAGGGGGTGAGATTTCCGCTTGGGGAACCCCATCGTCCTGCTACCGTTCTTTTACCGTTGTTCTACCGCAATATTCTCGGCGTGGCAGCGTGGTTTTTGTCCGTGTCAGTTGGGGGTGGCTCCAGGGAGCCTACACGTCTCCAGAAACACTGTGGGAGAGGCGGCTACGGGAACGGTCCCGTCCCCGTAAGGAGCCGGTTAGCGGTAAGTTTGACGTCCATTTTGCGATTTAATTTACCGGGGCATTGTAACGGTCCGGCGGGACGTTACAACAGTCTTCAGTGACTAAGCGAACCTCTCCAGTGAGCTATCTTCATTTTGAAAAAGAAAAATGCTAACAATTACATAGGCTATAATGCAATAAACACTTAATCATTTTAATTTTTAATTTATAAATACATATATAAATACATATATATATACATATATATATATATATATATATATATATATACACATATATATACATATATATTAGGGTGGTCCTTATTTTTTAAGTTTTTAAAGTCTTTGTCTGACCCTCAATTGTTGTTCTATTATGTATAAAATTATGTTGTGCAAAGTTATATTACAGTCAAGCAATATTTAGGGGTAGCTCAATGAATATGAAATTCTTTATTTTTTATGATTTTTCTCTATTATTGCAGGTAAAGTGAAAAATTAATAGTTATGGCTACTGCAACCAGAAAAACCAATACTTTATGGCTTATTGGGCCAGAAGAGACCTCTATCAAGGGATCAAAGTTACCCTCTAAATTTATCACCACCGAACCTTAAAAAAGACAATCCGTGAAAGTTCCCGCAGTGCTGTAAAAGAAGCTGCAGTATTTTTGGAAAAAGCCTGGATTCCCATAAGACATGAACAGGATTGTGTTAAGAAGACAGAACAGCTTCATGAGAAGTGGGTCAAACTGAAAAAAATTTGTAATAGGAAAAGTGCTGTTCAGCAAAGTCATGAGAGTCAGTTTAAAGATGACCTCGATAATTTATTTGACATTGCTCATAAGGATGCCCTCACAATGATTACTATTCTAGAAGACAAGTATTTTCTACTTGCACAGAGAGAAAAAGGTCGGCTTCCTGTGATTGTTTCAGGTTTTAGGTGTTAACCAGCTTCTAGGTGTGCCTAAGTTGCAGGCAGGCACTGGGGGTGTCAGGCAACTGCTGTTGCAGATTTCCTTAAAGAATGGGATGTTGTCGATCAAGTGAAAGCTATGTGCTTCGATACCACATTTAGCAACACAGGTCACAGAAATGGAACTTGTATTCTGTTAGAGCAGAAATTGCAGAAGGATCTTCTGTACTTTTCATGTCGTCACCATATCTTAGAACTTGTTCTTGCTAGTGCATTTAATGAAGCCATGGGTTGTACCTTTTCTGGCCCTGATGTAACCATATTCAAGCGATTCACGCAATTCTGGGTTAAAATAGATCAGTCATCTTACATGTCTTTAGACAGCAGTGAAACTGTACAGCTTGTGATGAAAGATGAAAAAGACAATGTCATTGAATTCTGTACTAACCAGCTTCAACAAACTGACACTAAAATCAGAGATAATTACAGAGAATGTTTAGAATTAGCTATTATCTTTCTGGGAGGTACACCACCACGAGGTGTGCGATTTTTAGCCCCTGGGGCTGTACATCATGCAAGATGAATGTCCAAAGCAATATACTCACTAAAAATGTGGCTGTTTCGTAACCAGTTTACTCTCACTGCAAGAGAAAAAAAAGGACTATGCAACATATGTGTCTTTCTTGTTTATGTCTACATCAAGGCTTGGTTCACTGCCCCACTTCCCATTACTGCAGCTTTCAATGATCAACAGCTTCTGCAAAAGCTTAGAGATTATAAAAAAATCTATCCTTCAATATCCAATGTTACTTGCAAGAAATTTGAGGGACATTTTTGGTACTTAAGTGAGGAACTAGTTGGATTGGCATTTTTTGATGACAGTGTGCCAATCAAATCAAAACAGGCAATGCTAAAATATCTTTATGAAAAGGAAGGTGCAGATCAGCCTCTGAAGAGAATCCAAAAATGCCAGTGGCTCCGTTAATATGAGAATAGAAGACTTTGTATCGAAGAACTCAATGCACTTATTTGACCATCTTGGCATTTCCAAAAGGTTCTTAGAACATGATCCAAAGATATGGCATCTGCGAGAAGACTACAAGCAAGCTAAGGATATCATAAAACATTTACAAGTTGTGAATGACAATGCTGAAAGAGGTGTGGCATTGATGAAAGAGTACAATCCAATATTAACAAAAAATGAAGATCAGAAACAGTATTTGCTTCAAGTTGTGAAAGAACATTCTAGTCGTTATCCAGATTGCAAAAAGACTACATTAGCTACTTTGTAGTCATTACATGTTTGGTCCAATGTTAATAAAATGTGCATAAATTACATTGTTGTGTTTTAATTGTAACTTATGTATACAAAATAGTTCATTCTAATTATTTCAATATTAGTGACACTAGATAAACAATGGTATATACATTTTAGGAGAATACATAATGATTACGCTATTACGAAAACTTTGAATTCATTGAGCTACCTCTAAATATCAATTAAAATTTATAAACTTTTATGTAGACTATTTTTTTGGTTGGGAGAACAATTCTGGGGGGTCAGAACATGAAATATTTGCATTTAAAAATTACCATATATATCAAGGGACCACCCTAATATATATATACATATATATATACATATATATATACATATATATATATATATGTTTGTGAGCTTTTGACATCAACCAATATTTTATTACCAACCTTTAGATGACATTTTCTACTTTTCGTTTCTTCTCTGAGCAGTATGACACCTGCACAGAGAAGATCCGAGCTGTAGAGAGAGCTGGATGGAGATAGATTGTAGCCACTCTTCTGCATGGGGGTGTAATCGATGCAGGAGAGTGGCGGCCATCTCTCTCTCTCTTCCGGTTGATGCTGATATACATCTTCTCCATCGGTATTCCGACTAGAGAAGATGTTGTAGCTGCTGAGAATCGTATAGCTCCTGCCCTATGAAACCTCCGGCCTCTGAAGAGAAGTTGTTAACATAAAGACATAGAGACAACGCTACTTCTTGTTACAACACTTTTATTCATTCCTTGTAAGAAGTACAGATACAAGGGTGAATAGTAAAATACTAACTGGAAATCCTCAGGCCCATGATTTGGAATGTATCGCAAAAACAGGCAAAGGAAAGAACTGAGGAACAAAGAGGAACATGGTCCTTTTATACCTTGGACCTGTGTACACCTGCGAGGTGTAACCAGGTCCAAGTGACCATGGTCCTTTATGTATCAATCCGCCACTTGGGCATGAGTCAGAAAGGTGAGTCAGAGAGGAGGGAGGGACGGTTGAGAGTTGTTTACCCCCCAGGCTATGGTTTTGGCGGGATCACGATTTACAGGGTGTTACATACCCTCCAACTTTGCTTGGAGTACGTCCTCGTACTCCAGCCAAGGGTGGAAGGTTTTCAAGTTACGCAGCGGGGAGACATGGGTGGCTGAGGACTTACCGTGTACAGAGGTGGTTATGGAAAGGCACTGGCACCGAAGTGTCAGCGCCCTTTGAAAATGCAAATTCTGAAAATAAAAAAGGCAAACACAATTAATACTCGCTGGGTGGCGAGTTCCTATGGAAATTTACAAGAAATACTTATTTATACATAAAGCAGTTATAACAGAATTCTTTTCTTTTTTTTTTTTTTTTATATTTTTCGAGCTCACCACCCCAATGGGCGGTGACCACACGGTTTTCTAATCTATACCCACGTCGGTTGATTGCATGCACATGTACATGCAGAAACATATCCGTGAAGTGCTTGTAGGGGGTCTGACGGTGAGTGGAGGAGGTGGCTCCGCAGCCAGGGATGATAGGATTCCCAGGCGGCGACGATCCATCCGTTGTCGAAGCCCCGGAGACTTTCCATGAAACTTCGGTGGACGGTGGCGTCGGCGGCGATCAGCCGGCCCGGTGGTTGCCCGGTGAGGACACCGTAAACGGCGTCCCACAGGATGGCGGCCTGGTAAGTGGCGCGGGTCCTCCAAACGATCATTCGGGCAATGCTGTATGCTCCGTTAAGTGGGACTCCCAGGAGACTGTTAAAGAAAGCCTGCTGAAGGGCGCCCAATGCTGGAGTGATGGGCTGCTCGGCAAACTGGTATATTTCGATGTACCGGGTGGACGGAATTAGGACGGCCATAGAGAGTTGCAGGTAGTATGACATTCCTACAACGTAGCGCCCTTCCTCCGGTATGTAGAGGCGCGGAAATCCCTCCATCAGGTCATAGTGACCGATGTAATAGGTGTTTGCGGGCCGCACCTGTCGTTGCCAGAGTGCCCAGCAATTATTTAGCAGTCTTTCACATCGTGCTTCCTGACGAAGCGGTCGATATACCGGTAGTCTCCTGGTAGTGACTGTTGGTATGCGAAAAGGTTGTGTCACTTGCGGCAAAGTTAGTACGGGGGTTGCTGAGGCTGCGGCGATATGGCGAGACGAGGCAGTTGACGTCGTTAGGTCGATGGCGTGCGCTGTGTCGTCCCCAACTTCCTCGATGCCGAGTTGCTGCGTTGTCGTGTCATCCGAGTCCATCCTAGTAGATGGGTCAGGGATGGCACCGTCCTGGCTTCCCGTTGTTTCGTTGCACTGTGACATCCTTGTTCTTCCAGAATTGTTTCCGAAGTGCTGGTGACCAGCCTGGCGTTGGCTATATACTTGTGTGTTTCCCGACTTCCCCATCGAGGTGTGAAATTCCAGGGTCCCATGGAAATCGTATAATTCCACGAAGCTGGCTGGGACTCCAATAAGCCACCCAATTTGTTTGTTATTGGAGGCTCGCGGGGTGTCGGTTTCTGAGTATTAAACGCCGTTCTTCCACTGTTGTTTGTTATTGTTGTCAGACGACCTGGTCCCCAAACGCAGTGTACGAAAGTTTCCCCATTGGAATCAGATTCGAGTGGTGAAATGTGAGCAGGGGTGTGTGAATGTTTGTGGTCACACACGTTGTTGTTTGTTTATATTGGTGTGTGTCAGCAAGTGACCAATGTGATGATATAAACAACCGAAAGAAAAATTTTAGGTTGTGTGGGTTGTTGATAGGGTTATTGGTTTATTGTGGTGAGGAGGTAGGTTCCTCTTGTTGTGGGGAGCTGGATTTGTCTTCCCCCTCCAACCCTTGAACAACTGTCCTCAGTTGTTTTGGCTTGATATGCACAATGTTCACCGTGTCTCGAATCAATCTTCCAAACGTATCTTCGTGCTCCAGCTCGAGCACCGTGTCGCTGATGATTTTGGTTACCGTGTAACCATCCCTGTACGAGTAACGTAGTTTCTTGGTCTCATCAGGCACGATGCGTTGGTCTCGAACGAGTACTGGGTCTCCGATTTTATACGTGTGTGGAGTTTTTCGTCTTGCGTCATAGTACTTCTTCTGTCGCAAATGGGCCTCGTGCAGGTTGGCCCTTGCGATTTCGACCTCTTCCGTGGCAACCACAGAAGGTGCTGCAGGGTTTGAATCCATAACCTTCGGTAGGAGAGGTGCCCGATTGTCGATTCGTAGTCGGGCCTCTCTTCCAAACATTAAGCGGTATGGCGAGAACTTCGTTGACGTATGGGTCGCGGTGTTGTAAGCGAAGGTGGCGGCTTGGAGATGGAAATACCAATCCCGCTGTCCTTTTTCAGGCGTCAGGAGTCTCTTGACGGTCTGCATTATAGTTTTGTTGGTCCTTTCCGCAAGACCGTCTCCTTGCGGAAAGTACGCTGTCGTGGTGGCGTGCTTTATTCCCAGCTCGTCACACAGCGCTTGTGTGTCTTTAGCTGTAAAAGGTGTTCCCCGGTCGGTGATTATCCTCCTGGGCATCCCGATAAGATACACGATCGTATCTTGGAGGAAATTCTTAGTTGTTTTGGCCGACTGGCTGTGCACAGCTCGTGCGAAACAGAATCTGGTGGCGTAATCCACTGCCAGGATGATGTGCTTGACACCACCCAGTGATTTTGGCAGGGGACCGATGTAATCGATTCCCCAGCATTCACCTGGGTCTCCAATTTCCATTTCATGGAGGAACCCGGGCAGCTTGGACTGTGGTGTCTTGCACTTTTGGCATATCTCGCACGTGCGCACATACTCGATGGTATCCTGCTTCCAGGTTGGCCAAAAGAACCGTTGGCACACCTTTTCTAATGTCTTATCCTGGCCGAAATGTCCGGCTTCAGGACTATCGTGTAAAAGTCTCAGAACTTCGGGTACCAGATGTTTGGGTACCACCGTCACGAGCTTAGGTGTTATGCTGCCCTGGTAGACAAGGGCACACAAAACCTCGTCTATGATGACATAGGTATGGTGAAGCTCGGTACTTGGATTGTTGCGAAGTTCGGTCTTAATCTGTGTCACGTTCGGGTCTCTTGTTTGTTCAACCGACCAATCCCAACGCAAAGTGACTGCATAAACCACGCTGTCGTCGAGGTCATCTGGGGTAGCCTGCAGCTTCCAGTCTTCAGGAACGTCCACCGGACTCCGTGAAATGCAATCTGCATCCACGTGAGTGATGCCGGCCTTGTAGACTACGGTGTAGTCGTATTCCTGGAGCAGTAGCTGCCAGCGACCCAGGCGTCCTTGGAGTCGCTGTGCGGTTTTTAAGTAGCACAGTGCATGATGGTCGGTGACGATGACAAAGGCTTTGTTAAAGAGATAAGGTCTAAACTTGACGATGCCGTACACCACTGCGAGGCACTCTTTATCTGTTGTTGAATAGTTTAATTCGGCGTCTCGGAGCACTCGAGAGACACCACCCAGGATCTGCAGTTCCTTAGATGGTGACTGTTGGTAGAGGATAGCTCCGATGCCGTAAGCAGAGGCGTCGGTGTGCATTTTGATTTCGGCATCTGGGTCGTAAATGGCCAATATTGGCGCGGTGACAAGTTTAGTCTTTAACAGAGTGAATGCTGCTTCTCTGTCGATCGTCCATAAAAAGGGCAGCCCCTTTTTGGTCATATCCGTGAGTGGTTTAGCGATGTGGGCAAAGTTAACAATAAATCGCCGGTAGAAACCGGCCATGCCCAGAAATCGCTTCACCTCCTTGACATTAGTAGGCGCCGCTAAGTCGGAGATGGCAACCACTTTCCTCGGGTCTGGACGCACTCCTTCTTTGGAGATGATGTGTCCCAGGTAGAGGACTTCGTCGTAGCCGAAGAAGCTCTTTTCGGGGTGAAGCTTCAACCCCGCCTCTCTTAGGAGTCCTAGGACGCAGTCCAACCTTTCCATAAACTGTTCAAAAGTCGCGCCGAATACGATGATATCGTCTAGGTAGACTAGACAAGTCTCCCATTTGTGGCCAGCCAAAAGGATATCCAGGGCACGCTGCATAGTAGCAGGAGCGTTACGCAGACCAAAGGGCATCCGATTGAATTCGAACAGCCCACCGGGTGTGATGAACGCGGTCTTCTCCCTATCCTCTTTGGCGACCTCAAATTGCCAATAGCCGGAGATCATGTCGAGGGTCGCGAAGATTCTCGACCCCCGAAGCGAGTCTAAAGCATCATCGATTCGGGGTAGTGGGTAATTGTCTGGTTTGGTGATATCGTTCAGGCGTCTATAGTCAACGCAGAAACGCCACTGTCCATCCTTCTTCTTCACCAGGACTACTGCTGAAGCATAAGGAGACTTGGATGCGCTGGCTACTCCGGCTTTGAGCATTTCCTCAACTGTCTTCCGGATGATCTCCCGCTGCTCGGGGCCACTCCTTCGGAGGGGTTCCCGCACGGGTGCATGATCGCCAGTATCAATTCAGTGTTCCGTGAGGTTGGTACATCCAAGTTCCGACGTTTCTAGCGCGAAGACATCTCGATAGGATCTCAAAAGATCCATTAGAATGCGCCTCTGGCCATTACGTAATCGAGGCCCGAGTTGCATTGCTTTATCGAATTTAGCGCCTGACTCTTTTGTCATGATCGGGTCAGCGTTTGAAGTGGCCTTTACTTCAACCGTCTCGAAACAGTAGTCCTTTTGTACATGGGCTTTCACTTCGCCGGAGGCCAGGGTCAATGGCCCCATAGTGGTGTTCAGGACCTCGACTAGGAAGCTGTTGCTATTACGGCCTTGCATAATGCCGGGGGCCACCCAGACCCCCCTCGAGGCACGTAGCTTCTCGTCAGGAGAGACCATGAAAAGATCCTGATCTGTGAGGATCCCAGAGGCCTCTACCTCCACTAGTGTTGTCCCATG
Source organism: Brachycybe producta (assembly GCA_036925085.1). Classification (NCBI taxonomy): domain Eukaryota; kingdom Metazoa; phylum Arthropoda; class Diplopoda; order Playtdesmida; family Andrognathidae; genus Brachycybe; species Brachycybe producta. Next base: position 5,097,903 of record JAUPFP010000010.1, on the reverse strand, counting down.
GCCAGTGAGCTGCGTTAGCCCTTTGACTACTAGGTATTCGCTCGGTTGCTGCATAAGCTTGACTTCGATGGGAGCGGTGTCCGACTCCCCAAGAGTGGCTGGCGTGATTTCTTCCAGAGCACTCTTGACGTACGCCTGAATACTCTGCCTTCGGAGTGCTGATTCAAAGAGGTCGTCCTCTAAGTAGACTTTATTGGTCTGCATAGACACAAGGAGCTTCAGTGCCCTACCCAGGTCTCGGCCTAAGATGGCGTCGGGTGGGCCAGTGATAACCAGCAGGCGGCCCGTGGCAGATTGTTTGGCAATTTCCACAGTAGCGGAGACTTGCCCTGCCACGGCGATGGTATTTCCTCCAACTCCCTCAATCCTTGGCGGATGGGCCATAGGCTTGATGTTGAGTTGGAGCTGCGTTGCAAGTGCCTTGGATATTACGCTACCATGAGCTCCGGTGTCTACGAGCATGCGGACCTCTTTGCCATTGATAGTGACAGTGATTTTCGGACTGTCATCACTGACACTATGATCTCCGATCTCTTGAGGCATGCAAGTATTCTTCAGTTGTCTATATAGGTCTTTCAGCATCCGGCGGCAACAAGGGCGCCCTTGGAGTGAAGTCCCACCACCTGGAGCCAAGATGGCAACCACCTCATTGGCGGTGCAACCCAAGGCGGCGGTGGCGAGGTTAATGACCTCAAGGGTACCATGCCAGGTAGTTAGGTCATCCATTCCCCAGGTTAATTCCGGGATGTAGTCGACCATCATTATTGGCATGCCGGCCGGTGCTCTGTCATAATTGGTTGTCTCAGGAGGCAAGTCCGGTACCATGACCACACTACGGTGGTCCGTATCGGAGGCCTCCCTTGTGAAATTGTAGGTCGGGTGCGCGTACTGGTGTTCTGTACGCTCATAGTTTGTATAGCGCGGTACATAGTACGCGCGCTCTTCAGGTATCGTATATTGACCTGGTACATGTCGTCTGTAGTATGAATCGTAGCAGGGCTCGTACGGCTCTCGGTATCCGACAGAGTACGGCGGAGAGTTATCTGATTCGCTACGATATTGTGGTGTTGTAGTACATGTAGTCGGTAGTGGTGGCGCAGGCGGCGGTTGGGTGCCATTATGAATAATCATCATGTGAGTGATCTGTACTTTTAGTTCGTTAAGTTGATGCATGATGGTGTTGAGTTTGCAACCATTACACGACTGTGTGGGAAGTGGATCTGGTAGTAGCGGAGGTCGCTCCTGTTGATATCTGGAGTAACATGTGGACGACATCAGGCGTCGGAATGTGCTATTGTTTGTGGACCGAGCCGTGCGCCGTGTAGACTGTTGATGCACATCATTACTTTGGGTGCCGCCACTTTGTGGCACCCACCAGGTCCCAGGTTGAATAACTGGATCTATGGTGGGCCCGAGTGGGACAGCCACACGTGATGATGCGGCGTATTGTGTATCGTATGTCTGTGATGTTGCATAGGCCCTCCACAATGCTGATGGATATATGCTTCCCCTGGAGTGCAGAAGTGCCCTCCGGGCGGTCCCAGTTAGTCGTGGGTGAGTATCCATTGTATTAAGGCTTGTGCAACACGTAGTGATCAATGTAAGTCGGTGTTTTGTAGGTTTGGCCGTTGATCTCGCTGTAGATCGCAGTCTTTTCGTCGGCAACCGACACTATCGTACCCTTATACACTGAGTGACGATAGTTTACCTACGTTTAATAAAGATGGTATCGTTGTTTAAGTGGCTGTGTTGGTGTTGGCATTGTTCTTCAGTTGGGCGTGACGATCCCAACTGGTACAGTGTGTTTGTAAATTCTTTATTGAGTATCAATTTTGGTAAGATCTCTCTCTACACGTGGTATTTGGTGACCACGTGGAGGTTATAAGAATCCCCAAAAGTTTCAATGAAGGAACTACAGATGTACAATGCGATTGCGAGCGTGGTACACCACCCAATCGAAATTGCACTGCGGAAAGTGAATTAGAAAAGAAGAGTGTGTGTGTAAAGAACACACAAAAATAAAAAGTTCAAGATGGCTGAACTTTTTAAATGCACAAACAAAGGAGAAGTTCAAGATGGCTGAACTCTCCAAAGAAGCAAGAAAAGAAAGCTGTTTTACTTTGAAAGTTTAAAACTTAGGTGCGGTGCCCGCACATCAAAAGTTTTAATTTAGTTTTATTAAAACAGTAAAACAGTGTAGAAATTGAAGTGTGTTCAACAAGCTAAATGCTTGGTGAACCAGAAGAAATGTTCAGACTGTAGAAATTTTGAGTCCTCACTGCTGGATGGCTCTGGATGAAAAAGACAGAGTCAGTGCCCAGTGAGGATCTATGTTGAGTAGAATGAAGAAGTCCGTAGGTGGCGCTGTGGTGGCCACTTCCGGTCAGTTTATTGCAATGTCCAAAAATTGATGATTGAAAAGTTCCTCCGGGGCACGTTTTTATGGTGGCCAGGAGAAAGACACAAAAAGAGAGAAAATTCAAAGAAAAAGAGAAGTTTTCTCTAACAAGAGGAACTCCGCCAGGGGGCGCGTGAGTGCAACCCTCTGGAAGAGAAGAGAAGAGAAGAGAACACAAAAAGATGAGAGAAGGTACAACAAGGAGTCACATGGAGCGAAAAACCGCTCCGTTGGCGCTTTTTGAAGAGTGTCCGGTCGATCCAAGATGGCGGCCGGGCTTCAGTGCTGTCCAATGGAGAAAGTTCATGTGATGATGCATTGAGGTGATGATGATGAAGAGATTGAAGAACATGACTTGGGACATAGAGGGTCCCAAGGGAAACACGAGTGTAAAAACAAAGAACAAAGAAAAGGGGGGACAAGAAAGTCCCACGTGGCTAGAAAAAGTGTGTTTTAAGCTTGTAAGCCCCCTAACAATGAAATAGAGTTAGGAAGAATCTTGCTTGAAAATTAAAGATGAAGAGTGAAGATAATAGGACATTTTAAAAGACACACACGTCCTTTAAAAGCCTATTAATAGGTGAATAGATTAGTAGATGAGATTTGTTTGCTCATCTCTTAATGAGACTGCAAACTCCTCTCGGAGAGTAAGAAGAATTTGTTTAAAGTGTTACCCACGTGGTGTGGGTTTCACTTTGAAAATTAAGGAAGAGTGAAGGTGACAGTGGGTGATTGTAATGGAAACATAAAATACAAAAACACGGACGGAAACACATGTGTCAAAGAACTACTACCAAGGTGTTGCCCACGTGCTTGATGGATGTCGATGCAGCAGTTCCTTTAACATGTGTCTCTAAGGACAGGACACAGAATCGCGCGGTCGACACGTGGTGTGTGTAGCCACAAGTCTCTTTCGCGATTCCACAAAAACGGTACCATGCGGTTGGCTTTGACGTGATCGAGGGCCTCCATACATGGTCCCAACATAAAAAGGCGCCACGCGGTTGGCTTTGACGCTATCGAGGGCCTCCATACGTGGTTCCAACACAAAGGACGCCGCGCGGTTGGCTTTGACGTGATCGAGGGCCTCCATACGCGGTTTTACAAAGGCGCCACGTGGTCGACTTTGACGCTATCGAGGGTCTCCACACGTGGTTCCAACACAAAGGACGCCGCGCGGTTGACTTTGACGTGATCGAGGGTCTCCATACGCGGTTTTACAGACAGGCGCCACGCGGTTGACTTTGACGCTATCGAGGGTCTCCATACGTGGCTCCAACATAGAAAGGACGGACGAAGCCTCGTGAGGCACAATCACGAGACTTAGGACAAAGGACGGCTTCTGTTTACAGGTCGGAGAAGGCAGATGGAGCTATACCCCGCACCTCCACCAAATGTGAGCTTTTGACATCAACCAATATTTTATTACCAACCTTTAGATGACATTTTCTACTTTTCGTTTCTTCTCTGAGCAGTATGACACCTGCACAGAGAAGATCCGAGCTGTAGAGAGAGCTGGATGGAGATAGATTGTAGCCACTCTTCTGCATGGGGGTGTAATCGATGCAGGAGAGTGGCGGCCATCTCTCTCTCTTACGGTTGATGCTGATATACATCTTCTCCATCGGTATTCCGACTAGAGAAGATGTTGTAGCTGCTGAGAATCATATAGCTCCTGCCCTATGAAACCTCCGGCCTCTGAAGAGAAGTTGTTAACATAAAGACATAGAGACAACGCTACTTCTTGTTACAACACTTTTATTCATTCCTTGTAAGAAGTACAGATACAAGGGTGAATAGTAAAATACTAACTGGAAATCCTCAGGCCCATGATTTGGAATGTATCGCAAAAACAGGCAAAGGAAAGAACTGAGGAACAAAGAGGAACATGGTCCTTTTATACCTTGGACCTGTGTACACCTGCGAGGTGTAACCAGGTCCAAGTGACCATGGTCCTTTATGTATCAATCCGCCACTTGGGCATGAGTCAGAAAGGTGAGTCAGAGAGGAGGGAGGGACGGTTGAGAGTTGTTTACCCCCCAGGCTATGGTTTTGGCGGGATCATGATTTACAGGGTGTTACATGTTATATTTACAAACACTGTTTACACAACATTGCTTATACATTTTAGTGACTTTCACAAGTATATGTATTAATATATAAAAAAATGAGTTCTCTCCGCCTATACCTTTTAAAAAGTGATCAATTTAAAGATGATAATTTAAAAACAATTGATGTATTGTATTATATTCTATGTAATCTACAGTTTTTTTTTAATTTGCATATGTTTAATGCATATGTTTTTGTTACAATTTATATTAAAGGGTCAGAATATTTTTTCAAACTTTAAAAAATATTCACTGCTTCACCTGTAAAATGTCATTGTGATTTTTACACCACTGGAAAGGAAATATAATGAACTTTCACATAGCATAATTATTTTTTTTGCAGGTGAACCACCACAGGGCGAACATCGGGGTCAATTGGATTTTTCGAAGTTTTGGCTAATTGTTTTATTATGTTGCAGTCATAGTTCAATCAAAGTAATAGTGCCACATACTTGAGTAGACCCAAGTGCATAACTGAAAAAATATGAACTCTGACCTTTGACCCAACACAGCCTAAAACGGGTTCAAAACAAAAAAGTTAGAGTATTTTTTATGTTCTAGTTGTGTTATGGTTTTTTACATTAACATCTGTGATGATTGGGTAAATTAGTGTGGAATGGCTCTATAGCTAAACAGCTTAGAAATTTGAATATAAATAAGAGTTGTGGTCCAGATGGGATTCCACCAGTCATTTTAAAAAATCTCTCATATGAGGTTTCTCAATACCTTTACTTCATATTCCAACAGTTGTTAGATATAGGTGTGGTGCCAGCACCGGAATTTCAGTCCATTTCATAAGTCTGGAAACCAATCTTTGGTAGCTAACTACAGACCAGTTTCTTTAACTTCAGTATTCTGCAAACTTCTTGAACATATAATACATTATAGTTCAATGGCATTTTTAACTGCTAACAGTTTGATTTGTGACAACCAGCATGGGTTTCTTAGGGGACATTCTTGTGAAACACAACTTATTTTTTTAGTTCATGATCTTCAGAAAATTTTGGATAAGGGTAGCCAGGTAGATTTAGTTTTTCTCGATTTCTGTAAAGCATTTCACACAATTTCACACACTACAGTATTGGTTAAGGTAACTGGGTATGGGATGGGGGACCATTTGTGTAAATGGATTATGTGTTTCTTAAGTGACAAGAAACAAAAAGTTGTTGCAGATAGCTTTGCACCTGAAGGTGCAAGTTACAGGGGGAGGGTTCCACAAGGTAGTGTTTTAGGTCTTTTACTGTTTCTTTTATTTATTAATGCAGTTGTAAGTTGTTTGCTGATGATACTATTGTTTACAAGGAGGTGACTTCTGATCTTGATTGTAATGTGACACCCTGTAGAAACAGAAGGTGAAACACTCAAGTCAAAAATTCAGGCTTGACAGCATGGCAGCCCTTGGTGCACAGATGTTCGGACTTGGGTGGCCCGAATTCTTCTCTCCGCCGAACGCGCCGGGCCGACCGGATCTACCCCCAGGCTACCTGGGACCTGTCTAGGTATCCCAGAGGAAGAGGCCCTAGCCTCCTAAACAGCCTGTGCGTCGAATGGTATGTCGACCGTGCCCCCAGACCAGCACAGTACCTCGGTTGCTACGAGCTGAGAGGGCCGAAACAGCAAGTGCCACGGAAGTCGTGGTACTCCGACTTCATAATCGGAATAGCAGAGGATGACCGAGCGGCTCTGGCCCAAGTCACGCTCCCCGATGTGTGCCGGGTCGTCTACCTCCAAGGCCAGTGGGATCGCGAGGGGTTAGAGAAGGACATCGACGAGTTCCTCGCCGGAGTGATGGGACGGCACCTTAGGATCCGGTACCAGCCCCTCTCCACCGTTGGAGATTTTAGAAGCGCGATGGCCCTCGTCTTTGACGAGGTCACCTGCACCTTGGCAGGTGAGACCCCCTTCAGAGTTTTGAGAAGAGCCAAGTTGGCCGCAGAACGGATCCTAGAGGACATTTACGAATCATCCGCCAGTCCGACCAGCGGTAGGATCGATGTCCGTGATTTAGATCGCCTCCTCGGCAGCATCGACTCCTATTTGTAGAGCTGGAGGCCGGAGAGAAGAGAGTGAGTGCAAAAGAGTAAGGGCCTAGACCCGCCAAGTTGGCAAGTCTAGCCCTCAGTCAGTGCATCGAAAATGTGCTTCGCATTCGAAAGTTCCTACGGGTTTACATCGCATTTACCCGTAATAGTTGACGAATAGAGAAAAAGAGCGAAGGGCACTAGACCAGCCAACTTGGCACATCTAGTCCCAAGGTGCCAGAGTGTGTGAAGTGTTTTTCGCGTTCAGAAGCCCCTTCGGAACTACTTCACGTTTTTCCGGAGGTGAGACTCTTCTTTAATGGATTGTGAACTACACCGATCGCCAGCGTACACCAGTGAGTTAAAAGAGAACATTCTCATCGCGAGAACATTGTAATTTTAAGTTCTTCTTAATTTTAAGTTCCTTTTTTTTAGCATGCATAATTAAAGGAAATCCTTTCGTGGATCCGCATGAAAAGAGGTAGAGTTTGTTACCTCTTAAGAGATATTAAAAATTTAGTATTTTTATCAAGTGCCAAAGATTTTATGTAGAACCAAAATTTTTGTTAAAGAGTGTTTTAATATTTTAGTAATATTATTTTTGAGTCTTGAGGACATCGGTTCCAAGAAAATTTAGTCTTATAGAGTTCGTTTAGTACGTAGTTAATATTTTTAATAATATTTTTTTAAGAGTTTTAGAGATAAAGAATCCTTCTTTTGAGAAGTATAGTTTTGTATTTTTATACATATAATATTTTTGTAATATTTTTATAAGTCGATATTTTAATAATACTCATAAAGAGTTTTGTATTATTTTTATATTTTCGTTCACAGCTTAAGCCAAAGAGGTGGCAAGTTCTAAGCTTCTCATAGCTTTCGCCACATAGGAAGAACCAGTAGAGTTCTGTAGAATCGTGCAAAATTAAGTATTTTGTTTTTGTTTTATTTCTTTTATATAAATATTAAGTTTTAGGCTTAAATCAAAGAAGCGGCGTCCAGTGAGCTCTGCGTAGCTCTGCCGCATAGTAAGAATCAGTCGTATTCTAATTAACGATCAACATTAAGTATTTTGTTTTATTTTTGTTTTTAAGAGTTTTTGTTTCTATCATTTATTGTAATGACTAGAAACACACGCAAGTTTCACGTGTACGTTCCGAGGTCCTATAGGCAGAGGAGGGCTAAGGGAAAGAAGTTTAAAAGAGTCAAAATTTAGAGGCCCAGGGACGTGCCTCCTTCAAAGAAGGGGGGTGTGTGACACCCTGTAGAAACAGAAGGTGAAACACTCAAGTCAAAAATTCATGCTTGACAGCATGGCACCCCTTGGTGCACAGATGTTCGGACTTGGGTGGCCTGAATTCTAGAGAATTTGTGGAAAAAAGTCCGACCGTGAGAAAATTGGTTAATAAGTCCCAAAAATATTTCTGATTATGATTTAGTATCCCCGGCCCAGGGCAATGATTGGCCCAGTTGGTCAATCATTAAGCCCTGAGGTGACAGTTGCCCCTCCCAGGAGACCGGACAAGTGAGCCTGAGACTTGAGTGTGAGAACAGTCAGAGCTTAAAGTTGAAACTAGTAAGTTCAATTCTAGAGAGTAAGCCTGACTTAGAGTGAAACAGTAATGTAAGAGTGTTATCAAGAATGTAATAACGAAGAGCTAGTAAAGAGACATTTTATAATACATAAACCTGTGTAAGTGTTGTGTATTTGAACTATATTGGGTTTCTGTACTTCTAAAATAGAGGAGTATCCAGCAGAAGGCACTCAGACACAGCCTGAGTCCCTCTGCCTGGAGCCTCCAGCAATCCAAAGAAAAGGACTAGAGTCACTTCGGCATTGTCACGCCCTATATCCAAAGATCCCTAGGAAAGACGGTCTTTTTGTGGGCCGTACCAGGCAAGGCAAGTAAATGTCGCGCCCGGTGAACCCAACCCTCAGAGGTACAACAGTAGAGGCTGGCCCGCAGCAGTCGACAAAAGAGTCGACCCCGGCGCCACCGGTTCATCAGAGGGAACAACGTCAACGAGGACGAAGTTCCTCACGAGTCGGCGGAGCCAGAGAAAAAGGGCCAGCCACGTCACAATAATATTATTCAGAAAGACTTGCAAGTTCTTGAATCATGTTGTAAACAGTGGCAACTTAACCTTAACAAGGATAAGTGTTGTGTAATTAGATTTTCTAGGGCTAGAAATCCACTTGTTTATTTCCATATAGTATAATTTCTAATCCACTTCTTTCAATTGAAATGGAAATTGAGCTTACAAGTAAACTAACTTGGAAGCTTCATATAGAAAAGGTTGTTTCAAATGCTATGCAAATGTTATGATTTAGTCAGCAGGTCTTAAGAGGGGGTCCTATTAATGTCAAATGTATAGCTTATAAATAGCACAAAATAAGTACATATTTTGTGCTATATTGTAAGTTAATAAAACCTTTTTGTACTTGCCTTGTTGTGTCGTATTATTTTGTGGGTTGTTTGGGGTTCTTCAAAAGGGGTAAAGGAAGGTACTACAGCGACCGTGCTTCGTGGGCCAACCAAACGCGTTGGTCTGGAGATGAAACCGACTTATTTGGTCGTATTCTCGTCGTGTCACCATAATTTCTGCCATTGACGTCAATGTGGGACTGTGTATTTCGGCCAAACTTACCTGAGTTTACTGTATTTTAATTGAGTGGTTGTGAGGCGATTTCTTGCAGTTTTAGTAACACCATATAATAACACTCATTTGTCTCGTTGTCGTCTGCTCAAAACAACAAGATGGACGTGCATCTAGGCTCTTAATTGTAATTCTTTTTTTAAACATACCCCGTGAACACTGGCTGTATCACTTGAAAGTCGAGTACAAAGAGCCCCTGTATTGTTGTGTTCATCATCATACCATGTCATTTCCTGATACAAATTAACAAAATGAATTTATTAAAGAATTATTATGTGAAGTTTACTGAGAACGTGTTGTCACACATTTTATCTTGTCTAAGGATTTATCAGAACGAGCTGATATTTGATGTGGAAATGGCACCTAGACTGGAAGTGAGCACAACTAAAAAAACATTTTTTGGGCAAATGAGTTGAATTTGTTCTATCTCATATAATTTCTTCTAAAAGCTCAGCAAAGTAAGCAATAAATCTTCAGTTATTTTTAAACATATTTTCCCAAAAAAGAGGTTATTTGAGTTGTGCCACCCTACCAGCCGAGGTGCAATATGGGCGTAATTTATATTTACAAGAACAGTTTTTTCTTTTTTTTTCTGCCACAGTTACACACTGAATATAGTTATATAGGTAAAATAAAACTGTTATATAGGTAAAATAACCTCTGGTGTGTGTTGGAATAACATCTTTACCCAGAAAAAATCTTCATTGTGGAATTGTTCATCTATTGAAGCAAACAAACGAAAGTCAAATTTATCCTAACTGTGGACAAATATTCAGAGATGTGACTCATGAAGACTACAGAAGAGCATTTTCAACAATAAATGTGGGCTATTGATTAAAGGTGACAGAAAATTGTACAACTATATAAAGGCAGCACATTGTCTGGTTTATCTACCCTATATTATAGTATATTGCAAAAATTACGACATTCTGTAGTTAATTTGGGTATGTTCCTGAATCCTAACTCCGAATCGTGAGGTCTTGACTATTTGGTTCAATTTATCGTCTTATCATGTGATTTATTTGGGTTGGACTTTAGCAATATATATTGCTAAAGTCCAACCCAAATAAATCACATGATCACATGATCACATGAGCTCTCTAATATATATTAGAGAGCGAAAGTAGCAAAAAAAAATGTGGTCCCATCCTATCCCATCATCCCACAAATCACATCAGTCCCACAGATCCCATCAGTCCCACAGATCCCATCAGTCCCAATGGATCCCATCAGTCCCATGAGTCAATCCCATTCCATGGGATGGGATGGGATTTCCTCATTGATGGGAGGTCTCTAATGTCTAATATTGTTTACTAGTGTAAATCCACATTATGTTGGGGGTGATTGTAACTTTAAGTAGACTACATCTGTCCTTCTAACCATCACCAGTCTCATGGGCCCAGCCGCCCCACCAGTCCCATGGAACTCACCAGTCCCATGGATCCCTTCAGTCACTTGGATCACATCAGTCTTATGAATCCCATCAGTCCCATGGATACCATCAGTCCCACAGGTCAAATCAGTCTCACCTGTCTCATCTATTTTTGTTGACTCCCATCCCATCCCATGGGACGAAATGGGATGTGATTTCCTCCATTATGGGAGCCTATTTCGGTGTGTACTATATATATATTGAAGACTGAGGTTATTTGGCACACTGGTACGTTAGTACATAAAGTATAATATTATACGCCATTAAACTCTGTAAGAGATGGCAGCAAATAATACAAGTGACTATTATGCTGTAACATTTTTATTCGTCTTGTTTTGTTTCAACTTGTCATGGATTTCTGAGAAATATGATGAAAATGGTGTTTGAGTAACTTTTCTTAAGGGCACTTTTACATTAATTCAACATAAAAAAAGATTTGCGGTTTTATTTTTTTATACTTTGTTATTACAAACTTCTTAAGCTGTATTATTGAGCCGTAAATTAAGCATAATCGAAACAACTTGAAAATTACGTTCAAGCTGAATTGAATAATTTTGGCGTATGTTGGCATATCATGAATGGAGCGAGTTGTTACAGCATGAAAGCCTACTAAATGTTCTACATTTTGCTTTTAATAATGTTTTACCAGCTTAAAATCTAAACTTGTAAGTCATAAAGACATAAGATAATTTCTTAAAGCTATCGTATTATACAGGCAAGTGGAGACACAATTAACAATTCATTTTCCACGTTTATATTTGGTTTGATAATGGTCCGATGTCATATGCCCCGCCTTTTTATGAGGGACGACAATCTCTAATGGTTTGATGAAAAATCGTTAATGCTGTCTCCAAGCACCTGTCTGTACTATTGAGTACGTTTTCATAAAAGAGAGGATTTGAAAGTTACTAGAGGTTAAGAATTTAGACTTTTAAAAAAAAATAAACACGGTTTGCAATGCTTCATGGGGACCATATATAATTAAATAAATTTGTGTAACACGCTGTATTTCGCCTTTCTGCCCTTCCCATAGCCTGGGGGTCCCTTTCCCTCCTCCTTGGAAACCCCAAAGCTACTAGACACATCCTGGTTCTGGTATCCGTGGATGGATACCCAACGAAGCATGGTCCCTAGGGCATGGGTACACCTGCAAGGGTAAAAAAGACCATGTTTCGGTATATTTTGGGTCCATTCTTTGATATCGAAACATGACATAACTCATTCAATGGTCCAGTGGCGAAAGCACGCCACAGTTGTAACTCTTTTCTACTTTATTATGGTTTAATGACTAAAAACTAATACTTGTCTCACTTATTATATCTATATCCATTTACTGTACAAGTCGGACCAAGCAGTTCAAAACCCTTTTTTTCAAACTGGACGCTTTAGGGGCTGGGATCGTATTTGTAGCGCGCTCGGTAAACCGTTGGGTGGCGTCGGACAATCACGAAGTCTCCATCAATGTGCCGGCGGTGGAAGATGGGGTTGTGGCGAGGTAATCACTGTGAAACACAAGGAATTCGCCATGAACCAATGCAATTTTACGGGCCGCAGAGGCGTCAGCGAATGAAGAACTTTTCCAAAAAAAAACAAGTAATTAAATAACTGCGTGACCAGCAGAACAACAAGTTGCACAACACAAAAAACAAAAGAAATAAACTCAAACTTCGAGCACATGGTATGGAGGCTGGCCTGGCCTTCAACAGGTTGTTGCCCTCTCTTGCTACCAATACTGACTGCCCAGAATAATGGCCGGCCTGGACATTATATACCCCAGGTGGCTCCTCTTGGAGGTAGACAGTCGTAACACCTGACCTCTCATCTGTAGAACTCTATGGCGAGAAGTCTGCTGGACCAATATGGATATCAGACTGGCTGTCTACTGCAAGCAGTCTAGCAGACAGCCATCAGCAAGTCATCTGCTTCTCCAATGTAATGGACTAAGTGGACCAGGCTGTGACAACCCTGTCAACTAGCCCGATCTGTCTTTGGAACGGGTTCATAACACCAGAACAGGTTGCTCTTCTTGGCCTGGTTTCCTCAGGTTCTGGACATTGCATCTGGGGTGAAACAAAGATGGAGCCCATCCATGCCACCACCCACCAATGAGCCACCCACAAGCTCATCTGTGTGTAACATCACTCAAGTCCTAGATCGAATGCTGTCCCTCTGAGCTTATCCTGTTTAAGATTTTAAACAGCTTCGATGCCCACTAGGGGAACTTGTGGGGCTATTTGGTTCACCCAACTGGTCAGGAGGTCTACCAGGCAAACTGTGGGATTGGTTTTGCTGCCTGGCAAAGTAAGTGTGACATACTTCTCCTTAATGCCTTCGAAGTCACATCCCAGCAGACATTGAAAGAGTGGGGCCATGTGGCGAGTTAAGCAAACAAGCCCGTCACCTAGTCCCATCACATCAATTAAACAAAACTGCTGAACTGTGGATAACTCTCACAACTGAAGGCAATAACACATTTCATGTTGTTTGGTAGTAGATTCACTTCCTGTGTGTCTGGAAGTGGCTCTTCCAGGTGGTAATACCTGTGGTATCAGTACCACTCCAATCTCAGCTGGTTTTACTAATGACCAAGTCCGTTATTCTAGAAAACATCTTCTCTTGAATACAGAGGATGTGCTCGAACACACCGCTCCTCAGTCACAGTATGACTCCCGACCGGACCGTCACAATGATAGCCAGTAAATTTTCCCAGAAACTTACCGGCCAAGCTCCGGTTTAGGGCCAAGACCATATACATAGCTGCTCGGATTTCCAGTAGGGAAGCATTGGCTACAACAGCTTTCCTCGCCGTGGATTAATGGACCAATAGTGGCATCCCGACGGGCAATCGCAGAAAAAAACCACACTTTCCCCACTCTCCAACACGAGTCACCAGCTGCAAATGACAGAATAGAAGCCCACACCCCTTCTCAATTCTTCCTGCAGTGTCCAAATATGTGGATATCCTGCTTGGTTCAGAGGTACCTCTGTGTAACACCCTGTAAATCGTGATCCCGCCAAAACCATAGCCTGGGGGGTAAACAACTCTCAACCGTCCCTCCCTCCTCTCTGACTCACCTTTCTGACTCATGCCCAAGCGGCGGATTGATACATAAAGGACCATGGTCACTTGGACCTGGTTACACCTCGCAGGTGTACACAGGTCCAAGGTATAAAAGGACCATGTTCCTCTTTGTTAAGTAGTTCTTTCCTTTGCCTGTTTTTGAGATAAATTCCAAATCATGGGCCTGAGGATTCACCGTTAGTATTTTACTATTCACCCTTGTATCTGTACTTCTTACAAGGAATGAATAAAAGTGTTGTAACAAGAAGTAGCGTTGTCTTTATGTCTATGTAAATAACTTCTCTTCAGAGGCCGGAGGTTTCATAGGGCAGGAGCTATACGATTCTCAGCAGCTACAACATCTTCTCTGGTCGGAATACCGATGGAGAAGATGTATATCAGCATCAACCGGAAGAGAGAGAGATGGCCGCCACTCTCTTGCATCGATTTCACCCCCATGCAGAAGAGTGACTACAATCTATCTCCATCCAGCTCTCTCTACAGCTCGGATCTTCTCTGTGCAGGTGTCATACTGCTCAGAGAAGAAACGAAAAGTAGAAAATGTCATCTAAAGGTTGGTAATAAAATGTTGGTTGATGTCAAAAGCTCACATCTGGCAAGGTCTGTGAAACCGTAAAGCAATGAATTCCCACACGAATCCCCCTCTTGCCTCGTTTTGGAAATGAATACTTGAAACACTTAAGCATATCATTAAGCAGAGGACAAGAAACCAACTCCGATACCCTTAGTAACTGCGAGTGAACAGGGCATTTCAGTCCAGCACCGAAACCTTTTTCCCTGTAAGCGGGACTGAATGCAATGTGTTGTACGAAAGGGTGAGTCCTGGTGCAAGTACTATGTTGAACTCTGCTGTAGTCGTGGTTTTGTTTGTGGCATTCTTGCTTGAAAGACCATCCAAGAGTTGGATTGTTTGAGAGTGCAACCAAAAGTAGAGTGAGAAACTCCTTCCAAAACTTAATACCAATCACAAACCGATAGCAAACTAGTACCATGAGGGAAAGTTGCATAGAACATTGAAGAGAGCATTCAAGAGAGCATGAAACCATCCGGATGTAAATGGGTTGGGACCTTGCTAAGTCTGACGGGAATAGCAAGGCCTCTGTGGGTAAACCGTTACTGGTGGGATCTCACAGATACCTTCCACCTTTCCAAAGTCTGCGGAGCCCACCACTGAAAAGGAAGCAGACTGCTTGGATCGGCTTGATGAACCCGCTGATCCATGGTCCAGGAAACAGGTTACCTGGCCAGTGGCAAGCGGTTCTTCATCGGGGAGTTTTCGGGCTTGCAGGCCATTTAATGAGGACATTGTGTTGGAGACTGAAACTGTGATCACCTGCCCTGAAGGCCGACGTGGCCTCCAGCTTACCTCGTCATTTTGTGGCTTTTGGCCTTTTTTGGGATTGTATAATGCTCTTTTGGCTGGTCAAGCAGACCAGCCAATTATGTATATTGTCAACCTTCACTGTATGTGTAAATAAATATTATCTTTGTTGATTTTTAAACCCGTGTTGTGTCTTCTTGGGGAGTTACCGAGGGAAGAAGGAATTTGAGTGGAAATTCACTGCTTCCTTTCCATCTTATGTGGCCAGTGGCTTGCATTAGCTCGTGGTGAAACATTGGTTCCACTACGAGCTCTTGTCATAGTGATGGTGTTCTCACCGTCCAATCCAGTGAGGAAGGCTCTTAGAAAAAAACCTTCAAACTGTGCAAGGCTGCTACGGGTGCAATCACGTCCTCATTTTAGAGCCTTGTACCGGTGAGTTTTGGGGCAAACTGCCATGGGTCATTGTGATGGTCCAGTCAGAACATTACAGCAGGCTGAGGGAATCCAGACCATGCACTCGAAACTATTGCTTCAAACACTCATGCCAACACTCGTAAAAAGGTGTACCCCTACCAGAAGTTACAAGACCATGGTTTGGAGAAACCTCTCCACCATGGTTTCCTGCCCTGAAGTACAGGCAAGTTAATCAGGTGGAGTGTTCCAACCGATCTGACCAACGGGTCTGATATGGCGATCACCATCAGAGTTTCGAGAAATGCTGACCAACATATTGCACATTGACCTGACATCCACTTGAGCAGTCACAACTGAATGGGTATGACCTGGCCAAAAAGCTCTTCATCACTTGCCAGGACTTTCCCTTATCTGGTGTGGCACCCCCATGTACCATCTTCTGAAACAAACCCGTCCGGGTTTTTGGATCCCTATTTTTTCATGTTTTCCTTTTTTTCCACCATGGTGTTGCAGTCTTGCTACCCGAAAACTTATTGACAACCGCTGTTCTTACCTTCAGGATACTCTAATTCTCAGCAAATCGGCTGATTTTTACCCCATTGGCTTTGTCCACCTCAAAATGAGTTGATGCCTTGGCAGATTGGATAGCTTCCCTTTTAGCTATCTGCTGCTCTGGCAGCAGTGGCTGTGCCCAATTGCAGCCACACCATTACAATTGCAATTAAGACTCTGCTAGCAGCCAAATAGGCCTATGGGAGAGGAACATAAAAGTCCAGATGCAGCATTAAGCATTGTCAAGCACATATATCAGTGACACTGTCTGTAAATTTGTGCCTGCCACAAATAAACCTAGCTGCCTTATGCTGAACCATTTGAACTGAGTGAGTGAGTGTGACAGTGAGGATTCCATACACTGCAGCAATACTCAAAATGAGGCCGAACCAATGCTTGATAGACAATAGTTTTAACTAGTGCTGGGCAGGTTCCCAATGTCTTTTGACTAAAATGAAGCATTTGTAGAGCTTTCCCAGTAACACCATCAATGTGTTTTTTTCTAAAAAAGGTCATCGGTGACTGTAACAACAAGTACTTATTACACTTGACACTCCGAAGTCATTCATTACATAATTGAACACAATTAGATTTCTACCCCGAGTTATCCTCATAATACTACAATTCCCCTCATACAACTGAAGTTGACCTGTATTACACCATCTTTCAATTGCCTTCCAGTCTAAAGCTAATGTTTCACAGTCTTGGATACCATCAACCTCTTTGTAAATTAGAGTATCATCAGCAAATAGTCTACAGTTGCTGCCAACTGCACTGCTGAGGTCATTAATAAATATCAGGAACAACAAAGGACACAGCACACTACCCTGGAGTATACCAGATGTAACAGCTAACCAGTCTGAGTGAGACCCATTTACAACTACCCTTTGTTGCCTATCACTTAAAAAAAGTTACCCATTTGGTTACCTGCCCCAACCCATATGCTGCAACTTTTGCCAGAAGTTTTGAATGTGAAACAGTGTCAAATGCCTTACAAAAGTCAAGAAACACTATGTCAACCTGTTTACCATTGTCTAAACTTTTCTGGAGGTTATCCACTACCAGAATAAGTTGAGTCTCACAAGAGCGCCCTCTCAGGTTCCCTTGTAATTTCTGGGCAGGCATTCCTGACAGGGGCAGAAACTGTTCTACCTGGAGCTCAAACTCTCCATGATCTCTGGAGCACAGTATATGTGCAAGGGAGGAAAAGCCTCCGGAAACACCTCCACGGGTACTAGGTCTGTGACCCAGTCTTGTCAGGAAACTCCCACTACTCAAAAAATCCTCAGAAGAATTACCCTTTAAGGAAGCTGATGTAAAGGATCGACTTGACCAGTTAGATGTAGCCTGCAAGTTCATGGTGCAATCAGTTGGTGTGCTGGTTGGTGATCACCAGTATTACATTGGAGAGTTTCAGCACCATAAGAATGGTACTGTACAAAACATAAGAAAAAATCAATCAATGTGTGGACTGATTATTTTCGGGATGTGGGTTGTAAGCCGATTCGACAGTACTATTTTATACCTCTGGACTCCTGAGGTACCAACCCTTGTGTGCTGGTGTTCAAGTATACAACACAGGTGCTAGTAGACCAAAAAAACTTGAGCATCAACGTTCAACTGACACTTTCAAATGGCCACCAGAGATTTCTCTGTGAACCATGCGAAAATGGAAATATTACACTTCTATCTGGATCCTGATGAAGGCATCTTCGAAACCATAGGATCGGAAGCATTATTCAGGTCCTGCAGCCTGAGGGTGAGGGGCAAAGTGACATTTTTCTGAATAACCGGCATGGTTTGTGGCAGGAAAAGCCAGGAATGGAGGGGTACCACAGGTATTATCACTCAGAGAGCCACTCCCAGTCCCTAAGAAAGCCATTCTGAAGACAAATACAGCTGTGAACAGCTGGAAGGGAAGTCCAATAAGGTTAAAGGGGCTTAGTACCAGGGGCTTGCCTTTATGCCCTTTTGGGGTTAGTCAACTTCCAGTCTGAGGCTGCAACCCTCAGGGCTTGGAACACCTACAGCTCCAACTAGGTGGGCATGGGTATCCAGCAGAAGATTCAGCCACCCGAGTTAACTTACCAAGTGTGATGACCCAGTTTTTCTCCTTTGGGAGCAGAACTAAATCTCCTGTTGTCGTCTGCTAGGCTGGCTAAAGTAGGCTGCCCGACAGACGACAAAAAGGCCAGCGAGGGTCACTGCTAAAACCCAGGTGGAGCAGCCTGGGGGTATATAATGGTTTTGGCCATTATATACTGGGCAGTGTGTGTAACTCTTGAAGTGAGGATGTGTTGGTGCTCTGTGCAGCTGGCGGCCAAGATGGCCACCATTCATCATATTCATCTCTTTGTTTGGGTGTTTTACCACCTTCTCTCCTGGCTGGATTTGCCAGGAGATTTGTGCTACTATTGAGTGAGTGTTTTAATATTTATTCTTGTGAATAAATTATCTTGTTTTATTTTCACTATCCACACTGTGTCCGTGTCAATTATTTCTATTGTAATTATTGGGGAAGTTACCGCAGGGAGGGTGGGGAAATCCGGTGGTGTTACGCCGTGTTTGCACCATCCTGTTTCTGGCATTGTCGACCGGTACTTTGCGGCGGTATTCCACTGTGGATCCATCGGGAATCTACTGTGGATTCTTCATTATGCTCGGCGGGAAGTAACCGTCGACTTGTGGGGAGGAACCTCCGACCGTCGTCATCCCGGACCACAGACGGACAAGAGGAGGGCTGGCCAGTAATTAATAATTAAACACAGAATTGTCAAACACCACTGGTTTATTGCACATGATTTATTACACGTAAAAATAGGCGAAATGATAACTTGGTTTACAACACAACACTTCAAAATAATATGCAAGAACCTAGCCAAAATTGGGCATAGGTTCGTTCTTTTAGAATTCGATCAAAAACATAGAACCGATGACTCATAAAACACATATAGGTGATAATAGAAGAAAACATTAACAACTTAATTAAAAGAACATAAAATCCACTCATGTGCAAGTGAACATGATGGTAGAACGATAAGGTCAAATACAAAAATAGAATCTGCGTCAATTGGTAAATTAACGTACCGAGTGGCCCAGGAGCTACAAACAAAATACAGGGTGAAAATAAATGTTGGAGCCCAAAAATAAACAGTGCTAAATTAATAAAAGAGTGGCAGGCCTAAAACGTTTCACCTGCATAGCTTTATAGGGGAAAAAAGGCATCAAATTCTACAATTTGTTTGAATAAAATTTATAGAATTGAAACCTAAATTGATTTCAATATATAATACCGAAATTCTGTCCCGTTGTTTGCATAATAGAGTGTTAATGTGATGACCCAGTTTTGCTCCTTCTTTAATTAGAAAGAGCAATTCTAAATCCTGATGTCGTCTGCTAGGCTCCTATAGTAGGCAGCCCGGCAGACGACATAAACTCCAGATAGGGAAACTGTCAACCCCCAGGTGCAGCAGCCTGGGGGTACTTAATGGCAAGGCAGCCATTAAGGAGAGACAGTCTGTGTGAGACCCTGGTGCTTTGTGTATGTGTCTTCAGCAGGTGGCCAAGATGGCCACCAGTCATCTTCTTCTTTGTTGGTGTGTGGGTGTTCACCACCTCCTGGCTGGACTAGCCAGGAGGTGATTGTGCATCTCTTAAAGGAGTCATCTCTATGTTTGGGTGTTGACCACCTTTGTTTTACAACTATACACTGTGCCACATGTCACTTATTTACTGGGGAAGTATCTGGGGAGGGTGGGAGATGCCGGTGGGGTTATGCCGGCTTCACACCGTCCTGTTACTGTCCTGTTTGGCTGGTACTTCACGTCGGGTTTAACGGTGGGATCTATTGGGGGTCCACCTTGAGTTCATCGTCGTGTCGGCGGTATATCACCATCAACGTGTGGCGTGGGAGACTCCGGCCCGTTGTCACCCAAGGACCACATGAGGCAAGAGAGGCAGTCCGCGTTACGATCCCAGCACCTAACGGAGTCTGGATCCTACCGGTAAGTTAGGGAAGATATGCCGGGGTTGTTGTGGCAGACCCAAGTCGGGTCGTTACAATTGGTGGAGGTGCCGGGTAGCGCCACCGCTGCCGCTCTTGACAGTCAAAAGACCGTAGGAACTGTTTGACACTGCCGGGCATGGACTTTGTCCACGGTACAGCAGTAGAAAACAGTTTTTACCTTGAGCTTTCCCGGTAGATCGGTAGTAAACCATGGGGCACGGACATTTGTCCGTGGGACTACGGTTGAAATCAGTCTACGGCCAAGTTTACCGGTGGTATACCGTAGGGCACCAACTGTTGTCCGTGGAACTACGGTAGAAACCGGTTTATAGTGAGGTTTTACCGTCGGCTGATGGGAGTCGTTAGTACGCCGGTAGGGCGTGGACATTTGTCCACGGAACTACAGTGGAAACCAGTTTAGGGCGTAGTAGTCCGGTAAAGGACTGTGGGACACGGACGGTTTGTCCATGATACCGTGGTGGTTACCGGGGAAAGCCCTAGGTTATCCGCAAGTAGAACGGTGGGCGCGGTGGGTGACCGTGCAGGACCGTTCGAAAGCAGGATAACGGTGCTTTTTACCTTCAGTATACTGGTAGCACGGTTGTTTACCGTGCACGACCGGTAGAACGTGGTAAAAAGGGACTTTTTACCGTCAGTATACTGGTAGCACGGTTGTTTACCGTGCACGACCGGTAGAACGTGGTAAAAAGGGACTTTTTACCATAAGTAGACGGTGGTTTTCGGACTTTTGTCCATGTCTCACCGGCTGAACATGGTAAAAAGGGAGTTTCACCATTGGTGGACGGTAGATTACGGACCGTTGTCTGTGTATCTCCGTTCTACTACGGTGAAAGGTACTCCAACCGTAAATTTAACTGTGGGACACGGACCGTTGTACGTGATACCGTGGTTATTTACGGTTTTACCGGTGTTTGATGGTGTATTGCAGACTTTTGTCCGTGTCTCACCGGGCGAACACGGTAAAAAGGGAGTTTTACCATTAGTAGATGGTGAATTGCGGACTTTTGTCTGTGCATCACCGGGCGAACATAGTAAAAAGGTAGTTTCACCACTAGTAGACGGTGGTTTATGAACCGTTGTCTGTGAATCTCCATTTGAAGACGGTGAAAAAAGACTAACCATACGGTTACCGTGGAACACGGACATTTGACCGTGAAACTACGGTTTGGTACAGTTCTACAATTGTTTGACGGTGATTTCTGGACTTTGGTCCATGAATTCACTGGATTTCACTGTAGATTCTCTCACCTACAATTGGTGGCCGTTTCTGTCCGTGTTCGCATGGTGGAAATAGGCTTAAACCCCGTTTTTCCGATGGTAGATCGGGGTAAAGGTGTAGGCGAGGAATTGGAGTTACATACCCGCACCTTCGACCGTGGTATTCGGCCGGAAGGGCAGCAACCGATTGGGGTTGCTGTCTGCGGGGATGGGAACAGTGGTTCTGGGGAGGAAGGTGTCGTAGGGGGTTTCCCTGCGGACCGACCTCTGGGCGGAGACTTTGTGATGGTGCGATTGCACCGGGGAGGCATTGTCACCGACGGAGCACCGTTGGATGGTGGTGAAGGGGTTGTGAGGACCCCAGTAGAGACAGGCATGCGGCCTTTGTCCGGTGTCCTGGCATCCACTGCCACCGGTCCGGTTGGCCATGGTGGGGAACTCTTAAGTGAGTCGGTGAAAACTCTGTTGGGTAGTCCGGAGGGCACAGAGTCATAGTTCACATTGTGGTCCGAGGAACAACTCCTAGCAGTTGCCAGAGGGATAGATGACCTGCGGATACAGGGATGTCTGCCCCAGAGGATCCATGGGATCCAGGAAGAGCAACTGCAGTCCACACTGTCGCCAGTGCACCTGAGAGGTGTATGGAGAGAGGCACCACCGGTTTCGACCGGGCGGATACCTCCTGGAGGAACTTGGACCGCTCCTGTGGGAGTTGGTCACGGAGTTCCCAGCTCGTTCAGTGGTCGAGGGTCCACTCGATGGAACCCACAGAAGCTGAGCTTGATGCTGAGACTTCGGGAAACTGGAGCAGGGCACCATGGCGGGTTAGTACCGTGCCATGGATTCCTGCTCCGGCCATCCCTTCGGAGATCCAGGCGTTCGGGGTTTTTCAACCCAGTTCAATCGTTCATCCGGTTTGATGGACGAGAGGACATGATGCCTTTTCTCTGACAGTTTGAAGCCAAGGCTCGGGCTCAGCACTTGACGGACGAGGCCAGGTGCAGTTTCTTTACGTACCTGCTCGATGGCCCTGCTGAAGAATACTATGCCAGTTTCATGGAGTTTCAGCCGGACCTGACCTGGCCGGAACTAAACGAGGCCATGTTCCAGCATTTCGGGACCAAGAATCAGGCTCAGGCCTGTTTCGATCGGTTTGAAACAATGGTGCAGAGGCCGACCGAGTTGCTCCAGGCATTCTACTGGCGCTTTACTGAGCTAGTAGAACAAGTTTCTCCTAATTAGGATGAGTCTTGTCGACTCCTTTGATTTAAGAAGAAACTGCAGCCGGCGATCCTCAGACCGCTTGGGGGATCGAAGGCCAAAATGGTGCGGCCATTCACCGCTGATTCAATGTTGGTCGAGGCCGACATGCTGACAGCGGGTGAGTTGCCTGCCCATACCTTGACGGTACCAGAAACCAAGACTGCGGTCAAGGCCTCCGGTGCTGTGGCGCAGCCCAAAGGCTTTGCTAAGTCTTCCTCCAACCCTTCGGGTGTGAAGGTGACTGTTCCATCCAATGCAGACGGAGCGACTGCCAAGACCGGAGGGAAGAAGGGTAATAAGACTAGGTGGCAGAGCCAGGGTGGAAATCAGTCCACAGCAGCATCGTCTGGGGTTGGCCAAATGGCTGGAGGTGGTGGTCCCACCCAGAAGCAACCAGGTCCATGCTACAAGTGCGACCAAATGGGTCACTTGAAGTACTGTCCGGAGGCTTTGACCCGAGAACAGGTTGCTAGGGTGACACCTGGCAGAAGCCAGGCGGTGCCGTATGGCACGGGTCTTGTACCTGTGGTACGGCAGGACCGTGAGTATCTGTTCACTGTGATCGATGGACAGATGTTCTATCTGCCTGTTGCCAGAATTGATGGTGCACCATCGTTAAACCGGCACCGGTCGCTGCAGAACTGAGCTGCAGTCGACCGGGTACGCTTAAAAACCTAGGTGGTTGGGGAATTTGTTGTCCAACTGCTACGATGGAGCGAGTCTGATCCTGCAGCCGCCCTCGTAGATCTTCTAACGAGTCGGACCCTATGTAGGGGTCCGCAGCTTGCCACTCTGGCAATCAATGTGTTTCGACGGCAGGAGGAGGCGAGGCTCATGGGGACTGAGTTCGATATCGGAGGTGGGTGGTGTAACACCCGGATGTGCCTGTGGTGGGTACGTCGGTGGCCTGAACCTCAGTGGGGGGTCACAGGAGCAATCCTTTCTGGCTTGACGGACCTGATCTCGGGGCAGATCAGTGAAGTTGAAAGGATTGTAACGACCCAGTTTTGCTCCTTCTTTAATTAGAAGGAGCAATTCTAAATCCTGATGTCGTTTGCTAGGCTCCTATAGTAGGCAGCCCGGCAGACGACATAAACTCCAGATAGAGAAACTGTCAACCCCCAGGTGGAGCAGCCTGGGGGTACTTAATGGCAAGGCAGCCATTATGGAGGAACAGTGCATGTGTTTGTTGGTGCTCCTTCTTCAGCAGGTGGCCAAGATGGCCACCAGTCATCTTCTTCTTTGTTGCTGTGTGGGTGTTCACCACCTTGTCTCCTGGCTGGACTAGTCAGGAGGTGATTGTGCATCGCTTAAAGAAGTCATCTCTTTGTTTGGGTGTTGACCACCTTTGTTTTCTGCTGGTTAGATTAACCAGCAAATTACTGCATCTTTATTAATAGTGAGTTTTTATTCATTATTGTCTACTGAATAAATTATATTATTTTATCTTACAACTATACACTGCATCAAGTGTCACTTGTTTACTGGGGAAGTATCTGGGGGAGGGTGGGAGATGCAGGTGGGGTTATGCCGGCTCCACACTGTCCTGTTACCATCCTGTTCGGCTGGTACTTCGCGTCGGGTTCCACAGTGGGATCCATCGGGGGTCCACCGTGGGTTCATCGTCGTGTCGGCGGTATATCACCATCAACGTGTGGCGTGGGAGACTCCGGCCCGTTGTCACCCAAGGACCACGTGAGGCAAGACAGGCAGTCCGCTTTACGATCCCGGCCCCTAATGGAGTCTGAATCCGGTAAGTCGGGGAAGATTTGCCGGGGTTGTTGTGGTGGACCCAAGTCGGGTCGTTACATTAATTTGATACAGAATGGCGCGACATACTTTCATTTACCCTTCAACTTATTTTTGAATGTGGGTTGCCTGTTATTCCCAAACCCTTTCACCTATTGAAACCAAATTTGGCAGGAATACTTCCTATGAGCCATCAAGGGAATTAGGGTACCTTGGCACCCTGGCAACCACCCTTTAGGGCAAATGGCTTTAGTTTCAAACATCCATTTAGGGCAAACGATTTTAGTTTCAAACATCCATTAAGGGCAAATGGTTTTAAGGCAAATGTCCATTTAGGGCAAATGATTTTAGTTTCAAACATCCTTTTAGGGCAAATTGTTTTAGGGCGATTGTTTTTTTCAGGCAAATCATTTTAGTTTCAAACATCCTTTTAGGGAAAATGTCTCTTTTAGGGAAAATGGTTTTAGTTTCAAACATCTTTTTAGGGAAAATAGTTTTAGCACAAATGTCACTTTAGGGCAAATAGTTTTAGCAGAAATGTCACCTTAGGGCAAATAGTTTGTTTTAAACATCATTTAGGGCAAATAGTTTTAGTTTCAAACATCCTTTAAGGCCAAATGGTTTTAGGGCAAATGTACCTTTAGGACAAATGATTTTAGTTTCAAACATCTTTTTAGGGCAAATACTTAGTGCAAATGTCACTTTAAGGCAAATTGTTTTAGTTCTAAACATCCTTTTAGGGCAAATGGTTTTAGTTTCAAACATCTTTTTAAGCCAAATGGTTTTAGAGCAAATGTTCATTTAGGGCAAATGGATTTAGATTCAAACATTCTTTTAGGGCAAATGGTTTTAGATTCGAATATCTTTTTAGGGCAAATGGTTTTAGGGCAAATGTCTTTTTGGGGAAAATGGATTTAGTTTCAAACATCCTTTTAGGGCAAATGTCTCTTTAGGGCAAATGGTTTTAGTTTCAAACATCCTTTTAGGGCAAATGTCTCTTTAGGGCAAATGGTTTTAGTTTCAAACATCCTTTTAGGGCTAATGGTTTTGAGCAAATGTCACTTTAGGGCAAATAGTTTGTTTGAAACATCCTTTTTAGGGCAAATGGTTTTAGTTTCAAACATTCTTTTAGGGCTAATGGTTTTAAGGCAAATGTCCTTTTAGGGCAAATGGTTTTAGTTTCAAACATCCTTTTAGGCCAAATGGTTTTAGAGCAAATGTCCATTTAGGGCAAATAGTTTTAGATTTGAACATTCTTTTAGGGCAAATGGTTTTAGTTTCAAACATCCTTTTAGGCCAAATGGTTTTAGAGCAAATGTCCATTTAGGGCAAATGGTTTTAGATTCGAACATTCTTTTAGGGCAAATGGTTTTAGTTACAAACATCCTTTTAGGGCAAATGGTTTTAGTTTCAAACATCCATTTAGGGCAAATGGTTTTAGTTTCAAACATCCTTTTAGAGCAAATGGTTTTAGGGCAAATAGTTTTAGTTTCAAAGATCCTTTTAGGGCAAATAATTTTATATTTAAACATTTTTTAGGGCAAATGGTTTTAGGGCAAATGTCCCTTTATTGCAAATAGTTTTAGGGTAAATGATTTTAAGGCAAATGGCTGTAGAACAAATAACTATATACCTGATGTGACATATATTTTTATATCTATGTATTCTTAAAAATAAAAGTTGTATGCATAATTCATATTCAAGAAGAACAGTGTGGCAGGGGTACCTTCATGTTTTGCCCTGGGCAATGCTGGGTAACTCAGCAAGTTCAACATAAAACATGATGGTTAAGCCTGATAGTTACTCGTGTATCAGTTGTAACATCCTGTATTTCGACTTTTGTGTATTACCCTAGCCTTTTTTCCACACTGAATGACCCCGAAATTTCAAGTCACATCCTGGTTCCTGTAGTGGCAGATGGATACCCGTCGATGCATTGCCCCTTGGACATGGGTGCACCTGTGTAGGTGCACACAAGCCCTAGAAATAAAGGTCTGTGTTTCGATATACTCTGGGTCCATTTTCTAATATCGATACTATTAAGTAAACTATATTATGTAATTCATTCATGTTTCGTAAATCAGAGAATTGACCACAAGGCATTTGAGACACCGGCTTTTATATCTTGGGCCTGTGTATACCTGTGTGGTTTACCTATGCCCAAGAGACTTTGCCTCAATGGGTATCCATCTGCCGGATCTCATAAGAAGGATGTTGGTTTGTTCTTTGGCGTCTTCTTGACCACAAGAAGGAGTGGAAAAGGAAGAACTCAGGCACGAGACCCCAAGGCTACCGTTACAACAAGAGGGTGAAATACAGGGTGTTACACTCGTTTTAATAAGTTCATTACATTTAAATTCAAATCTAATTCTGTTCGCAAACATTGTAAAAGTTGTAGAAAGTATAAAAATTAAAAAATTCCAAGCACCACTTTGAAAGTTTGAATGGTTGCTTAAGCCACCAATCACTACACAGTCAGCGTCTATGGACTTCTATAATAATAATCATTTGTCAAAACAGAAACATAAAATATCGATCACTTCCCTGGTAGCAAAAACTAGTTGGGCCAACGTTGGGCAGATTTTAACAAATATGTTGGTCAGACGTCTTTATCAGCTGTTGGCCCACCCCTTTTAGTCTCGTTGGACAACGTGTTACCAACGCATTTTATTAAGAAATTTGTCATAGGTGAGTACTTTGGGCCAACCATTTTGCCAACCACTTTCCTATGTCTATTGCTGACTATACACCAACCATTTACCAACGTCCATTTCTGACCTTGTGCCAACGATTTACCAACATTACCGATGTTGATTCAACGTCAGAACGCCAACGTTTAATCGACGTTGCGAATTAAGAGTATTAATTAAAAACTAAAAAATTCAAAAATAAAATCTTAATTGTCCAAGTTTTCCTTACACATACCAAGCCAGTGACATACTTTTAAACACTTTAAATACTAATTAGTACTTACCAGAACCAGCAGGGATTCGATCTTGTGTCCTTTATGCCCACACCAACGTCCACATCCAGTCACTTACCCACTAGGCCAAGATGACATTTTGTTTGGAGTTTGCTAAATAAGGCTTTATTAGGCTTGGAAACTATAGAGACTAATCTAAACTATAAAGAGACTAATCTTAAGTTGCATATACATAAATGAAGTATGCTTATAATTACACTGTGAACGGAAAAAAAACGAACTTCTATAATACATAAAAAAATGAACAATAATATTAAAAAAATGTTTTTTTTTTGTTCACAGTGTAAATGACACTTTATTTATATATTACAACTATATATTTTAAGACATATCAAAAGATAAAAATACATATATAGGTTTTTAGGTTAGGTATAGAGGTTTTTCCCATATGCTTCTCGTTGTTTTCATTTTGGACATGCAATAATAATCAACTGTTGATTTATCGTTGCATATCCCACTGGAATAAATCAACTGTTGATGTTCAGTTGATTATTGGTTGTATTATCGTTGGAAAATAGTCGGACATCAATATTGAATTTGCGTTACCAATCCAACTATTTAACAACGTTGATTTAAGGTTGATCAACCAACATTAAATCAACGGTTGATTTTCAGTTGATTATTGGTTGCATAATGGTTGTAAAATAGTCATTGGAACAAGATATAATAAACGTTGGAAATCAGTTGGAAAAACGTTGAAAATGTGTCTGAAATTCGACATAAAAATACGTTTTTCCAACTCACATATCCAAACGTTTTTAGTACTGTTTAGTACTGTTGGCCATCCAATGAAAGCCCAACGGTTGAATGTACATTGTTACAGGGTTGTAAAATCGTCAGTAATTTTAGTTGGATTTTTGTTGTTTATCCAATTTTTGACCAACGTCATTTTACCGTTGGCCTGCCAACAAAATGCCAACGGTTGATATTCAGTTGTTATTTAGTTGGAAATTAGTCATTACATTAAGTTGGATTTTTGTTGTTTATCCAATTTTTGCCCAACGTCATTTTATAGTTGGCCAGCCAACGAAAGCCCAACGGTTGATTGTCTGTTGTTACTGAGTTGGAAATTAGTTATTAATTTAGGTTGGCTTCACGTGGTTTTTCCAATTTTTGACCAACGTCACTTTAATGTTGGAATATGGTCAGTATTCAACATATAATGAATATGGTGAAAATGTGTTGGAAAATTGTTGGCAATGTGTAGGAAACTTGTCTAAATACCTGTTGGCCCAACTATATCTATCCAACTTATGACCAACCATTGGTTAAAGGTTGGCTAGCCAACCAGACCAATAACCAACCATTACGACCAAATTTCCACGTTAGGCCAACATATGCATGCAACCTGGGTTGGCATAATATCGTTTTATTTTACTTTATAACTGTCACATCAATTTGTTGTAATTGTCCATTACACAAAAGTTATGTCCATTTTTACGAAATGAACATAAATACGTTTCGTGTAATTTATAATTGCATCAAATGGATGCGCCATAACTATATTATTGTCTATTCCTACTACTTTATTTCACTTTCAGTTTGTGGCAAAGCATGATGACTGCCATGGTAAAATTTCACCAATAATTTATTATAATCACCACTTTGCCATAGTTCAAAACCGGTAGCCCCCGCCATTTAGTCATAGCTTTTGAGATTTAAAAAACCGGCCCATTAAGTAATAAATCAAACAACATTCATTTGTGAAATTTTTGTTTGTTGGTCATTAAAAACAAACAAACAGATAAAACAATCAGATTTCATACTAAATAAAACTGAAAGAATTTTTAATGTCGGATTTTGTTCATCATCATAGCCAGGCACGTACTGGCTATAGAATCAAACGTCTGGAAAATCCAGAACTGACACCTTCAAACCTACCTGAAGTTAATTGGCATTTATTTTTTCAATACACCTCAATTATGTGAAGTTACATGTTTGATGTTTTAGTTTTAAGTTGTTATTCCCTTAAATCACTGATTAAAAAGCAATTGAATCTTGAAAACTGTCTAAAAATAATTTTCTGAGGGCTAACCCTGCAAGATTGTCACTGATAGTGCGTAATATTATTACTGTGCAGTTGTTATATTAAATACTTTTTTAAAAATAAAGCGTATTTTACATGCACCACCCAGTAGTGTACAATACATAGGTGCACTGGCGTCTAAAAAGAAAACCACAGGCAGCATTTTCCGTCAGGGCCAAGTACGTGCCTGATTATTGCACTAAAGGATTAATGAAATAGTATTATAAAATGAAATACCTGTCTTAGCATAGCTGCAAATAGCAGTTTGCGCAATCTTTCTGTCAGGTTACTTCCAGCCACAGTAAGCATGAATATCTTAAGAGAAAATATATTAAAATGGGTTATGTTATATTGTATGGTCCAACACAAAAAAGTATAACTTTAGAACAAATGTGTTTTAGTTTAAAATACTTGAAAAAAGACGGATATGGCTGTGATAACACCAATTAAAAGAAATGATAAGGATTTGTAAATAGACTGTACTCTCGTTTCATTTGGATCACAATTTGATAGTTCCTGCAATAACGAATCATAAAGTTAATTTTATGTTCCTTTGGCACAAGAAATTATTTTTGGCATACACCAAGGATGTCTCCAAAAATAATAGAAAATGCTGGTGCACTAAAGCCAAACGTGAATGATCCTATACATCCAAGTAAAGTGAAAATCCATTCTGGCTCATTGTATTTCAATATCTTCATCATGATTGATGACGTCTGAACCACCTCCACTTGCTCATCTTCATCTTCCTCTTCCTGCTTTTGATGATGATAATAAAATTCAACACTCTGAATCAGTTTGTAACGTGTTCATCTTTGCATATACAAGTGTGATTATTCACTTACTCTGAGTAAAGTGTAATTATCCTTGTGTAACATTGTAGATCTATTAAATGTTACTTGGCGTGAGGAGGTGCTAAGATTCTTTAACTGCACAGTGTTTTTATCCACGCAATCCACTTACAGAAAAAAAGTCATTATTCAATTTTCATTGTTAACTTCTAATGCAGAGATATAGGAGTATTCAAAGAAAACATGTCTAGGATATTATCAGGAATACTAATCTTTTTGCTTTATTTAGAACTAGAATTACTACCTGGCTTCGCTCGGGTCAAGTTAACAATTAAAAGAAATAACTTTTAACTTTCATCTTCACTGTTAAGAAATTTAAGAGGGATGAACATGGGTTTAAGGGGAGATGAGCCCCCTTAAACCCATGTTCATCCACCTAAAACCATGTTCATCCCCCTTAAACTAATGTTCATCCCCTTAAACCATGTTCACCCCCCTTAACCCATGTTCATCCCCCTTAAACCCATGTGCATCCACCTAAAATGATGTTCATCCCCCTTAAAACCATGTTCATCTCCCTTAAACCCATGTTAATCCCCTTAAACCAATGTTCATCTCCCTAAACCCATGTTCATCCACAATACACCATGTTCATCCCCCTTAAAACTATGTTCATCCCTCTAAAAGTATGTTCATCCTTTTATTTCTCTCTGTTCATTCCTTTAAAATGTGAGTTCAATTCAATTCAATTAAATACACCTGCAATCAGCTCGAAAGCCATGTGGCAGGGAGGGATTGCTCCCAATCACGACTGATTGTCATTATTTAAAAATAAGACATCATCATGAAATTGAAATCGTCCTAACAAAGAACTATTCACAGGAAGAGAATTCCATAGTCTAATAACATTAGGAAGAAAAGACCAAAAATATGCATCAGTCCTAGCCATTAATTCTCATCCATAATATAGTGTTCATCTAATTCTATATGCATTCTGTGTCGGGTTTTAGAGTTACCTAAATGTTCATCCTGTTCATTCGTTCATCTTTTTATCCTGACCCAAAACCACACCCCTTTCACAGCCAACCAAAAAAAATCTGCAGCTTTATATACACTTCTTAGGGTTCCTAGAATTCTACACCTCTTCAAAAATACATTATTTGTGTTAGTATGGATTTCCGCAGGGATTCCGCAGGGGTTCCGCAGGGGTGCAGGGAATTGCCTATGTTAAGGCGTGGAAACTATTTTCCCCGTTTCAGGTTCCTAATCTTTTTAAAATAAAACGGTTTGCCTATTAGGAATGACCATCGATAGTATCAATATTTCGATGGCAATACTCAATATTGAACCATCGATAGTGACCTCTTCGGAATCACTATCGATGTCAATATTGATATTTAGCTTGCAAGGTCCCATACTCATTGCCTATATATGAAGATGCGCACCACGTGTAAAACTCGGGAAGGGAATGACGTAGCAAACTGAAAATAGTTGCTTTAACTCGGAAATTCCGGAAAGAATAACCTGTGCAAATTTCATGACGCCAGTCCTCACCATTCAAAAACCTAATGTAACGAGGTTGGTCTCTATGTCCTTGTTGGGTGGCTGGTCCTGTACCAGCCGGTTGAGTTGGGATTGTACACAGCTTCGCACCTCTCAAGCTCGGGCTCTGCAACCTGCCGGGTGATCCAGGTCGACTCGATGACCTGGATGCATGGCCCTTGGTCGCGCATCCGCTCCGGGTTGGAGTTGGACTCCTCGGCATATTGTGTCTGTTTGGGTTCCATTTGTAAGGGGCTTAAGTTTCCAGGTTTTAAAAACAAAGTGATGACTTCACCGATTAAAAGACTCATTTTCATTGATACAAGAGCGAATGATAAAATAAGACTTGTTACATAAGAGAATGATAACTACATAAACATGAGTGACTGTAACTGTAGTAAAAAATTCTAAGTCAACAATTGAGTTGGACTTAGAATATCCACTCTCGAACGAACGATTTATGAAATCACATCTTCGATTATCGTTTTTCGTAGAATTATGTAATTCTACGAAAAACAATAATCAGCATCAGCCCTGAGCTTGACTTGTGCAAGCACTTTTATGTTTTGGCCCTTTGGAGGGGCCACTCTATCCTAGGACCTCCACATTGGTCCAATTGACCAATGGCCAGTCCTGCTTCCCAAATATCTGCTTATTTGGAAACACATTCTTAGAGGAAATTGCATAATTCCAGAGAAACGATTCTGGAATTAACGGCCTTTTTGATCATGAGAAACTTCAAAAACTTTTTTTCGAAGTTTCTATTTATAGAAACTCTGCTTGTTGTCATTGTTAAAACTGTCAAATTGAATGTCTTTTTGAGACTGGTCAGTGTTGGACACCACCGGGTACCATCCGGTGAAAGGGGATCAAAGTGAGTGGCCTCAATCACACACGTGCAGCTGGCACATGTGTGGGTGGTGTCACACTATTATGTGCAAAGAAATACTGACTTTGTTTTATATATAAGATAGCTTTACCTGATGAGGTGATGCTTATCTAAAGCCACGTTAAAATAGCATCAAATTGAATAAGCCCCACACAGAATAAAATGCTTGAAAGTGAACAAATACCAAATTGAATTATGCCAATGGGAATAAGTGCCAAATAATACAAACATGAATTTGAACAACTGCCAAATTTAATAAAAATGAAACCCATGTTATGGTTAACTACAACATCATCATTATTAGCAGTATAGTTAATGCTAAGATCACAAAAGCAAACCTACAGCAGCAAAACCGAAAAATTTTGTCATTACTATTCTGGTAGTGGAAAGAAACTGTTGGAATGATTCTCAATAGTAGTTTTATAAATATACTAGCAGAGATACCCGGCGTTGCCCTGGGCAAAATATGAAGGTACCAATACCACCCCATTCTTCTTGCTTGAATATGAATGACACATACAAATTTTATTTTTATGAATACATACAGTATATACATGTATATAAATATATGTCACATCTGATATGAGATATTTACCCTAAAGACACTTGCCCTAAAGCCATTTTCCCATTTTCCCTTTAGGGAAAATAATTTTAGGGCAAATAGTTTTAGGGCAAATGTTTCCTTAGGACAAATCAAATGGTTTTTGGGTAAAATGTCCCTTTAGGGCAAATGGTTTTAGGGCAAATGTCCCTTTATGGCAAATGGTTTTGTGCAAACGTCTCTTTAGGAAAAATTGTTTTATTGCAAATGTCTCTTTAGGGGAAATGGTTTTAAGGCAAATGTCCTTTTAGTGCAAATGGTTTTATGGCAAATGTCCTTTTAGGGCAAATATCTTTTTAGGGCAAATAGTTTTCGGGCAAATGTCTTTTAGGGCAATCGCTTTAATGCAAGTGTCTATAGGGCATATGTCTATATGTCTATATCCCCTTGTATAGATATAGCAGATAGATACATACTGTAGTATAGCTGTGTATATATAGAAACCTATGAGAATGTCTTAATCCAATGTCTTGCACGTGCAGGTCATAGAAAGTATTCCTGCCAAAGTTGGCTCCTATCGGTGAAACGGTTTAGGAATTCATATTGAACAAGCAGACAGACAAACAGACAACCCACATTCAAAAATATAGATAAGACGTGTTATTTCTTGTAGCTTTTATCTCGGGAAAAAAGGGTATTGTGTAGTTTACCCTTTACAGCATGAAAAGGTTAAATTAAAGCAGGTTCGAAGGCAATGACGGCTTATATACAAATTGAGCTAATATAGTGCAATGAAAGTCAAATTTTATCATGATTTACTTCCATTTATACACATGCTAATTAAAATGAATATACTTTGCTTTGAACACTCTATGACAGTGTAGATTTCCTGTTACAGGACTCAAGCCTAGGTTCTCTTTGTTTGTAGTGGAACCGCCTTTTGCTTAGAGAGTGTGTGAATGAGTAGACCTGACTCCAACTTTGTCCTGGGGACTTTTCGTAGATATCTGTTAGATCCACAATTATGGAGAAGAAAACAGAATAAAGAGGCAAGATGAATGCAGGTTGAATGATTTACTCATTCAATGCAACAAAACCATTGGGTTATATTAACACTTTAATAAACATGGTGTTGCTTAGCCACCAGGCTATTGATGAATTATAACAGGTTTCGTGAATCAAAGAATGGACCCAGAAGTAATCAAGACCATAGACCTTTATACCTTGGGCCTGTGTGCACCTACACAGTGCACCCATTCCTTGATTCTATATCCTACTCTAATGGGAAAGAACAAATCATGGGATGTCTTGTGGTGAACCTGCTGGCAACAGATGAGGCACATGTTGCTTTCCACCATTCAATGATGGTAGAAATGATTGATGAAATACCAGTGTCCCCACATCCACTAATTGAATTGGTTCAAACCATCCTAGGAATTTGTAGGGTGTAAACGTAGAGAGCTACCCACCACAGACACAACACTCAAGTACAGGTCCACACAAAACAAAAAGAGATTAAATTGAATAAAAGGTAAATTATTCATAAACTTAGTATTGCAGGTTGAATAAACTCTGTATCTACAAATGCTGCTGGCCTGGCTTGGCCAGCAGTAAAACCAAGTTATACAATAAAATAAACTGGTTGCCAAGATGGCTGACTGCCAACTTGGAAAATCACAACAGAAATTACAAAATAAAAACTTGAAGAATGGCTGGAGCAGAGCCAGGTTGCCACAATCTTCTCAACTTCCCTGTTCTGCCTAGGGAACAGGTTGGTCGAGTTAGCCAGGATTCTCCCTTAAACCTGTGTGGCAACCTGGTCTGCTCCAATTTTAATTTTGATGGAGCAGACGAATTTCCCTATGGTGGTCTGCCTGACAGTTACAGTAGGCTGTTGGGACGAACGCCATTTTGGTGCCAGCAGACCTCTCACCATTAAGTCTATGGGTGAGAGGTCAGAAGTGACCTCTGTCCCCTCCAGGTGGAGTTGCCTGGAGGTTTCCTGTGGCCTAGTCAACCACAGGATCTGGGCAGTTGGTTGTGGGACTTGAAAGCGAGTAGACCTGTGGGTGGAGGTCAAGTGGACCTCCACTGTCCAGCTCTTTGGATCATCTTTTGTTGTGCCACTGTGCCTTGGCCTTTAGGCCTTTGGCTGTATATATTTATGGGGGCTTGGCTGGTAGAAGTTTACCAGCCAAGTTGTGTAAATATTACTACTGCCGTCGTATTCATCTTATTTAACCATCGTAAGTGTAATTAAACACTGTTTTATTCATCTTACTTTGTGTCCGTGTCGTTTCTTTGGGGAAGTACCGCGTGGGAGGGTGGGATTACCGGTTGGGGAGTCACCACCGTCCTGTTTCCGACTTGTTTCGGCCGGTCTTCGTGTCGGCTCGCGGTAGAACCGGTGTTCTACCGCGATATTCTCGGCGTGGCGGCGTGGTCTTTCGTCGTGTCCGTCGAGGGTGGCTCCGTGGAGCCGGCACAACTCAGGGAGCGCCGTGCGGCAGACGGCTACGGGTACGGTCCCGTCCCCGTAAGGAGCCGGTCGTGCGGTAAGTTTAATGCCGTTTTTGGGGTTTTGCTTACTGGGGTATTGTGACGGTCCGGCGGGACGTTACAATTGGTGGAGGCGCCGGGTACCTGTACCCCGCCTCTCGCACGGTGATTTACCGTGAATTCGACCGTTAAGTCGGTCGAATCACCGTGCGGTGCGAGTACGTCACTGGGCGCGGACTTTGGTCCGTGGGACAGCGGCGGAAACCACCGTTTCACCGTTGATTTACCGTTGGATACCGTGGGGAACGGACTCTGGTCCGTTGTACCGTGGTTAACGGTAAATTTACCGTCGGTTACCGTATTGGTACCGTCGAACTACCGTGGGGCACGGACTATGGTCCGTGGTACCGTGGTTTTCGGTGGTGTACGGTGTTTTACCGCAAGTACACCGTGGTGTACGGACTTTTGTCCGTTGGTCCACGGTAGAAAGTGGTAAAAGGTCTTTTACCGTGAAGTACACCGCTACAGACGGCTTCCATGGTGGTGGTGCGGAAGTGGAGCCCATCCACTTTACAGCCCACCGATGTGCCCACCACAAGCACATCTGGGTGTTGCGTCACCCAAAACCAGGATCAAAAACCGTCCCTCTAAGTCGGCTTTCCAATAAGGCCTGGAATTCTTCGAAAAGATTATCTTGGAGTTGCGGGTGTGTATGAAGCACCCAACTTGTTAGGAGGTCTACCAGGGCGACCTTGGGCTCGGTCTCACAGCCTGGTAGTGGCTCAGTAATGTACTGACCAGCCATACCTCCTAAGTCGCATCCCAACAAATGTTGGATGAATGGGGCGGCATGCCGGGATAGACGTAATATCCCGGCATCTAGTAATATCACATCCAATATCACAAATGTTTGTTGGACCAGGTTCATGACCATTACTACTGGAAAACCTCCTCAGCCAAACGCAAACATGTGGCACATGTTGTACGACGGTAGCCTTGCTACCCACGGCTATGGAAGTGGCTCATCTAGACAATAATAGCCATGGTATTGGCATCCCTCCATTCCTGGCTGGTCCTGCCACAGCCCAAGTTGGGTATTCAGACACACCTCTGCATCTGAATATGGGGGTAATGCGCCAATATGCCGTTCTCAAGCTCAGGCCTAGGGGAGGTGACGTTTCTGGTCCTAGGGCATCAAATACCTCGCCACTGTGGACCGGAAAGAAGGGTGTACCCCCACTTGGGGTCACATCCTGGGGAAACACTAACTCCTCCAATTGAGGTTCCTTCACCCTGAGGTAAGGGCAAAGTCACACAATGGAGGGTTCCCACCGATAAAACTCTCAGGCTCGATACCGCAGCCACCTTCAGGAAGGATGAAGGCATGCCGACCTCTATGCCATAAATCCACCTACCATCCATCCGCGCCACCTCTATAGAACAGGTATGAATTGGCTAATTCCCGAGACTCCTCTTTTTCTGCTACAGTGTCTCCACTTTTGGCTCTCTGGCACCTACTTGTGGAGGGTGCCGGAGACCCCTTCCTGTCACGTCGGGACTTCTTGTCTTTCTTTTTCTTCTTGTGAGAGAAAGGTTTACCGTGCATCGAGCCAGACTTAAGTTGGCTGACTTACCACCAGCAGCTTTGTCTACGTCACCATGTGCTGGTGCCTTGGTAGACTGCATTTGCCTCCCTCCTTGGAGCTCGAACTCCCGGTGGGCGAGTGCACCTTTTTTACATGCAATAGCATGCGAGGTGAGAAGGCCTTTCCCCCACCAAAGGACTTGACCTTTTTCCCTCTCGAGCTGTCAGCTACTGGTGGGGTGTGAGGGCAGGGATAATTTTGTTCCTTGTCACCACCACCACTTACAGATTTACCCACTTTACCAGGAGCATATACTGGAGGCTGGGTAGCCTTCTTCTCCGCTTGCCAGTCTCTTTTCGGATTGTCCGACTGCCAGCTATAGCACCCAGCTACTGCTTTAGGCAAACCCGAAACAGTAGCCGGACTTCCTGGCCAAGCAGCCCCTGGACAACTGTTAGGGTGGGCAACAGTTTCAGCCAGAAAACCCACCGCAGGCATGAATTTCTTCAACACGGCTTCTCGGGCAAGAACCTTGACTCGAGTAGTGATCCGTGCAGTTCTGGGCTTTTTCTCGCACTTATTAGTGCCGGGTGTTCCCTACCAAACAGTACCAAAAGGTTAGTTCGAAATCCAAGAGGAAGTCCGGTGCTGCTAGGTACACTGCGCGAATGAGAGCTCTTGCTGAGAGAGAGGCTCAGCTTACGAGAAAGGAAGCTGCTATGGCGAAACTTATGCTGGCAGTAAGCCTTCCGACTGAGGCCCTTGCTCATCCTGAGGGAGCCCCAGGGGCTGCCTGGCCTGATAGCCAACCGTCTGTTATGGGTTCGCCCGAAACAGCGGCTGGCAGTTCAAGCGGCAGTCTGGGACTCCCAAGAAGTAGCGAAGAGTGGAGAAAAAGGCCAACCAGCCTTTAGTATCCACTCCTTGAAAAAGCACACCAGTGTGTGGTGGTGGTGGTGGTCAGGGACAGAAAAGTCCCTGCCCTTTCACCCCACATGTGGCCAGTCATCCAGTGGGAAAAAAGGCTAAGACTTCACAAGGCGGTCCGGCTGGCTTCCCCGCAGGCAAGTGGAGATATGAGGACGGTGTGCGGTACCACATGGCTCAAGCGGTGAAGGTTGAGTGGCGACGGGAGTCCGAGCTCCAGGCCTCTCACTTTCCGCCCCTGCAGGAAGCTGATGCCAGGAACCTACCTGTTAGAAGGAATGCTCCTATCGGACATGGTGTCGCACCTGTTGCGAATGCCACAACCGCCGCTGGCCAACAGTGTATCGCCAAGAAAAAAGAGCTAAAACTGTTGGTGGCAAGGGTCAGCCAACCTTTGCACCGGGGGAAATAAATCTTCCCTGGGATGAATGAGGGTGGGTTGTGGTGGCACAACCGCCCTTAATAGTCAAGTCAGCTAAGGCAGCCAACGTGGAGGCGAGTACAGCTCTGGCTGGAAAGGCTTCGGTTGAGAATACCAGTCACTCGAAGGGGGCTAACCACCCTCCTAAGCGTGACTGGCCCGGTGAGTCTTTGAGCCCAGGTGCATCCGGCTCAAAGCACGGTAAACCTTTCCACAAGAAGAAACCAAAAAAACAAGAGAAAGTCCAGGTATGGGAAGAAGAGAGTTCCAGGACCTTCTGGTCAGGAGTCCCAGAAGACGACTGCCAGAAGAGTTGGGACAGATGAGGAGGAGTCCCAACAGGGTGCAACTGTGTCGGCCGGGAACCAGCCGGACCACAGCCATCAAGTTTTGGTGGGGTGAATGAATGGTAGGTCCATGTGAAATGTTGGTCTTGGCATGCCTCCAACTTTTCCACAGGTGGTTGCAGTACTGAACCTGTGGGTTTGGTCAGTGGGAACTCTCCAAACAGTCAGCTCACCTTTACCTAGATGCGGCGGCTGCCTGGCAAGGACCGTTAGTGTTTCTACCAAATGTGGTCCCGTGCCTTCTAATGGAAGGACACCTTTCTCTCCGGGTCCTGACAAAGGTGTCTTTGTGACCCTAGAACCAGAATAGGAAGCCAGGTCTCGCCCAAGGGTCAACGCTTTGGAGCCAGTCGTCCGTATTCATCCCAACGTTTGTTGGGATGCGACTTAGGAGGTATGGCAGGTCAGTTTATTACTGAGCCACTACCGGGGAGTGAGACCGAGCCCGCGGTCGCCCTGGTAGACCTCCTAACAAGTCGAACGCTTCACACGCATCCGCAACTCCAAGATATTTTTTTCGAAAATTTCCGAGCCTTGGAGGAAAGCGACTTAGAGGGACGGTTTTCGATCCTGGTTTTGGGTGGAGTAACACCCAGATGTGCTTGTGGCGGGTACATCGGTGGGTTGCGGCGTGGATGGGCTCCCCTTTCGCACCACCACCAGGGAAACTGTCCAGTAGCTAAGGAGGTCAGGTTTGTGGGAGCAATCATGGCTGGCTCGACCAACCTGTTCCCGAGATGAAACAGGGAAGTTGAGAGGATTGTGGCAACCTGGTCTATTTAAATCAAATCCTTTACTTGAGCAGACGAACTCCTTATGGTGGTTTGCCTGACAGCATGCAGTAGGCTGTTAGGACAGTCGCCAGCAGACTGCTCACCATTGGAGTTAATGGGTGAGAGGTCAGAAGTGACCACTGTCTCCTCCAGGTGAAGTGTGAGTGTGGGTGGAGACTGTGGGGGAGGCCAGGCTGGCCTCCAATGGGATCTTCTTTGTTGTTACTGTTCATTAGGCCTTTGCTCTGTATAGTGTTCTTGGCTGATCGAAGTGACCAGCCAAGTTGTGTAAATAACCACTGTCTAATCTCAGTAAGTGTAAAGAAATACATTTTATTTATCTTTTATACTGTGTCATGTCAGTTGTATTGGGTAGTATCGCAGGGAGCAAAACTCAAGGGGAATTCATCATCATTTATCCGGCCTGTTTCGGCCAGTACTCGTGTCATCACATGGGTTTAACTGTGAGAGGTGGCTATGGGTGCGGTCCCGTTCCCATAAGGAGCCTGGAATCGGGTAAGTTGTTTTTTTCTTGCCTGAGATATTGTGATGGCCCAGTCGGGATATTACAGGGGTGCCAAAGGAT
Source organism: Brachycybe producta (assembly GCA_036925085.1). Lineage (NCBI taxonomy): Eukaryota > Metazoa > Arthropoda > Diplopoda > Playtdesmida > Andrognathidae > Brachycybe > Brachycybe producta. Next base: position 5,057,749 of record JAUPFP010000010.1, on the reverse strand, counting down.
CGGCATCACGAGTTCATTCGCTTCACTGCACAAACTGAATGTGAACTCATGGATGAAAAGGAATTGGTTTACAAGACATCGGCTGGGACTACGACCAAAATGGGTGCAAGCTAGTCGAATCAAGGGAGTCAAACAAACCTACAGAGTCAACCTAAGACATCAAGCGGACAAGACAAGAAGTAGAACCCCCTAATAAGGCTGACAACCAAGGACCAAAACAAACACACCAGGAACATCAAAACAGGCAGAGAGCTCCTTAGAATAAACACCAGCAGCCGCTCACCTGTTACCAATGTTGGGAGGCGGGCCACGTGGGTCATGATTGCCCAAATCCTGCAAGATCAAAACCGGAATAAGGAAGGAGCGTTGCTGCCGCTACACCGACACTTGTAAACAGAGTCGACGAACCGTTGGCAACGACGACAACAAAATTTTCTGAGACTGTCGTGGTTGACGAAATTCACATCTTGCTGAATGGTATGAAAATGGTGCCCGTTCACATAAATGGAGTAACGCACTATTTTCATTTGGAAAATCTAACCGAGGAGGCCTTATACTTCTATGGGCGCCACTCAGCCCCAAAGTAGTGATGCCCAAAGCCGAAACAACTAAGGAAAAGGATAACGGAAAAAACGAAATGAACTTGGAGAGTCATCAGGAAGTCCAAGCTGCAAATCTTCAACAAAAGGAAGTCTCCGAACTACCCCGCATTATGTGCATCGAGGTTCGACAGAAGGGATCTATAGGGAAACCCAAAGACCAGTGCCAAGATGATCGACATACGACGGCTGCAAAAAAACAAAAGGAAAACCGAGCTGCAGTTCGACAATAAGCCTCAACAAGACTGATATCAAAAAAGGGAATTGCAACTGGAATCGAAAGTCGGAACCATCAATGAGAAAGGTTAAATAAAAAAAAAACATTGTAAAGTGGGGCCGTTGAGACATTAAAGAAAAATGTCAGAACTAAGCCCTTCAAGGGACCGGAATTAGTGAAAAACGAAGTAGCTAGGAAGTAGCTCTTTGCAACTGGTCTCAGAAGTTGTAGTATCTATGGGGTATACCAACCAACGGTGCCACTGCAAAGTGGGTTCATTGAAACATCTAAGGTGGATGTTGTGATGCAGTCCATAGGAAATCAGGTTGCGGTGAAGCTAGGAGTAGCTGCTCCTGAAAAAGGAGCATCTTTATAGGGAAGATGTGAAATTGTAAAAGTGTCTGGGTGGCACAAAAGATAATTAGGGTGATCATCAAAAACAAAAAAGAAATAAGAACAGGGTGTCTGAGATGAAATTCAGGGAAAAGAAACACGGGAAGGCCAAGAATATCTCTATGGAAGAGACATCTGCAACCCCCATGTACAAACACATAGAGGAATATCGATTGAGAACGTTGAAACTCAATCGACTCCTATAAAGGGAAAATTTGGCATTAAAATCCCATCAAACAATGAAATAATGTCCAAATTGTGCAAAGGAGAGGCCACAATTCAAATTTGCCGCTATCCAGAGCACTGCCTGATAGGAGACAAGATGAAAGAGACTTTTCCGGCTGGAAATTGTATTTGCAAGCCCCACAGGATTACGTGAGAAGCCAACCGCCATTTTGGACGCCACTTTAAATTTGAATTCTGCAAAAAACAGTCGCGTTTCGAGTTTAATTGAAAAGAAAAAATTGTCAATGTCTGAAAAAGGAAGAATCGAAAAGACAATGGCTGAGTCTACGGATAAAGGAACATCTGAAAATGAGGAGACAGCGGAACTGGAGCTGTTTATAGAAAATGGCAAAATGATGCCGGAATGGCTGAAACTGCTATTTGGGGAAAAAGACAATGCACACATCATTGCTGTGGGGATTCCTTCCAGAAGCAATGCAGTGCCTTCACTGCCTGCAAAGAATGAAACTACAGGATCTTCTAAAACAAAAAAAGAGGAAGAAACCTGAAGGTGAAATCGCTAATTTTGTGTTTTTAGTCAGGGTTTTGGGAAAAAGTGTTGTTTATTTTAAATTTGTGATGAATGTTCTAGTCGAACTTAAATTAAATTTTGGATTTGGAAATACTGACTTTGGGGGTTTTGGGATTTGTATGTAGAATCAGCCTTCAATCAAATGGGTGATATTGAAACCTGTGATAATTTAACTGTAGAAATATAATTATTTTTTGGGTTGAATATTTTTATTGTTATTATAATCAAAAAGGATCTTGCAAATAGACTTAATGCGGCTGCTTACTAGGGTGAAGTTCAGGGACGAACTTCAGGCTTAGTTAGGGGGGTGAAACGATAAGCCAGGATCGATCCTGGCTCGTTTAATTTTTCCTGAATTGTTTGTTTTTATTTTGGATTGGCATGAAACTTTGTCAACCCTCTGTACTTATGTACAGAGGATTGACCTAGTTCTTTCAGCCGACGATACCAATATCCTGCCTTGGGTCTCCTCATGGGTCTTGGGTCTTTTTTCCTCCCAGTCCCACCTCTTAATACAAAGAGATTGTCCTGATAAGCAGTAGCATTAAGTCAATGGGGTTCTGTTTTTCTATTGTATGTTTGTTTATATTGACGAGTCATTTTTTCTATATTTTGGTGACCACTGATCAATCACGTTGATTGGCCAGGTTGGTTTTTTATTTTGTTTTTACCCACTCAGGGGATACTGAGAAACTCTTCTTAGTATCATCTTTTTGGGTATAAAAAGCCTGTGTTTTTTATGTTAATCAAGCATTCTGTAAACAGAGAATCTATGCCCAATTTGGGATAGACCTCAATGGAAAGAATTGTAAATAAACTGATCACATGCTTTAAAATTGCCAAGTCTTATTTTTTATACTTATTGGACAGAACAAAAGTTCTCATCATTCATCATCTCGAACTGCCAACCCAGGTGTAAACCTGGATCATCACTTCAAAATGGAACTTCAAAGAACAACACAATCAACCAGCTTTTCACAGGCGAAAGCCCGAGGAGTAGCAGACAGCTAAAAGATCCATTTTAATTGTAAAAGTTCAGCAAGGAAGAACTTATGAGGAAACAGAAAGGGATTAATTTGTTCAATTTCTCCTGAACCAGGATAGAATAAGCGGCGTAGCCAACTGCTTTTGGCTAATTCTATACCCCACGAAGGTGGTTTGTTACAATATATATATACATATAATCTATTAATAATTTACAATTAAATTATAACAAATTAAATTAACTGAAAATAATTACGATTAACATGTTCTATATGTAATTTTTCTCTTAGGTTAGTATAAGAGGCTATGCACAAACTTAGTTTTCAGCATCGACTCAAATCGCCTCTAGTGTTATTTTTATGCATAACCGGCACCATTTTAATGCCCCATAGAATCAATGGGAAGCCGGCAAGCCTGTATCTATAAGAGGCTATGAACAATGTGAATTATTGACGGATGTACTGATCGTGGCTCTGTAGAATTCACTTGTATTTCAATACTTGTATTTTTGTAAAACGGGCACTGGTTGAGATTCTGAAAATGATCCTATGCCTTATTACATTGCGAAGGCGTGCGGGTTCACATGGATTGTAAAAAAGTCTGTTTGGTATTTGACAAATTTATTATTCAACAATTATTCAATATCTGTTCTGCATTCACTAGCGTTAGCCCATTAGTTTACATTTAGCATGCGAATTACCATCTATTGTTTTATATAGGAAAGTGATGCCAAGTGAAAACTACAGTGCCCCTTATAGGACATGGAAAAAATAAATTGAAAGAACGCTGCTCCAATGTATCGCAATATATTGAGATTGACTTAGTATCTCAATATATTCACTTAGTATATCAATATATTCACTTAGTATCTCAATATATTCACTTAGTTTCTCAATATATGGACTTAGGTTAGGTTACGTTTTGTTTGGTTTAGATACTTAGATACAGTTCAATAAGCATCATAAGGAGAAGCACGTTTTTTCTTGTCTCCCGATTTTTTGGCTATTTTACTAATTTAAACTTGTCATTGGAGGGCATAGTTTTAATAGTGTTTTGACTCCTGAATACAGTGGTAAAATCGGATTCCAATTTGGATAAGTATTTTTTTAGTTAGAGCGATTTTAGTTTAGGATGCTACTTCCTTTGTCTCCTTTTTTTTGTTTCCTTTGTTTGTGCATGTTTTTTACACAAAATGCAACAAATTCCTTATTCAAACTTGATTTCCTTGTAGATCTCAGCATGCCTAACACGCTGGTCAAAGCAGAATCAAAATCGGACTTAACTTAAAAAAACGCTTAACGTCGACGCTGTTTTCTTCTCTAAAATTATTAGGCTCTTTCTTGCTTTATTATCGTTTTTACTATGCCTCTTAAGACTTTGACCCCACCTGGTGCTCTTTTCACTCGTTCAGTGCAGGCATCCCGTGATATCACCTGTTTGCGGAAGGAGGTTGCTGAGTTGAAGGAATTGTTGCTTCGGCATTGCAATGCTCACCCTAGTGACACACGAGATTGCATGCCAGACGAGTGATGTTGTTCCTGGCATTTCATCCAATGTATCTGTAGGGACTGACTTGGTAGTTAAGAATCAGGCAGCCCAGACAGGAGACGGATGGATGGTGGTCAAAGGCAAAAGATCTCGGCCACAGAGAAAAAGCTTTGCCAGTGTCGTGGCTAATGGTAGTTCTGCTACAATGGGTGGTAACCAATTTGGTGTGCTGTCTGAGTTTAAGGATATTCCTTCCTCAACATACACTAATTATAGCACGCAAACTGGTAAGCCTATCGATGTGCACCTCATTGGTAATAGTATCGTTCGAGGTGTTAGGGTCGGCAAAACTGGGAAGTCAACTACGTGGTGCTATCCAGGCACACGTGTTGAGCATTTAACTACTCAAGTTAAGGCAGTGCTGAACAAAGCTAGCCTTAACCCTGTTGTAGTTGTGCATGCCAGCACTAATAATCTCAAGATGGATGCGCCAAAGGGGATAGCTGAGAAACAAACACTTTTCTAGAAAGGTAAAATGCATCAGACCTCATGCAAGGATTGTGATTTCTACTGTCCTGCCACGGGCAGTTCAGCAGATTTCACAAGAGTTATCTCTTCTCTGTCGTAGTGCAGGTTATTCATTTGCGGATGCTTCTCAGGAGCTTCTTAAAGCACCTGATAAGTATTATCTGCGTGATGGCTTTCACTTGACTGCAGCCGGTAAGGATGTATTGAGCTCTGTTTTCTGGAAATCTGTTTGTAGTCAAGTCCAGGGAAACTTCTAATCTGTGAATGCCCTGATTCTAGGAAGAAATCAAATCTAGTTACTGTACCTAAATTAGTTATTCAAAAAGAAACCCAACTTTCTAACGAACAAATTTCTTCTACCTCTGACCAAAAAAGAAAACAATAATCCCGACATTATCTTTGGTAGTGAATCGTGGCTAACTGAAGATGTTTCATCCGCAGAGGTTTTCCCCCAACAATTTAACATATTCCGAAAAGATCGGAACTTAATCAAAGGTGGAGGTGTATTTCTTGCTATCAATAAAAACCTTACATCAAAAAGAGAACATGCTTATGAAGGTGATTGTGAGGCAGTTTGTTGTAGCATTTCACTTCATAATGGGAGAAAAATTTTCTTATTTTCATTCTATTGCCCACCTTCAAGTGACGAGGAGGAATTACTCCAATTTAGAAAATGTTTAGATTCCTTATTTTCTACCCACAAACATGCATCAGTTCTCATTGGTGGGGATATTAACCTTCCAGAAATAAATTGGAAAAGTTATAATGTTGACTCCCAGTGCTCTAGTAATAAATTAATAGATATACTGCTTGATAAGGTATGCACATATTCCCTGGATCAACTAGTGCAAACCCCTACACGCTGCACCAATACAACAGCTAATATTCTAGATTTAGTTTTTACGAACACCCCGGAAAATGCCAAATCAATTGAAATTGCTGATGGCATAAGTGGTCACAAAATAATTTACTTAGAATTTGCCCCCCAATTCGAAAAACTCCAATCAGCTCCCTGAAAAGTCCTACAGTACAATAAGGCTGATTGGGCTAATTTTAAGCTCTTTGTAACAAATGAACTGAAAAATAAAAATAAAAGATGTAAATCAAAAGATGTAAACCAACAGTGGTCATTGTTTGTCAGTGTCATTTCTAATGGCATAAATAAATTCATCCCATTCAAAAATGTAAAATCAAGCTTGGAACCAATTTGGTACACCACTGAGATACGCCGCACTCTTCGTAAACAATGCAAATTTAGATCTAAAATGAAGATTAAAATGAATGATACTATTAAATTGCAGTTTAATTTCCAGTGATGTCTTGTGAAAAGCTTGCTTAAAAAAGAACACTTAAACTTTACTAATAATGTCTTAGGGGCATCACTCCATAAAAAGCCCAAGTTGTCCTGAAAATATGTAAAAATTCTCAACAAAATTCAAAATAATATAACTTCAGTTATAACACCACTTGGTGATGTCTGTACTGCAAGCACACTTAACGATTATTTCCAAAGTGTCTTTCATGCTAATTATGGCAATGAGGAACCACAACTTGGCACCTTATCTCATGTCATGCCTGATATAATCATAAACTCCACTGGATTACAAAATTTGCTTTGTATGTTAATAAATCAGCTGGTAAAGATGAAATCTCGCCTAGATTGCTAAAGGAGCTGGTCACAGAAGTTAGCTCTTTTTTAAGAAAACTTTTCCAAGATTCCCTTGCTAGTGGTATACTGCCTATGGCTATCTGACCAATTCTTAAAACAGGAGATAAAATTGTCCAAAGAACTATAGACCCATTTCTCTGACCTCCATTGTTTGTAAAAGCTCTCTAATACAATCAAGCATTTAAAAAACCATAAATTAATTCCTGAAAACCAGCATGGTTTTCGAAAAGGCAGATCATGTGATACCCAGCTAGCACTATTCATCCAAGACATACAATCTGGCTTGGATAGTAAGGGCGAATTTGACTTGGTATTTTTAGATTTTGCAAAAGCATTTGATACAGTGAAGCATTCACTACTAATTAAAAGAATGATGACTTTTAACTTAAATAAACAAGTAATTTTGTGGATATCATCATTCTCATTAAATAGACAACAGCGAGTCCAAATTGATGGTGCTGTGTCAGACTGGGCTAAAGTAAAATCTGGTGTACCTCAGGGTAGCATTCTTGGACCACTGCTTTTCCTTCTGTTCATAAGCGATCTGGCAGACAGATGCAACAGTCCTCCAAAAAGATCTAGACAGTGTTGAAGAGTGGTGCTCTGAGTGGCATTCACAACTAGGAGTAAATGCAATGTTATGCGAGTTTCCCGAAAGCGAGAATCGTTCATGGCAGATTACACAATGGGAAATGTTCAGCTAACCCATGTTGATACCATCAAATATCTTGGCTTAACCTTGTCCAAGGACATGCTTTGGAAAGATCATATAACCAAAGCAGTTGCCAAAGCTAATCAAAGGCTGCGGGTTTGTCCAACACACCCTTAAACATTGTAAAGAAAATGTAAAGGTCTGTTACTTTACCCTAGTTAGACCTATCTTAGAATATTGTTCCCCCATTTGGAGCCCATTTAGAAATAATCTAAAACAAGAAATAGAAATGGTGCAGCGTGGGGCTGCAAGATTTGTAAAGGGACGGTATGCATATACTGACAGCGTATCGTCTATGCTCCAAGAGCTAGAATGGGAATCATTAGCAGGCCGAAGAAATGAGCATAGCTTTGCTCTTCTGGGACGTTTGCTGTCTTGGGATAACATTACCCTGCTTAATGGTTTACTAACTAGAAATCCTCGTAAAGGTAGATTTGGGCATTCAAAAACTTTCAAATAATTAATGGCTAGGACTGATGCATATTTTTGGTCTTTTCTTCCTAATGTTATTAGACTATGGAATTCTCTTCCTGTGAATAGTTCTTCGTTAGGACGATTTCAATTTCATGATGATGTCTTATTTTTAAATAATGACAATCAGTAGTGATTGGGAGCAATCCCTCCCTGCCACATGGCTTTCGAGCTGATTGCAGGTGTATTTAATTGAATTGAATACTATATACTGTACCTAACCTAACCATCTCAATATATTGACTTAGTATCTCAACATTTTGACTTAGTATCTCAACATTTTGACTTAGTATTTCAACATTTTGACTTAGTAACTCAACATTTTGACTTAGTAACTCAACATTTTGACTTAGTATCTCAACATTTTGACTTAGTATCTCAGAATTTTCACTTAGTATCTCAACATTTTTATTGCATCAAAACTACTGTCAAACAGGATCTTAGAACATTTAGCTGTCTGCTACAGTTTAGAATAACTGCATCATTCCACAATAGATGGTACTACTAATGCATATCTACGATCGTAAACTGCATCATTGCACAATAGATGGTACTGCTAGCGTGCATATACGATCGTTTTCCTATATAAAACGATAGACGGCAATGTGCATGCTCAATGTAAATACTAATGGGCTAACGCTAGTCTGCATTCGGCAAATTTATTATTTGGCAACTATTCGTTATTTGGCAAATTTGCTATTTAGTACATTTGTAGTGCATATGACCAAAAAGCTCGGGAATCATTGCTTTCTTATAAATCATAACATCCTTGAACGCTGCTTATATTTGCAGATACATACCATTTATCAATTCTGCTGATTCGTTATTGTCGCGTCCACCCTGTCATGTGCATTTATGTTTAAAGTTAAAAATAGAAACAACTTTAGTTTATAAAATTTGTAATTTTAAACCACACTGTCGTCATACCTCAGCAGTCACCATCTGATAATAAAGTCCTTTAGTAGCGATAAGTTCAGCATGTGTTCCCCATTCAGCAACACGACCACTGGAAATGACTGCAATTTTATCCGCATTTTGCACAGTAGACAGCCGGTGGGCTATAATGAAAGTTGTTCGGCCTTTTCTTGCCTGGATGGTGAAAAAAACATTTAAAAATTGTATGTTGTTTCCAAAGTAAGATTAGACTTTTTTTTTTTACTAATGTGATGGATAACTTGCCAATGTGCAAACAAAGAAAACAAAACAGAAATGGTGACTATTTGTACTAACTAGACACGATCTTATTGTAAAAATGGAAACCAACACATTTTTTACGATGTTTTCAGATGTAATAAGTAGAAAACAAAATTCAGCCAAACATACAGTCTGTACATGAAAAATGGGCGCTATTTTAACATGGGGTTGTTATCTTGATCAGACATTTCCATGTCTTGGGTAGACCGACACTTCGCACTTTTGCCAAGAAAATTCCTAGCAGGTGGTTGGACCCTGGAAAAAACATCAGCTGGAGGCTCTGCTCTGGCCTTATTATCTCTTTGTTCTTCTGTGATTTTCTGTTGTGGTTGTCTAAGTTGGCAGTAGCCATCTTGGCAACCACATTTTATTTGTGTAACTTCATTCTACTACTGTTAAAGCAGCCTTTGTACAGTTAATTTAATTTATTGTTGAATAAATTATCTTTATGGGGTTATCTTGTTGGTGAGTGTGATTCTCCTTCGACACTCCCCAACAACCCTGTAATGGTTTGGACTGGTCTCTATCCTTTGCAAAGGGGTACTAGTATTTCTTTGTGTTTCCACCATCCAATGATGGTGGATCTCGATGTGAGACTCTACCATCGAACCATCCGGTTGCCACCATTTCACCACGAGACATACCGTGGTACGAGTCCACACCATAAAAGAGTCTGGTAAACATTGGTAGTTTTTACAAAGTCATTGTAGACAATTGTGGTCTGTTACAATTGGAGGAGCTGGTGGAGGAGCTGGACACTACCGTAGCCGTGTCTCTAGACAGTGATAGTTTCACTGCACCGAACAGTTGATAACCGTAAAACCCAACTTTTTTACCGTGGTGAAAAAGTCTTCTGGACTGTTTTTTTTACAGTAGACGGCAGAGCACCTTTGGAAGTTGGTGTAGCCAAAGTTTGACCAGTTTCGGTCGGTAAAATTTGGTTTTAGGCCGGGTTTTTCGGGGGTTTTCCTGTAAAAACATGGTGGTGCCATTTTTGGCCGGTTTTGACCGTCCAGATTCATTGGTGTATAGTGAATAGTGATTACCATCACAACTAATGCCTAAGGGTGTTGCGGACGGTGATGTACCAGAAAAACTACACTGGGAATGTGTTTCAACCAGGTAAACTCCTGGTGGAAACCCTTCAACACGGTCAGTGTTACAACACATAAAGGTCATAAGTGCCCTTTTTTCCAAACCTGCATGGCCAGCATCCTTTACTAATAGAATAAACAATATGGCACCTAACCACTAACTTCACTGTTTTAACGGCTAGTGACCGTGCTGTAGCAGCTAAAAGATCTTTAGCTGCCTCATCCATGGTCACCATGGTGATTTTACTGTCTGCATTTTTAGGGGCAGACACATGGTGAATCACCTTATGCACCAACTGGTTGTGGCGAGAGGATACATTTACCTTCACACTGATGGTAATGGAGGTATTCACGGATAGATTTCTCTGTCCACGGTCTGATTCGTTCGGGCCTTGAGCAGACAACCTACGTTGGGTCATCTTAGGTTTTTCTCAAAACCCAGGCGGTCCCAACTCACAGGCGATCCTGGCACCCTCCTCTCCCAGCCTTCCGCCCAAACTAGCGGATGACCAGCTCTCTCCCACCATGGCAGGGGCTCAGTCAGAGTTTTCTAGAGCATATCAAGCCCAATTCTGGGTGAACACCCACTCACCTCAAATGCTCTCAGTCTCCGCAGATGGAGATTGTACAAAGGCAGAGGGGGTTTCTCTGCCACAGAGTCAGTAGACTTTCGAAAAAATGAATGGTGACTTTGGCACCGGAGTCACACTACTCTCTGCCGAAGCCTACGATTTAGCATCCGTATCGCTGCCTTCATCGGAGGAGGTGTCAGAGACTCCAAGTCCATCTTCCTCCATCCCGGTGCAGGTGGGTACGTACGGTTTCAAATTGTCAATATGAAACCACCGGTCTCGCACCTTCCGACCATACCCATCTACGCATTCTACTATGTAGACCAGGTCGGAATATTGTGAAACAACCGTTCTTCCTTACTACTTTCATCTAATAAACTAAAAAAACTTAATATTAACAAATGTAAAGAAATGTTAGTTAACAATGACTATCCTAATTCATTAATCAATAAAATAATCAAAGACTTAAAATTAAAAAATAAAAACAAACAATCTAAACCTAAAAACAAAATACTAGTATGAATTCTAATACATATTATTCTATTTCTTATATTAAAGGACTTTCTACAGAAATGAAAAAGACTCTTTCTGCTACTAATATAAATGTCACCTTCAAAAGTAAAAATACAATAGAAAATTGGTTCTCTCATATTACAGACAAAATTTATAAAAAAAAATCAGAATTAGTATATAAAGTGGACTGTCAAGAATGTGAAGCTTGTTATATATATATATATATATGTATATATATATATATGTATATATATATATATATATATATATATATATATATATATATATATATATATATATATATGTATATATATATATATAAATGGTTTTATTTTCTCCTTTATATATATATGAAATTAATAATTTATATGCTAAATTTCATTTATTTGCTTGGCCGAGCTTCATATCTCTACCCACTCCAGGTGGGTATAGGGGCGGCTGCACTTCGCTGGAGTCGTACTGCTCCTTTTCCCTTTTCTGAGCAGCCATCAATCTCTGATGCACCTGCTCTTCCACGGCTTGCTGGTCAGGCAAGTTGCAGATCGGACCATCCGGAATGAGGTTATCAACCCCCATCCGAGGCTTACGGCCAAACAGCAACTGATACAAAGAAACTTGCGTACTCTCCTGGACAGCTGTGTTATAAGCCCACACGGCAGGAAATAATTTGTCCCACCAATCACGCTGTTCCTTGAGGGGATCAAGGTACCTCTTGATGGTTTCCAGTACGGTTTTATTCATACACTCCATAAGCCCATTTGCTTGTGGATGGTATGCCATCGTGAAGTGACGCGCTATGTTATAGTGCTCCCGGAAATTCAGCAGGACTTTGCTGGAGAACTGGGACCCACGATCTGAGACAAGAGCTTTCAGTCTGCCATACACTAAAAGAATCTCGTCCTTCAGAAATTTAACACAAGTGGCCATGGCCCTTCGCACCGCCCTTGTTACACCATACCAGGTGAAATAGTCAACCGTTATGAGAACATAAGTGACTCCACTCACGGAGGCAGGAAATGACCCAACGAAGTCAATTCCCCAAGTATGAACTGGGTACTTCGGCATGATGGGTTGAAGAAATCTCTGACTTCGTGCGAACTGTCATGCTCGTTGACACACTAAACACGATTTAACGTATTTAGCTGTGTCCCACTTCATACCGATAAAAGTAGAAGTTTGAGCGCAGTCTCTTGTAGGTCTTAAACATCTTGAAGTGACCAGCTTCGGGAGTGTCATGTAGCTTCCTCAAACAGAAAGCCCTGCATGATACCGGAACTACCAGCCCAGTTCTCAACCGATCCTGGATGGACCTGATAGCATACAACAAGTCATCTGCCATCACAAACTTGAACCTCAGGTTCGAGTTGCGGTCTCGGAAGATTTCGTTGTTCACCTTGGAGCACCAGCCATCAGCTGCCTACTCCTTGACCCAATCCAACTCGAGACGGACTCAGTAAATCACCTCACCTATGTCAGTTTCGACATGTTCAGGTAAAGAAAGGTCTGCCACATAAGGTACAGGATACCGACTGAGAGCATCAGCATCCTTGTGGAGTGTCCCTTTCTTGTACGGAACCTTAAACCGGTTCTCTGACAGTTGCTTCTGCCAATGCCCCAACCTGCCTTGCAGGTTCTTGGCTGTCCGCAGATAACAAAGAGCATGGTGATCCGTCAAGATCATGAACTCCCGGTTAAAGAGGTAAGGATGGAAGTTGGAGCATCTAGCATATATGCATGAGTGCTCTAAATGGATATCTTCCTGGAAAATCATCACTCGATTAAGGGAAGAATGTCAAATTCTATCCCAACACTCAAAGGAGTTCAAATTACACTGGCAGCAATCACTCAGTTATGGAGCTACCTTAAAGAAAACTTTGCCGTGCAGTTTTTTTTGACTCGTTGATTGAATCAGGATCCATTAGAAAATTTTTTTGGCTGCATAAGACAACGAGGAGGATGCAACGTTGATTCAACCCCATTCCAATTCATATCCCATTACAGGAGCTTGTGTTTCAGGAGTCTAATTTTACCACTTGGCACAGGAAACTGCCAAGCAGACTTTGACAATGTACTTCTTGAATACAATGATTGGCTAACAGGGCCAGTAAACCAGGAACAAGCTCAACATCCATCTTGTGAAACTAGCTGTAACACCCTGTAATTCGTGATCCCGCCAAAACCATAGCCCGGGAGGTAAACAACTCTCAATCGTCCCTCCCTCCCCACTGACTCACCTTTCTGACTCATACCCAAACGGCAGATTAATACACATAGGACCATGGTCACTTGGACCTGGTTACACCTCGCAGGTGTACACAGGTCCAAAGTATAAAAGGACCGTGCTCCTCTTTGTAGTTAGTTCTTGTCCTTGCCTGTATTACGTGATCTTATTCTGAATCATGGGCTCGAGGACGCACCGTTAGTGTGACGACCCAGTTTTGCTCCTTTTGGAGCAAAACTAAATTCCCATGTCGTCTGCTAGGCACTTGTAAATGGGTTGCCAGGCAGACGACAAAATGGCCAGCAAGGGTCACTGTCCTCCCCCAGGTGGAGCAGCCTGGGGGTGATATATATGGTGGCGGCCATTATATCTGGGCAGTGGAAAGTGAACCCTTGATGCTTGTGCATGTGTTTTGTTTATGCTCTCATCAATTCAACAGGTGGCCAAGATGGACACCATTCATCTTTTCCTTTGTGTGTGGATAGAGGTCAATGACCTCCTCTCCTGGCTTTATTAGCCAGGAGATTCATCATATAATAGTGAGTGTTTTTACTTGTTTATTCTATTGAATAAATATTATCTGTTTATTTTCACTCTCTACACTGGTGTCCATGTCTCTCATTTATTATACCTATAATAATACCTGGGGAAGTTACCACGAGGAGGGTGGGAGTTACCGGTGGGGTGCACCGGTACTTCACCGTCCTGGTTCCGGCATGTTTATCGTCGTGTCGGCCGGAGCTTCGCGCGCGCGGTTTATCCACTGTAAGATCCATCGGGGATTTACTGTGGATTCCTCGTCTTCTTCGGTGGTCTTTCGTCCGTCGACGTGCGGCGAGGGAGTCAATCTCCGACCGGTGCTACCTGTGGACACGGACGGGTACAAGAGGAGGGCTGGTCAACGCTTCGACCCGTCCCAAGGAGGTCAGGTGGCAGTAAGTTAAGTGAAATTTACCGTGGGCATTGTAACGGCCAGTCGGGTTGTTACATTAGTATCAATTCGGTGTACCGAAAGGAGAAGATGTATATCAGCATCGACCAGAAAAGAAAGGGATGGTCGCCACTCTGCTGCATTGATTTCACCCCGATGCAGAGGAGTGACCACAATCCATCTCCATCCAACTCTCTCTGCAGCTCGAATCTTCTCCATGCGGGCACCGCGCAGTTCAGAGAAGAATCGAGGTACAGAAGATATTATCTAAAGGTTGGTAAAATGAAATGGTCGATGCCAAAAGCTCACATTTGGTGGAGGTGTGGGGTATAGCTCCATTTGCCTTCTCCGACCTATCAACAGAAGCCGTCCTTTGTCCTAAGTTTCGTGATTGTGCCTCACGAGGCTTCGTCCGTCCTTTTATGTTGGAACCACGTATGGAGACCCTCGATCACGTCAAAGTCAACCGCGTAGCGCCTTTTTGTGTGGAACCACGTATGGAGGCCCTCGATCACATCAAAGAAAACCGCGTGGCACCGTTTTTTGTAGAACCGCGTGTTGAGAGAGACCGGAGATAGCCTCAATGGTCGACCACGTGGTTCTGTGTTTTATGTTGAATCGTGTGTTGAGAGAGACTCAGTGAATACACACATCACTGGTCAACCGCTTAGCACTCGGGAACATAGGGGACAATTGTTGTGACACACGTGTTTCCGTCCTTGTTCGTGTTTGTTTTATATGTTTCCTTCGTCATCCACTGTTACCTTCACTCTTCTTTAATTATCGAAGTGAAACACACTTGACCCTGCTCCGTATCATTGGTTGGTGTGTGGGCAACACTTCAAACAAATTCTTTTGACTCTCCGAGAGGAGTTTGTTCAGCCGAAACTCCGTATCATTGTGAGGTGAGCAAACAAATCTCAGCTACATATCTAGTCACCTAGTAATAGGCTTTTAAAAGACGTGTCTTTTAAAATGCCCTATTATCTTCACTCTTCATCTTTATTTTTCAAGCGAGTTTTCGTCCTAACTCCGTATCATTGTAAGGGGCTTACAAGCTTAAAAACACTTTATCTAGCCACGTGGGACTTTCTTGTCTCCCTTTTCTTTTTGTTCCTTGCTTTCACATTCTGTTTCCCTTGGGACCCTCTATGTCCCAAGTCATGTTCTTCAATTTCTTCACCATCATCACCTCAATGCAGCCTCATATGAACTTTCTCCATTGGACAGCATTGAAGCCCGGCCGCCATCTTGGATCGACCGGACACTCTTCAAAAAGTGCCGACAAAGCGGTTTTTCACTCCATGTGAGAACATCGTTGTAACTTTTCTCTTCTTTTTGTGTTTGCTTCTCCTCTCTTCTCTTCCAGAAGGTTGCACTTACGTGCCCCCTGGTGGAGTTGCTCTTGTTAGAGAAAACTTCTCTTTTTCTTTGAATTTTCTCTCTTTTCGTGTTCTTCCTCCTGGCCACCATAAAAACATGCCCTAGAGGAATTCTTCAAATCATCGATTTTTGAACATTGCAATAAACTGAACCGGAAGTGGCCACACCAGCGCCACCTATGGACCTCTTCACTCTACTCAACATAGTCCCTCACTGGGCACTGACTCTGTCTTTCTATCCAGAGCCATCCAGCAGTGAGGACACAAAATTTCAACAGTCTGAACATTTCTTCTGGTTCACCAAGCACTTAGCTTGTTGAACACTCTTCCATTTCTGCACTGATTTACTTTTTTAATAAATCTAAATTAAAACTTTTGATGTGCGGTAACCGCACCTAAGTTTTATACTTTTCAAGTAAATCAGCTTTCTTCTCTTGTCTTCAGAAAGGTTCAGCCATCTTGAACTTTTCCTTTGTTTGTTCCTCTTCAGAAGTTCAGCCATCTTGAACTTTCGTTTCTTTGTGTGTTCTCTACACATACATTCTTAATTCTTGCTTTCAAGTAAACCTAAAAGTGCCGGCACCGCGCTCTAGCTATACTCTTCGTATTGCTTGCCTTTTCTTTAGGCAAGAGTATTGCAACTCTTTCATTTCCAATTCACTTCTAGCAGTGCAATATTGATTGGGTGGTGCACCACGCTCGAGATTGCATTGTACATCTGCAGTTTCTTTATTGAGACTTTTGGAATTCTCATAACCTCCACGTGGTCGCCAAATACCACGTGTTGAGAGAGATCCTTCTAAAATCTGACACGCAATAAAGAACTCACGACACTCTACATCAGTTGGGACCCAAAAATCGCCACACTAACGGAGTGAACGACCACTTCATTACACACGTCACAAGCATAGGTAAACTATCGTTACTCAGTGTATAAGGGTACAATAGTGTCGGTTAACGACAAGCACCAAATTACCGGTGCACAGTGACATCACCAACCTACAACTTCACGAACTGAACGAGTCCCATCATACTGGAACCGAAAAGTATAGCTCAGAGTGCACGCGAACCCTCAGAACTGCACACACCAACTTGGACTTCGTCGGACTCGTTCGTCACCACACATTCGCATTACACAAGCCACATCATTAAACATGGCTGCTTCACACGACCCTACTGAGTCCTTGTCTGATCACCATGGTTCTCACGAGGATCCGTTTAATGCACCCATCACTACTGATGCGACACCACCGCCGCGGCCGACTGGGGAAGAGTTTGACCACCTATCACAACAGGTGGCTGCACTATCGACTCGCATGTCCCAGCTCTTCGACGACCGATTCACGACGAATCTACCGACTACACCACGGCAGACAACACATACATACCGACGTCGCGACGACGACTCGGACACCTCTTCAACTCCCTATGTTGGCTACAGAGAGCGTCATGATCGTTACGACAGACACTACACACCGCACACACGTCATCTACCGCATAACCCTGACTGGCTACTCCAAGAGCAGTCAGATAATCTGCGTCACAGAGATGAGCGTGCGGAAATACCGATTATGACACGTGCTGATTCTCCTCACCCGCTTGTCTGGGTTGCACGTAGCGGTCGCCACTCGGCACCCCCGGAACAACAGCCTCACTAAGAAGCGACACAAGGCACTTCAGTCTATGCGCCACGTTTTCCACCGCAAGGGGTAGGTCTGATGCCCGCTGGAATGTCAAACGTCCAGGATGGCATCTATCGACCAGCTCCCAGAGAAAACTCCGTGAAAGCCTTCAATAAAAATTATAGCGGTCGCCACCCCGCTGACTCAGTCCAAAAGTTTGACGGATTGACAGGTTTCCGTCCCTTCCTGGAAAAATTCGAGGAAGTGGCCCACCTGTATGGCTGGAAAGACCACCATAAGAGGAATACATCACAGGGTGTTTCACTGGGACCGCCCGCACGTGGCTGAGTAAACTGAGGTATGAGCTTCAGGACATTCCTTGGCCAGCCCTGAGAGTACAGATGGTGGACATGTTTGGGAAATCAAACGAGCTAGCCATCTTGGAGAAACAGTATACAGAGATGCTCCAAAAAGAAGGTGAGAGTACACAAGTTTTCATCTGGAAGTTCATGATACTAGGCGACCGAGTTTACCCACAACTTAACGATCAGTTGCATATAAGTCAGTTGCACCACGCTCTACATCTAGCCATTCAGAACGCCGCACACCACGCATCTACGACGTCGTTCAAGGACTTTGCAAACGCCGTCCTCAATATGGAGGTGGTTCTGCTGTCCTTGAATAAATAGCCGACGGAACCAAAACCCGCAGCTGATTCACAGTCGGGTAAAGGAGCATCGAAGACCGACCAGGAGCCGGCAGCAGCCGCCAGCCCTAAAGACAAAACACACCGGTCTAGGCACGATACAAAGCCTAGTCAGACTGCTGCCACCAATTCGAACTGACACTCTATAACGGACCCCTAACCAGACACCACTTGCATGTTCGACAAGAGCAAGTCAACGTGCTATAATTGTGGGAAGTTGGGGCATTTCCTCCATGAGCTTCGGCAACTGAAGAAGAAGGTCGCAATCAAGCAGTTTGGAGAGCCGGTTACCGACTATGACACCGAAGGAGAGGTGCCGGAAACGGATATCATCACCGAGAACGGCATTGAGTTCGCCTTGATACGAGTGGCGGGACAAATCCACCGGATTCCTGTTCAGGCTGCAGACTCAGCCGCCGAAGCACCTCCTCCTGAGAAACCAAACGCGACAGAACCAAAACAATTCATTAGTGTTTATTCCATGACTATGGAAATAAACACTACAAATCATCAAATAACAACAATAGAAGAGCAAGAGGAATTTGAGAGAACAACTGAGGACAGTTGTCAAAAGATGGGGAAGGGGGTAAAAGGAACCCCCAACGAATAAACAACCCCACAGCATGAACAACCCCTCTAAACACTCTCAAATAACACCTAAAATTCTACAAAATTCACACAACTTTAATTTTTGGAATAATTCTAAACTTTTCAACATGGCCACCAATATTTACATATTGGCAACCATTCCAAACATTGCAATAACTTTACCGGAACCACGTGGCCTTCACAAACAACTGTCAACCACGTGGTACACCTGAGATAAACGCCGAAGGCCAGTCAAAGACTTTCAAAAAAAAATAAGAAGATCAAAAGGTCAGCAAAAGAAAACACCGTGCTCCCCTTTATTATGAGTGGACGACATTGACCATGCTGTTGACAGTAGAAAGACAGAAAAACTTCAAAGAGACAATTGCTCTGGGGGCCAGATCAATACACTTGGACTTCAAAAAAAAAAAAACCAAAAAACTACAGGCCATAAACGGATAAAAGAAGAAAAAAAAAACAGTTTTGAAGATTTTGTGAGAGCGGACACCTTCAATTAAATAATAAAATTGAAGAACCTGTCACCCTCTCAATTAAAATCGAATTTCTGAGACACCAACTCCCTTCTCACCACCCCAAGAAACAATAACAAACAGCCAGGTACATTAGTAACCTTGCTGACCCATCTACATTGCCTTTTCAAAAGACATTAAGGAAAGGAAGGGGAGAAAGTTAATAGGCAACTTCACACCTCGGTGTGAAATAAAATAACGGCCCTTCTCCTTCGAGATTCCTTAGTCCTTTTGTTTATCCAAAAATAATAAACAGGACCTGCCTCTGATAAAAATTAGATCAACACCTCTCACATCTAATATCGGTGGGATAACCCCCACCCCAATAAATAAAGTCGTGAAGAAACCAATTAGAGCAAGGTGTCTTATTCTAAAAGGGGCCAGCCCTTCTAACTTGTATATATTTTTATTTAATTATAAAAGTGACCAAACCTGGTCAGTTACTATTCAATTTGCTCTTCTCAGGAAAGCACTTGTTTCTTCACTTATTTCAATTATCTTTCAATCTTCGAATCTTCAATTTATTCTGGTGCCAAGTCAAGTTCAATTTCGGACTTCTTCAGTTTTTCGTTGTTCATCAAAAACTTGAGTGCCACCTTCAAGCCTTTGAACTCACGTGCAGTGCATCAAACCTTCAGACTTTTTTGGACCTCTTAAAATAATAACAGAGTGATCGGGGCCGATTTCTGTTATTATTTGGAAGTGAACACCAGAAGCGGGACTTTTTGAAAAAGTAAGAACTTTTAAACTCTTAGAAACATGCCAGGTAGAGGCTCATGGAGAGGAGGCAGATTGATGTCTGCCTCTTCTAGTGAAGATGAGACGGAGAGTGGAACGGCGGGAGCCGCTGAGCCTCTCTCTCAATATACCTGCCAGCTACGAAAGGCGGGCACTGCCAGTGTGCCCACAACAAGAAGAAAGTCGCCAAACATAATAGCTAGGCGCCACACCTCCTCCGAACCGAAAAATTTTCACTGGCACGGGGAGAAGCGCCTAAAGCAAGCTTCAAGCGACCTGCAAATGTCGGACGTGAAGGGAAACCTGCTGCTCCAAGTAGCATCGTCCCCTTGGACGTCACGACATCAAAACATTACTGGGAGGAGCGGGAAGACCGCATCAACATTAATACAATGGCATGGGGGGTTAACCAGGCATTCTGCGATAGCTTTGCACCTGGCCAATCCATCCCAGGTGGAGCTGCAGCTAGAGGGAAGCGTGAGGAAGGCGGATCTGTGCCTTCCCCTCTCGAAGATCTCCAGTTGGAGCTACAAAGAGAGGCTGCTCTTTGTCAAGCAGCAAAAGACAAGAAGGAAGGGAAGGCCAACCTGGCATACCTCCGCGTGGTTTGTGTCCGCCTCGTCGAGCTGGGTCTGCCTTGTACGGCGCAACTCCCAAAGGAGGAGCTCCTGAGAATCAAGGCCCGACTCCAAGAGGCCGCCCAAGCTCCGTCATTGGCCACACCATCACCGCCGCCCTTGAACTCTCCAGCGACCTCTCTACGTCTCTTTCCACATCTGTGATGCCACCGGAACCTTTTCAACACCATTCGCCAGTGCCGTCGATCACTCCGCCACCTCCTCCTCATACACCATTACCGTCACCACCAACCTCCCGATGTGCCACGCCTCCATGCAAGAAGGTCACTGCACCAACTCCGACATTATCTTCTATAGTGGTGGTTCCCCGAACTGTTGGTGTTCAGGTTTCCACTGGGGCTCGCCCAAGGAGCCTCAACAGGCCTATAGGTACCATCACTCTTCTCGAGACTCTCTTCGACAGCCGCAGCCATGTCGCTTTTCAACTCGTGGTTCCCAACCTTCGCCCCAATGCCAACCCGATGGAAGAAGTCAGCAGGGACAATATGGTACCTCCGGACACGGCCCTCCACAGCGTGAAGACTTCGACCCAAGGGCCAGGCAAGATCTACAGGATCTCCGCGTTTAACCGTCGCTACGAGACTCGGGGCCCACCTAATCGGGTCCCGTACCGCTCTCCTCCTCCGCCACCCTCCAGGCCGCCCTCCTGGAAAACCTGCGCCCATGCCTTTGATGCCTCCACCTTCCGCCGAGCGTGCCGCCTTCTTGAAAAAGCAGAAGGCCATCACAGAACTTCTGCAAGGTGGCATGCAAGAGGGAGGTGACCCAATGGAAGCCCTGGGCCGCCCACCAGGAAGTGCTAAACCACTGGAGAAACTGAGCAGGAAATTGGCATTGAAGCGACTCCATCAGCGGGCCCGCAATATGGCCCGGTCCACCTTGCACCATGCCAGGCCTATCGCATTCGCATCAGTTTCTCAGGAACCTGCGGCTCCAACACCAACCCAACCAGCCGCACTGCCCACTGTACCCCCTGCCAGGGCTACTCTGGGGTGGTTACCGCTGGATTGACCGTTCCGTGCAGCCACCTCCGGCGAGAGGCTGCTCAACAATCGGTGGGTCACTTGGCAGCGCGAAGTGCGCTCTACCAACACCCTCTACGTAGGCCACTTTTCTTTGGAGGAAGGATTCCCTCGTCTGAACCTCCCTCTCCGGGAGCGATATGTCGTGGGACTCTCTCGCCTAACAAGTGTCCTCATCACCATCGTCTTCCCTAGGAGACGGATTGTTGAGACCATCAGTTTTGCTGGAGACGTCATCGATGGAACCACGGAGGCCCTTTTGGGGGCTTTTTTTCAACTCCGTCTTTGGATCGCCAGTCGGAAAAACGTTCCGCACCAGTCGCCGCTACATCCCAGAACCAGATCCCCGTTACCGGATCGCCGTCTTGTGGGACGCCGCTTGGGCTATGCTCTACAATAACCGGTCCTCCCGCAGGATCATCAGGGATCGGAACATCTTCAACATCTTTCACCGGGATCTCCCCGACCACCATTGTCAATGGCTGTCTGCCACATCCAGCTACCGATGAGGCCAGTTCAGGTGAGATTGCCACCCCTACGGTTCATGGACTCAGGATCCTCCCCACCCTTCGCAGCAGGGATAGCTGCGCGCCACATGTACTCGTGTGGTTGCCACCCATTCAGGTGACATTACCGAAAAATTACAAAAAAATAAAATACATTGTAACTGCTTTCTTATAAACACAAGTATTTCTTTTAAATTTCAATAGGGACTCGCCACTCCGCGAGTATTAATTGTATTTGCCTTTCTTTGTGCTTCCAGAATTTGCACTTTTAAGGGGCGCTGACACTTCAGTGCCAGTGCCTCTCCGTAACTACCTCTGTACACGGTGAGTCCTCGTCCACCCATATTTCCCCGCTGCGTAACTTAAAAACCTTCCACCCTTGGCTGGAGTACGAGGACGTACTCCAAGCAAAGTTGGAGGGTATGTAACACCCTGTAACACCCTATCATTACGTACTTTAAAGTATTCCACTGTAGCCGATGTTGCATATTCTTCATTTCAGCCAGAATCAGTAGAAGAGAACTATTTCACATATGCATGTGGGTTTGTTCTAAAGAAAGCACTAGAGCAACACTCAAGTTGTGGCATGTGTTCATTATTAAACGAATGGCACAAAGGTAGGGATAATCAATCCAAGATTCTTTTGCACATGAAGTCTTATAGCCCATCATCACATCATGGGAATTTGTGTGTGCCATCACAAGATGTATGTGAGTTTTTAAAAAATGTGAGGATATTGTGCATGTCCAAAACTAAAGAAAATTGTTCTTTAAAAAAAAATGTTTTGAAAATTTAATGAAAAATGTTAATCGCACGCCATTTCAGTGTCCTGAGTTTCCACTAGTTTCATTTGTGCAAAGGTTTATTGCAATGCGAGCTGGCCATGTGACACAATTTAATAATAGAATTTGAAGCAAAGGTGAAAGAAAAAAAGTGGCCCAGTTATGCTTCGTATGTAACCACATGTTATGTACTTCACATAATTAAATAATATGCTAATACATGCACAATTCACTGGATATTGACATTTATTGTTGCAAATAAAAAAATTACTTGTAAATTGTCATTGTCTATTGCATGTACTATCTTACTTACTACTTAGGTTAAATATAAATATTTATAATATACTGTATAATTAAAATAATAATTATTATCAGGGTTTTTTTGTTATAAAATTTGTTTTTTTAAAGTATGATTTTGAAAAACTCTTGTTTTTTTAAAGTATGATTTTGAAAAACTCTGTTTATTATAAATGATTTCTTCATTATTCATTCATTTTCTAGTAATTTTGACTTTTATATTTTGCCGTGCAGCCAAAACAATGTCAAAATTGCTTAAAAAATGAATGAATAATGCAAAAATCCTTTATATCGAATAGCAACTAAATAATAGCAGCTACACCCCACACTATACATATGCACGGCCATCGGTGGCAAGATTATTGTTCTGATGTCATAATTATGATAGCACCATCTAGTGTCTGTTAGGGACACTTACAGTGGTGGCCATTTTTGTTGTCAACACTTTTTAACATGAGCTGAAACAACTATATATATATATAAGTGAACTGTAACTCGGGTCGACCCTTCGGGGAGGCGGAATGATGGTTATCAGATGGTTATCAGATGGTTATCTGATGGCCGATAGGAAAAGGTATCACATTGGGGGGTACTCTTACCAGCAGTACTGAAAGGACAGTTCAAAAACCAAGAAGACTAGTGCTGCTCGGTACACTGCAAGAATGAAGGCCCTTGCTGTGAGAGGCAGGGACAAAAACATCCCCACCCCTTCACTCCACCAGTGGCCAGTAATCTGGTGGGAAAAAAGGCAAAGACCTCTTGTGGAGGTTCGTCCGGTTTCCCCAAAGGAAAATAGAGCCAGGAGGACCGCTTGCAGTACCACCAGGCTCAAACTTTGAAATGCGAGGCCCAAGTGAAACGGGCTAAGAATGCTGCATGTTGACAGGAGTTCGAGCACCAGTCCTCTAAGTTTCTGCCCCTGCAGGAAGCTGATAACCAGAATTCGCTCGGTACAGGAGAACCTCCTGTCGGGCATGGTCACTCCAATTCTGAGTGCCACCACTGCCGCTGGTCAACAGCGTATTGCCCAAAGGGGCAATACAAACTGCCAAGGCACCCACCCAAGGTGCTGCAGCTAAACCTGGCAGCTGCCATTGTATACTGGACAGTGTAGTAATACCCTGAAAGGATAGGATGTGTTGCTACTTTTGGGAGGCCAAGATTGCCTTCACAGGTGCATCATTAATTGCTTTTTGTTCTGTGATTATGCATCTTTGTGTTTCTCTGCTGGGCAAGATCCCCAGCAGATTATTGTAAATATATTCACTGAGTAAGTGTAATATTAAATTCTAGATATTTATCTGTTAACCTACACTGTGTCCTGTCATATTATTTACTGGGGAAGTATCGAGGGGAGGGTGGGGGTTTCCGGCGAGGGAGACTGCCCTTATCACCACCTACCTATATCGTCTTGTTTTGGCATATCAGCCAGTACTTCACAGTGCCAGTTTCACGGTAAATCCTCCGTGGGATTCACTGTGGGTTCTCGCTGTTCTCGTCGGCCTTTTGATCGGTGATTCTCGGCAGGACAGACTCAGGTTGGCTGGTGCCACCCCGACACAACATGCAAGAGGGCAGCTATTGCTGCAATCCCGGCCCCTAAAGGCGTCTGGATTCGGGTAAGACGGATAAGTTTTACCGGGTATTGTAAAGAGCCCAAGTCGGGTTGTTACAATCTCAACGTGAGTCTCTGACATCGGACCATCCTATTGCCTACATTTCACCGTGGTATGAGCCTTCCCCATAGAGGAGTCTAGTAAACAAAGTCTTTGTAGACAATTGTGGATTGTTACAATGTATATTTATGGAGGTGCAACCCCTCTTGCATGTTTGGGAGGAAACATCTTGTTTCTTATTGTGACACGTGTTTATGTGACCATGACATTGACTGGCAGGGTTCCAAAGCAAGACAAAGTATAAACCAGGCAGTTGGGTTGTTACCCACCCTTATAAATAAAGTTATGATGGATTACCTATGCTTATGTGTGTAATGGCATTGTATCAGTCTAGGTGTGTCAGTTTTTTTACATAGGTTGTTCTTCAGTTCGGTGTGTGGATTCGATGTGGTTCCAAATTGGTGTACTTGTGTGTGTGTGAATTCTTTATTGAGTTTATTCAGACTGAGAAAATATCTCTACAACTTATGGTATATGTCAACCATGTGAAGGATAAGAGAGTTTCAAAGTCCTCTGTGAAGAAACTGAAGGTGCTTATTTTTAAAACTCGAGTGTGGCAAATCACACAATCAGAAATTGCACCGGATGAATTTGGAAAGCAATAGGCAAAGTGAAATCAGAAGTGTGGCAACCACGCAATTGTATATTCACTTGAAAAAAACCCAATAGGATTATGCAAAGAGCACACAGGAAAGATGTAATCCAATGAATGGGGGATTCCAACACAAAATTAAAAGGAAGAAAGCTGAATTTAATAAAAAAGTAGGAAAGTGGAAAATGAAAACAAGAAGAAATGTTAGATTGTTGAATTTTGATGTCCCCACTGGTGGATGGCGACTATGATGAGTGTGGAAAAGAAATTCATTAGGTGGCATGCAGGTGCAGCCACGTGATGAAATGTTGTATGATGAAAGTTCCAAAAAGAGAAACTCCACCAGGTGGCGTGGCGATGTAGCCACCAAGATAAAATTTACAACAGAAGAGAAAATCCAAAGAGAGAAAAAATAAATTACAAAAGAAAAACTCCAACAGAGGATGTGCTAATGCAGACCCACTGGAGAGGGAAAGAGAAGAGAACAAAACGAGAAGAGTAGAAGCCTGACTCTGAAGAAAATCAGTTGAACCAAGATGGCTGCCATCAGCTTCAATGGCGTCCAATGGAGAAAGTTCATATATGCCCATTGAGGTGATGATGACGAATTGGAAGAAATGACTTGAGATGCAGGTGTCCCAAGAGAAAACAAAGATATTAAGACATTTGGGGCTGCCAGATTTTGTCTTTTTAATTTGAAGTTGTTAATGTTTTTACCCTTTTAGTTAAAGGGTGAATCACTTCTAATATTTTGGTTGACCATTGGTCAATGAGAGGACTTTCAGAAAGTGTTCCCAGTATCCTCTTCTTGGGTATAAAAAGGAGTGTTTTTGTATGTAATTTAAGCATTCTTGAAACAGAGAATCTATGCCCAACTTCGGATAGATTGAAGCAATCTTGAAAGCCTTCTTAGGACCGAATTTATGTCCAAGTTTACTCAGAGATGTTGAATGATGTAAATAAACTGTGTGACTTTTTAAATCGAACGAAGAACTTTGAACATTTCTATTGCCTAGAACTGTCAATCCAGGTGCAAACCTGGATCTCCAATCCTAGATGAGACTGAAGACAACATAATCAACAAGCTTTTAATCTGGCGAAAGTCCAAGGGAAAGCAGATAGCTAAAAGATTCTTTTGACTGTAAAGGTTCTTGTTTGAGGAAATTGTGAGAAAACGAGAGGGATTAATTTGTTCCTTTCCTCCCAAACCAGAATAGAATTACTGGCCTAGTCAACCACTTTCTGATCACTCGAAAGAGCGAAACGACACTTTGGAGTCCGAAGTCACACTGAATCCGAAGTCACACCATCCAAGATAGAGGTCAACTAAAGAACCCACTGCAAAGTGGGGCCATAGAAACATTCAAGAAGGGCGTCGAAACCAAGCCCTTTGGGAAGCAGGAGTTAGTGAAAATAGTAGCTGCTCCTGTGAACGAGATGAGAGGACACTCCGCAACTGGTACCAAGATTTGTACTATCCAAGAAGGAAGCCAACAAACCAAGAAACCATTGCAATGTGGGGTCGCCGCAACATCCAAGTGGGATGGTGGGGTCGCCACAACATCCAAGTGGGATGGTGAGGCTAAACGGAAAAAAAACAGGTTGTAGTGAAAAGAGTAACTACTCCTATTGAAGTTGAAAAACAGATTGTAGTGAGAAAAGTAGCTATTCCTGTTTTAATTTGAGAAGCAGGTTGTAGTGAAAAGAGTAGCCACTCCTGTTACACACCAGAGAGATGTAGTAAAGAGAGGTCAACGAACTCAAGAAGAAGACTGAAACCTTCAAGAAGAAAAACCTCAAAAAGAAAGAAAAAACGAGTTTCAAGATGAAACTTCAAAAAGAAACCTTCAAGAAGAAAAACCTCAAAAAGAAAGAAAAAACGAGTTTCAAGATGAAACTTCAAAAAGAAACCTTCAAGAGGAAGATGACCATCTTCAAGAAGATTCTCGAGAAAAAAAGAAGACATACGAGATGGCCGAAAGTGCCTCTAAAAAAGAGAAATCTACAGCCACCCATGTGCAACTAGAAGGGGCGAAAATTTGAATTTGCTGCCATACGAAGTCAACCAGAAAAAAGAAGTTTGGAGGAGATGAAAAAGAAGAAAAACGTCCTGGTTAATGAAAACCTGTGATATTTTTGCAATACCTAAACCCTGGGTTTTGTAGCACCCTGTAAATCGTGATCCCGCCAAAACCATAGCCCGGAGGTAAACAACTCTCAACCGTCCCTCCCTCCCCTCTGACTCACCTTTCTGACTCATACCCAAGTGGCGGATTGATACAAATGGGACCATGGTCACTTGGACCTGGTTACACCTCGCAGGTGTACACAGGTCCAAGGTATAAAAGGGCCGCGCTCCTCTTTATAGTCAGTTCTTGTCCTTTGCCTGTATTCCATGATAAATTCCGAATCATGGGCCTGAGGACGCACCGTTAGTATTTTACATATTCATCCTTGTATTCTGTGTTTCTTACAAGTGATGAATAAAAGTGTTATAACAAGAAGCAGCATTGTCTTTATGTCTTTATGCAACTAACTTCTCTTCAGAGGCCAGAGACTCCACAGGGCAAGAGTTATACGATTCTCAGCAGCTACAACATCTTCTCTTGTCGGAATACCGAAAGGAGAAGATGTACATCAGCATCAACCGGAAGAGAGAGAGATGGCCGCCACTCTCTTCATCGATTTCACCCCCATGCAGATTAGTGACCACGATCTGTCTCCATTCAGCTCTCTCTGCAGCTCGAATCTTCTCCGTGCGGGCACCGTACTGTTCAGAGAGGATTCGAGGTACAGAAAATGTCATCTAAAGGTTGGTAATAAATATTGGTTGATGTCAAAAGCTCACAGTTTCATAATTAATTTGATTTCAGATTTTGTTCTTGAGAAGTAGGTGTACTTCCCGCTTAGTCGGGAGGGGGACGTGAAGACATTTAGGGCCGCCGCTTTTTTATTTTTATTTAGCGCTGTTTTGAACTGATCGAAAAATGTAAAATGAAGACATACAGCACACCTCCACCAAATGTGAGCAAACAGCGATTTTGGTCCTATTTCGGCAGCTCGTTTCTTCTATCACATGGTAGCCACACGAAGAAGATTGGAGATACATTAATAGGAAGATGGTGATGGATGATAGACGTCCTGCTGAGTAGGGGTGAAATCTCTCTGAAGGCTGGTGACCATCCATTTCTGATCGTCGAACTGTTGATACTCCGAAGGAATTCGAATGTGCTCTTGCCTTTTGGTGCCTCCGACCAGTTCAGAGAAGGGTTAGTTTCCAAACATAGTAGAGACAACGCAGTTTCTGTTTATAAAGACTTTATTCATTCGTTGGACAGAAACATAGTGAATGTTTTGTATTAAAGGTTTAATAATTTAATGTGTATTAAAGGCCCCATGATGTGATATCAATAAAGATCTACATAGTACAAAAGTTGAGCTAGAATGGACAACTAACAAAGAGAAACATGGTCCTTTTATACGCTTGGACCTGTGTACACCTAAAAGGTGTAACCAGGTCCAAGTGACCATGGTAGCAAAGATATTCCTCCGCCCGACTTAGTTCAAATATAGAGTGAGTTAGGGGTCACGAAACGTCTGGAGGGATCACGAACTACCGGGTGTTACAACCTCCTGTTTAGTTTAGTAAACGTATATAAAAACGTGAAAGAAAACCACCAGAGGTAAAAACTCACCCTCTGGTGGCAGGCACTGCACTCGCATAACACAAATATCAATCACATGTCAGCTAGTAACAGTCCAACACCTGGTTATTACCTTAAAAGCCAAATACTTTCAAATTTTGGGGGACTTAACTTCACCAAGTCAGTCACAAAAACAAATAATGAAAAGTTTTAAGGAACTGTAAAGAATAAATGTTGAGCATGTTTCTTACGTCTTTATATAGCTGGTATGGTATAAAAAAGAACTTTTGCATTTCTGCTGTGTTTTATTTGAAATTCATAATAATGTCAACGTTTCTTTTTATGTTATTTAACTTTTAATTATACAAAACTCAACCGACTGCTGCTATAGTCATTAAATAAATTAATTGTAAATAGTAACTATTTCTATTTATTTTACATACCTTATCCAATGCTGCTTGAACCACTGCCTCACTTCCAGTGTCTAATGCTGACGTGGCTTCATCCAGGATTAAGATTATAGGGTTTCGTATCAGTGCTCTGGCAATAGCTATTCTTTGCTTTTGACCTCCACTCAACTGTGCTCCCCGGTCTCCAACATGTGTATCATATCCCTGTTAGAATTTGCACTTTAGGATTAGTCAATAAAGTATAACAATAAATGTAATGTTATAAAAATCACCATTGGAAGTTTCTTGACAAAATCATGAGCGTTTGCTTCTATTGCCGCTCTTTTAATGTCTTTCTCAGTTGCACTTTCCCAACCGTACCGTATGTTTTCCCCTATGGTGGTACCAAAAAGTACTGGTTCCTGTCCAACAACTCCAATGTGTTCTCGTAACCAACCCACATTTAGAAGTTTGATGTCACAACCATCCAATATGATCTAAAAACAGTCGAAACATTATCATATTGTGATGGTTTTATTAAATTAATTCAACTGAATGCATTTTATAACTTGCGTTTCCTTCAAGTGGATCATAGAAACGTTGCAATAGTTGAACCACTGTGCTTTTGCCACAACCACTTTCCCCAACCAAAGCAATTGTTTCTCCTTTTTCTACCTTTATTTCCAAACCATTTAGTATCTGCAGTTTGTTGTATTTATTATTTAATCAGTATGACCGAACAATAATTCAGGTAATGATCAGAAGCGTTAGTCACAGTTCTTACTCGAGCATTTTGTCGACTCGGGTATTCGAACACAATTCCTTTAAACTCAATGCTTCCAAGCATTTTTTCTGGTTTGAGGCCTCTTGATGAATTGCTATCTATGTAAGGCATCTTTATATAAACGAAAAAGTAAACCAAAAGTAACTACATGTGTGTTAAAGTACTTGATGTAATGCATATGATGCCAAACCATGTCAATAATGCTGAAGATGATTGCTCCTGCTGCCTTTGCGTCAGAAAAATATGCCAGGTATGCAATACTACTGCCCAATTGTAATGCACCAAACATAATATTCAAGAAAACCTAAAAAAATATAGGTCAGCTAGACTACTAAATTCAAATTCTTGGCTGACAGTCTACAATACTGGCAACACTTTAAAAGGAAGTTTTGTTTCGAACAAGCATAACATACATAAGTAGGATTATTACTTACCACTATGAGCGATTTGGCATCATATGTTGGTACGGGTTTGTCTACATCGTCCAAGATTAGTTTAACACCATACCAAAATGCAAGGGCATAAAACGCGTAGATCATGAACCATAGTAAAGCAGCACTTAGTGATGTGAATAAACCATTTTTTAAGCCCTGTTTTGTTGCATCATGTAGATTGCTTTTATACCTGTTACAGAATCAGAAAGGATTTGTAAAGTCACGTGTATACTGTCAACATTTGCTACACAACATAAGTTGGCATTTTGAGGTGATCATATTTACATCATAAGGCCCGTATTAAGGCATGTGCCAACTATGCCCTGCACAGGGGTCACCGAGGTTTAAGGGCGCCTGTATGCCCCACAAATAAATCACTTTTACTTGTCATATTTTTGTGATAATAGTATATTTCAATATTTCAATATTTTTTTTGGTAAAATGCATCCCAAACTAAACTAGAAATTCCCTAATTGAATCCCTTTCAGTTAACTTATTATACCCGATATGCACTGCTAGGGCATGTACAGTCTGATAGTCTGTACTTATAAATTAACGCAACATCTGCATTTGGCAAACCGTAAATACTACATATCTGCAGACCGTACCGTTAGCCTGAATAATGCAGTGGAAATATATTAGTGGTGCTCTCAAGAGAAAGCTAAAAGAAGAAAAAAGCAGCAAAGACCGTTCTGTGGTACAGAACGTCCCGAAAATAACGTCATTTCTTAAAATACCAGAACAGTTAATAATCATAAGCAATGTCAATGACAATAACCAGGATGCATCTTGCAGTGTTTCAAGTTGATTTACAATATACAGTATTTAAGATTCATACTCATTCACTGTTGAACTAACTTCTAAGGGTCCCCAAGTTTTACTTGTCACAGGGCCCCCAAAAGTGTTAATCTGGGCCTGGACATCACTTCCTGACACAAATCAGTACGTGTCACATACTTAGAAAATGTATTTATTGACACTAGCCTGACAACATATGCTAGTGAACAAAAGCATGTTGGATCATAAAGACATGTACATGGTTTTTTTTATAATGCTGGCCGTTTACACTAAAATAACAACTAATCTGCACTGTTTTGCAAAAAAAAATATCGGTTAAACATTGCTGATCATCCACTCGGCCACCACAACCAAGCTTGATGCTAAATTTAAGTAATACTAGCAAGTAAATTCAAGTATACTCCGTTTTTGGCTTAGGCACTAACTGCATGGCTGGCCTTGTACACAACACCCACTGAAACTTTCTAATAACTGCTCAGCACCCCTTGAAATTTTTCAATTTTACCATTTTCCATTATTTTAATATCAAAATTATTCGAAAAAATTTCCCGTTTTTTTGTGCTGTACACTCAGTTTCAGCTATCAGCTAGTTGAACCCTTGACTGACTAAGACCCTTGAAAAGTCTTGGGTGGGTATTTACTTTGCTTACTTCGCTGTTAATGATTATATTTTTTGGTTTTGTTATACCTGTCCACCTCTTTGTCTTCACCACCGAATGCCACAACTGTCTTGATTGCTGACAATGCTTCTTCAGCTACAACTCCTGCTTTTGCATATGCTTTCATCTGTTTATCTGCATATTTTGTTTGAATTTTCCCCAAAATGGCCATGGTACCCATCATGATAGGTGCAATAGACAACATGACGAGAGTCAACTTCCAACCATGTACAAAAGCATTGAAGACGCTGCATATGAAGGACATCACATTGAAATTGTACATGCCAATCTTTTCTCCTATACCGTCTTGAAACTTCACCAAGTCACTGGTAAATAAAACATACAAAGAAATAGTCTTAGAAGAACTGGAGATAGACTGTGGTGTTTTTTTAATTGTTGAACTTACTCTGAAACCTTACTTGCAAAGTCTCCTGTACTATTGTTATCGTACCAGGACATGTCCTGCTTTAGAATGGCTTCTAAGAACAAAGTTCTGATACGGAAAAGTTGACGTTCGGCAGCTAAGGTGAGACACGTTACCATCATATAGCTAAGAGCGAACTGTGCACATCCAAGAATGACCAGCACAATAGAATAACTTTTCATTTCATCAGTAAACTCATTGTCGAGTATTATTTTTTTACTATATAACAGATCATACGTATGTGTTCAGATTATTTTTCATAGTTGAAAAATGTTTTGTACTTACCTATTGTTTGTCAACATTTCAAGAACATCTTTCGAATAATTGACTGGGATTGACATTGTAGACGCATTTAAGCATGCTACTAGTTTTGTTTTAGATCCATACTGCACAAGAATATTGGTTAATTGGCCAAATTGGTTGATCATAAGTGGAGACAAGATTCCTGACATCCAAGCAGAAGTAATTCCAAAAAATATAAGTACCCACTCAATACAGTTGGAAAAACGAAACTAACAGTAAAATAAATATTTTCAAAAAATTAATTATTTTATTAGAAAGTGAAATATTGAAATTCACTGACTAATTCGACGTAAGACAATGGTTTTAGCTGGTCAATCTCGTAGGAATCTCTGAAAAACAAAACCATGTATCCAAGGTTTATCAGGTTGATGTATCAAGCTTATCTTACTCGTCCTCTTTATGGCTGCATTCGTCTGTTAATAGTTTCGACAAGTCGTCACCAGTCTTCACATTTTTAATTGTGTCCATGTCTTCCTATAGAGTAATGTTTATCGAATTCATTGTGTATTTCATTTATAAAGCTCAATTCGAGAATGCTTATGGGCCTTTAAAACTTGACAAGAATAATCGTTTTGTTTTATAATATAAAACAAAACGATACTTCTTGTTATATGTATTCTTAAACCCTTTGCGCCATATAATTACACATGAACATGATGCTAGTGATAATCATAAACCATTACATACTGAAATATTAGCAACTTACAATTTTAAATCAAATTACCAATTAAACAATTCCAAATATGCGGTCTAATTCTTATAAACCATAGTATACAGAAGTTTGAACAAAAATGTTTTAATGGTTAATTCACTCTTACTTACGTGAAACCTTTTATGTTCACATTTATCTATATAATAGTTTAGTTTTACGTAGCATGGTATCTTGTCTTTAAAATATGAAACGTCACCAAATTCTCGTTTGTTGACATTCACCACATGTTTAGTTGGCACGCACCTGTGTCCATATTTTATTTTAATGTTTCTGATGAGTCTGATTGATGACATATACATTATTTCTAAGTTAAGTAAAGGTACAAAACGACATTAACAAATAAAACCCTCCTACATTGTTACGAGCCTTGATACACCTCTATCTTGTTGTTGTTGTGAGGACGGACGACAACGAGACAAATGAGTGTGATCATATCGTGTTAATAACCTTGCAAGAAATCCCCTCACAATCGCACACTTAAAAAGTATTGCTTGATTTATATAAAGTTTGATATGGTTCTTTTATTTTTTTTTAAAAAAAAAAAAGGTTCAAATTCGTTCGTTTTTTTAAACTCCAAACTTCCATTGGATCACAAACTATCCCACATACATTTGAAGAACTCGTTAAAAGCTATTTAGAACGAACACGTTAGCACGTGCTTTCATGTATTGGCTTCAAGATGTTTCCTTTTTATAAATTTTGAGAATGTCCTTCTAATTGTTAATAACGTTTAAAATCGTCCCATAGGACCAATACACCGCTCCACAAAAGTTAAAAGAACTCCGATTAAAATGATTTAGAGTATTCAAAAAGTTAGGACGTATTTACATGTGTTTATTACCTTCAGGATGATTCCTTTTTATAACATTTAAAATCTTACGATTTTTAACTCAATAGTACCAAAATCCATTCCACAAACATTTGAAGAACTCTTGTTAAAACGACTTAGCACGTGCATTAATCTATTCGCTTCATGATGTTTCCTTTTTATAAGCTTAGCACATGAATTTTTTTTTCTACTAATTATTATACGACAGACCCTTCTCAACTGGATGTAATCTCTACTTTAATGGGTACTGGTGGAGTTATTCACTAGATTTGAACGTGATTGGCTAGGTCACATATTGTCACGCCTCTCCGCTCCTGTACGGACGGACAACGAAAATAGGAAAGAATTATTTCCTACGTTCGGGTTTCGTTTTGTTACTGATTTTCTCCGCTTATACTAAAGGACCTTTGTGTTCATTCTTATGCAAATTTTTTTTCATTTTTTTGTTTGTTAGTTTGTTAGTTTGTTAGTTAGTACAATATTGAAATTCTACAGAAAAGTGTCTTAGTTTTTTTTTGTACTCATCTTCTGGAGTTGCAGATTCGATCCCTCGGTATAGTTGAGTTGGTCCTGGAGTTGGTCCTTGCTGGGGAGTCAGCGTTCGTGAATTGTCGTAAAATTGTGTCACTTGCACTTTTATGCCACTTGCACCTTCATGTCGCTTGCACCTTTATGTCACTTGCACCTTTATGTCATTTGCACCTTTATATTTTTTCTCACTCCCAACACAAACCATTTCAAAGGTTTACTTTTTAATCGGAGAACATTCTTGCACAGAGTTTTTCAGCTGAAACACTTGACAGTTCTTGTGTGGTTCTTCTGTGTCTCTTCAAACATTTTTCTACCATATTTATACATTTCCAATAACCTCCAAAATAGCTATCAATATTCAAACCACAGATTAAATTTACACTTTATAGCACAAAATTATTCTATAGTTTCCTATGGCGCTCCTAAAAATTAGGCTTATAAACACTTTTTAAAGTGAGAAAAAAGGACAAAATTACAAATTTATAACTTTGTTTTCGTCATCTTTCCAGGTATTAACAAGGAAAGTGTTAATACAAATTAAAAGAAAACCAATTAAAATAGATTCGATAATAAAATCTGAAAATTACTAAAGATTAATTAATCTCTAATACACGTTTTTATTTAGGCCAAAACGAACTCTTTCTGACGTTTCATATCGTATGTATTGGAATAATATGTGATCTGTATTTGAAATTTCTTTTTATAGCTAGTGGTTTTCTCTCTGTTCTCTATAAATGAAAAAAAAAGTGGTTTGGCTATAATGAATTCTGAAATGACTATTTTTTAAAACAACTTTTCTTTTCTGGATTTTGTTACAATATTTTATATATATGTGTATATGATTCTTATAATTAGTTTTTGCATATTTAATATAGCGACTGGACGTCACATATTATATCTGGTCTGGGAGGACTAGGACATCGACGGACATCCTTTTATTAGAAAGACAAAATACTTTTATAAATATACATATTTAAAAAAACATTAAAGCAAGAAATACAACACATCTCATGTGGCCACATTACCCCATACGTTTGGGGAATGTGGCCACTATGCAAAATTTTCTCATTTAGTTAACTTTGCAATTAATACAAATGAACCGAGCAGCTCCAATGCAATCTCCACCTGTCTCGTGGAACCAGGATTTGCCTGTCTGGTAAGAAACCTACTCAATCCCTTCATCCGGGTTGTCGTCATAATAAAACCCATTGCATTCTCCGCAAAAATAATCTTTGTTATTTTCGTATTTTTATCGAAGAGCTGCTTTATCGTATCCAGCAGATTGTTTTTATCATTAAACCTATGCCCACAACCATGTTGTTTTGCAAATTTGAATGCCAAGATACGAATGTCATTCAAAGTCAGGCCGGCATTGATTCTGTCGAGCTTCTCAACATATTTTGCCAAACCTGTTTCAAAAGAACCCAGAGTTGGTTTCTGGCTCATAGAAACAACATGTGAGTTGTTATTTTCAATACGGCGTCGTAATGTTGTTCTTGGAAATCCATGTTCTACTGAAGCTCTCTTAGTTGACATTGTACCTGCTTTGACGTCCCTAATGGCATTTTCCAAAAAAACATGGTTGAAAAGTACATTTGTTGTTTTCCTATGGTATGTTCTACGCATCTATTAACAAAACCAACATTTTTGCTTTTATTGCATGCTCAGATATTCAGTATATACCTGTGGCCACTTTCCCCCATTTTCATGTAGCCACATTCCCCCAAAAAGCAACATATTTTAAATACTTTTTTTATGGTAAAAAAACTCGAAATCTTACAAAGTAAAAGCTGATTCATCCTTTAAATTGTATAAAATATAAAACTGAAAAAAATCAATGCCTTAACAAACTTAAACATAAGATATTAACAAAAATATCCAATAAAATACTTCCAGTAGAGTTGATTTTACAGCAGATCCTAGAAACTATGTGTAAAAAATGATTCTTTGTTTCAAAAGTCTTTGTCTGATTTGAGCACCACCTACATCCTTAAACAGCCCATTTCTTTACTAACCTTATGATATTTTTAGTTTTTTGTAGGGGTGCAGGGCACAACGCAATTGATTGATGCGTAACTGATCAGCCATGTGCAAGTAAACACGGTCGCCGAGAACCATGTACTTCCAAATGAAGGCCTATGTGCCCTCGCCTTCCGCTTAACGCATCTCGATGTACTGTTTCTTCAAGATGGATAGCTCGTTCAGTTTACCGAATGTATCCACCAGTCGTAATCGCAGCTCTGGCCACAAAATGCCACAACATTCATATTTCAGCTTCCTCAGCCACAAGCGGGCGACCCCGGTGAAGCACCCAGTGAGATACTCCTTTTTGTGGCAGTCAGTCCAGTCATACAGGTGGGCCACTTCTTTGAATTCTTCTAGGAAGGGGCAAAAACCTGCCAATCCATCAAATTTTTGGATTGCATCGCCTGGGTGGTGGCCATAATATTTCTTGTTGAGATCTTCAGTGGAGTTCTCCCTGGGGGCTGGTCTTTAAATGCCATCTTGTACATTAAACATCCCAGTGGTCATCGATGCTGCCACTTGTGGCGGAAAACGTGGCACATAGACTGTAGGATCTTGTGTCGGGTCTTGGTTTCGGGCCCTACTCTGCTGCTGTTCCGTGGTGCGGGAGATTCAGTATGTGTCATGGTCAGTAGTGTGTGCGGGTGCTCCGCATGCTCGTCTCTATGGTGTGGGCCATCCGACTGGTCTCGATGCAATTGTTAGCTTGTGTGTGGAGTGTACAGCCAGTCAGGGTGGGGTGGTAGATGACGTGGTGTATAGTGTCTGTCGTACCGATCCTGATGCTTTTTGTAACCATAATAGAGGATTGAAGAGGCATCAGAATTGTTGTAACGACATTGGTATGTACGTGTTGTCTGCCGCGGTGTCTACCGTCTATTGGGTGTGAACCGATCATCCATGATCCGGGCCACGTGTTCTGCTAATGTGGCCACCTGTTGTGATAGCTCAAGAAGATTGGGCCCAGTCGGCTATGGCGGTGGTGTCGCGTCATCAACAATAGGTACCCCCGGCATACCCTCGTGGGAATCCTGATGATGAGACAGAATGTCGAAGGATTCATGTGCAGCAGCCATGATTGATGATGCGGCATGTAGGGTGTAAGCGGTGTGAATTTGTGGTGACGAACAAGTCTGGCAAAGTCCGATTCGATGTGTGCAGCTCCGAAAGTTCCCGAGTACACTCTGAGTGATGCTTTTCGGTCCTGTATCGGAGTCCAGTATGAAGTGGCTTGTTCAACACGCGGTCGGAGTAGCATCGTGGTTCTGTACGTCGGTGTGTGTGCGCGTGCATTGGTAATTTGGTGTTTCTGTCGGTAACCGACACTCTCATACTCTTATACACTGAGTAACGATGGACTACCTATGCTTCACATGTGTAGTTGTGTTGTTGTTGCAGTCCCGTGGCATGTTGTGTTGGTTCTAATTTCCTCAGTTGGGCGTGATGGTTCCCAACTGGTGTGGTGTGTTGTGAATTTTTTTATTTTGCATCTAGTCTTAGAACTTTAATCTTCTCAACACATGGTAAATGGCGACCAGGTGGAGGTTATGAGGGTTCTAAAATTCTCAATAAAAAACAGCAGATGTACCATGCAAATTTGAGCTTGGTACACCACCCAATCAAATATTGCACTGCAAGAAAGTTGGAAATAACTGGAAGAGTGAATCCAAAACATAGTGCCCGCACACTTAGATTCACTTGTTTAGCAGAAAGAAGGAGTAAGAGTTTGTGCAAAGAGAGGACACACAAAGCAATGAAAGTTCAAGATGGCTGAACTTTCAGAAGAGGAACAAAAAGAATAAAAGTCCAAGATGGCTGGGTTTTTATAGGAAAGAGTGAAGAAAGCTGAATTGCTCAAAAGTGTAGTGGATTCTGGTTTGGTGCCAATACGCCAAAGAATCTAATTTATTGAGAAGAGCAAATCAGTGTAGAAATGGAAAATTGATGTTTGTTTTGAAAGAAAAGTTCTTAGTAAACAAAAAGAAATGTTCAGAGTGATGAATGTATTGATCCTCACTTATTGATGGCTCTGGATGAAAAGGGCAGAGTCACTGGCAGTGAGGAACTATGTTGAGTGAAGAGAAAAGGTCTATAGGTGGCGCTGTGGTGGCCACTTCCGGTTGCTGAATTTATTGTAATGTCCGAAATGTTCACAATGATGTTTTCCACCTGTTGGCACAAAAAGAGAAAAAATTCGAAAGAGAAAGAGAATTTTCTCTAAAAAGAGAAACTCCACCAGGTGCGCACACGTGCAGGCCCTTTGGAAGAGAAGAGAGGAGCAAAGAACAAAAAGAGAAGAGAAGATACAACAAAGTGTTCACATGGAGCGAAAAACCACTCCGTTGGCGCTTTTTGAAGAGTCTCTGGTCGATCTAAAATGGCGGCCAGTGCTTCATTGGTTTGCAATGAAAATAGTTCGTGTGAAGTACATTGAGGTGACGATGGTGAGTTTTGAAGATGATGACTTGGGACATGGAGGGTCCCAAGGGAAGCATTATGGACGAACAAAAGAACAAAGAGAAGAGGGGACAAGAGAGTCCCACGTGGCTAGATAAAAGCGTGTTTTAGCGTGTAAGCCCCTAACAATGATACGGAGTTAGTACAAAAACTTGCTAGGAAAATTAAAATAAGAGTGAAGATAATAGGCACATTTAAAAGATACACGTCTTTTAAAAGCCTATTAATAGGTGGAAAGACAAATAGTTGAGATTTGTTTGCTCACCTCACAATGATACGGAGTTTTGGCTGAGCAAACTCCTCTCGGAGATTAAAAAGAATTTGTTTGAAGTGTTGCCCACCTACCAACAATGATGCGGATGAGGGTCAAGTGGGTTTCACTTCGAAATATAAAGAAGAGTTAAGAAAACAGAGGATGACGATGAAGCATAAAACATAAAGGTGTTTCGAAGCAATAATACAGGGCCTACAGAATCGCTCCAGGCATTTTACTGGCACTTCAGTGAGCTAGTGGAACGAGTTGCTCCTCGAGAGGAGGAGTCTTGTCGACTATTCCTGTACAAGGAGAAACTGCAGCCAGTGATCTTTAGACCTATCTGGAGATCAAGGGTTGAGATGGTAAGGGACTTTACTGCTGAGGTAATGTTGGTCTAGACCAACATGCTGGCGGCGGGAGAGTTACCGACCCATACCTTGAATGTACCAGAGACCAAGACTACGGTCAAGGCCTCTGGTGCTGTGGCACAGCCCAAGGGCTCCACTTCATTTCTTCTAACCCTTCGGGTGCAAAGTCGGTGGCACTGTCCAAATCAGACGGAGCTACTGCCAAGACTGGAGGGAAGAAGAACAAAAAGACAAATTGGCAGAGTCAGGGTGGAAATAAGTCCACAGCAGCTCTATCTGGGTCCGGCCAAATGTCTGGTAGTGGAGGTCCTACTCGTAGGCAACCAGGTCCATGCTTTCGGTGTAACCAAATGGGTCACCTTAAGAAAAACTGTCCGAAGTCGGTAGCCCAAGGACAGGTTACCCGAATGTCACTGGGCGAAAGCCAAATGGTGCGGAACATGCCGGGTCTAGCACTTGTGGTACTGCAGGGCCGAGAGTATCTGACCACTGTCATCAATGACCAGATGTTCTATCTACATGTGGCCAGGGATGATGGTGCACTCTTCTCAAACCGGCACTGGTCGCGGCAGAACTGAGCTGCAGTCGACTGATTTCCAGCGAAGTGAACGTACTTTCGGGTGGTGTCCAAGTATGGGGCATCCTGCTGAAAACAGGGGTGCCTTTGCAAGGTCTGCGTATATGGAAATTACCTGTTGGGTGTTTCCAAAGCACTTTGGAAGCCATGCTAGCCCAGCTGGATTGCTAGGTAGCACCTTATTTCCCTATTTGTAGGGGAGAAGGTCCAGAAAGTACGGGCATTGCTTGGGCTTCAAGGCATTGGTGCGTCCATGCTGTTGCCTGGCCTGGTAGGTCTCCTGGTTTGGAGATTGCTACCCAGACCCCATAGCATCCGGTATGACTGTCCTTTACGGACATCCTTTAGGTTCTGTCCTAGAACTGTTACGAGGAGCGGAGCTGAAACTCCAGCCAAAGAAGTGTTTCTTCGGATTTGACAAGGTCAAACATCTCGGTCACCTTGTAATTGTTAAGGAAGTTGCTCCAGACATGGCATTCGTAAGGGCAGTCGAAGAGTCCGATGTTCCGACAACGGTGACCGCCGTTCGAATTTTTTTCAGACTGGCCGGCTATTAACATATTTTCATTAAGAACTTTGCCAAGGTCGCAAGGCCACTGCATAATCTGACTAGGAAGGATGCATCATTTTGACTGGTTGGAGCAGTGTAGTTCAGCGTTCGAGTGGTTAAAGTCATTTTTAAAAAAAGTAACGGTGCTCACCATGTATGATAAACGTGGTGAGGTGATAATTAACACTGATGCGAGTGGGTACGGTCTAGGTGTCATAGTATACCAGAAGTTACCTAACGACAAGGCTTCTTGGGTTCTGGCCTATGCTAGCCATCTCATGAAAAGACTGGAAACAAGGTTTTCTATCACCAAGCAGGAATGTTTGGCGATCATGTTTGCCGTGGGTAAATTCCAACCTTACATCTTTAACCGGGACTTTGTGATCGTAACTGATCACCATGCTCTGTGTCATTTGCAGACCACCAAAACCTTGCAAGGAAGGTTGGGGCATTGGCAGATGCAGTTGCAGGACTACCGGTATAAGATTCAGTATAAGAAGGAGAAACTTCATGAGGATGCCGACTGTTTGAGTTGGTATCCGGTAAGTGAAGTTGACAATTCTTCTTTGCCTGAACACATTGAGGCAGACATGGGTGATTTAATTTACCCGATCCATTTCGAGGTTGATTGGGTTATGGAGCAGGCCAATGACAATAGGTGCTCTAAGGTGAAGTGTGAGCTCTTCACCCACCCCGACTAGAACTTATGGTTCAAGTTTGTGGTGGCAGACAAGTTGTTGTATGCCATCAAATCCATTTAGGATTGCACGAAAATAGTTTTGGTAGTGCCGAGGTTGTGTCAAGCCTTCTGATTGCAGATGTTGCACAATAGCTCCGAAGCTGGTCACTTCGGAGTATACAAGACATACCAACGGTTACGTACCCGTTTCTACTAATTAGGTATGAAACGTTACATGGTGGAGTATGTTAAATCATGCTTGGTGTGTCAAAGGGTGTGACAGTTCTTGATAGCTCAAGGATTTTTTAAACCAATAGTTCCAGAGTTCCCATTTCATGCCTGGGGAATGGACTTTGTTTGGCGTTTAATCCATCCGTGGGCGAGTCACCTATGTTTTGATCATGGTGGACTACTTCACCTGGCACGGCATGGGAAAGGCCGTACGAAGGGCTGGAATGTTATTAACGCCCCTCCCACCCGAAGGTTTTAGGGCGATAAGTGTCCCAGTTGTATCTGTACACAAGAACTATAACTCATTTGACTGGGAAAAGCCATAAAGGCACAAAAACCCAGTCAAACTAGGGGAAAGTCACAGAATTAATTAACATATTAAGAGTCAGTTTACGGAGAGTTCTAAGTTAAAATGGCTTGATTATATTAACTTTCCGCTATTATAGCCTCGTTGACTGGGAAAAGCCAGTGGCACAAAAACCCAGTCAACCTTAGCACATCAATCACAAGATTGATTTCATGGCAAGAGCTAACTTGGTTATAGCACTTTAGGTTCCTAAATACATCCAATGTATCCTTATATATCTGCTACTATGGCTTTACAGAATTTTTGGAAAGCTTTAATTAATCTCGGATCTATAAGGTTTTGCCTTTCACATGGCCAAGAAAAACCTTCTCTAGTAACTGCAGCCTGGAGACCTAAGCGGGGTTCTGCCCTTTTACGATCTGGGCATCTCCACAGAATGTGCTCTACGGTGTCTTCTTCGTTCCTGCATATACATAGGCCAGGAGTCCCATCTTTTAGGAGGTTGAATCTTTTTAAGTAGATCCCAAATGCCCCGTGTCCAGTTAAAATCTGTGTAACACAGCCAGAGAAAAGATATCCTTCCATACTAGGAACGGGGAGCCATTTAAATGTTTCTCTCCCCTTTGTGGTTTGACTCCAGTCCTCTTTCCATCTTGCCAATAGTACCTTATTAGCCTCTTGCTTGAACCAAGAGATTGGCCAACTATGGGCAAGACAGGTTAGGTTCATGGTCCCCTCTTTTGCAAGTTTATCAGCGATCTCGTTGCCTGGCACCCCGGAATGGGCTCTTACCCATATTAAACTGATGTAGAACCCTTCCTCTACTAGATTATCTAATTTATAATGTGCTTTACATGCAATTTTGTTATCTCTACTACTGCTTTTAGCAACACTAGTCAAGGCTGAGTGAGAGTCAGTACAGATTAGGGCTCTACCTTCTGAACCTCTCATAGTTGGTAGTAATGTTATTGCCATATAGATAGCATAGACCTCTGCCTGAAATATAGAGCACTGGTTGGGGAGACGTCCTTTCCACTCTTTAACATTAAGACCGTTCTTCATTATAACTACTGAAGATCCCACCCTCCCATCCTTCTTAGAACCATCGGTATAACATTGTAAACTTACTTCGCAAAGGGGTGCTTCCTCCCAGACCCCTACCGGATAAATTTTCCGCTTTGCGGGATGTAGTTTCGAATAGGCCTTATGGTGACTCCCATCTTCCTGAAAGTATTGATTGAGTCTTTTTCCTAGGTTATATTTGTTGCTTGCCAGTAGCCATAGTGGAGCACACTTTGCTAGGATTTGGATTGCCTTGTTGGGTGCAGTACTATATGTTTTAGTGATGGCACGCATAAATGGTCTTTGTAGAGCGTCCAATCTAGAGCTAATCCGCGAATCGCTGCCTCTACTACCCCATATTTCGGCCCCGTATAAGATCATTGGTTCCACCACGCTAAGATAGATTTTCCTTAGCATATGTGGAGCAGTACCCCACTGGCTTCCACAAATATAAAATAGCTTGGTCGCCATAGTTAAACCCTTACGCTGGAGGTATTTAACGTGGTCAATCCACTGGAATTTAGCATCCCAGAGTAACCCCAAATACTTAATGTTGGATTGTAATGGTATGACCTGCCCATACATTACAATCTTGGGACCCCTTTTAATATTAGTGGCAGGGTAAAATAGTGCTGAAGTCTTGCTAATTGAAAATTGCAGGTTGCACTTCTCTGCCCATGCTTCACATGTCAATAAAAGTCGACTCGCTTTATTTTCAATCTCTTTTGCTGACCTGCCAGTGATAAAAATCACAGCATCGTCAGCAAAAGC
The DNA here is from genome assembly GCA_036925085.1 of Brachycybe producta. Taxonomy (NCBI): domain Eukaryota; kingdom Metazoa; phylum Arthropoda; class Diplopoda; order Playtdesmida; family Andrognathidae; genus Brachycybe; species Brachycybe producta. Next base: position 5,013,537 of record JAUPFP010000010.1, on the reverse strand, counting down.
TTGGAGATCGTCTCCCTCCTGTAAAGCTTCCCTAGTTGTTATGAACCAATCCTCCATCATTGTCAGCCATAATACTGGTCCTAAACAGGATCCCTGGGGGCACCCCATGTTAACACTCTTCTTTACTGGCCCTGATTGTACTGTCCGGTCGACGAAAAAAGATTTAATAATCTTATATAGGTTATCTGGACAACCCATCCTTTGGAGTTGATATAATATCATCGGGGTGCCATGGACAATTGAAAGCGTTTTTAATATCAAGGGATACAACCAATGTATGTCTTTTCATAGATTTTTGTACAGCTACTATCTGCTGGAATCTTTCGCAAGCCATGGTTGTACTCCTGCCTTCCCTAAAACCAAACTGTTCATCAGACAGATGATTATTTTGTTCTAAGAAGTGCATTAATCGCTTTGCGCAAAGCTTATCTAGGACTTTACCTATACAAGGAAGTAAACAAATAGGGCGTAGCCTGTCTGATCCTTGTTTGGGGACCCAGACAACTATGCCCTCCTTCCATACTTTTGGAAATACCCCACTCAGGTAGCACCTGTTGAGAACTTGAAGTAGGTACCCATCATTACACTCGTTGATATATTTTATAGTTGCTGGAGGTATACTATCCCCGCCTGCAGCCTTATCTGTGTTAAAAGTCGCTATAGAGTTAGCCAGTTCCTCCATTGAGAAAGGAAGGTCTTGTTCTGGAAGCAATGTATTTTCCTGGGAAATTAGCCTCAAAGTCTTTTGCTGCTCTGAGTCCAATAAAGGATTATCTATTGGGAAGTACTCATGTAATAAATAACTCATGGTATCCTCCTCGTTAGTAGTCCAGGAGTCATCAGATTTAAGAATACTTCTGATGGTATTTGCTGGCCTTATTTTACCAGCCAGAATTTTGTACGGCAAACTGTACACCTCTTTATTGGATGCTGTTGAGCAGAAATTTTTCCAGGAGTCTTCCCTTGCGTTTAATAGTTTTTTCTTAAAAAGATTCCTTAAGTCCTTAAAAGCTCCTAGTCGAGCTAGCCTTATTTCGGGATCACTGGTTCTTTGAAATCGTTTCCGAGCCCGCCTCAACCTTCGTCTATCCTCTTGAAGTTCTGGGGTCCACCATCGACACTTGTTTTTTGAAGTCCTACCTCTGCTTAATGGCATACTATCTTTGCAGGCTGATTGTATAACCTGTTGAAGGGCCTCAACTTCTTCATCGATACTTTGTTGACCTGTACTTTGTAGCTGAATCTTTACAAGGTCTTTAAATTTTCCCCAGTTTGCTTCCTTCCATTTAAATCTCCTTGGTTTAGGGCCTCTGGGGGAATCGTTATTATTAATCGTCATACTTATATATCTGTGGTCACTCATAGTTTCGACTTGCGGAATCTCCCACTTATCTATGTCTAAGTCTCTGGACAACGTCAGGTCTATCCAACTGATTCCATTGGTAGACATGAAGGTGGGTCCTTGTTCTGGTACATTATTTATACTTAGGTGGTTCATTATTATAAATTCTAGGCAGTAGTTACCCCTATGATCTGCATCATGCGATCCCCAAATAGGGTGTTTGGCATTGAAGTCGCCTAATATGAGTTTAGGACCAGGGAGTTGGGTTATAATATTCCTTACATCTTGGATAATTTCTTCAATATTTCTCGAGGGCTCTATATATATGTTAATCAAGTCGAAAATTTTTGTTTTCGTTTTTACCCTAATAGTAAGTATGTTTTGACTGCAATACTGTGTGAGTACTACTACACCATGGTTCTCTCTATTCGAAATTATGAGTACTTTAGAACTATGGGAGTGGACTATTAAATCTCCTCCGGCAAAGGTAGAACGCTTTATCAAAACATGATATGGTTCTTGAATACAGATGATATCATATTCTTTGGCAATGCTTTCTAGACAAAGCATAGCCTCCCGACCCTTCCCCATGTTAAACTGCAGTATTTTCATTGTAAAATTATTCATAGCCTATACTGGACCTAATCCTGTCCCTTAGCAGTTGATATACTGGGCACTTTTTATCTATAACGCTATGGCCCCTTAACCCAAATCCTCTTTTTGCACAATAGCTACAGTCCAAGATGCTGTCATGGCAGTCCGTTACAAGGTGGTTATCTCCACAGTTAATACATCTTTTTTCCTTCGATGTGCATTCCCCTGCCCTGTGGCCGTATTCATTACATTTGAAACACTGTACAATCTCGATATATTCTTCAACTCTATGCCGTGTCCAACCTATTGAGACTATCCAATCTTTCGCAAGCATTTTGAAAACTGGTATAGACACCTCTACGTATAGATTCTTCCTTTCTGGGTTTCTGCATATTCTCTCGTACGTAATCGAAAATCCTTCTTTAAAAGCCGATTCGCCTCCTACCGCCTCAACAATATCTTTGTTAGATCGGATTAATTCTTCCAGTATTATATCTTTGTCTTTCGCACTGTCTAGTCCAGTAACTAATACTCTTGGTTTTTTCAGTTTTGCCTTCCTTACGGTGTAATCTCGAAGGTCCTTCAGTTTCTCTATCAACCTATTCTTTTGTTGCTCGCCTTTTGCGACAATCACGAGAGCCCCATTCTTCGCTTCTCGTATTCTTCTGGGATTACCTCCGATATCATCAACAGATATCTTCTTTTGCAAGTCCTCCCGTATTTTTTTAGATGTTGAGCCCTCTTTTGAGGAAGTAACAAAGATGGTGAGGTCGGTTTCGTTGCCAGCTTTAGCATTAAGCTTATCAGGTGGCTTTTCATATGTACGAGTCCCATTTTATATATCTCTCCTCGATTGGCCCTGCGTACGTACCCGGTCTGCATAAGAAGGTTTCCCCAGTTTTGGAAAATGAAGGTTTTCGCCCTCGTGGCTATTTATCATATTCTTGACACAACTGTGTTTTGAGGCTAGTTTCAGTTCTTGAGAATGATTTATTTCGGTTAAAATGCCAAAAATTTTGATCGCGCCATCAATGCCTGCCATTGCTTGCATTTGTTCAGCGCGACTTAAGTATAGTTTGTTATTGTTCTCTCTAGTAATTGCGGCTCTTACTAGGTCTATTTGCTTATAGAATTCCCGTAATAAGTTTTTCGGGGGCATAAGGAAGGGATCTTCTTGTGAGTCATCATCGATAGTAATCTCCGTTTGGCTTTTACTAGCATCATTGTCTTCCTGCTCAAAACGCCTTTTTTTCCCAGAAGTACCTCGCCCATCCGGCTGGTCAATGATACTATGAGGTGGATTTTCAGTTCCACTTGTACCCATGTAGTTCCCCAGGCTGGATGTTCTGGGTCTGACAGAATTTGGTACCATCAGTAGTTCGCTTTTTAGTCTATTGATTAGCTCGGTACAGGCTTGCCTCTCCACCGTCTTGTAAAATGTGGACTTAAGCCTGAGCTTAGCCCCTATAGATACTCCTGTGTTTTTATCACAGTAATCTTTAAGAAGACGGTCGGCATCTGCCGTTATTTTTGGACAGAGAGTGGGCCATAATTCTTGAAATTTCTCATCTAGTATAGACCCCTCCACCAGAAAAGGGCCCTTCTCCACACCATCTAAAGTTGGGGTGGAGGAAAAAGGTACATTTGTTCCTTCATTCATCATGCGTTGCAACAAGTTTTATATCGGGTTTCATCAGCTAACAGGTTGGCATAAATCGCACCCCTCCAACAGGGTGCTTGCCAAGGAGCGCTAACGGGTCTCCGACCCATGACGACATGGACCCTGGGCATGCCCTAATGACCAGAGGTCGCCATGGCCCACCCTGCTCACCCTTACTCCCCTAGGCCTTCCTGAGGTGAGTGGTCTGGCCACTATGCCTAGTCAACCCCTCTGACCGTGCCAATAGGCCAGAGAAGAAAACACCAGTACCTGGATAGGAAGTGTACCTAACCTCCATGCCAGAGTATTTGGTGCAGCAGACATCATCCCTTCAAAGGTCTACCAAATCCACGTGTCTCCTTATCATGTTGGCTAGACATGGGAGAGTGTTCCCCACGTGGAAGGTTATAGAGTAATCATGCCATGGTCATTATTTAAGCATAAGTCATTTTGTGGCCCTTTAAATTTCTCAAGTTAGGGCCATAACTTGAGTTATCAGGTTTGATTCCATACCAAGGTCTTAAACAGCTTGACAGTTTCGACTGCAACCTTGAATAGTCTCCAGTTGCCGCCTAGTTGTCTCCAGAGCGGGTTAGCTCTGGGCTTAAGCTGAGTTTGGGATGGTCAGATGGTTTTGACCGTGGTCACCACTTGGAAAGAAAGTGTGGTTTCCACAAGAATGGTGCACTTGCACCAGGTAAGGAATTATGAGGTGTAACTGCACGCGAAAAGAAGTAGTACAGTTCAGAGTAGAAAATTGTATCATTTAGTAGGGTTAATCTCCGAGGCCACTCTGGCTTGGTTGGACCTTGGCCGACACAGCCCTCAGAGGGCCCGACAAGCCCCCACACCACGACAAGGCGATACAAGTTTATGGGGGCGTACGAAGGGCTATGGCCGCTTGTGTTGTCAAGTTCCTGAATGATGATATCTTGTTGGTGTATGGCACACCAAAAACTCTCATCTCGGATCGTGGTTCCCAGTTCTGTAGCAAGATTTTGCAAAAGTTATGGAAGCACTATTGTAACGAACCACCTTGTGGTGGATAAAATATACCAAAAAGCGGTTGGCTAAGCCGCTTATTTTATCCTGGTTCGGGAGGAAGGGAACAAATTAATTCCTTTCCGATTCCTCACAAGTTCTTTCTTGTCAAACTTTTACAGTTAAAATGAATCTTTTAGCTGTCTGCTACCCCTCGGGCTTTCATCCCTTTAAAAGCTAGTTGATTGTGCTGTCCCTTGAAGTAGCATCTAGATGTATTGATCCGGGTTTTCACCCAGATTGGTAATTCGAGATGAAGACGTTAGAACTTTCGTTCTCTCCAATAAGTATAAAAAGTAAGACTTGGCAATTTTAAAAAATAATAACCAATTATTTACAATCCTTTCCATTGAGATCTATCCCAAATTGGGCGTAGATTCTTTGTTTACAGAATGCTTGATTTACACAAAAATACATGGCCTTTTATACCCAAAAAGAGGATACTGAGAACAATTTCTCAGTATTCTCTGATTGGGTAAAATCGAAATCAAAAACCAAATTGGCCAATCAATGTGATTGCCCAGTGGTTAACAAAATATAGAAAAATGACTCATTCTAATTAAAGACCAATATTCCAAAAAAAAAATACAACCCCATTGACTTAATGCTACTGCTTATCAGTATGATCTTTTTGTATTAAGGGGTGGGACTGGGAGAAAAAGAGACCCAAGACCCAAAAGATGACCCAAGGCAGGATATTGGTGTTGTCAGCTGAGAGAACTAGGCCAATCCTCTGTACATTAGTACAGAAGGTTGACAAAGTTCCAGGCCAATTTAAGACAAAAATAAACGATCCACAAGAAACTAAGTGAGCCAGGATCGCTCCTGGACTGATCGTTTCACTATCATATAGCAGAGCAATTCACGATGGCATACCATCTGCAAGCAAATGGGTTTACGGAGCATATGAACAAAACCGTGATGGAAACCATCAAGTGTTACCTTTATCCCCTCAAGGACCAATGCGATTGGTGGGAGAAATTGAGCCCACCGTGGGGGCCTACAATACTGTGGTGCAGGAGATCACAGAAGTGTCTTCGTACCAATTGTTGTTTGGATGCAAACGAAAATGGGTATTGATAACCTTCCTTCCTAAAGGTCTGGTCTGTGACTTGACTGACCAGCAAGTCATTGAGGAGCGTGCTCCTCAAAATTTTGTGGCCGCTCAGGCAAGACAAAAGAGCCGGTACGATGCTGGCCGGGTGAAGCCACCATTGTACAAGCCCGGTATGAAGGTCTGGATGAGAGATATGGCTGGTAAGCTTGGCCAAGCCAAGAAGTGAAACTTTGCTTACAAGGCGGAACTGTGTACAGTGGTCCGGCAGGTTTCTGACCTAGTCTACGAGGTAGAATTTGTAGATGGGTATAGTCAGAACGTCCGGTACTGGTTTCACATGAATAACTTGAAGCCGTACGTTCCCACATGTGGAGTTTCTGAGGAAGATGGCCTAGGAGGCCCTGAAACCTCTTCAAACTCCAGTGGGACCAGTGATGCCGAGTCCGAAGCCAATAGGACAGTGGAGGATGGGAATGTTCCTCCGGGACCGTTCAGTCAGCCTGTCTTGGCTAATGAGTCTACTGACTCTGAGGCAGAGGAAGCACCTCAGCCCCGCTACAACCTCTGTCCGAAGAAACCGAAGTCTTTCGAGGTAGTGCAAGCTTTCTGAGGCACCAGTAGGCACCAGGAGTCTACAGGGACTCTATGAGCTCCTGCCCTGGTGAGAGAGAGCAGGCCAATCCCTGGATTGGAATGACAGTCTGGTTAGGAAAAATAAAAACTGGATGCCCAGAGACCCCTGGATGGGACTCTGCATGTCTGTCACATACAGATGGCGGTCAACCGGGGTGAAATGGTTCAATAAATTCATAATGTCCAGGTGCAGACTTGGTGTTAATTCTGCAGATGAAATGTGATCTCTCTCCTGAGTTTTTTTTACATAGATTCTCACCATGTGTCTGCCCCTAACAAGGCAGATGATGATATGGTTTTTATGGTAACAGTAGTGGAGGTGGCTAATGGTGTTTTACCTGCCAAGCCTCCACTGTTACCCGATTTACCGGTGAAATTAGCACCTATTGCCATCTTTTTTATAAACTTAAACTGAGATAGATGCCGGCCGTTATTCTTGGAAAAAAATGTGTATTTTACCGGCATGAAAAAAGCTCACTACTGGAGGCCAGAAATTTCAAAGTAAGCCCCCAAAGGGGATCTTTTCTTTTCTGCCCATGAACAGTATTGTTTTATTGTGTTTGGGTGTGCAAAGTCGTCATTGACCGCTTGCACATGTGGTGCCAGTAAAGGCACTGCCATCATAGTGTTGACGGTGGTGCTACCACCAGTGGGGCCATTGAATGCATGGTGTTTGACCGCCCTGATGCCGTAGAAATTGGTGAAGACCAAGTTCTACGAAAATTGGATGGAAACGACGAAATCAGTCTGAGACACAGTGGGGGTCACAGGAGCAATCCTTGCTGGCTCGACTGACCTGATCCCGGGGTGGATCAGGGAAGGTAGGCTGCCCGGCAGACGACAAAAAGGCCAGCAAGGGGTCATTGTCCTGCCCCAGGTAGAGGTACATGGGGGTATATAATGGCAGGTGTCATTATATTCAGGGCAGTGTGTGTTAGACTCTTGAAGTGCATGGTTGAAGTGAGAGGATGTGCAGTGGTAAATGGCATCCATGATATCTGCTGTTGGATGTGCTTCTTTGTTGTCTTTTGTTGCTATTTTTGGGTTTGATTTGTTTTCTGCTGGACAAGAGGTCTAGCAGATTACTGCATAATTAATTACTAGTATTGAGTAAGTGTACCTGAATAAATATATCTATTATATTTCACACACTGGTGTCCGTGTCTTCATTTTCTGGGGGAGTATCCACGGAGAAGGTGGGGGTTTCTGGTGTTAATACACTGGACTGTCACCGTCCTGTTTCTGTTGTGTTCGGCCAGTACTTCTCATCGGCATCCATGGTAGGATTATACGGGAGTCTACCATGGGTCCCTCGACTTGTTCGGTGGGAAATCACCATCGACTTGTGGCGAGGATGACTCGACCGGCATCACCCAGGGACTGGACGGAGCAAGAGGGCGAGCCAGCACTAGGATTTTGTCCCAAGGGAGGCAGCGGCTGGTAAGACGGAGAAGTTTTGCCAGGGTGTTGTGGCGACCAGCCGGGTCGTTACATATGTGTTGATCATGGTTTACTACTCCACCCGGTACAGTGTGGCGAAAGAAGTATAAAGGGCTATTTCTCTTGTGTTGTCAAGTTACTGAAAGATGAGATCTTGTTGGTGTATGGTACACTGACAACTTTCATCTCGGATTGTGGATCCCAGTTCTGTAGCAAAGTTTTGCAAAAGTTCTGGGAGCACAGCACTTCACGATGGCATACTATCTGCAAACTAATTTGCCTACAGAGCATATGATAAAAACCGTGATGGAAACCATCAAGTATTACCTTCATCCTCTCAATGAGCAATGCAAGTGGTGCGAGAAATTATGGCCCACGTACCAATGGTTGTTTGGGGTGAGCCAAGGTCTGGGATTGAGAATTTCCTTCCTGGCAGTCTGGTCTGCGACTAGCCTGACCAGCAAGCCATGGTTGAGTGTGCACATCAAAATTTGGTGGCCACTCAGCAAAGTCAGAAGGGCCAGTACTATGCTAGCCAGGTGAACTGTACCAGCCTTTTATGAAGGTCTGGATGAGAGATATGGCTGGTAAACTTGGCCAAACAAAATGAGTGGGATTGGGCATACAAGGCTGAGCTGCGTACATTGGTCCAGCAGATTTCCGACCTGGTCTACGAGGTAGAATTCGTAGATGGTATGGTCAGAAAATGCGGGACCAGTTCATGTGAATAACTTGAACCGTACATTAACACATGTAGAGTTAGAGAGGAAGATAGCCTAGGGAGGCTCTGACACCTCTTCGAACTCTAAATAGACCAGTGATGCCGAGTCCAAGGCTGATAGGACATTGGAGGACAGTGATGTTCCTCCGGGACCATCCAGTCAGCCCCTCTTGGCTGATGAGTCTTCTGACTCAGGCAGAGGAAGCCTCTCAGCCCTGGTATAACCTCTGATCGAGGAAACCAAAGGCTTTTGAGGTATTACAAGCTTCCTCTAGGGCACCAGTAGGCACCAGTAGGCACCAGGACCCATCAGGGACTTTATGAGCTCCTGCCTTGCTGGGAGAGAGCAGGCCGATCTCTGGAGTATGATGTTGGCCTGATCCGGAAAAAATATGAACTGGGTGTCCAATGACCCCTGGATGAAACACGGCTTGTCTGCCACGGACAGATGGCAATCACCCAAAAAAAATTCTCTGAAGAAATTCACAAATTCAGACTGAAGCAATTTCAGACTATGATTTCTCTTCTGAGTCTTTTCCTATGGATTCCTACCGGGTATCTGCCCCTAAAAAGGCAGACAATGGTATGGTTTTCATAAAAACAGTGGTGGAGGCACTAATGGTGTTTTAGCCACCAAGCCGCCGCTGTTAGCCGATTTACTGGTGAAATTGGTGGCTAAGCACCATCTTGTTTGTTTTCTTGTAATTTTAAAAGAAAACGTGTTTTTTACCCAAAAAATCAGAGAAAAGGCCGGCTCCTGGATGCCAAATCATTAAAAGTAAGTTCCTATAGGGGTTTCATTCTTTTCTGCCTGTTCGCGGTTCTTTTGAACGGTAAAATGATGTGTCAAGCGGGTATTGACCACTTGCATATGTGTTGCCTGTGGAGGCAGCGCCATTATTGTGATAATGGTGGTGCTACAGCAAGGGGGACCGCCCAATTACCACCCGAGTTTGGACGGTCATAATGTGATTTTGGACAGTTCTAACCGTAAAAATACTGCTGGGGACGGTAGTGACCGTGGTCCACCTTGTTTGAATGGTCAGAAACTGATTTCACATGGTTAATGTCTGTGGGATCCCTTCCCTTGGTAATTAACAATACTTTACGTTGGTTGGGTGGCCTAAAACGTTTTTTGCCAGTTTCGACTGTGGGAAGGGTAGTGAACACGATTTTTACCGTGTTTCACGGTCGTTCCACGATTGGAACGGGATTTTGCATGGTGAAAACCCGTGGAAATTGCTTCCCAGCATAGTCAAACGAAAACTGATCATGGTTTTTGTTTGTTTTTCAGGTAGCTACAGCAAAGAAAGAAGGCAACAACGGTGGGAGCAGCAAGTCTTCCACCTCTCTCAGTTCATTCGGGGGATGCTGGACTGTTGGAGTCGGATCCTGGGGCGCCCCTGACTTTATGGGGCAGGCCATAGCAGACCTGGCCGACACAGGACTCTTGGGTTCACTGTTGGCCGAAGACACTATGGTGGATCAGCTATCCCCACATACTTCACTTTATTTTGGGTCGGTTTGGGGACGGTTAATGCCGGCTCCCACCGTGGAGTCACCAAAGACGATTCCATGATTCCTATGGTTGGTGAGCCGGTGGGCTCGAGTACGCCCATCGGAGAGGTGGCCACCGGTGTGAAGGCCACCTTGATGACAAAACGCGATGCTCCGGTGGACCAAAGCCGGCTAGAATTGGCTAGCCTATTGGAGGAAAGCAGGGATAACTCTTTGAGAGCGACCCTTGTCATACACACGGATACCGATACACGGTACCTTACGGACCTTAAGGTGCAAGAAGTGAAGTTCGAGGCTCAAATAAAAAGGGCTATGAATGCCGAACGCCGGCAGGAGTTCGAGCTCCAGACCTCTCAGTTTCCGTCCCTGCGGGAAGCTGATGTCCGGAATCCGCTCTTTACAGGAGAACCTCCTGTCGGGCATGGTGTCACTCCAGTTTCGAATGCCACCACTGCTGCTGGCCAACAGTGTATCGCCCAGAGGGGCGATACAAGCTGCCAAGGCTACCCAAGGTGTGGCAGTTAAACCTGTTGGTGGCAAGGGTCAGCCGACCGTTACACTGGTGAAGAAGAATCTTCTCTGTCCTCGACCGTAGGTTCGGTTACGGGAGCCATTTTGACAGTGTGAACAGCTTCGGCTGGAAAGCTTACAATTGGTAAGTCCAGTCATTCCAAGGGGGCTAACCACCCTTCAAGGTTTGACCTGCCCGGTAAGCCTTTAAGCTCAGGTGTGTCCAGCTCAAAGCACGGTAAACCTTCTTTTCATGAGATAAAGAAAAGGAAAGACAAGAAGTTCAAGCATGGGAAGAAAGGAGGTCCAGGGCCTTCTGCCTAAGGGTCCCAGGGTACTGGTGGTGGAAGGGTCAGAATGGACGAAGTGGAGTCCGACACAATGCAGGCATGTTGTCTGGGAACCAGCAGGACCATACTCATCAGGTATTGACGGCACGGACAGATGGGAGGTCAATGCAATATGTTGTTCTTGGCATGCCTCCATCCTCCCCACAGGTGGAATCGTAGGTTGAAACTCCTCACCGGGTCAGCTCGCCTTTACCTAGAGGTGAGGGCAGCCCGGCAGAGGCAAGTAATGTTCCGACCAATCGTGGTCCCGTGCCCTCTGTAGGAAGGACACCCTTCTTTCCGAGTTCTGACGATGGGGTCTTTGAGCCAATAGGACCGGAAGAGAGATCCAGATCTTTCCAGCCTGAGGGCAAGGGTCAATGCGTTGGAGCCATCGCTCTGTATTCAGAAGAAGAGGTCTTTCTGAATAACTGACTTAGTCTGTGGCAGGACCTGCCGGGATTGAAGGGGTTCCAGTACCTTGGGTACTATCGGTTGGGAGAGCCACTCCCAGTACCATGGGCACCATTGTTGCCATCGTTTATCATGTGGTATGTGCTTGCTTTTGGTTGTAGAGACTATCAGCTATGTATATGTATAAGTGTTTATATTTGAATAAATCTATATTTATATCTTTTAACTACACTGGTGTTTGTGACTGTTACATATTAGGGAAATGACACGGGGAGGGTGGGGTTTCCCGTGAGGAGTTTCACCATCATCACCACTGTCCTGTTTCCATCTTGGTGGCCAGTATTTCACACCAGTTTTATAGTGAAACCTGATGTGGAAATTCACCATGGGTTCTCATCGTGGTTCGACGGTCAATCGACCAACGACTTTCGGGAATGGCAGACTCAAGTTGGCCGGCACCACCCAGGGACACTGTGCAAGAGGACAGCTAAGGCTGCAATGCCATCCCCGACACAGACTGGCTGGGTAAGTTTGGAAAAAACGAACCCAGGGTATTGTAGCAGCCTAGCCGGGTCGTTACATTATAAGAAAAAAAACTTTTGAATGAGTTTAACAAAATGACACCAAACGTCACCCGAAAGAGGTACCAAAGAAGTACCGAAAAAGTTATATGATAAGATTTTCAGAGGACCATGTGAGCTTTTGACGTCGACCTCCTAATTTTACCCACTTGTAGATGGTGTTCTCTGCGACTCATTTCTTCTATTGATTGTGTGGTGGCTGCACAAAGAAGAATCAAGTTACAGAAGTGGTTGGATAGTCATCGATTGCAATCATCCTCCTGCATGAGGGTGAAATCTGTGCAGAAGGATGGTGGCCATCTTTCCTCGTTGATGCTTCTCCTGTTGTGCTTACCAATAGAAAATGTTGTAGCTGCTTCAGGATTGTATGTCTCCTGCTTTATGATGTCTCCGGCCTCTGTAGAGAAGTTATTAATTACCAAGCATTGAGACAATGCTGTTTTCCATTATAACGCCTTTTATTCGCCCTAGTACAGAAACACTTAGTTTACAAGGATGAGTACTGAATATCAAAGGTGCGTCCTCATGCCCATGACATGATACGAATAAAGATCTGACGTAGTACAAAAGAGAGCAAAGACAAAGACAAAGAGGAACATGGTCCTTTTATACCTTGGACTTGTGTACACCCTTGAGGTGTAACCAGGTCCAAGTGACCATGGTCCTAAGTGTATCACTCCGCCACTTCAATATGCATCAGAAGTGTGAGTCAGATAGGAGGAATGGACAAGCAGGAGTTGTTTACCCCCAGGCTATAGTTTTGGCGGGAACAGGAGTTACTGTGTGTTACAACCAAGAAAATCAAATAAACTAATAACGGGAATGTTTACTGTTTAAAAGAATTATTTTGAGTTGTCAAAAACTAAAACTTTCAATGAAAAATTAAAGGGAAACCATATTAATTGATAAAAAATGATGGTTAATGAAATAAAAATATGTATTGGCGATCGTAAAAAAATTATACAGAAGTTAAATTAAAACTTTACCACCGAATGCATATTCAAAAGACGTTTGTAAAAGACGATCAACAGCAAGTTGACCAATTGATTATTTTAATTTAAGCAAATTGATTTTCACCAATCAGAAAGCTTAAAATTCATTTTTGGACTAAACACTATTCGAAGAATATGGCTCTCCCAAACGGTAATATCAAAAGTATTCGAACCCCTCTATTCCTGGCTGGTCCTGCCACAAACCAAGTCAGTTATTCAGAAAGACCTCTCCTGCATACAGAAGACTGGGTCCAAAGCATCGACTCTCGCCCTCAGGCTGGGGAGACCTGGATCTCTCTTCCGGTCTTAGTGGTTCGAAAACCCCATCATCAGGACCTGGAGAGAATGTTGTCCTTCCTACGGATGGCACAAAATCACGTTTGGTCAGAACATTACTTGTCCCTGCCGGGCTGTCCTCGCCTCTAGGTAAAGGTGAGCTGACCCAGTGGAGAGTTCCAACCGACCAAACCAACAGGTTCGGTACCGCGACCACCGTCGGGGAGGATGGAGGCATGCCGAGAACAACATCTCGCATGGACCAGCCATCTGTCCATGCCATCAACACTCAATGGGTATGGTCTGGCTGGTTCCCGGCTGACATGTCAACTACATTTCGGGACTCCTCCTCATCTGTCCTGACACTTCTGCCACCAGTCCCCTGCGACTCTTGGGTGGGAAGCCTTTGGACCTCCCTTCTTTTCACTTCAGGACTTTTTTTGTTCTTTTTTTATATAGGATCATGCAAGAAAAGGGGCAAAAAAGATGTCTGTATGTCTGTGTGTCCGTGTGTGTGTGTCCGGAACTCCAATTTCGTGGATGAAACAACTCAAGCACGGAATGAGATAAAGATATGCAGTATTTTTTATTTGATTCAGTTGTTCAATATCATATTGCTCATGACAAACATTTAGAAAATTTTACCCTTGGATATTTTTTATGAATTTTTTAGAAACAAATTTTGAGTTTTTGGTCATAATTTTTTGTGAGTCGAACAACTCAAAAACCGGGCCACATACAATAAAATCTCATCAGACTTAAAATGATGTACACATTCTGAGGATGCAATTTTGATTTTTTAAAAACGTAATTTTTTAAAAAAAATTGAGATTCTTCCTCTTTCCAGTTATGGCATTCAAAAGAGGGACTTTTCTATTATTTAGGAGGGGTGTTCTTTTCTATTTTTTGTTATTAATTTTGTATATTAGAATACATGCGACGTATTTTTATTTTAAACCATATTATTACAAATGAATGACGCATGCACATCACATGTAACTATGTCATGTACGTGAGTACATACAAGTGTCTACATGGCATACACGTGCACAAGTGTCTACATTTGCAAACACACATGTGCAGAAGTGTGTACATTTGCATATACGAGCACACACATTTGTACTTGTGCCTACACATGAAAGAAAGTTGGTTATTTGATACATGAAAGCATATATTAAAGCAATGTAAGTCTACAGGGTTCATTGAATTCCTTGTTCTTCTTTTGAGAAAAAAGTTTACAAGGTTTCAAGCTGGGTGCACCTGAGCCTGAAGACTTACTGGGCTGGTCAGTCTTCGCGGTGTGGTTAGCCCCTTTTGACTGACTGGACTTTCCAACTAAAGACTTTCCAGCCGAAGCTGAACTCGACTTTGAGTTGGCTCCTGTAGCCGATTTGACAAACGAGGATGGCCGTGCCACCACGAAACGCCCTCGCTCATCCTGGGGTAGATTCACTTTCCCCAGTTCAAGAGTCGGTTGACCCTTGCCACCAACAGTTTTAGCTCTCGCACATTGGGTTGGTGCCTTGGGAGCCTGCATCGCCCTTTCTGAGCTATATGCTGTTGGCCAGTGGCAGTTGATGCCCAGCATTGTTGGCCCACATGGTGGGCCACAATTTCTTTCACCAATCATGTTGGCCCTTGAGGGAATCAAGGTAACGCATGATGGCTTTGATCACGGTTTTGTTCATACGTTCCTGTAAGCCCATTAGCTTGCTGATGGTACACCATCGCGAAATGCTGCGGTATGTTATAGCTTTCAGAAACTTGACAACAAAAGCGGCCGTAGCCCTTTGTACTGCTTTCTCCATGCCGTATCGGGTGAAGTAGTCCACCATAATCAATAGATAGGTGATTCCACCCACAGATGCAGGAAATGGCCCAAAGAAGTCCATTCCCCAGGAAAGAACTGGGTACTCTGGAACTTTCAGTTACAAGAATCTTTGAGCTCTTGCGAACTGTCATACTCTCTGACACACTAAGCATGACTTAACAAACTCCACCATGTAATGTTTCATACCTAACCAGTAGACATGAGTATGGAACCGTTGGTTTGTCTTGTACATTCCGAAGTGACCAGCTTCAGAGCTATCATGCAACTTCCGCAAGCAGAAGGCTTGACACGACCTTGACACAACCAACACAGTTCTAGTTAGATCCTGGATTTATTTGATGGCATACAGCAACCAGTTAGCCACCATAAAATTGAACCGTAAGTTCGAGTTGGGGCCGGTGTGGAGCTCATACCTCACCTTGGAGCACCAACTGTCATTGGCCTGCTCTAAAACCAAATCCACCTTGAATTGGATCCAGTAAATTACCTCATCCACATCTGCCTCGATGTATTCAGGCAAAAAAAGATTTTCAACTTCACTTACCCGGTAATGATTCAAACAGTCGGCATCCTCATGAAGTTTCCTCTTCTTGTACTGAATCTTATGCGAGTACTCTTGCAACTGCATTTGCTAATGCCCCAACCTGCCTTGCAGGTTTTTGGCAGTCTGCAAATGACAGTGCATGGTGATCAGTCAGTTCAAGTCAAAGTCCCGGTTAAAGATGTAAGGTCCCCAAGCATTCCTGCTCAGTGACAGAATACCGTGTCTGAGGTCCCTTCATGAGACGGCTAGCGTAGGCCAGAATGGTAGGAGCCTTGTCCTCGGGTAACTTCTGGTATACTACAACACCTAGACCGTACCCACTTCCATTGGTATGAATTAACACCTCACCACGTGGATCACACTGCTACAACCAGTCAAAAGATGCATTCTTTCTGGTCAGATTATGCAGTGGCCTTGCAACTTTAGAGAAGTCTTTTATGAACGTACGGTAATAGCTGGCCAGTAAAAGAAAACTTCGGATGGCGGTTACTGTTGTAGGGACAATTAACGCTTCGACTGCTCTCACAAGACCCGGGTCTGGAGTAACTCCCTCGGCACTGAAAATGTGACCGAGATATTTGACCTTGTAAAACCCGAAGAAACACTTCTTCGGCTGGAGTTTCAGCTCCGCCCTTAGTAACAAACGAAGGACAATGAATAATCGTTTGAGAAATTGCTCGAAAGTGTTCCCAAAAACATTAACATCATCCTTGTACACCAGCAAGTCTCCCACTTATGTCTCCCTAACAAGAGATCAAGTGCTCTTTGCATAGTGGCCGGAGCATTGCAGAATGTGGCCCGCAAGCTGTTATGAGTGATTTTCTGCAATTTCTTATTAATTAAATGAATTTCCCCCAGAGAAGTTATGAATTTGAAGTTATTGTTTTGTGTATGAAAGCAAGATTGTGGCCAATGAATTAAATTATGCTTGTGGCCCACGATCCACAAAATGTGGCCCTCCAGCAGTTTTGAGTAATTTTTTTGGATTGTCTGCATTAGTGTATATAAAAAAATTTTTCTTGCCCGATTTTGGTGCTAACTTTGTTGCTAGTACTGATGTTGATGTTAAGTTTAGGGCATTTCGATGCACTTCCCTGCTTATCACTATCTAAATACCAGTAAACTTTTTCACAAACTACATCAATTGTGGAGCACTATGTTGCATGGTTAAAATTTCATTAACTAATGATTGCCTTATATTTCTAAAGGTAGAGCACACTGTTCAGCTTGTTTGAACCCCTTCTCCTATATGTGAAAATTCAATTTCTTGTCCACACCTGATTGACCTACATATAATTAAAATTAATTTTCCTCACCCCAAACTTGTTCAAACTTGTTTTAACACCTTCACCCCATATGTGTGAATTTAATTTCCTGTCCACACCTGTTTGACCTACATTTAATTAAAATTAATTTCCCTCACCCCAAACTTATTCAAACTTGTTTTACCCCCTTCCCTACATGTGTCAATTCAGTTTCCTGTCCACACCTGTTTGACCTACATTTATTTAAAATTAATTTAACTCACCCCAAACTTGTTCAAACTTGTTTTAACACCCTCACCCCTATGTGTGAATTCAATTTCCTGCCAGACACCTGCCTGTCCACACCTTTTTGACCTACATTTAATTAAAGTTAATTTTCCTCACCCCAAACTTGTTCAAACTTGTTTTACCCCTCCCCTTATGTGTGAATTCAATTTCCTGTCCAACACCTGTCAAAATTTGTTCTTGGCCCCCTGCCCTATGTGTGATTTCAATTTCCTGCCCAATCTTGTTTTTCGACCACCAACACCCTTCCCTCATGTGTTAATTAAATTTCCAGCCCAACACCTATGCAATTATGTTCTTGGCCCCCTCCCCTATGTGTGAACTCAATTTCCTGCCCAAACTTGTTTGTGACCTACATTTAATTAAAAAAATTCTGTCCAAACATTTTGACCCCTAACTTCAATTTGAAAAACTTAAAAGAAAACTTAAAAATAGAAATAATTGAAATAATTGAAATAATTGAAAGACAGTACTTCAAAAACATGCTAATGAAAAATACATAGAACATATTAGAATTAAAAAATTTATTATTTTAGCCTTTTGGCTAAAAATAGTAAATGCTCATTTATTGTAACTGGCATTGGGAAGTTTAAGAATTGAGACAAAGTATCACAAACAATTTAGAAAATATATCATATTTGAAAAACTTAAAAGAAAACTTAAGACATTAATTATAGAATCTGGACTTAGGAAATAAAGTAAACTTTGAAATTTGTGAATGTGATTGTAACGTCCCGCCGGACCGTCACAATACCCCAGTAAGTTCACCCCAAAATGGACATAAAACTTACCGCTTAACCGGCTCCTTACGGGGACGGGACCGTACCCGTAGCCGTCTCCCGCACGGTGCTCCCTGAGTTGTGCCGGCTCCACGGAGCCACCCTCGACGGACACGACGAAAAACCACGCCGCCACGCCGAGAATATCGCGGTAGAACTCCGGTTCTACCGCGAGCCGACACGAAGACCGGCCGAAACAAGTCGGAAAGACGGTGGTGTTGTTCCCCCAAACCGGACAACCCACCCTCCGCGGTACTTCCCCAAGAAAAGACTCGACACAAGGTAAGTGATGATAAAAAGTGTATTTATTGACACTTACGGCGAATGATGAAAAACGATATGATGGCAGTAATATTTACACAACTTGGCTGGATACCTTATCCAGCCAAGCCCCCATAAATATATACAAAAGGCAAAGTAGCCAACAGGCCAAAGGCACTAAAAACAACAAGAGATGAAAAGGCACTGGCCAGTGGAGGTCTCCTTGACCTCCACCCACAGGTCTAGTCTCAGGTGAAGCCTACAACCAACTGCCCAGATCCTGTGGCTGACTAGGCCACAGGAAACCTCCAGGCAACTCCACCTGGAGGGGACAGAGGTCACTTCTGACCTCTCACCCATAGACTTCATGGTGAGAGGTCTGCTAGCACCAAAATGGCGTCCGTCCCAACAGCCTACTGTAGCTGTCAGGCAGACCACCATAGAGAAATTCGTCTGCTCCACCAAAATTAAAATTGGAGCAGACCAGGTTGCCACAATCCTCTCAACTTTTCTGTTCCGTCTTGGGAACAGGTCAGTCAAGCCAGCCAGGATTGCTCCCCGAACCTGACCTTCTTAGGTACCGGACGGCTTCTCTGGCGGTGTCGCGAAAGTGGAGCCCATCCACTCCGCAGCCCACCGACGTGCCCACCATAAGCACATCTGGGTGTTACGCCACCCAAAACCAGTATCGAAGACCGTCCCCCTAAGACGGCTTTCCTCCAGGGCTCGGAATTCCTCGAAAGGAATATCCTGGAGTTGCGGACGCGTGTGAAGCGTCCGACTTGTTAGGAGGTCTACCAGGGCAACCGCGGGCTCGGTCTCGCACCCTGGTAGAGGCTCAGTGATAAACTGTCCAGCCATACCTCCTAGGTCGCATCCCAGCAAACGTTGGATGAATGGGGCTGCACGCCGGGCTAGACGAACTATCCCGGCATCTAGTCCCATCACATCCAAAATAGCAAACGTTTGCTGGACCGGATTCACGACCATGACAACCGGAAAACCTCCACAACCAAACGCCACAACATGGCGCATGTTGTACGGCGGTAGCCTTGCTACCCACGGCTCTGGAAGTGGCTCATCCAGACGGTAGTAGCCGTGGTATTGGCAACCCTCCATTCCCGGTTGGTTCTGCCAGAGACCAAGCCGGTTATTCAGATACACCTCTGCATCTGAATACGGGGGCAATGCGCCAATACGCCGTCCCTCAGCCTCAGGCCTAGGGGAGGTTGACGTTTCAGGTCCTAGGATATCGAATACCCCACCGCCATGGACCGGAGAGAAGGATGTACCCCGACTGGGGGTCACGGGGTCACGTTTGGCGGGAACACTAACTCCTGCAACCAAGGTTCCTTCGCCCCTAGGTGAGGGCAAAGTCACCGGGTGCAGGGTTCCCACCGCTCGAACCCGCAGGTTCGAGACCGCATCCACCTTCGGGGAGGATGGAGGCGTGCCGACCAAAACGTCGCGCATCGACCTACCATCCATCCGCGCCGCCTCAACGGGACGGGTATGGACCGGTTGACTCCCGGCCGGCGTGCTTGCCTGAGCACGCCGGGACTCCTCCTTTTCCGCCACGACGCCTCCAGTTTTGGCTCCCTGGCGCCTACTACTGGAGGGTGTCGGACTTCCCTTCCTCTCACGCTTGGACCTCTTTCGGTCCTTCTTATTTTTCTTTTTCTTCCCGTGAGAGGAAGGTTGACCATGCGTCGGGTCAGACTTAACTGACCCCGACGACTTACTGGGCCGATCGGGCTTAGGAGGGTGGTTAGCCCCCTTCGCCTTCTCGGACTCCTTCTTCGAAGGTTTTTCGGCCGGAGCCGTACTCTTCTTTGAAGAAGTGCCCTTAGCCGAGGTGATAGTCGAGGATGACTGTCCGGAGACAAATCTTCCTCGACCATCCCGAAGGAGAGACTTCTCCTTCGGTGCAAGAGTCGGCTGACTCTTGCTACCAGTCGCTTTGGCTTCCGCACCATGGGCTGGTGCACTGGAAGCCTGCATCGCCTCCCTCTCGGCGATTCGCTTCTGGCCAGCGATGGTCGTGGCACTCGCAATCGGCGGGACGCCACGACCGACAGGAGGTTCCCCTGTTTTGAGCGGACTCCGGGCGGGCATTCCCTGCAGGGGAGGGAACTCCGCAGCCCGGCGCTCAAACTCCTGCCGCTCTCCTGCACCGACCGCACGAGCGATCTGTCGGTGCAGGCTCGCTGCTTGAGCCTGAAGCCGTTTGAGCTTATCCTCTAAGCTCTCGGGCTTCCGAGGTTCGGAGGCCTTTCCTCGACCTGAGGACCTGGCCTTCTTACCTCTCGAGCTTTCAGCCACTGGTGGGGTGTGAGGGCGAGACCTCTTTTGTCCCTTACCACCACCACCACTCACAGATTTTCCCATTTTACCGGGAGCAGGTACTGGAGGCTGAGCAGCCTTCTTCTCCGCTCGCCGGTCCCTCTTCGGGTTGTCCGACCGCCAGCCGGAGGGGCCAGCTACTGCCTCGGGCGGACCCGATCCAGCAGCCGGCTTCTCTGGCCAAGCAGCCCCTGAACAACCTTCAGGGTGGGCGAGAGTTTCCGCTCGCAGCCCCACAGCAGGCGTGAACTTCTTCAACGCCTCCTCCTTAGCTTTGAGCAGAGCCTCTCTCTCTGCGAGAGCCTTGGCTCTGGCAGTGATCCGTGCGGCTCCGGACTTTTTGTTGCGCTTCCTTGCGCCGTCCTTCCTCACCTGCACGGTTGGAAACTCCCCGACGAAGCACCGACGGTCCCCGACCAGGAAGCCACCTTCCTGGACCATGTCCCGTCTCGCTTCGTCCAACCGATCCAAGCGGTCTTCTTCTTCGGCCAAGGACACAGCCACGGCCTCCAAAGACATTGGATCGGCGGGAAGAACTCCGGGGGATCCCGTCCCAGACGGTTTACCCTCGGAGGCCGAACTACTCCCGTCAGACTCCGAAGAGCCCTCTGAAGAGGCGTTGTGGCTCCGCCACTGCCTTGAGGCGTCAACCACCGAATCAACGGTGGTTTCGACCTCCATCTCCGTGTCGATGACTAAGGACGCTCCCAAAGAGACGTCCTCACTGTCCTCGACCACCCTAGACCAATCTAGGAGGTCTCGAACAGACGGAGACCCGGGTTCTGGGGTACTAGCGGTTACCACACCGGTAGCCGCTTTCCCACCATCAACACCCGCTTCTGCAGCCCCTCCAACCGGAGAAACTACCGCCGCCACCGACTGAACGGTGGTAGCAGCCGTATCTCTGGTAGGAGACTGCAGGTATCTGCCCCAGAAGGCTCCGACACCGGTCGGAGTCGACTGGGCAGATGCCGGACCTTCCACGGCTTCTGCCGCCGGGAAATCAACAGATTCCACGGTGGCGTCAGCCGTTTCCGGTCCGCCAGATGTTGGGGAGCCCTCCGATCCCGACTCCAACAGCCTTGCATCCCCAGGATGCAGCGGGCTGAGGGAGGGGGACCGTTGGCCACTCCCGTCGCCTTCCTCCTTCTCCTTCTCCGTGATGGGCCTGCAAAAAAGGGACAAAACCGTTAAAAACAAGTTTCCACCATGGAAAAGTGAATTCCACGGACTTTTACCGTGAGAATTCATGTTTTCACCGTCCAAAGTCGGTAATTCACGGTCAAAACCGTGTTTTACCGTCTTCTTCCGGTGAAAACCAATTTTCCCCCTTCCGGAACCGGTAGAAAGAGTATTCCACGGGATTTCACCGTGCGAATCGCGGTTCCCACCGTCCAAAGTCGGTGAACCACGGTAAAAACCATGATTAACCACCTTCGGACGGTGAAAACACCCTTTCACCGAGTTCCGACGGTTGGAAAGGGCATGGCACGGACTTCTACCGTGCAAAATGCCGTTTTCACCGTCCAAAGTCGGCAATTCACGGTCAGAACCGTGTTTCACCGCCTTCGATCGGTGAAAACCACTCCCTGGCGGGCTTCTACCGTCCAAACACCGTCGAACTTGGGCCTTCCCAAGCGAAACGGCGCTCGGATGGGCTGAACCCGCCGGAAAAGTGCTTTCCATAGTGGTTTGGCCACCATGACACAAGTCATGGCGGCGAAACCACTCCCACCACGTGTGTATACGGTCATTGACCATAAAACACACCGTTAACAAAGTAAAGAGAACTGCCAACAGGCAGGAGAAGGAAATACCCTTAGAGGGACTTACTTTTTCTATGTTGCCCTCTTTTTCCAGCTCTTGGTGGCCTCTTTGATGGTGAATTTTGGTTATACTTTTTGAACCACGTGCGGCCGGCGTTTTTTGTTTAAGTTTGCAAACAAAATGGCGCCTAGCCGCCAAATTCACCGTCTTAGCGGCTAATGGCCGTGCAGTAGCGGCTAATACGTCATCAGCCGCCCCATGCATGGTCACCATGGTGATTTCACCGTCGTCTGCCTTTTTAGGGGCAGATACACGGTGAATTCTCCTACACCAAGACTGTAACTGGTGAGTAGAGACATTTACCGTCAGTTCTCTTATATTGACGGTAATGGGAGGCTTCACGGAGGTTTTCACGGACGGATTTCTCCGTCCACGGACCGATTTTGTCGGGCCTTTGGCTGGACCTCCGGTGATGGGCCGCCCTTGGTTTCTACTGAAACCGTGGCGGGCCCCAAACACCGCAACGTCCGGCCGCCTCCTCTCCCAGCCGTCCGCCCACACTAGCGGACTGCCGGCTCGTTCCCACCACGGGTAGGACTCCCAAAGGGTGCCCCACAGCAGGGGCCTCCCTGGGGGGCGTCCTATTCGAGCATCAAACCCACTAACCTCATACACCCTCGGTCTCCGCGGACGGAGATTGTACCGAGGTGGAGGGGGGTTATCTGCCTCCGAGTCAGCAGACTCCGGCGAAGAAACGGACGGTGGCTTTAGCGCCGGAGTCATTCCATTCCGCGCCGAAGCCTCCGTGGCATCGCTGTCTGTACCGGAAGAGGTGTCAGAGACTCCAAGTCCATCTTCCTCCCTCACGGTACAGGTGGGCACGTACGGCTTAAGGTTATCCACATGAAACCGGTCCCGCACCTTCCGACCATACCCATCTACGAACTCTACCTCGTAGACCAGGTCGGAGTACTGCAGGGCCACCGTACCCCTCTCAGCTTTATATGCCAAGCTCCATTTCTTCGCCTGACCGAGCTTCCCAGCCTGATCTCTTATCCACACCTGATCCCCAGGCTGATAAAGAGGAGGCTCCACCCGGCCAGCGTCATACTGCTCCTTTTGCCTTTTCTGAGCAGCCGCCAAACGTTGACGAACCTGCTCCTCCACGGCTTGCTGGTCGGGCAAGTCGCGGACTGGACCGTTCGGAAGGAGATTATCAATCTCCATCCGCGGCTCACGGCCAAACAACAACTGATACGGAGAGACCTGCGTACTCTCCTGGACAGCTGTGTTATAAGCCCACACGGCGGGCCGTAATTTATCCCACCAATCACGCAGTTCCTTGAGGGGATCAAGGTACCGCTTGATGGTTTCCATTACGGTTTTATTTGTACGTTCCGTAAGCCCATTAGCTTGCGGATGGTACGCCGTCGTGAAGTGATGCGCTATATTATAGCGCTCCCGGAACTTCAGCAGGACTTTGCTGGAGAACTGGGACCCACGATCCGAGACAAGAGCTTTTGGTGTGCCATACACCGAAAGGATCTCGTCCTTCAGAAATTTCACCACACAGGCGGCCGTGGCCCTTCGTACCGCCCTTGCCACACCGTACCGGGTGAAATAGTCAACCATGATTAGTACATAGGTGACTCCACCCACGGAGGCAGGAAACGGTCCAACGAAGTCCATTCCCCAGGTATCAACTGGGTACTCCGGCACAATCGGTTGGAGAAATCCCTGACTTCGAGCGAACTGCCGCGCTCTCTGACACACCAAACATGACTTAACATATTCGGCAGTGTCCCGCTTCATACCGATCCAGTAGAAGCGTGAGCGCAGTCTCTGGTAGGTCTTAAACATCCCGAAGTGACCAGCTTCGGGAATGTCATGTAGCTTCCTTAGACAGAAAGCCCTGCATGACTTCGGAACTACCAACACAGTTCTCAACCGATCCTGGATGGACCTGATAGCAAACAACAAGTCATCTGCCACCACGAACTTGAACCGGAGGTTCGAGTTGGGGTCACGGAAGATTTCACTCTTCACTTTGGAGCACCAGCCATCGGCCTCTTGCTCCTTGACCCAATCCACCTCGGAACGGATGTGGTAAATAACCTCACCTACGTCGGCTTCGACGTATTCAGGTAAGGAAAGGTCCGCCACATCACGAACAGGATACCGACTCACTGCGTCGGCATCCACGTGCAGTGTTCCCTTCCTATACTGAACCTTAAACCGGTACTCTTGAAGCTGCATCTGCCAACGCCCCAACCTGCCTTGCAGGTTTTTGGCTGTCTGCAGATAGCAAAGAGCATGGTGATCAGTTACGATCACAAACTCCCGGTTAAAGAGGTAAGGACGGAATTTACCCACGGCAAACATGACCGCCAAGCACTCCTGCTCAGTGACCGAATACCGTGTTTCCGCTCCTTTCATGAGTCGGCTTGCGTAGGCCAGAACACGGGGGACACTGTCCTCCGGTAACTTCTGGTAGACTACGACTCCCAAGCCGTACCCACTAGCGTCGGTATGGATAATTACCTCACCACGCGGATCGTACATGGTGAGTACCGGCGCTTCGGTTAAAAATGCCTTTAACCGAGCAAACGCTAGTTTGCACTGATCCGACCACTCGAAGGACGCATTCTTTTTCGTCAGATCGTGCAAAGGCCTAGCCACCTTGGCGAAGTCCTTGATGAACCTTCGATAGTAACCGGCCAGTCCGAGAAAACTGCGGACGCCTGTCACTGTCGTCGGGACATCAAACTCCTGGACTGCCCGCACGAGATCCGGGTCCGGAGCAACTCCCTCGGCACTGACTACGTGACCGAGATAACGTACTTTGTTAAAGCCAAAGAAACATTTCTTCGGCTGGAGTTTCAGCTCCGCCCCTCGTAACAGTCCAAGGACAGTGGAGAGTCTTTCGAGAAACTGCTCGAAAGTGTTCCCAAAGACGATAATATCGTCCAGGTACACCAGACAAGTCTCCCACTTATGTCCTGCCAATAAGAGGTCTAGCGCTCTCTGCATGGTGGCTGGAGCATTACAGAGTCCGAAAGGCATTTTCCGGAACTCAAACAGACCTTGAGAGCAAATGAATGCCGTTTTCTCAATGTCTGGCTCAGCCATCCGAACCTGCCAGTAACCACTAGCCAGGTCCAAGGTAGCGAAGAACTTCGCACCGGCCAATGAGTCGAGCGCATCATCGATGCGAGGCAACGGATACTGATCCAGCTTTGTCTGGGCATTCAGTTTCCGGTAGTCCACGCAAAAACGAAAGCCACCATCCTTCTTGCGAACAAGCAAGATAGGGCTCGCGTAGGGACTACGCGAAGGTTGGATAACCCCTGCATCCAACATCTTCGCCACCTCTTCTTTCTCGACTGCTCTGGCCGCTGGAGCGGTTCGACGCAATCCTTCACGCACCGGAGGTTGCCCACCGGTATCGATCGTATGTTCGACCAGAGAGGTTTCACCCAACTCTGTGAAGTCGAACGCGAAATGATCCCGGCGCGCCAGCAGGAACTCTCGAAGCTGTCTCGCCTCTTCAGGCTTCAGATTGTCACCAATCTTAAGACATACCTCGAGGGTGGGAGCCGTCGCCACATTGAGCACTTGGCGTCCGTTCCCGGACGCCCCTCTCAACTTAGACGATGACTTCCCTGGTCGAACCATCTTCTGAGTGGGGTCTCCCCCTCTCAACTTAGACGGCTCTTCCAGCCCTACCACAATGGCAGCCTCCACAGCTTGAGCCGTGGCTACACCCTCTCCCGTTTCCAGGGCAATAGGTGCATTCCCCACGTTTTCAAGCCAGATATCGTACGTGCCAAGCCGGTTAGCTGCAGCGATACCTGCTACTGCTAACACACCACGTCCACCTAAGGCTTTCCGGTGCGGCTCCACGAGAAGCAGCTGGCCAGGGCCGGCATGCTCTACCAACGTCACCGATACGACACGTCGTACGTGGGCTGGTAGCCAGACATTCTCTCTCAGTCGCAGAGAACAAACTTCTCCGCGCCCGATAGAGGTTCTGGTCTCGGGCAGCTCTGGTGAAACAACGTTCACCCACCCGTCAACCTGCTCGAGTGCAGGCGGATCCACTGGGAGTTGCCGTCCCTGAGGCAAAGCCTCTGGTATCGGCGATGGAATTGCTTCCACCTCCCTAGGTTCTGCAAGCGCACGATCGGTGAATGCAGCTTGGAGGGCGTCTGGATGTGCTGTCCAGACATCCTCCCGGAAGTAAACCTTCCGGTGCACGATATCAACCATCAAGCCGAAGCGTGAGGCGTGATCAACGCCCAACAATGCTTCGCCCTCTCCTTTCACCAAAAGGAGAGGTACCTTGATGGTTTTCTTGTGGATGGTCAATTCCACATTTGTGACCCCTACTACCTCGATGGAGTGCCCACCCATCCCAAGAAGGAACGAAGGAACCGCCAGTTCCTCTATAGGCAACTCCATCACTCGTGCCGCCGTAATGCTTAGGACCGACACGTCGGCCCCGGTGTCTACGATCATCTCCAACAGACGATCGCCTATCGACACCCACACCCTTGGTGAACCTACGTCGTAGGCCCGGCTCTGAAGCTCAGGGATGGGAACCCGCGGGCTCCCACCATCGATCTTCTGCCTCCCGTCCACCTTACCGTCCACACCGGACGGTAATCCCAGACGTGCAGAAGACTGGGGACCAGTCTCACCAACCAGAGACTCCCCAGGCACCACGGGAGGTATGGGCACAACAACTCCTCCCGCCTGCTCGATGATCGCACGATCCAGCACCTCACCACTAGGCATAAAGGGTGAGGGGGCAAACCAGCGATCCAGCTGGCTGCACACGGCCTCCAATGTGGAGCATGGCGATGGAAATACCCACTGGGTAATTTCCGGGTCCGCAGACCTCGCCAGAGGCACCCCTGCCTTCCGCAGGACATCCACATATTTGGAGACCGCCCGGAGGTACGTCCCTCGTTCAGAGCTCAGGCCGTGACAGGCACCTGAGCTTTGAAGCTTTACCGGTCGCACACCACTCAGTTCGGTGGCGACCGGCGGCGGTTTAACGAGGATTTCTCCTCGTCCTCCACGAGTCGATAGTAGAACTGGCCATCGTGAACGGTGGCCAGGTACTTACGACCCTCCAGCCAAACTGGCGCAACGCCAGCGGTTGGCTGGAGGCTCTGACTTTCGTCAGGCACCACCCTAGCAACTTGCCCTTTGGCCGCAGCCTTCGGACAATCCTTCCTCAGGTGACCCATTTGGTTACACCCGAAACAAGGACCTAGTCGCCGGAGTGAATCTCCCGTACGGTCCGTACCACGAGGCGTTGCCGCCGGCTGACCTCCGCCTGAGCCTGCCTGCTTCTTCTTCTTGCCTCCGGTCTTGGCTCCTGCTTTGTCCGACTTGGACGGTGCAGCAGCCTTCGCACCCGTTTGGCTCGAAGATGAAGCCTTGGCAGAGCTCCCAGAGCCAGCCGTGGTTCCGGAGGACGGAGCGTTAGCCCTGTCCTGAGGAACCCCTCTTGTACGGGTAGGTAATTTACCTACGAGAAGCAAATCGGCCTCTACCAGCCATGCCTTTCGGGCATATGCCTCCACCGTACCGGCCTTGCAACCGATCAACTGATCAGTGATGGCCGTCTGGAGTTTCCGTTTGAAGCGAATGAGCCGACAGCTCTCGTCTTCGCCCGGAGACACTCGGTCGGACAGTTCCAAGAACCGCCAGTAGAATGCCTGAACAGACTCGGTGGCCCCCTGTTTCATTGACTCAAATTCGCCGAAACAGAGGCGAGCCTGGTTACTTGTGCTGAAGCGGCTACGCATAGCATCCTTCAGCTCAGTCCAGGTCAGGTCCGGAAGAGTTTCCACCAACGTGGCGTAATACTCTTCCGCCGGACCGCCCAGCAGAAACGTAAAGAAACTGCATCGGGACTCGTCCGTCCAGCGCTGAGCTCGGGCTTTCGCTTCGAACTTGCGGAGAAAAGGCGTCAAGTCCTCTCTGCCGTCGTAACGAGCAAAAGAGTGGACCGGGTTAAAGAACCCGAACGCCTGAACCTCCGCTGGAACCGCTGGAGCGGGCATCCAAGCAGCGGCGCTAACCCTGCGAGGTTGCCTGCTCCGGTTCCCCGAAACGTCAGACTCCGACTCAGCTTCCGAGGGAATCATCATCTGAACCCTCGGCTGCTGTCCGGGTACAGCAGGAGCTCCCCGGCCAAGTCCCCGAGGAGACGGCCTGGGTGCTACCCGCGGAGGTACCAACCGGGGAAGTACCGGTGGTTCCTCTCGCCGTGCGCCTTCACGCACGGGCGACAGTGAGAACCGAGGTGCCACCCTCGGCTCAACCGACGACCGGGACAGTCGTCCTTCCAACCGAAGGACATCTATCCCGTAAGCAATCTCAACGAGTTGCTGCTCGGATAGCCCGGCCAAAAAGGCCCGGCCCTCACGAGCAGTCTCGTCCGGGATTTCCACCATGTCCCTACGGGGCTGATCGCCACGTCCAACCGGACGGGCGACGGTGGAAACTTGGACAAGCGGCCGTGGCTGCTCGTCCTCCCCGGTGAGATCACCGTCGGACCCACTGTCTTCTACCAGGTATTCTCCCGGACGGACGTCACGGCAGCGTTTCCGCACCGTGACCCAGTCCTCCGGGAAATCCCTGTCCACGCTTCCGCTATACCCCTCTGTCTCCAGAGGCACACCGCCTTCCGCCCCCCCAAGGGGACGGTCGACTACGCGGCCGCGTAACTCCAAACCCGCATCTACTCCAAGTTCCCGACCTCCTGTCGGTACTTTTGGGGCTGGCTCCATTTTTCACCGTAAATGAACGGTTAAATCTGGACAAAGCCACCAGATATCGGGTTTCCACCGTCGGAAACGGTAATCCCACGGACAAACGTCCGTAAAATACCGTTACGAACGGATGGAACCGTGCACAACCGCGGTATCACGGACAAAAGTCCGCGTCCCACGGTAAGGAACGGTCAGAGTTTGACCTTTACCGGTTTCTACCGCGGTATAACGGACAAAAGTCCGTCTCTCGCGGTGTACTTCACGGTAAAAGACCTTTTACCACTTTCTACCGTGGACCAACGGACAAAAGTCCGTACACCACGGTGTACTTGCGGTAAAATACCGTACACCACCGAAAACCACGGTACCACGGACCGTAGTCCGTGCCCCACGGTAATTCGACGGTACCAATGCGGTTACCGACGGTAAATTTACCGTTAACCACGGTACAACGGACCAGAGTCCGTTCCCCACGGTAAACAACGGTAAATCAACGGTGAAACGGTGGTTTCCGCCGCTGTCCCACGGACCAAAGTCCGCGCCCAGTGACGTACTCTCACCGCACGGTGATTCGACCGACTTAACGGTCGAATTCACGGTAAATCACCGTGCGAGAGGCGGGGTACAGGTACCCGGCGCCTCCACCAATTGTAACGTCCCGCCGGACCGTCACAATACCCCAGTAAGTTCACCCCAAAAAGGACGTAAAACTTACCGCTTAACCGGCTCCTTACGGGGACGGGACCGTACCCGTAGCCGTCTCCCGCACGGTGCTCCCTGAGTTGTGCCGGCTCCACGGAGCCACCCTCGACGGACACGACGAAAAACCACGCCGCCACGCCGAGAATATCGCGGTAGAACTCCGGTTCTACCGCGAGCCGACACGAAGACCGGCCGAAACAAGTCGGAAAGACGGTGGTGTTGTTCCCCCAAACCGGACAACCCACCCTCCGCGGTACTTCCCCAAGAAAAGACTCGACACAAGGTAAGTGATGATAAAAAGTGTATTTATTGACACTTACGGCGAATGATGAAAAACGATATGATGGCAGTAATATTTACACAACTTGGCTGGATACCTTATCCAGCCAAGCCCCCATAAATATATACAAAAGGCAAAGTAGCCAACAGGCCAAAGGCACTAAAAACAACAAGAGATGAAAAGGCACTGGCCAGTGGAGGTCTCCTTGACCTCCACCCACAGGTCTAGTCTCAGGTGAAGCCTACAACCAACTGCCCAGATCCTGTGGCTGACTAGGCCACAGGAAACCTCCAGGCAACTCCACCTGGAGGGGACAGAGGTCACTTCTGACCTCTCACCCATAGACTTCATGGTGAGAGGTCTGCTAGCACCAAAATGGCGTCCGTCCCAACAGCCTACTGTAGCTGTCAGGCAGACCACCATAGAGAAATTCGTCTGCTCCACCAAAATTAAAATTGGAGCAGACCAGGTTGCCACATGATAGTGGAAAACTATAGAACTTAGATTTACAAACATAGAACTTAGAAATATAAAAATAAACCTTCCCTCTATGTATGTTAATTCAATTTCCTGTCCAACACCTGGTCAAATTTGTTCTTGGTCTCCAACTCTACCCCCTATATGTCAATTCAGTTTCCTGTGCAGATAAGATTACACTTCCATTTTCTGTTCATTCCTGTCCTTGAATAGAAAGTTACCCCTGAAAATATGGTATTAGGAAAAATTTAGAAAATAAAATGGAATGTTATAGTAGAAGACTATAGACCTTAGATTTACAAGCATAGAACTTAGAAATATAAAAATAAACCCTCCCCTACATAAATTTAATTTCCTGTATAAATAGTTATCTTTCATGTAAACTTAGAAAATATAAAGAAATTAATTTATAAGAAATGAAATTTAAGAAAACTAATATTAAGCAGAAGAAAAGAATTGGCATTTTTATAAACTGATCTTAGAAAACAGATTAAACTTTGAAAATATATAAAATGCTACCTTTGACAACAATGGTATTAGCAAAAACTTAGAAAATGTATTAAGAATTTGGACTTAAATAATAACTTTCGAAGAATTCTCCACACTAAGCTTATGAAAGCTGAAAACTGTTTCTTGATTATATTTTAAGGTGGCACCACAGGTAACTCAATTTATAAAAAACTGTATAAATAGTTATCTTTCATGTAAACTTAGATTAAATCAGTTTTGCTTTTCTAGCTTGCTGCTTTTCTACTTGACTCATAGTTAATTTAAGTTGGTTCCAATATTACCATTTCTAAAGTTCGCTGTGCATTTCAGGCTTCAAATCAACGGACTTTTATTGTTGAAATATTTCATTACAATGAGGAGTTTGATATAAAGCCATTCGTGTGGGCCATGTGAACTTTGGAATGGTTATGACACTAAACCACACAACTATGGGAAAAGGCATTACTGTGAACAATATGATGCATTGGAAGACAAAAATATGCCAGCTGTACCTGCTAAATGACACTGTTTTGAAAACACAGTATAACATTTGCAGAAAAAAACATCCTACTTAATAACAGTAGTATAGGAAAAGTCATTTCTGCATCACTTTTTCCCATAGACTACTTTTGGAGGCTCAATTTCAGCACCACATTCCAATGTCTGTTTTTTTTCCAATGTGGTTTCTCAAGAACCGTACGTTTTGTGACAGATCATATTCAAGAGCTTCGCTATAAAAATGATGCCAACGATGTTACATTTTCGGCATTACGCGAGTTTTTACGTAACTTATATAAAAAATACTTATAAAAAATACTTATTATAAAATCCAATTACCTTATTTGCTTATAAGGGTGGCATCGTGGAAAAAAAATTATTATAGAAATTCAATATTCCTTGCGTGAATCTCGAAGAACTAGGTCTTTGTATGAAATACGAGAATTTATTGCCAATTTTTTGTCCACAAGCAACTGACTTTACGTGTGATTGTCACGAAAAATGGGGAAATGGAATAGTACATTGTGCCAAAAATGAAGCTTATATTTTTGGATTATGGGTACAAAAACAGAAATAAGTTAATATATACAATTTATTTCTCTCAGAATTTCAGAGACAATGGATTTTCCAGATATTCGAGATCATGTCCTCCAAATGATGAAAGTAGTGATGTCAGAAACAGATTGGAATACATTGTGTCCTGACTGTAATCTTCAAAACGAACTCTTGAAAACGGGCGATGGAGGTCAAGCTTTGACTCATTTTTGTGCGATGTTTCCCGAGGAATATGAACGAACAAAAATGAGCAACTTATTCGATCGTATAAACTCCCTGTTTGTATTAAAACATTGGATCAAAGCTAGAAAGCCAAATAAAAATGACATTTTTCAAGGAATTTTGTATCTGATCGCTCATTGGTCAGATTATGAGTGCCGATGTGAAATTTTCAAAACTTGTACTGATACTGAATAAATATCACGGTATGCACTCATTCTCGTTACTTTCTTGAAGCTAAAATGGTGGAGCAAGATAAATATCGTGCTTAACAATGAAGGAAAATGTAGTACCGCAAAAAAGGAAGCCGAGTATAAAATACATTGCTATGGGCTGCATTGCGGCTCTTATGCTTATACTCGAAACAACGAATATCGCTATTTCC
Organism: Brachycybe producta; assembly: GCA_036925085.1. Lineage (NCBI taxonomy): Eukaryota > Metazoa > Arthropoda > Diplopoda > Playtdesmida > Andrognathidae > Brachycybe > Brachycybe producta. Next base: position 4,980,961 of record JAUPFP010000010.1, on the reverse strand, counting down.
AATAAAACCGAACTACCTGCCAATATACAACTCCCGAGAGATTTGGTAACGATCATGGAAAAAAAGGGTTCTTTCATTCCGTTGAAGGCGCCGTTTAGGATGATTATTGCCGGGCCCAGCAGTTGCAGGAAAACAACCTTCATTAAGAAAATGTTGGATCATACCAGGGGAATGATTAAGCCCCCATCGCATCAGATGTATCCTGGTAACACCAAGTTCCTTATCGATGCGTTTAACCAGAATACTCATGATCCGTACAGTTACTTGATGATTGATCTCACTCAGAATGCGAATGACAACTCTCGGCTCAGAACGAATATATTTCCAGGATAGTATACCGCTGTATTTTTACCTAAACAACGATGAAAGTAAGTCAAAAGATTCCTTCACGACTCGATCGTAACATTAACAGATTACACGTAGCCGCGGAAAGTAATCCGCGACTTCAAAAAGAACTTCTAAAGAACTCCAACTTGGATTTTATTCATTGTTTGTGTGATTGTGCACATAATATTGGGAACTCTAACATTGTAATGAGTGAACGTGAAAAAAGAAAGTTACAACCCTATAGGCATGTACTGAATAAATTAGTGAATACGAAATCATGCTGGAAAGTCGAAGAAAAACTTTCTCGTCAAACAAAAAGGGGGTTGGCTTCCCCTGCTAATTTCTCCTGCTAATTTCTCCCGTATTGTCGATGTTAACGAATTTAATAACATCATGGCCGAGAAATTGATCCTCATCCCCGCTGAATCTTGGGAAGCTCAATATCGAGAAAGACAAGAAAATAAAACACTCGTTCAACGTACTTTAAGAGACATTGAAAAAGCCATTCAATGTATTTTGGAAGAAGAAAACTTGGATAACTACAATAAAGTTTTACTTCTAGGACAATTACAACGCAGATATAAATCCATTTATGAAAACAGGCCCAAAGAGGTAACGAAAATGACATTAGAGGACCCTGGTGTTTTGGTCCCCGTAGAAGAAAAACATTCATCGGTATCAGCGATATAGTCAACCAACTGCCGAAGACACAACAGAAGAAGGCCGGTCGTCTTGTTAATTTGATAAAATATGGTAGAGGCCCATTAAGTTAGAATTCATCGCATCAGCTTCTGATAGATGGACAAGTCGTGCCGAATACCAATATTATGGACCTTACTAGAGATCTCGTTATCAGTAAAACTAGATACGACCCCCAGGATGGGAGCCATTTATCACGGAGCTGAAAAAAATGAACGTACCTCAATCTTTCATAGCTAATGACAAGCGATGGGATTATCATCCAGATACTAAAGAATCTAGCCGTCCCATATGGGAAGAATCATGAAAAACAAAGAACTCAAAAAAATTTATTATGATCCATCCTCCAGTGGGTCTTTCAGGTGTGTGGACCGCCTTCATGCGGCAACTGGAAAGAAATTTACTTGGGGTTAAATTGAAGGCTGGTTGCGAACGCAAGATGTCTACACTTTACATAAACCAGTGAGAAGAACATTTACGAGAAATAGAACATTGGTCAGTAAAATAGACGATGTATGGCAGTGGATATGCAGTCTTACAAAAAAAAAGAATAAGGGGTATAACTATCTTTTAACTTGTATCGATGTATTTTCAAAATATGCTTGGGTTCAGCCATTAAAACAAAAAACTGGAAAGGAAATGATCAATGCATCAAAAATTATTCTGCGAGATGGAAGGAAGCGAGAAAAATTCAATCGGATAGGGGAAAAGAATTTCTGAATAAAAACTTTCAGACCTACCTCAAAGAAAATGGTATTGGATTTTACAACACTTTTAATGAAGTCAAAGCTGCCGTTGTGGAATGTTTTAATAGAACTTTGACATCACGCATGTGGAGGAATTTTACAGCGAAGGGGAATTATCGGTACATTGATCAGTTGAGTCATCTGGTGAAAAGATACAATGCATCGTATCATAGAAGCATTGGCATGGCTCCGGATAAAGTCTCATCTACCAATGAAAAAAATGTATTTAAACGATTGTTTCCATCCACCAATAGTAGATTGCCCAAGTTCAAAGTAGGTGATCGTGTTCGTATTTCCAAGACGAAGTTAATTTTCGAAAGAGGTTACTTACCCAATTGGTCGGACGAGGTTTTCACCTTCTCTGCACGTATCGACCGAGTACCTCCGGTATACCGTCTCGTAGATATTGATGGAGAACTATTAGAAGGTACGTTTTATGAGGAAGAACTTCAAAAAATTGACAAGAAAGACAGCGATTTTTGGAGGGTAGAAAAAGTTGTAGCTGAAAAAGGAAAATACGGCACCGGCAACTTTTGGTGAAGTGGAAAGGATACGCCAATAAACACAACAGTTGGATTAAAGCGGGAGATTTGAAACAACTACAAAAATGACCGAGTCTCAAGACTTTTACGTGACACTGCCGAGTAATAGCAGTATGAAATATTATCTGGACAACACTTTAACAAATTACACCATGAAACTCCCAAAACCCATCGAAATTACTGGAGATTACGAAGTCGCCTTGGCTGAGATTCATTTTTCGCGTACCTGGTTAAAGATCGCGGATGAAAAGGAAGGTGAAATTATTATCAGAGATCTGGAGCAGAGCCTAACCATCAATATTAGTGTTCCTAGCGGGGCGTATCATTCTCCCAGATTTCTCGTGAATGCCATCAACTCTCATATCGATGAATATTTAGATCCCCTTCATTTGAGGCATCCTTCGATTCAGTCGAACAAAAATGAATTGATTAAAACAATAGACAAATCTACATCTAATATAGACAAAGAGGAAGAAAATATGGTAATAGAAGAAGCCAGGGTGCAAACAACTGCGGACAATGTGAATGTCATGTTCAAAACGTGCGAGGAATCACGCACCAACTATCATAATCTTGTTAAGGATAAGAATATCAGTCAAACAGAATATCAAAACAAAATAAACGATCTCCAAAAATAATTACAACATCAAAAAAGCCTCATACCCGGACCCGATAGAAAACGGGACGAAGCCATTCAGCGTCTTGTTAATGCCTTACAACAAAAACTACAGGACGAACAAAAAAAGAAGACGGACAATAAAGATGCCAAAGATAAACTCATCAATCCGATTCGTTTACAAAAAAGCGAATGAATTTAATTACAATATTTTAAAGTCCTCGTATGACGAAAAAAAAAAATTTAGCCAAAACAAAACAAGGATTACAGAATATGAAAGATTATCATCAGCAGTTGTTAGAAAGCAAAACACGAATGGAAAATATTGCAAATCCGAGATTAAATAGTGAAAAGAATCCTTTGTTCAAATATCGGAATACAACGTCACGTGTAGAAATTACCGTTCAGCCCAGTTCAAGCATTCAATTCTCCGACAAAATACAAAGAATGTTCGGGTTTCAAGAGGACTATCTTAGCAATACGTCGGAACTTCACATTATTAGGGTCGCCGACTTTCTTTCGGATATTCAACGTGATATTCATTCTTTATTCGTGTATATCGACTGCATCGAGTACCAGCCGGTGGGGAATATACTTTCACCTTTATTAAGGCCCGTTCATCTTCAAGATTCTGATGAAATGAGAGTTACCAAAATCTACAATCAACTACAGTACAAAAGAGTATCACGTGATAGTATACATGTACATAGTATCGAAGTGCGTATAAGCGATGTCTTTGGACGTAAAATTTTATTTACCAGTGGATACGTAGTGATAGCCACAGTTCATTTTCGTTTGTGTTTCATTTTTCACTTACTATTGCGGATCAGCGACTGATCCGTGTTATAATTATCAGAAACAAATTGGATCCGCTTTGCCCGTCTTCGTGGGATCTCAATATCAGCAGGGACATGGATTTTTCTCTTCGTTATATCATTTTGTGATCTCTTTTTTGAAAAAAGGAGCCCTCTCAGCAAGTAAGCAGTTGTTAAAGTCTGGAACTAACGTTGTATCCAATATCAAAGCGGGAGAATCTTTCAAAAGTGCCTTAAAAAGGCGTGGTACGGAAGCTGTGCATGAATTTTTGAAGACAATGACAGGTAAAGCTAAGTGCCGGAAAACGACTAAAACATCTGGAAATAGAAGAACCGTGGCCAGTACGAAGCATACAGTGAAAAGGAAAGCATCGAAGAAGAATGTCGCTAAAAAAAGGAAAACTGCAGCAAAGAAAGCTTCGGGTAAAAAAAGAAAAACTAGCAATTTCGTGAATCTCCTATAAACAAGAGCGGCTTTCACGTACATCATGACTCGGGGCCCGGGATCAGTTGTGAGTTGGATATTTTCACCGTGCCCGTGACGCAAACGAGTAATAGGGATGACTGCATTAAGGAATACCATCCCGTGAACAGTATTGAAGACCAAAATACGATAGAGTTCAATATCATGGGAAATGCTGATAAATACATAGATCCTTCTGATATTTACCTGAATGTGAAAGCAAGAGTCTTAAAAGTGGATGGAAAGCCATTGGACGCTACTTGCGAAGTCACGCATATAAATGGTTTTTTCACTCACTTTTTAGTGAAATTACGGTTACTCTCGGACATACGATTATTAGTTCCACTGATCACGATTACAGATATAAAACTTATTTAACGACCCTCCTATGCAGCGAAAACACTGGGCATAAACCTTATTTATCTCTCGAGATGTTCTACAACGACACCATCGCTGCCTTTAAAGATCGTAAACCATCTACCGCCGATCCGGTGGATGGATTAGCACAATGCTTCAAAAGATCAAAAGCGAGTACTATTATGGATATGTGCGGACGTCTTCACAGAGATATTTTTCATCATGGGCGGCTCTTACCTAATATGCTCGATCTCTCCATTAAATTAATTCGTCAGATACTGACATAGATACATTAGAGACAGATAGAGACATAGATACATTAGATACTGACAAAAATGATTACAAAGTGGATATTAGAACTGCTACCCTCTATGTACGAAAAGTGATACCAAATCCATCTATCGCTAAAACGCATATTGAGCAGTCATTGAAGTCTAATTTTATTTATCTCATAAGTCGAATCAAATGCACATCTTAAAGCGAACCTAGCGGCGGCCACAATATTAACATCAACATTTGTAACGGCATATTACCGAGTTTCGTTATGATCGGACTTGTTGATAGTGATGCACAAGCTGGAAATTTAAAAAAGAATCCTTTTCATTTTCATTACAAGGATCTCAGTTTTCTCGAGCTACAGGTAGATGGTACCCAGTTTCCGGGAATACAATTCAGTCCAAATTTAGTACGAAAGAATATGGTCATTTTTATCAGCAGCTATTTTCTGCGTGCCGCAAGTATTATGTCACAGATGGTGTAGATGTGACGTTCGAAGAATTTAAAAACAGCTATTCTCTTTATGCCTTCGATCTCACCAATGACCAAAGTGCTCTATCAGAATCCCATTTCAACTTGAGTAAAAATGGATCTTTACGGCTCAATATGAAATATAAAAATCCATGGAACACAATGGTGAATGTCATCGTTTATTCCATCTACCAGTGTATCATTGAAGTGGATCATCATCGCAATGTTATCATAGATTATTAAAATGAATTCTAGGAATTCTGGAATATTTATTATTTCATCATCCCGCCACGTGTTTCGTATTTGCCTGTGTATTTGCACGGGACCAACTTCCTTATAGAGTGAATCGTAAACTTTATATCGTTAATCTGGATGCGCGGTCGAAGCCTGGATCTCACTGGATCGCAATTTATTTCAATAATGGAATGGCTGAATATTTCGACAGTTACAGAAAGAAGCCAATGACATACGAGATAAATCAGTTCATCGCGAAAAACAGTTTCTCCTGGACTTACAATGCGCATAGACTCCAACATTCGAGAACGGCCGTATGTGGCCAATATTGTATTTTCTATTCTATTTTAAGATGTTCTAATGTATCTATGAAGAGCATCGTTTCTGTATTTTATCGCCACAATTATTTATGAAATGATAAAATTGTTCACAAATTTATTAATTATAGCCTAAACAAATATTTACCACTGTATGCTTTTTAATCACAATTTTATTTAACCTTCACCATTTCAATATATGTATTATACTATTTATATAAAGTTAATATATTAAAATGGGTATATGTAACATAATGGGATGGATATATTTATGAATAAACATTTATAAGACAATATTGATGAGTAATTATTTATTTTCCTGTAGAGCCAAAACCAAGTTCACCACGGGTGCTTGGGGGAAGTTCTCCCTCAACAAATTCTACATCGGGATATATTTTCTCAAAAATGATTTGCGTAATTCTATACCCCGTTTTAATGGCAATATCGTGATTTCCGAAGTTTATTAACATAACTTTAATAGGCCCCCTGTAGCTGGAATCAATGACTCCGGCCAAAACATCGAGTCCAAAATGAAGCACGGGACCCAATCTCGGTGCAATTCTTCCATAACAATCATACGGAAAAGCGAGGATTAAATCTGTTGCACAGAGCGCTATAGCTCCAGGTTTAATGGTGCAGTCCATCATAGAAAACAAATCGTACCCGGCATCACCCATGTTCATTTTCTTGTGGATAACACTCGTATCGCTTAATCTCTTAATCATTACGATAGCTTCTATAAGGAACAACAAATGATTTCATCTAAAGAGAGTAGTAATTCCATCATTCTCAATATAACGTTTATCATCGAATGCGGTAAGACTGATTTTGTTCACTTCTAGAGTGTAAATGTCGTGCATTTTAGACATGATTTGTCTTTGAATGGCCCTATTCGGAATAGACTGATGCAAAAATTCAATGTACATATCATGATTAAAGTGAGATTTAACGATCTGTTTCTTAATACCTTTCGCTTTACACTTATGCTTACGGCTATTTAACAGTATGGAATACATTTTAGATTTTAAGGCCACAAATTCCGAAATAGGTTCACTTTTCATTTCATCTTTAAATTTGCCCATAACTTTTTTGTTTTTAAGAGAATGCAGAAAGTGACTTTTTGGATAGTCACTCGTATCCAAATGATACTGATAACACTGCATGTCATGGTACAAATCTTTAGTTTGAATGTGCATGATTAAACTATCCGTATCAGTATACAATAATTTCAATCTATTTCCGGGATAATTTGATTTTAGAACGTAATAATAAAATTCATACATAAACAACTTTGATATTTCTAGTACCGTAAAACCCGTATACAATGGTTTGTTAAAATAAATGGACCATTTTTTCATTTTAAAAACGGTGAGATTCTTGTCAATAATGTGAAATGAATCTAAATTTGCTTTGCTGAATAATTTTAGGCATCGTTCTTTTTCATTAACGAGTTTGGCATTAATTTTTTTTCTTTGATCTTCCATCGTTTTACCAAAAACTGCATTGTTCATTAATTTGAAAAATCTTTTTCGAAATCATCTTTTGCCAACTTACGCATGGCGATATATTTAACCACTTGCCTTGAGTAAAAGAAAGAACACGATGAATTTTGGTTAATTTCATCCCCAGGTTTAAGTAACATCGTAAATTTCTAGCGTGAATAACGTAATTTTCCTTATAATAAAGATTAGGGGCGAGTTTCTTTGCTTTGTAATTTTTTGGTTCTTTTCCTTTTCCTTTTTTTAAAAGGTCTTAAGCATAAGGGGATAGCATATCGAGACGAATATCGAGTCTTTCTGGACAAAGAGGGTAGTCGCTATGATCAAAATGTAACTCCGCTGGATAATCGAGATCCACTTCTAATATGTATTTTTCTTTGCTATCTGGGTTAATGGAATGAATATCGAAAGTTTCGATCTCATTCTCATCTAGCCAACGAAAATCTTTCATGGGCATGGGTTCGGCAATGTGCGAACCAATTATTTAGGAACCCATAGATTTAGGTTTAGATGGATCGTAATCATTTAGATAGGGATTGTTTGCTTTTGCGTATTTGTGGCTAGGGACAGAAACACCTCTGCGAATACCTCTTTCAATAAATAAGTGCATACCGTAATCCGTAAGTAGCTCCAACTCAACTTTAGTGTATTTCAAGGCGGCAGACCAAGCATACATGGGCAAAGTGAAATAATGCGCGGGATCTAGGCCAAAACTTTTAAAAGAAATAGTTCAGAAATTTTTGAAAACATCCGCCAAAATGAGGCAATCGCTTCTTAAGTATATATCGTGATAATCGCCTAAAGTTTGGCATCCGAATGTTTCTCATACTTTTCTTACGTGCTCGTAATTTTTGTCAGAGATCCCTTTTTCATTCAGTGTATTGTTGAAACAGACTTTATCCGGTATACCTACTGCATCAAATTTTGAATGACTGTCCAAATGTTCGTAAGGAAAATATCCATTTTGCGTCATGAGATCAATTTTTGCAGGGTCTTTGAAAAACCACGAAACAATTAAATTTTTCCTTAGGAAGATTTTGGGCGAGGGTTGCGAGTGGAGCGGATAAGAATTGAAAACTATCTAGGAACACGAGATTATCGACGATGAAACTCGTATAACGTTCAATATTCAAAAGAATAATGCTAATGGGCTTTTCTGTTTTAATCCTACCTAGGGCTTTAACGATAAAATGCTCATCGTACGAACGTAAACAATGAGCAAAACACGGCAAGTAAGAGCGGTCACGTACAGTGGCATTACAACTAAAGCATGCTGCACCCCTGTAATTGTTTGCCGGAAGATGGTGATCGTGATCTCTTACTTTCCCCGTAATAAACTCATTGAACTCTGTCTGACAAGCGTAGCAATGGGTGGCTTTCTGAAAGTTTTTCTCATCTTCGTTCATCATGACCATTGGCTCTATTGGGCCGATTTCAACATTTCACTGGCTTTGTCTCTTAGGACATTGACAAGTTCATAAGCGGGATCTTGGGACCTTTTACAATCGTGAGCTACAACCTTACCGTGATAATCAACGATGACGTAAAAATACGAGAGGAGGGCTGGCCTGTGCTTGGGTCCTGTCCCAAGGAGGTTCAACGGCGGTAAGTTAGTCAAAACTTGCCGAGGGTATTGTAGCACCCAGTTGGGTCGTTGCATTTGCCAATTTTGATTTCTACATTTTCGATGGAATCGATCACCCAACCCGTTCCCTTTATTAATGAAAGCTTCTATCGCGCTTAAGATTTGCATTTCACATTCTCGCAAGTACTGTTTTATTTCTGAGCAATGCATTATAAGCTTCATATTGCTACAAAAATAAGAATCGTTGGTTTCGTAGGTCATTATCGCTTCATTGTTTTCGTAAATGATTTTTGGCTTGATAAAATGAACACGCAAACATAATTGAAATTTAAATCTCATTTTATTAGACCATCCCTCCAACAAATTTGTCACATCGTCATAGATAAATTGGAAATAGACTCTAGGGTCCTGAATATTAGACCTGTGCATATGTTTAAAGTAGCTAATAAGCCCCCGAACCCCGTTTTATGTATAACAAAAGCATCTGACAAAAATATATTGTGAATATTAGTTAAATGTTTCAACCATTCCATTTTAGTATTAAATTGTGAGTAACAAAGATTACATTTTTTTTTGGTAGACCCGATAACATGCGCATTTAGAAAATGTTCCCTTGAGTTATCCGGCTGTCCAAATATGAAACAATTCATTTTTGAAAATCAAATCCCAGTTTACACAATACAGTAGGCACTTGATTAAGTTTTGTGATTAATCGAGGATAGATATGAACCGGAATACAAGCCCCTTTCGTAAATTTATTTTCTATACTATATTTGCGAATATCGATAAACCAACTCTCATTACTTTCGAGAATGTGTATCTTCCAATTGTCCTCGATGGGTATGGTTTCGTGAACTTTACAGTCCGGCAACTTATTCTTTTCCTCAGATTTACTGAGCTGACAACCAAACCAATCTTTAATCACATTTTCCGTTACAGCGGTAGAGGGCCCTGCATCACTGGCCGTAGAGGGTCACGCATCACTGGCCACATTCGCTTTACATTTTCCAGCTTGAGATCTTGGTGCTGCTTTCCTTTTTGTTTTTGGGCCAGTTACTTTGGTTTCTATCGTCAAGTCTATCAATATGTTTCAGAATTTTTCTAAAAAAGGATATCGGCTACTTTGTAAACTTTGATAATGTGTATAGGGCCACGAATAACACTAATGAAAATCAAATAAAATGGAGATGCTTGTTTCTAAAGTTCTTTCGGAGTATAAAAAATACTCACCAATGATGTCCTTATTGTCCTGCATTATGTTGATTGCTTTTGATGTAAATAGTGGATGTTCAGCTTTTGAACAACCAAGTGTTTTACAAAGTGACTCGCAGTTAACAAAAATAATAGAGGCCACAGTATTTTCAAAGTGCTGATTCTCGTTGAAAGTAGGATGATTCGATGCCGATAGTCTTTGCTGAGGAAATTTAAAATTAAAGCTGATGTGTGATTTTTAGGATGAAAAGTTACCCTTTTTATACTCAAAATTGCCCCCTAGTGAAATAGCATACAATGAAGACTCGTTAAAACAAAACAGCAATAATACGTAGGCCAAGGTTAAGAAATATGTCAATGCAGTAGGTCAAAATAGTAGCCAATGAAGACTCGGATAATAAAACGAAGCACCAATAGTATCGAAGTAGGTCGAGGTCATGAAAGACGGCAATGCAATAGGCCAAAATAGTAACCAATGAAGTCTCGGATAATAAAACGAAGCACCAATAGTATCGAAGTAGATTGATGTCACGAAAGAGGCAATGCAATAGGCCAAAACAGTAACCAATGAAGTCTCGGATAATAAAACGAAGCACAGTAGTATAGGAAAAGTCATTTCTGCACCACTTTTCTCCATAGACTACTATGGTGACCTCATTTCGAGCTCCACATTCCAATCTCCCATAGACTCTCATTGAGTCATTTCTGCACCACCCGTTTTAAAGTCATTTTAATGCTTCATCAGAGAGAAAAAACTTTGACCCAGTTTTCATAGAGGGAAAAAATAATAGTCAACAACATGTTTTTTTTTGTATTGCCTGTTGTTTTTAACTCATAATTTATTTCCTGCTTAAATTCTATAAAGAGAAATAATACAAAGCAAGGTTACTTGACCACTTATTTTTATACAATTTATGATTATAAAAAACCTGTTTGTTTACACATTTTCTGTACTGTAGTTTTTATGTATTGAAGGTAAGTCATTTAATTCCATCAGCTGAAATATAATATTGTATTCTTGTCTACAACACTTTTTCCTCACTTGTTTTTTCATGCCTCATAGAATAACAATGAGTCATTTCTATGGCATGGCAATCAATGTCAACCAGTTTTCATGCAGTGTTTCACAAAATACTTAATTATGTATTCTTTTCATGAAAGGGAAAAAAGGATAGTCAAAAACACTTTTTGTATCTCCTGTTTTTAACTAATTTATTTCCTGCTTTTAAATAAATTCTATAGAGAAATAACAAAACAAGGTTACTTGACCACTTATTTTTTATACAATTCATGACCATAAAAACTTGTTTATTTGTTTCAGTTTATATTATCATTGTAAGTTTTGTATGAAAATAAAATGAGGAAACCTGATATGAATTTAAAATGAATGTTTAACGGCTTCTGTTTTTAGAGATGATGATTATCAATGTGTCTCAAACTTTTCATTATTATTTAAAGAAAAACCAGCTTCTTGTTTTGAAGTTTTAATCATATGTAGTCCAAGGTTGTTTTTTTATTTTGTGATTAATTAGTGATTTTATATTGTATTTTGTTTTTTAAATTAATTTTAAAAACAGCCTTGGTATGTTATCTATTATTGAATTTTTTGGGGTTATGTGAAAAATGGTTTACTATAAAAGAAACCAATTTTCACTTATTTACAACACATTCATCTTTTCTAAAAATATGGAAGCACCACAAATGAAGACAAAGGAAGAAAAGAAAAAAGGTAAATATATATTTTTAAAAATAAACAATCATTTTTGTAATGTTTTTTTTCTTATTTTTTTTTTCTTTCTAGGTGAAGCAAAGATATTCATCAACGATGGCCACCAGCTGCCTACAATCAGTCAGCTAGAGGAAGCTGCTCAAGAAATGAGGCAACGGCTTGAGGACATCGAGGATTTCATTGAAGAAAGCGAGGAATCACATAAAATGGATGTTGATGCTGGAGAAAAAGACATCAACGATATCAAAGACCCGGATGATGCGGATAAAGCCACCATTGATGGGATGAATCCTTTAGAACTTGATGGTGAGGATTGGGAGTTGGAGACGTATTCGAAGGAGGAAATTGCAGCAATGGAGGAGGCTGCAAAAATGGCCGAAGTGGCCAAAAAAATAGCTCAGCAAGAGTGGAGGGAGAAAATTCGCCAACAGGATAAGCTGTGGATAGCTTTTCACAATGCAAAAATTTAATCGTTTTTTTATTTTGTGTAATGTTTTTAATATTTTTAGCTATTGTGTTTATTTTTTTTATTTTTTTTGTTTTGCTTTTAATTGGTGTTTTTTGAATAAAATGTTTTAAAAGTTTTTTTTTGGTTTTGGTATTCTTTGTTATTTTTCTTTTAGTTCTTTTAAAGTTTTTAGACTTCAGGGTTTTAATTTTATTTTTTCATTTTTAGTTTTTTAAAGTTTTTAAGTTTTTTTAGTTTTGTTAATAATTTTTTATTTTACTTTTAGCTATTTTAAAGTTTTTAGGTTTTATGTTTTTTAAATTGTTTTTTTCATTTTTAGTTTTTTAAGTTTTTCAAGTTTTGTTTTTTAATTGGTTTTTATGAATAAAATGTTTAAAAGTTTTTTGGTTTTGGTATTCTTTGTTATTTTTCTTTTAGTTCTTTTAAAGTTTTTAGACTTCAGGTTTTTAATTCTTTTTTCATTTTTAGTTTTTTAGTTTTTCAAGTTTTGTTTTTTTAATTGGTTTTTATGAATAAAATGTTTAAAAGTTTTTTTTTGGTTTTGGTATTCTTTGTTATTTTTCTTTTAGTTCTTTTAAAGTTTTTAGACTTCAGGTTTTTAATTCTTTTTTCATTTTTAGTTTTTAAAGTTTTTAAGCTTTTTTTTTTTTTTGTTTTGTTTTGTTAATAATTTTTTTATTTTACTTTTAGCTATTTTAAAGTTATTAGGTTTTATGTTTTTTAAATTGTTTTTTCATTTTTAGTTTTTTAGTTTTTCAAGTTTTGTTTTTTAATTGGTTTTTATGAATAAAATGTTTAAAAGTTTTTTAAGTTTTGTTTTTTTAATTGGTTTTTATGAATAAAATATTCAAAAGTTTTTTGTAGTTTTTTTTTCACTGTTTAGTTTTTTGGTTTTTAAAAGTTTTTTAAATACTTTATAAATAGTATGTGTTACAAGAGCTAACTAAAGCTATTCATAAGATTGGCTATTTTACATTTTTTTTTGTTTCCATATTGATGCATTCTATAGCCTTGTTCTGTTTTCTATATTTTGTATAACCTTGTTCTATTTTCTATATTTTGTATTGATGTCTTTCATAACCTTGAATTACTTCTTATTATTGGTGGTTTGTTTTTAATAGCTGAGTCTTCATTGGTCAATCTTTTTCATCAGGATAGCTAGTTGAGTATAAAAAGATTAAAATTTTATCATAGAATTCACATATCAGCTTTTATCCTGAAATCTTCAAACCGAAGACTGACTATTGGCACTTGAACATCTTACTTTCTGCAAAATACAACACTTCACAAATTCTTTTACTGTGACTGCTGTTAAAATCAACACTCCACAACATTTTTTTAACTGTGACTACTGTTAAAATCAACACTTCAGAAATTTATTTGCTGTGGCCACTGTTCAAATCAACACTTCACCAATTCTTTCTTTTGTGCTGGTTGCTGTTATTTTTGCCATCTTTTCTATATTCTGTGTAAGACAGTGTTCGTCAAAACCTGATCATCTATAACATCAAAAACAACTTAACACAATGCAGGATAATCACGAGATCATTGGTGAGCATGGATTTTTTATCATAAAAGCCATATAGCTGATAATAGACATTTCACAAATCCTTTCTACTTTTCTACTATTTTTATTTGATGGGGAATTTGCCTTTCTGATAGTTAAAACATACACATTTTCAAATTTCATAAAGTAGCCAATATCGCTTCTTAGAAAAAATTCTGAAAACATATTGATAGACTTGACGGTAGAATCTGCAGTAACTGGCCGAAAAACAAAAAGGAAAACCGCACCAAAATCTGAAGTTGCAAAACGTCCAGCGAAGGCAATCGGCGAGGCGGGGCCATCTTCAGCTGTAGCGGAAGACACGATCAAAGAATGGTTTGGACGTCACCTCAGTAAATCGGAGGAAAAGAACACTTTACCAGATTTCAAAGTTCATGAAACTATCCCCGTCGAGGACAACTGGAAACTACGTATTCTCGAAAGTAATGAGAATTGGTTCATCGACATCCGTAAATATAGCATAGAAAATAAATTTACTAAAGGGGCTTGTATTCCAGTTCATATTTACCCCCAGTTAATCACCAAACTTAATCAAGTTCCTACTGTTTTGAGTAAATTGGGATTTGATTTTGAAAAATGAGCTGTTTCATATGTGGGGATCCAGATAGCTCCATGGAGCATTTTCTCAATGCCCATGTTATTGGACCTATCGAAGAAAAATGTAATCTCTGCAATTCACAATTTAATACTAAAACGGAATGGTTGGTCCATTTAAATAACACTCACGAAATATTTTTACCAGATTCTTTTATCGTACATAAAACGGGATTTGGGAGTGTATTAGTTACCTTAAAACACATAAATGGGAATAATATTCAGGATCCAAGGGACTATTTTCAACACGTCTATAATGATGTTACGAATTTGTTAGAGGGATGGTCTAATAAAATGAGATTTAAATTTCAATTATGTTTACGCATTCATTTTATGAAGCCAAAAATCATTTATGAAAACAATGAGTCAATAATGACTTACGAAACCAATGATTCTTATTTTTGTAGTAATATGAAACTTATTATGCATCATTCAGAAATAAAACAGTACTTGCGAGAATGTGAAATGCAAATCTTAGGCGCAATAGAAGCTTTCATTAATAGAGGTTCGGGTTGGGTGATCGATTCCATCGAAGATGTAGAAATCAAAATTGGTAAATACAGACCGTATAAAGGGGGATGTTCGGGAAAACTTCCCGTTTCATTAAAAAATAAGAAATCTATTTTAAATATCGCATCTAAAGATGCCAAATGTTTTTTATGGTGTATATTAGCTCATTTACATCCGGTCACGAGAGACAACCATCCAAATAGATTGAGCCACTATAAGAAATTAGAAGGTTCTCTGGATACATCCATGCTTGAATATCCCGTTGGTTTAAGCCAAATTTCAAAATTCGAAATTGCGAATAATCTCAAAATTAACGTTTTCGGTTACGATAAATTTGTGGTTCCTCTTCAGTTAAGCAATTCCAACTCAAATAGAGAAATAAATCTTCTTCTTCATGACAGGCACTACTTTCTCATTCGAAATATTGCTCGATTAATGGGACGTGATGGTTTAAACAAAAAATTTTTTTGCTTACGATGCTGCCAAGGGTTTAAAGTCGAAAGCGCTTTAGAAAGGCATCGTCCCATGTGTGAAGAGCATAAAACGGCCAAAATTCGGTTACCCAGCAAAGAGGATTGTGTTTTAAAGTTTAACGAGTTTCATAAAGCCTTGCGGTGCCCTTACGTAGCTTATTTTGATTTCGAAAGTCTCATCCAAAAAGTCAGTGGCCCAACTCAAAATCCGAGTACCTCCTATACCAAAACCATCCAAAAACACGAAGCTTGCTCGTATTCTTACGTTATCGTTGATTATCACGGTAAGGTTGTAGCTCACGAATGTAAAAGGTCCCAAGATCCTGCGTATGAGCTTGTCATGACGTTAAGAGACAAAGCCAGTGCATTGCTGAAATCAGCCCCAATAGAGCCTATGATCATGACGAACGAAGATGAGGAAAATTTCCAGAAAGCCACACACTGTTACGCTTGTCATACGGAGTTCAATGAGTTTATAACGGGCAAAGTAAGAGATCATGACCACCATCTTCCGGGAAACAATTACAGGGGTGCAGCGTGCTTCAGTTGTAATGCAACCTTGCGTGACCGCTCTTACTTGCCATGTTTCGCTCATTGTTTACGTTCGTACGATGAGCATTTTATCGTTAAAGCCCTATCTAGGATTAAAACGGAAAAGCCCATTAACATTATTCCATTAAATATTGAGCGCTATACGAGTTTCATCGTCGATGATCTCGTGTTTCTAGATAGTTTTCAATTCTTGTCCGCTCCACTCGCAACCCTCGCTCAAAATCTTTCTAAAGAGAAATTTAATTGCGTTTCATGGTTTTTCAAAGACCCTTCAAAAATTGATCTCATGACGCAAAAAGGACATTTTCCTTATGAATACTTGGACAGTCACTCAAAATTTGACGCAGTAGGCGTTCCGGATAAAGCTTGTTTCAACAATACCCTGAATGAAGAAGTGATCTCTGATAAAGATTACGAGCACGTGAAAAAGGTATGGGAGACGTTCGGTTGTGAAACATTAGGCGATTATCACGATATTTACTTAAGAAGCGATTGTCTCATTTTGGCGGATGTTTTCGAAAATTTCCGAACTATTTCTTTTAAAAGTTTTGGACTAGATCCCGCGCATTATTTCACTTTGCCCATGTATGCATGGTCCGCCGCTTTGAAATACACAGAAGTTGAGTTGGAATTACTTACGGATTATGATATGCACTTATTTATCGAAAAAGGTATTCGCGGAGGTGTTTCTGTTGCCAGCCACAGATACGCAAAAGCGAACAATCCCTATCTAAATGATTACGATCCATCTAAGCCTAAATCTTATTTAGCCTATTGGGACTACAATTCCTTGTATGCTACGGCGATGTGCGAGCCCATGCCCATGAAAGATTTTTGTTGGTTAGATGAAAATGAGATCAAAACTTTTGACATCCATTCCATAAATCCAGATGACAAAGAGGGATACATATTAGAAGTGGATCTCGATTATCCCCTTGATTTACATTTTGATCATAGTGACTACCCTCTTTGTCCAGAAAGGCTCGATATTCACCTCGATATGCTATCTCCTTATGCTAAAGACCTTCTAAAAAAAGTAAAAGGAAAAGAACCCAAAAACTACAAGACGAAAAAACTCGCACCAAATCTTTATCATAAAAAACATTACGTGATTCATGTTAGAAATTTACAATGCTACTTAAACCTGGGGATGAAATTAATCAAAATTCATCGTGTTCTTTCTTTTACCCAAGGTAAGTGGTTAAAGCCCTATATAGAATTTAACATTGCCATGCGTAAACTAGCAAAAGATGATTTCGAAAAAGACTTTTTCAAATTAATGAACAATGCCGTTTTCGGGAAAACGATGGAAAATCAAAGAAAAAAAATGAATGCCGAACTCGTTAATGAAAAAGAACGCTGTCTAAAATTACTCAGTCGCGCAAATTTAGACTCATTTCACATTATCGATAAGAATCTCACTGTTTTTAAAATGAAAAAATGGTCCATTTATTTTAACAAACCATTGTATACGGGTTTTACTGTGCTAGAAATATCGAAGTTGTTCATGTATGAATTTTATTATTATGTTCTGAAATCAAATTATCCCGGAAATAGATTGAAATTGTTGTATACCGATACGGATAGTTTCATTATGCATATTCAAACGAAAGATTTGTACCATGACATGCAGCGTTACCAATACCATTTGGATACGAGTGACTATCCAAAAAGTCACTTTCTGCACTCTCTTAAAAACAAAAAAGTTATGGGAAAATTTAAAGATGAAATGAATGGTGAACCTATTTCGGAATTTGTGGCCCTAAAATCTAAAATGTATTCTATACTGTTAAATAGCCATAAGTATAAATGTAAAGCTAAAGGTATTAAGAAACAGATCGTTAAATCTCACTTCAATCATGATATGTACATTGAATCTTTGCATCAGTCTATTCCGAATAGGGTGATTCAACGGCAAATCATGTCTAAAATGCATGATATTTACACTCTAGAAGTGAACAAAATCAGTCTTACCGCATTCGATGATAAACGTTATATTGAGAATGACGGAATTACTACCCTCGCTTATGGCTATTTTTCAATTTAAACAAAATTTAGATAAAATCATTTGTTGTTCATTATAGAACCTACCATAATGGTTAAGAGATTAAGCGATGCATGTGTCATCCCGAAAAAAATGAATATGGGTGATGCCGGATATGATCTGTATTCTGCGGTGAACTGCACTATTAAACCTGGAGATAGAATGCTCTGTGCGACAGACTTATCCATGGCTATACCGTATAATTCCTATGGAAGAATCGCACCAAGATCGGGCCCCGCGCTTCATTTTGGAATCGATGTTTTGGCCGGTGTCATTGATTCCAGCTACAGGGGAGCTATTAATGTTCTGTTAATAAATTTCGGAACCTATGATTTTTCTATTAAAAAAGGGGATAGAATTGCGCAAATCATTTTTGAAAAAATATACCCCGATGTGGAATTTGCAGAGTGCGATGTTGAACTCCCTCCAAGCACCCGTGGTGAGCTTGGGTTTGGCTCTACGGGAAAATAAGTATTTACTCGATGTAGTCCGATAAATGTTTATTCACGATTGTATACATCCCCATAATGTTACATATACCCATTTTAATATATTTACTTTATATAAATAATATAATAATACATGTATTGAAAAGGTAAAGGGTAAATAAAAATGTAATTAAAAAGCATACAGTGGTAAATATTTTTTTAGATTATAATTAATAAATGCGTGAACAATTTTATCATTTCGCAAATAATTGTGTCGATGAAACGCAGAAACGATACTTTTCATAGATACATTAGAACATCTTAAAATAGAATAAAAAATACAATATTGGCCACATACGGCCGTTCTCGAATGTTGGAGTCTACGTGCATTGTAAGTCCAGGAGAGACTGTTTCTCGTAATGAACTGATTTATCTCGTCCGTCATTGGCTTCATTCCGTAACTGTCAAAATATTCAGCCATTCCATTATTGAAATAAATAGTGATCCAGTGAGATCCAGGCTCCGACCGCGCGTCCAGATTAACGATATAAAGTTTACGATTCACTCTAAAAGGAAGTTGGTCCCGTGCGAATACACCAGCAAACACAAAATGCGTGGCTGGATGATGAAATAATAAATATTCCAGTTGACTAGAATCCATTTTAATAATCTATGATAACATTGCGATGATGATCCACTTCGATAATGGACTGGTAGATGGAATAAACGATGACATTCACCGTTGTGTTCAATGGATTTTTAAATTTCATATTGAGACGTAAAGATCCGTTTTTACTCAAGTTGAAATGGGATCCTGATAGAGCACTTTGATCATTGGTGAGATCGAAGGCATAAAGAGAATAGCCGTTTTTAAATTCCTCGAACGTCACATCTACACCGTCTGTGCCATAATACTTGCGGCACGCAGAAAATAGCTGCTGATAAAGATGACCGTATTCTTTCGTACTGAAATTTGGACTGAACTGTATCCCCGGAAACTGGGTACCATCTACCTGTAGCTCGAGAAAACTAAGGTCCTTGTAATGAAAATGAAAAGGATTCTTTTTTAAATTTCCAGCTCGTGCATCACTATCAACGAGTCCAATCATAACGAAACTCGGTAATATGCCATTACAAATGTTGATGTTAATATCGTGGCCGCCGCTAGGTTCACTGAAAGAAGTGCATTTGATTCGGTTGATGGGATAAATAAAATTAGACTTCAACGACTGCTCAATATGCGTTTTAACGATGGATGGATTTGGTATCACTTTTCGTACATAGAGGGTAGCAGATCTAATATCCACTTTGTAATCATTTTTGTCACTATCTGGTTTCAGTAAACAAAAGGCATCTTTTTGACGAATTAATTTAATGGAGAGATCGAGCATATTAGGTAAGAGCCGCCCCTGATGAAAAATATCTCCGTGAAGACGTCCGCACATATCCATAATAGCACTCGCTTTTGATCTTTCGAAGCGTTGCGCTAATCCATCTGCCGGATCGGCGGTGGATGGTTTACGATCTTTAAAGGCAGCGATGGTGTCTTTGTAGAACATCTCCAGAGATAAATAAGGTTTATTCCCGGTGTTTTCGCTGCCTAGAAGGGTCGTTAAATAAGCTTTATATCCATAATCGTGATCAGTGGAACTAATAATCGTATGCCCGAGAGTAACCGTAATTTCACTAAAAAGTGAGTGAAAAAACCCATTTATAGGTGTGACTTCGCAAGTAGCATCCAATGGTTTTCCGTCCGCTTTTAAGATTCTTGCCTTCACATTCAGGTAAATATCAGAAGGATCTATGTATTCATCGGCATTTCCCATGATATTGAACTCTATCGTATTTTGGTCTTCGATACTGTTCACGGGATGGTATTCCTTAATGCAGTCATCCCGATTACTCGTTTGTGTCGCGGGCACGGTAAAAATATCCAATTCACAACTCATCCCGGGCCCCGAGTCATGATGTACGAGAAAGCCGCTCATGTTTATAGGAGATTCACGAAATTGCTAGTTTTTCTTTTTTTACCCGAAGCTTTCTTTGCTGCGGTTTTCCTTTTCTTAGCGACTTTCTTCTTCGATGCTTTCCTTTTCACTGTACGCTTCGTACTGGCCACGGTTCTTCTATTTCCAGATGTTTTAGTCGTTTTCCGGCGCTTAGCTCCACCTGTCATTGTCTTCAAAAATTCATGCCCGGCTTCCGTTCCACGCCTTTTTAAGGCACTTTTGAAAGATTCCCCCGCTTCAATATCGGATACGACGTTAGTTCCAGACTTTAACAACTGCTTACTTGCTGAGAGGGCTCCTTTTTTCAAAAAAGGGATCACGAAACGATATAACGAAGAGAAAAATCCGTGTCCCCGCTGATATTGAGATCCCACGAAGACGGGTAAAGAGGATCCAATTTGTTTATGATAATTATAACACGGATCAGACGCTGATCCACAATAGTAAGGCACCCTCATTTGTGAAAAATGGAACACGGACGAAAATGAACTGTGGCTATCACTACGTCTCCACTGGTAAATAAAATTTTACGTCCAAAGACATCGCTTATACGCACTTCGATACTATGTATACTATCACGTGATACTCTTTTGTACTGTAGTTGATTGTAGATTTTGGTAACTCTCATTCCATCAGAATCCTGAAGATGAACGGGCCTCAATAAAGGTGAAAGTATATCCCCCACCGGCTGGTACTCGATGCAGTCGATATACACGAATAAGGAATGAATATCACGCTGAATATCCGAAAGAAAGTCGGCCACCTTAATAATGGGAAGTTCCGACGTATTGCTAAGATAGTCCTCTTGAAACCCGAGCATTCTTTGTATTTTTTCAGAGAATTGAATGCTTGAATTGGGCTGAACGGTAACTTCTACACGTGACGTTGTATTCCGATATTTGAACCAAGGATTCTTTTCACTATTTAATCTCGGATTAGCGATATTGTCCATTCGTGTTTTGCTTTCTAACAATTGCTGATGATAATCTTTCATATTTTGTAGATCTTGTTTTGACTTGGCTAAATTTTCTTTTTTTTCATCATACGAGGACTTTAAAATATTGTAATTAAATTCATTCGCTTCTTTTTGTAAACAAACCGGATTGATGAGTTTATCTTTGGTATCTTTATCGTCAGTCTTCTTTTTTTGTTCGTCTTGTATTTTTTGTTGTAAGACATTAACGAGACGCTGAATGGCTTCATCCCGTTTTCCATCGGGTCCAGGTATGAGGCCTTTTTGATGTTGTAATTGATTTTCGAGCTCGTTTATTTTGTTTTGATATTCCATTTGACTGGTATTCTTATCCTTAACGAGATTCTGATAGTTGGTGCGTGATTCCTCGCACGTTTTGAACATGACATTCACATTGTCCGCAGTTGTTTGCACCCTGGCTTCTTCTATTACCATATTTTCTTCCTTTTTGTCTATATTAGCTGTAGATTTGTCTATTTTTTTAATCAATTCATTTTTGCTCGATTGAATCGAGGGATGCCTCAAATGAAGGGGCCCGAAATATTCATCGATATGAGAGTTGATGGCATTCACGAGAAATCCGGGAGAATGATACGCCCCGCTAGGAACGCTAATATTGATGCTTAGGCTCCGCTCCAGATCTCTGATAATAATTTCACCTTCCTTTTCATCTGCAATCTTTAACCAGGTACGTGAAAAATGAATCTCAGCCAAGGCAACTTCGTAATCTCCAGTAATTTCGATGGGTTTTGGGAGTTTCACGGTGTAATTCGTTAAAGTGTTGTCCGGATAATATTTCATACTGCTATTACTCGGCAGTGTCACGTAAAAGTCTTGAGACTCGGTCATTTTTGTAGTTGTTTCAAATCTCCCGCTTTAATCCAACTGTTGTGTTTATCAGCGTATCCTTTCCACTTCACCAAAAGTTGCCGGTGCTGTCCTTTTCCTTTTTCAGCTACAACTTTTTCTACCCTCCAAAAATCGCTGTCTTTCTTGTCAATTTTTTGAAGTTCTTCCTCGTAAAACGTACCTTCTAATAGTTCTCCATCAATATCCACGAGACGGTATACCGAAGGTATTCGGTCGATACGCGCAGAGATGGTGAAAACTTCGTCCGACCAATTGGGTAAGTAACCTTTTTCGAAAGTTAGCTTCGTCTTGGAAATACGAACACGGTCACCTACTTTGAACTTGGGCAATCTACTATTGGCTGATGGAAACAATCGTTTAAATACATCTTTTTCATTGGTAGATGAGACTTTCTCCGGAGCCATGCCAATGCTTCTATGATACGATGCATTGTATCCTTTCACCAGATGACTCAACTTATCAATGTACTGATAATTCCCTTTCGCTGTAAAATACCTCCACATGCGTGATTTCAAAGTTCTATTAAAACGTTCGACAACGGCAGCTTTGACTTTGTTAAAAGTGGTATAAAATCCAATACCATTTTCTTTGAGAAAGGTCTGAAAGTTCTTATTCAGGAATTCTTTACCCCTATCCGATTGAATTTTTCTCGGCTTCCTTCCATCTCGCAGAATAATTTTTGAAGCAGCGATCATTTCCTTTCCAGTTTTTTGTTTTAATGGTTGAACCCAAGCATGTTTTGAAAAAACATCGATACAAGTTAAAAGATAGTTGTAACCCTTATTCTCTTTTTTGTAAGACTGCATATCCACGAGATCCATCTGCCATACATCGTCTATTTTACTGACCAATGTTCTATTTCTCGTAAATGTTCTTCTCACTGGTTTATGTAAAGTGTAGACATCTTGCGTTCGTAACCAGGCTTCAATTTCACCCCGAGTAAATTTCTTTCCAGTTGCCGCATGAAGGCGGTCCACACCTCCGAAAGACCCGCTGGAGGATGGATCATAATAAATTTTTTTGAGTTCTTTGTTTTTCATGATTCTTCCCATACGGGACGGTTAGATTCTTTGGTTTCTGGATGATAATCCCATCGCTTGTCGTTAGCTATGAGAGATCGAGGTACGTTCATTTTTTTCAGCTCCGTGATAAATGGCTCCCATCCTGGGGGCTCGTATCTAGTTTTACTGATAACGAGATCTCTAGTAAGGTCCATAATATTGGTATTCGGCACGACTTGACCATTTATCAGAAGCTGATGCGATGAATTCCAACTTAATGGCCCTCTACCATCTTTTATCAAATTGAGAAGACGACCGGCCTTCTTCTGTTGTGTCTTCGGCAGTTGGTTAACTATATCGCTGATACCTGATGATTGTTTTTCTTCAATGGGACTCGAAAAACCAGGGTCCTCTAATGTCACTTTCGTTACCTCTTTGGGTCTGTTCTCATAAATGGATTTATACCGGTGTTGTAATTGTCCTAGAAGTAAAACCTTATTGTAGTTATCCAAGTTTTCTTCTTCTAAAATACGTTGAATGGCCTTTTCAATGTCTCTTAGAGTACGTTGAACGGGCGTTTTATTTTCTTGTCTTTCTCGATATTGAGCTTCCCAAGATTCAGCGGGGATGAGGATCATTTTCTCGGCCATGATGTTATTAAACCCGTTAACATCGACAATACGGGAGAAATTAACAGCGGAAGCCAACCCCCTTTTTGTTTGACGAGAAAGTTTTTCTTCGACTTTGGAGATGCTTTCGTAGTCACTAATTTATTCAGTACATGGCTATAGGGTCGTAACTTTCTTTTTTCACGTTCACTCAGTACAATGTTAGAGTTCCCAATATTATGCGCGCAATCACACAAACACTGAATAAAATCCAAGTTGGAGTTCTTTAGAAGTTCTTTTTGAAGTCGCGGATTACTTTCCACAGCTACGTGTAATCTGTGAATGTTACGATCGAGACGTGAAGGAATTTTTTGACTTACTTTCATCGTTGTTTAGGTAAAAATACAGCGGTATACTCCCCCGGAAATATATTCGTTCTGAGCCTAGAATTGTCATCCGCATTCTGCGTGAGATCAATCATCAAGTAACTGTACGGATCACGAGTACTCTGGTTAAAGGCATCGATCATAAACTTGGTGTTACCAGGATACATCTGATGAGACAAATGAGCAATTTGAGATTTGTCACGAGGGTTTTTAAAAAGAACCAGATAAGAGGCATTCAAAGAAATGGTGCGCTGATACGGGTTCTTGTCAAAAATATTTTGAGTAATAAATATAACACTTATATTTCTATGATGCGAATCACACGTAAAGAGCTGAGAAACACCCCTATCCACATCTTGAAACAGATCGTCGAGTACAATAAGCTGGTTTCTATCGCATCTTAGAGTCTTCATGTCAGGCATTCCTTTTAGAAATGTCGCTCGAGTCCCATAAAGTGAATACCAGTCTTGATATTGAGAATAGTACCACGTTACTCTTTCCGGTGGGGGTTTAATCATTCCCCTGGCATGATCCAAAATTTTCTTAACGAAGGTTGTTTTCCCGCAATTGCTGGGACCGGCAATAATCATCCTAAACGGTGCCTTCAATGGAATGAAGGAACCCTCTTTTTCCATGATCGATACGGAATGTTGCGGTAGTTGTATATTGGCAGGTGCTTCCGTTTTAGTAGAAATAGCGATGTTCGTTGTTTCGAGGATAAGCATAAGAGCCCCTATGCAGCCCATAACGATGTATTTTATACTCGGTTTCCTTTTTTGCGACATCACCGTTTCCTCTATCGTTAAGCGCGATATTTCATCTTGCTCTACCATTTTAGCTTCAAGAATGTAACGAGAATGAGTACATAGCGTGATATTTATTCAGTATTAGTACAAGCTTTGAAAATTTCACATCGCCACTCATATTCTAACCAATGGTCGATCAGATACAAAATTCCTTGAATGATGATGCTTCTAATCGGTTTGGCATATTCGATCCAGCGGTTTAACACAAATAAGACATTCACACTCTCGAATAAATCATTTATTTTTTTCCTTTCGTATTCCTCGGGATACATCGTACAAAAATGTGTCGGAACTTGACTTCCATCACCCGCTTTTAGGAGTTCGTCTTGATGAACACAGTCAGCACACGCTTTATTCCAACCTGGTAATTTTATCATGGTTTTTATCGCATCACGAGCTTGCGCGCGAATACCAGGAAAATCCGTTGGCGTATACAACATTCTGAGTAAAATAAATTGTACATATTAGCTTATTTCTGTTTTTGTACCCATAATCCAAAAATATAAGCCTCATTTTTTGCACAATGTGCTATTCCATTTCTCCGTTTTTTATGACGACTACACGTATAGTCAACTTCTTGAGGGCCAAAGATTGTCAGTAAATTCTCATATTTCATACAAAGGCCTAGTT
The DNA here is from genome assembly GCA_036925085.1 of Brachycybe producta. Classification (NCBI taxonomy): domain Eukaryota; kingdom Metazoa; phylum Arthropoda; class Diplopoda; order Playtdesmida; family Andrognathidae; genus Brachycybe; species Brachycybe producta. Next base: position 4,955,153 of record JAUPFP010000010.1, on the reverse strand, counting down.
TCTCGAGGTTTATGCTAGGAATATTTAATTTCATTAATACATTTTTTTCCACAGTGCCCCCCTTATAAGCAAATAAGGCATTTGAATTTTTCTCAGAGGCATGCGTATACAAGCTACGTAAAACATTCAGAAATGTTGAAAATGTGATATCATCAATATCATTTCTATAAGAAAGACCATGAATATGTGCCGTCACGAATTGCATTGTTCTGACATCCTTTTCAGTAAACAGTCTATTTTGAGGAAGTCGAATAAACATATTATGCGGGTGTGGATCACCGATAGTATAGTATCCCAATTCCTTAATGTAAAAATCACTTCCAATTTGAAATCCATCACAATCAATAACGGTGGATATATTGCCGAAAATAGGCATTCTGGAAATTAATTTTTCATTCATAAGGCTGAATCAAACCGAGAAAAGAAAAAACATACCTAATGCCGTGAAATCCGAGGCTTCGGGTAATGAGTAGATCTTGCCATAGCGTATACGTTTCTCCAAGTACTTATACCCCTTAGCTTATTCCATTCTTGTTTCCAAGGGGTGTAAATAAATCTCAGCCTTGACAAAACAAGAATAAACGTGTTCAGACATGTTTAGGCTTGTTCAAACACGCCTTGATGTGGTCCAAAGGGTGTGTCTAAATCATGAACTTATGAACACATGTATAGGCATGATGACTCATCTGTCTAATCTGTCCTACTGAAATACTCCTGAGGATGTACCATGTCTGGTCCCCGTTAACACTATTTCTCATACCTAATGTTAATTTTTCGGAGCATGATAATTCCCGAGCCTATTGTCAAACCTTGGTTGGGCATGATGCAATTATGTCTTCTTATAATTCATGTATTCCATTTGTAGACATTGCATCTGATTCTGAAACGGAGCCTGAAACTGTCTCGAATGCCTCTACTAGAAGTGCTGCAGTTAATAGACATCCAATTGTCTATCTCGATGACTCCAGTAAGTAATTAGATTGGATGTAAAAAAATTTTAAAAAAAATAATGAAATTGCAACTGCAGATGACACGACCGATAGTGAAATTCTCCTCCAGCTGATGGGAAATTCACCTGTAAGCCGAAAAGAAGAACTTCTGGAGAAACTACTACCCTACGATGATGAAGAAACGGCCACTATCAAATATTGTACTATTTGTTTAGTGAAGGGTGCACGGGTTGTATTTGACCCTTGTAAGCATCAAGCTGCCTGTAAGGCATGTACAACAACGTTATTAGAAATGGAAAGTTTTTTATGCCCAGTGTGTAGAAACCCCATTTCAAATGTAATTGATGTTTACCAGCCCTTAACAGACTTATTGCCAATTCAATGAATATCATCTAAAATAAAACCTGAAGTTCTTTTATATATTGAACACTTCTGCAACAGACCTCTGCCTGCCTTGGGATACCAAGTTTGCTATCCCTAAGCAGGCAGAGGTCTGTGGAATGCAGAAGTGTCATGAGTTATTATAAAGAAATGAAACAATACTGCAAAAAATTTCAGCATGTAACATTTTATTGCATTCGTATTAATAAATATAACAAAGTGCTAATCATCAGTAATTGCGGAACCACATGAATAACGTTACTCGGAGTGTTGTTAGGTGTTGCGTAGACATCCTGCATCGCAGCCCATGATCCATTATCTCGAAGCCACGATGCCGATGACGTGAACACGTATTCACCAATATGCACTGCCGTTGCTTCCTCGAATCCGGATCTTGCCAGTTGGAGGACGAGTGCGTAAGTCACTATAATTTTACCGAATGATGGTGATCCTCGATAAATTTCGTCCAACAAGAAGGTTAATTCTTGGTTCAAATGTGACACAGTTTTTAAAGTTGTTGCTATGGATTCGAAAGCTTGAATATCCTTATTTCGAGCTTGTTCGGCGAGTTTGTAAATTGTTCGTGAAAAGTTGGAATTCACGGTTTCGTGCGATTGCTTGGCTATATGATACACATCAATGGCAATTTTAGTAGATTCCTGCATGTTGAACACCTTATTTGTAAAAGCTAAGCACAACTAACATTAAAAAGTATAAAAGTGGTAGGCCTTCATATATATATATGCATAGTATGAATTAAAGCTTCTCACCTTCTATATACAAAACAACAAAGTCGTGAAAACAAGTTTCTTTATCATCACAGTAGGTGGTATCTAGAAGTTTTAAACTTCTTTCTCTGAGAAGCAAAAAAAAACTGGGTCAAAGTTTTTTTTTCTTATGATGAAGCATTATAACATAGCTATGTCTCTATAGCTTATAAACTGGTTGGCCTTGTGGTGCAGAAATGACTCAATGAGAGTCTATGGGAGATTGGAATGTGGAGCTCGAAATGAGGTCACCATAGTAGTCTATGGAGAAAAGTGGTGCAGAAATGACTTTTCCTATACTACTAAGCACCAATAATATCGAAGTAGATTGAGGTCACGAAAGAGGCAATGCAATAGGCTAAAATAGTAACCAATGAAGTCGTGGATAATAAAATGAAATACCAATAGTATCGAAGTAAGTCGAGGCCACGAAAAACATCATTGTAGTAAATAAAAAATAATGACGCTGTGAAAAATGACCATAAAAATAGTACAAAGTTTTTTAAGATGTCGAAGTAGTAAATAAAAAAATAATGAGGCTGTGAAAAATGACCATAGAAAATTACTATAAGGTTATAAAAGACAATGAAAAAATAGCACAAATATCCTTGATTTTATAGTTTCTTTATTGTACTTAATAAAACTTGCTCTTGGTTGGACTTTTTGCTACTAACACTTTAATATGTAATAATGAAAATTGGAACAGCTGGTAGGGAAACAAGTAAACCTTGATTGAAATGAGGCAACAAGACCTCAACACTAGTCTATGGAAGCATGGGTAATACAATCTCAATGATAGATAATTAGAAAGTATTTATAAGAGATTAAAATTCAAGTTCATTTCAATGAACAATGAATTTTATTTTCATTTTTTAATTGTGTATAAAAATAGCTCATTTTATAAACAAGATTTTTTTGATAAAATAACATGGCATAAATTACACAAGTAGCCTAGGTTTCAGATTTGATTATAAAGCAGGAAATCACTAAGTTTAAAAACAATTACTTTTTTTGCTATAAACACTATTTAAGTGGTGTCCTTGTATTGTTAAATTTTTGCATGAAAGCTGGTCGGCCTTGCTCGCTATGCTTGAATGAATTATAGCTGATTGTTTTATTTCTCTTTATAATTATGGCTGCTACACTTGAAGTCATTCTATGAGGCACTGAAAAAATGAGGAAGAAGTGGTGTAAACAATAGCTGCTACGCTTGAGAGACCACATTGGAAAAAAAAACAGTCATTGGAATGTGGTGCTGAAATTGAGCCTCCAATAGTAGTCTATGGGAAAAAGTGATGCAGAAATGACTTTTGACTCCTCCTCATCATCTTTTCATTTTTGTTTTGCCTTTTGGCCTTTGTGCCTTTGTATAAAGTGCTTTCTGGGCTGGTCAAACGGACCAGCCCTTATTTGTAAATAATCATCACTGTTTTCGTTCGCCGTAAGTGTGAAATTAAACACTTAATTCATCACTTGCTTTGTGCCATGTGTCTTTCTTTAGGGAGTACCGCAGAGGGTGAGTTGTCCGGGTTGCTGTCAACACCACCGTCTTTACCGACTTGTTTCGGCCGGTACTTGTGTCGGCTTGCGGTAGAACCGTTGTTCTACCACGATATTCTCGGCGTGGCGGCGTGGTTTTCGTCCGTGTCCGTTGGGAGTGGCTCCAAGGAGCCGACACGTCTCCAGAAACACCGTGGGAGAGGCGGCTGCGGCCTCTCGTCCCCGTGAGGAGCTGGTTGACGGTAAGTTTTTATGTCTGTGCGTTTCGTGGGCGTTTTGATTTACTGGGTTATTGTGACGGTCCGGCGGGATGTTACACAAGTTGTGCCCTATGTAACACCCAGCAACTCCCGTTCCCACCAAAACCATAGCCTGGGGGTAAACAACTCCTGCTTGTCCCTACCTCTTATCTGACACACTTCTGATGCACATTGAAGTGGCGGAGTGATACACTTAGGATCGTCATGGTCTCGGTGAGATGTCAGAAGTTACCACTGTCTCCTCTGGTGGAGTTGCCTGGAAGTCTTATATGGCCTGGTCAGCCATTAAGTCTGGGCAGTGTGTTGTGGGCAGCAGACTGGTGAAGATCATCCCTGTTCCAGGCCAAGGTGGTCTCCATTGTTCTTTGTTTGGGTTTTGTGTTGCCTTGTGGCCATTAGGCCTTTGTTGTGTATTTATGCGGTCTGGTTGGCCTATCTATTTGGTGGAAGTCACCAGCCACGGTGTGTAAATATAGTTACTGCCTTAATATTGAGAAAAGTGATTAAAGACACCTTTTCATTCATTTAATACTCTTGTGTCGCGTCGGCAATTATAGAGTTACCGTGGGAGGGTGGGATTTCTGGTTGTGGAGAGATTCACCATTTTCAACCGTCCTATTTTGGCCGATAACTCTTGTCGGCTCGTGGTGGAAATGGAGTTCCACCATGATATTCTCGGTGTGGTGACTTGTTTGACTGTCATGTTCATCAAGGGATGCTCCGGTGGAAAAGACACCACCCAGGTTTAACTGTGAAAGGCAGCTACAGGTGCCGTCCCGTACCCGTATGGAGCCTGGAGATGGGTAAGTTGTAACGGAACATTCGGGTCGTTACAATTGGTCGAGGTGCTGGGTAATGATCCCAGTACCTCTCGCACGGTTAAAGACCGTAGATTTGACCATTTAGTCGGTAAAATCACTGCTCAGTGTTAGTACGCTGCTGGGTGGGAACTTTTGTCCATGAGAAAATGGCTGAAAACACTGGTAGCCTTGTGTGACTGCTTATCTACCATGGGGTGTAGACTTCGGTTCGTGATACCATGGCACCAAGTGGTGCACAGGGTTTTCCAGCAAGTACACCATGGGGTGCGGATTTTTGCCCATGGTACTACAGTAGACGTGGTAAAAGAAGGTTTACTGTGAAGTGCAAAATGAGGCACGGACATTTGTCTGTGGGACCATGGTAGAAACCAGTAAAGAAGAACTTTGACTGTTCTTGACCATGGAACATGGACTTTGGTCCGTGATACTGCAGATTTGCACAGACTTTGGTCCATGAATTTACTGTTTTCAATGGTGGAATCTCGTTTTCTGGTGGTTTTGGCCAGAATTGAACGTTAAACCACATTGGATTTAGGCTTAAACCCTGAGATTATCGATGGAGAATCGGGAAATTGGTGCAGAAGCGGGGTAGGAGTTACGGAATCACGTCATCGACCGTTTTCTTGGGAACGAAGGTGGAATGCCTCTGGAGACAGGGGTAGATGCTGACTCTCCACTGTCCTTGGGCTGTTACGAGGGGCGGAGCTAAAACTCCAGCCGAAAAAATGTTTCTTTGGCTTTGACAAAGTTCATTGTCTCGGTCACTTACTGATTGCCAAGGGAGTTGCTCTGGACCCGGATCTAGTAAAAGCAGTCCAGGAATTTGATGTTCTGACGATGGTGACAGGCATTCGAAGTTTTCTTGGATTGGCCGGTTACTATCGGAAGTTCATCTAGGACCTCGCCAAGGTGGCAAAGGCTTTGCATGAACTGACCAAGAAGGATGTGTTTTTTGATTGGTCAGATCAGTGCAAACTAGCATTTGCTTGGTTAAAGGCATTTTTAACTGAAGCGCCGGTATTCACCATGTAAGATCCTCGTGGTGAGATATTGATCCATACCGACGCTAGTGGGGACAACTTTGGAGTCATAGTCTACCAGAAGTTACCAGCGGACAAGTTGCTCTGTGTTCTGGCCTATGCAAACCGATTCATGACAGGAGCGAAAACACGGTATCCTGTCACCGAGCAAGAGTGCGTGGCGATTATGTTTGCCACGGGTAAATTCCATCCTTACCTCTTTAACCGGGAGTTTGTGATCATGACGGATCACCATGCTCTTTGCTATCTGCAGACAGTCAAAAACCTGCAAGGCAGGTTGGGGCATTGGCAGATGCAATTACAAGAGTACAGGTACAAGGTTCAGTACAAGAAGGGGATACTCCACGAGAATGCTGACGCTTTAAGTCGCTATCCTGTATGTGAGGTGGTGGACCTTTCTTTACTTGAATACATCGAAGCTGACTTAGGTGAGGTACTTTACCAAGTCCAGCTCGAGGTGGATTGGGTCAAGGAGCCGGCAGCCGATGGCTGGTGCTCCAAGATGAAGAAGGAAATTTTTTGAGACCCCAACTCGAACATTGAGGTTCGAGTTCGTGATGGCAGATGACTTGTTGTATGCCATCAGGTCCATCGAGGATTGGTTGAGAACTGTACTGGTAGTTCTGGTGTCATGAAGGGTTTTCTGTTTGAGTAAGCTACATGACACTCCCAAAGCTGGTCACTTCAGGATGTTTAAGACCTCCCAGAAACTGAACTCACACTTCTACTGGATCGGTATGTAGCGGGACACAGCCGAGTACATTAAGTTGTGTTTTTTCTGTCACCGAGGTTTTCTCCAACCCATCTGGCCGAAGTACCCAGTTCATACCGGAGGAATGGACTTCATTGAGCCATTTCCTGCCTCTGTGGGTGGAGTCACCTATGTGTTAGTTATGGTTGACTTTTTCAAGCATTACAGTGTGGCAAGGGCTTTAAGAAGGGCACGGCTACTTGCGTTGTGAAATTCCTGAAGGAGGAGATTTTTTTGGTGTATGGCACACCGAAAGCTCTTGTCGCGGATTGTGGGTCCCAGTTCTCCAGCAAAGTCCTACTGAAGTTCCGGGAGTGCTATAACATAGCACATCACTTCACAACAGCATACCATCTACAAGCAAATAGGCTGACGGAGCATATGAATAAAACTGTAATGGATACCATCAAGCAGTACCTTGATCCCCTCAATGAACAGCGTGATTGGTGGGACAAGTTATGGCCTGCCTTGTGGGCTTATAACACTGCTAATCCAGGAGAGTATGCAAGTCTTTCCATATCAGTTGCTGTTTGGTTGTTAGCCTCTGATAGGGTTGATAACCTCATTCCGGATGGTCCGATCCTTGACTTGCCTGACCAGCAAGCCATGGAGGAGCAGGCGAATCAAAGATTGACGGCTGCTCAGAAGAGGCAAAAGGAGCAGTATGAATCTGGCCGAGTGCAGCCACCACTATACCCACTAGTGCTCAGGTGTGGATTAGGGACCAAACTGGATGATAGGGAAAGCGAAGAAATGGAGTTTAGCCTATAAAGCTGAAACTGGTACAGTTGTCTCGCAGTATTCCGACCTGGTCTACGAAGTAGAACTCGTAAATGGGTATGGTAGGAAGGTGCGAGCCCGGTTTCATGTTGACAATTTGAACCTACACCATGAGGAAGGAAGATGGACTTGTAGTCTTTGACACCTCCTCCGATGCTGACAGTGATACAAATGCTAAATCGGAGGCTTCAGCAGGAAGTGGAGTGACTCCAGTGCCAAAGCCAAAGTCAGTTTCTTCGAAAGAGTCTACTGGCTCTGTAGTGGATAAACCTCCTCCGCCTCGGTATAATCTCGTCTGCGGTGAGGTGAGTGGGTTTTTTCTCAGAATTGGGATTGATACTGTCGAGGGAACTCTCAATGAGAACCTGTCATGGTGAGAGAAAGCTGGTCATCTGCTAGTTTGGGCGGATGGCTGGGAGAAGAGGGAGCCAGACATGCCCACATGTTGAGACCGCCATGTTTTTGAAGAAAACAAAGGGCCACCCACCTTAGGTCGTCTGACTCAAGGCCCAAAAAAATCGGATCATGGACAGAGAAATCCGTTCGTAAATCCCTCTGTTACTATCAGAGTGATGGTAAATGTCTCTGCAGATCACATCCAGTCTGTGTGCAAATAGATTCGCCGTGTGTCTGCCCCTAAAAAGGCTGAATATGGTAAAATTACCATGGGGACCATGGCTGAGGTGGGTGAAGATGTTTTAGCAGCTACAACACGGTCATTAGCAGCTAAAATGGTGAATTTAGTGACTAGGTGCCATATTGTTTATACAACTAAACAAAAGATGCTGGCTATGTGGTTTTTGCAACAAAAAATTGTAATTTACTGGAAAAAGTGATGCAAAAGACTGGCTGGAGTGGAAGCCTTAAAGAAAGTAAGTCCCTGTAAGGGAATCTCTTTTTTCTGCCTGTTGGAAGTTCTGTTTTACTGTTTGATGGTATGTTACGGGTGTTACGGTGTTTTGGAGAGACCCAATTTAGACGGTGTTTGGACAGTGGAAACCTGGAAGAGGGTGGTTTTCACAATCCGAAGGTGGTGAATCATGATTTTGAAAGTGATCTACTGACTTTGGATGGTGGAAACTGGAATTCAAATGGTGAAAGCCCGTGGAATTCACTTTTTCACGGTTGGAAATAATTTCTAACCGTGATTTTCATTCTTTTTAGGTCCACCACAGAGAAAAAGAAGAAGAGCAATGGTGGGAGCCGCCGACGGTCTGCCTCCCTCAGCCCGCTGCATCCTAGGGATGCCAAGCTGTTGTAGTCAAAGCCCGAGGCCTCCCCATCACTTACAGGGCAAGAAGCGGCTGACGCCGATGGTGAATCGATGGTTTCTTCGTCGGCAGAGGCCGTGGATAGTCCACAATCTGCACATTCAATTCTGACAAGTGTCGGAGCCTTCTGGGGCAGGTATTTGCTGTCTCCCTCCAGAGAAACGGCTGCTACCACTGTTCAGTCAGTGGTGGCGGTAGTTCCTCTGGCTGGTGAGACCATAGAGGTGAGTTCTGATGGAGGGAAAGCGGCTACCAATGTGGTAACTGCCAGTACCTTGGAACCCACATCTCTGTCTGTCTGCCACCTACTAGAATGGTCTAGGGTGGTCGACGATAGCGAGGATGTCTCCTTGTAGGCATCCTTGGTCATTGACATTTAGATGGTTTTGGAAAAGACCGTGGAATCAGTAGTGGATACATCGAAGCAGTGGCAGAGTCGTCACCACTCTTCAAAGAACTCTTTGGAGTCTGACGGGAGTAGTGCGACCTCTGTGAGTAAACCGTCTAGTATGGGATCCAACAAAGTTTTCCCCACTATTCCAATGTCTTTGGAGGCCGTGACTGAAATCCTGGCCGAAGAAGAAGACCGCTTCATGGCGACACCTCAAAGTGGCGACTTGTTTGACTGTCATGTTCGTCGAGAGAGGCTCCGGTGGAGTTGACACCACCCAGGTTTAAATGTGAGAGGCGGCTACGGGTGCAGTCCCATTCCCGTAAGGAGCCTGGAGCCGGGTAAGTTGGATTTTTTTTACACTAGGTATTGTAACGTACCAGTTGGGTCGTTACAATAGCTTGTGATAATGCTAGATGTTTTTCATGTTTATGAAAGTTTGAAAAAAGGCGAAAATAGTTTTCATGAACTGTCAATGGAAAACATAAAAATGGAGAAGTGACTCATTTTCAAACTGATATAAAATGTATATTTTTTAATTTTTATTGTCATTCAAAAATTTAAAATAATTTACCATTCTAGTTTAGAAAACAATTCGAATTTTTTTGTAATGTTATTTCCAAAAATAAAACTGTTTGCTAGTGTGGAATTTTTTAGAATATATGATTGGTTTAGTTTAATATTGACACTAATAAAATAAATAAAAAATTGAACATGAGGCAGTAAATACATAATTTATACTAAAACATTATTTTAATATATATTGTAACAAACCACGTTCAAGGGGTGAATAGGATTCTCCCATAGTATTGTTTTGCTCTTGCGAGTGGTCAGAAAGTGGTTGGCTAGGCTACTAATTCTATTATGGTTCTAGAGGAAAGGAATAAATTAGTCCCTTTAATTTCCTCACAAGTTCCTCTTACAAGAATCTTTACAATAAAAGCAACTTTTAGCTGGCTGCTACCATTTGGGCTTTTGCCCAATTAGAAGCTTGTTGATTGTGTTGTCTTCTTCAGACTCATCTGGGTTGACAGTTCTAGATGATAAAATGCTTAACTCCTTCGTTCGATTTAAAAGTATAAAAATAAGATGTAGCAACTTTTTGTGCATAATAACAATTTATTTCTACTATCCCAAGTCGGGAATAGATTCTCTGTTTTAAGAATGCTCACACAGTGCTTAAAATACATACATTAAAGATGACAATTAAAAGGGTAAAAGAAAACGTAAATACCTCAATTAAAAATACATAAAATCCACTCATGTGGAAGTGGAGAACAATAGGCTTGACCAGTCAGCTTAAAAAAATAATCTGGGTCAATCGGTACATTAAGGTAGCAAGTGGCCCAGAAGCTACAACAACATACAGAACGTAATCAAAGTTAAAAAACACAGTAAAATGGCACTAAATAAAAATAAAAGAGTGGCGGCACCAAACATCTCACCCCCTCTGACTAAGCTGGAAGTACACCTACTTCTCAAGAACAAAACTCTTAAAACTCAAAACTTCCCCATGGAATTAAATTTAATTATGAAACCCAGAGTTGGGGTATTGCAAAAATATCACACGTTTTCATTAACAAGGAGATTTTCTCATTAAAAACCCCAAAACCCACAAAATAAATATTTTCCTTTTTTAATATTTAATTCAATTTCAGCTCAACTAGAACACTCTAAAACTTTAAAGTAAGCGAAATTTTCCCAAACAAAAAAACAATGAACAGAAATAAAAACCCTTTTTTTAAAAAAAACTTGATAAAAAATGTTCTACATCAATTAATTTTGTTCTTAAAAAAGACATTTCTTAACCCTTTTTAAACCGAACAAGAAAAATGGTTATTCAATATGCGTCTTGTTCCTCCTTGTTCCTAGACGTAGGGTAGAATAGGTCCTCGTTGTTCTTCTTCCATCTCTTGGTCTTGCATCTTAGGGACCCAAGTCGAGATGTTCATCTGGGTCACTGGATCCTGGTTCTGCTTCAGTTGATAAGGTGTGGAAGTCTTCCAGCATTCCTAACAAGTCTGGAGTCATTTTTCGGACTTCTGGATCTTGCTCTTCTTCTTTTTCATTTCTTCCAAAGTTCTTGCTTCTGGTTGACTTTGTATGGCGACAATTTCGAATTTTCGCCCCAAGTTGATTATCAAAGTTATTCATTAAAAGTTGTCCATGTGTTGCACACAGGTGGCTGTAGATGTCTCTTTCTTAGAGGCACTTTCTGCCGTCCCGCATGTCATCTTTTCTTTTTCTTCTTGTCTTTCTTTATTTTTGAGGTTTTTCTTCTACTTGAAGGTTTTTTCTTTTTCTTGAGGTCATTGACCTCTCTCCACTACATCTCTGGTGTGTAACAGGAGTGGCTACTCTTTTCACTACAACCTGCTCTTCAATTCCAACAGGAGTAGCTACTCTTTTCACTACAACCTGCTCTTCAATTTCAACAGGAGTAGTTACTCTTTTCACCACAACCTGTTTCTCTTTGGGTTTAACCTCGACATACCTCTTGCATGTTTCCATGGCCCCACTTTGCAGTTGATTCTTTAGTTGACCTTCCTCTTGAATGGTGTGACTTCGGAAATCAACTGTGTAACGTCCCGACGACCATCACAACACTCGAGGTAAATTTAAAACAAACTTATCCACTTCCAAGCTCCGATACAGAAATGGGACCATAGCTGCCTCCTATGGTTAAAAGCCTGGGTGGTGTCGGCATTGTGGCAACCTGGTCTGCTCCAATTTTAATTTTGCTGGAGCAGACGAATTTCCCTATGGTGGTCTGCCTGACAGCTACAGTAGGCTGTTGGGGCGGACGCCATTTTGGTGCCAGCAGACCTCTCACCATGAAGTCTATGGGTGAGAGGTCAGAAGTGACCTATGTCCCCTCCAGGTGGAGTTGCCTGGAGGTTTCCTGTGGCCTAGTCAACCACAGGATCTGGGCAGTTGGTTGTAGGCTTCAACTTGGACTAGACCTGTGGGTGGAGGTCTGATTGACCTCCACTGGCCAGTGCATCTGGATTCATCTTTTGTTCTTTTGGCCTGTTGGCCTTTGCCTTGTTTTGTATATTTATGGGGGCTTGGCTGGTTGAAGATGACCAGCCAAGTTGTGTAAATATCACTGCCATCGTTTTACTTTTACGTCGTAAGTGCAATAAAACACTTTTTATCTACACTTACCTGTGTCGTGTTATTTCTTGGGGAGTTACCGCGAGGGGGGTGGGTTTCTGGTTTGGGGAAACGCCACCGTCTTTTTCCGTCCTCTTTCGGCCGGAACTCGTGTCGGCTCGCGGTAGAACCGGTGTTCTACCGCGATATTCTCGGCGTGGCGGCGTGGTCTTTCGTCGTGTCCGTCGGGAGTGGCTCCGTGGAGCCGGCACAACCCAGGAGCACCGTGTGGGAGACGGCTACGGGTACGGTCCCGTCCCCGTAAGGAGCCGGTTCAGCGGTAAGTTTTACGTCCTTTTTGGGGTGAGCTTACTGGGGTATTGTGACGGTCCGGCGGGACGTTACAGCATGGAGCCTTCCTTGATGAACACAAAAATAAACACACATCGCCACGCCAAGAATATTGTGGTAGAACCTGAGTTTTACTGCGAGCCGACACGAGTACCGGCCGAAATAGGACAGTCAAAAAACAGTGGTTTTGTTTCCCTGATCGGAAACCCTCCCTCAAACTCTCAGCTTTATAGGCTAAGCTCCACTTGTTCGCCTGGCCAAGCTTCCCAGCCTGGTCTCTAATCCACACCTAAGCCCCAGGCAGATATAAAGGTGGCTGCACTCGGCCAGTCATACCTCTCTTTTTGCCTTTTCTGAGTCGCAATCAACCGCTGATGCGCCTGCTCCTCCACGGCTTGCTGGTCAGACAAGTCACGGATCGGACCATCTGGAAGGAAGTTATTAATCTCCATCCGATGCTCACGGCCAAGCAACAACTGAAATGGAGAGACCTGTGTACTCTCCTGGACAGCAGTGTTATAAACCCACATGGTGGGAAATAACTTGTCCCACCAATCACGCTGTTCCTTGAGGGAATCAATTTACCACTTTATGGTTTCCATTATGGTCTTGTTTGTATGCTCCGTAAACCCATTAGCTTGCGGATGGTATGCAGCCATGACGTGATGTGCTATGTTATAGCGCTGCTGGAAGTTCAGCAGGACTTTGCTAGAGAACTGGGACCCACGACGCGAGGCAAGCACTTTCGGTGTGCCATACACTGAAAGGATCTCGTCCTTCAGGAATTTTTTGACACAAGTGGCCATGGGCCTTCGCACGACTCTTGCCACACCGTACCAAGTGAAATATTTAACCATGATTAGCACATAGATGACTCCAAGTCCATTTCCCAGGTATCAACTGGGTACTCCAGCACAATGGGTTATAAAAATCTCTGACTACATGTGAATTGTCGTGCTTGTTGACAAACCAAACACGACTTATTGTAATCGCCTGTGTCTCACTTCATACCGACCCAGTAGAAGCAAGAGTGCAGTCTCTGGTAGGTCTTAAACATCCCGAAGTGACTAGCTTCGGCAGTGCCATGTAGCTTCCTTAGGCAGAATGCCTTACATGACGTCAGAACTACCAGCACAGTTCTTAACCAATCCTGGCTGGATCTGATGGCATACAACGAGTCTTCTGCCACCACAAACTTCCTCCTCAGGTTCGAGTTGGGGTCACGGAAGATTTCACTCTTCACCTTGGAGCACCAGCCATCAGCTTCCTGCTCCTTGACCCAATCCACCTCCGAGTGGACTCCGTAAATCACCTCACCTACGTCAGCCTCGATGTATTCAAGTAGAGAAAGGTCCGCCACATCATGTACAGGATACCGACTCAAAGTATTAGCATCCTCGTGCAGTGACCCCCTCTTGTACTGAACCTTGAACCAAGACTCGTGTAGTTACATCTGCCAATGCCCCAACCTGCATTGCAGGTTCTTGGCTGTCTGCATATAGCAAAGAACATTTTGATCTGTCACAATCAAGAACTCCCAGTTAAAGACGTTTGGATGGAATTTAACCACGGCAAACATGATTGCAAAGCACTCCTGCTCGGTGACCGAATACCGTGTTTCCGCTCTTTTCATGAGCCGGCTTGCATAGGCCAGAACATGGGGGAACTTGTCCTCCGGTAACTTCTGGTAGACTACGGCAAGCAAGCCTTACCCACAATCATCGGTATGGATCATTATCTCACCAAGATAATTGTACATGGTGAGTACTGGCGCTTTGGTTAAAAATGCCTTTAACGAAGCAAACACTAATTTGCACTGATCCAACCACACAAAGGACGCATCCTTTTTCGTCAGATCATGCAAAGGCCTTGCCACCTTGGCGAAGTCCTTGATGGACCTTCTATAGTAACCAGCCAATCCGAGAAAAATTCAGACGCCTGTCACCGTCGTTGGGACATCCAACTCCTGGACTGCCCTACGAGATCCAGGTCTGGAGCAACTCCCTTGGCACTCACTACGTGAACGTGATAACAAACCTTGTCAAAGTCAAAGAAACATTTCTTCGGCTGGAGTTTTAGCTCCACCCCTCGTAACAGTCCAAAGACAGTGGAGAGTTTCTCGAGAAACTGCTCAAAAGTGTTTCCAAAGACGATAATATTGTCCAGGTACACCAGACAATTCTCCCACTTATGTCTTGCCAATAAGATTTCTAGCAGTCTCTGCATGGTGGCTGGAGCATTATCGAGTCCGAAAGGCATTTTCCGGAACTCAAACAGACCTTGAGAGCAAATGAATGCTATCGTCTCAACATCTGGCTCAGCCATCCAACCTGCCAATAATCACTAGCCAGGTCCAAGGTTGTGAAGAACTTCGCACCAGCCAACAAATTGAATGCATCATCAATGTGAGGCAACGGATACTGATCCAGCTTAGTCTGGAAAAACGGAAGCCACCATCCTTCTTGCGAACAAGCAAGATAGAGCTCACGTAGGAACTACGCGAAGGTCGGATAACCCCTGCATCCAACATCTTCGCCACCTCTTCTTTCTCAATTGCCCTGGCTGCTGGAGCGGTTCAATGCAATCTTTCACACAACAGAGGTTGCCCACCGCTATCAATTGTATTTTCGACAAGAGAAGTTTCACCCAACTCTATATAGTCGAGCACAAAATGATTCCAGCATTCCAGCAGAAACTCCCGAAGCTGTCTCGCTTCATCAGGCTTCAGATTGGGACCAATCTTAAGACATTCTTCGAGGGTAGAACCCGTCGCCATGTTGACGACCTGGCGTCCGTTTCCGGTTGCCTCTCTCAACTTAGACGAACTTCTCCTGGTCGAACCGTCACCTGAGTGGGGTCTCCTTTTTCAACTCAGATGGTTCATCCAGCCCTACCACAAGGGCAGCCTCCACAGCTTGAGCCATGGCTACACAATCCCCTGTCTCCAAAGCAATAGGTGCATTCCCCACATTCTCGAGCCAGATATTGTACGTGCCCAACCGGTTAGCTTTGGCAATTCCATCCACCGCCAACACACCATGTCCACTTAAGGCTTTCTGGTGCGGCTCCACGAGAAGCAGCTGGCCAGGGCCGGCATGCTCTACCAGGACCACTGATACGTGTACGTGGTACGTGGGCTGGTAGCCGGACATTCTCCCTCAGTCACAGAGAACAAATTTTCCCGCACCTGACAGAGGATCTGGTGAAACCAGGTTCACCCACCCATCAAACTTCTCGAGTGCACGCGATCCCGCCTGCACTCCAGTTGCCGTTCCTGAGGCAAAGCCTCTGGTATTGGTGGTGAAACTGCTTCCACCTCCACAGGTTCTCCAAGCACTCGATCAGTGAGTGCGGCTTAAAGGGCATCTGGATGTGCAATCCAGACATCCTCCTGGAAATAGACTTTCCGGTGCACGATATCTACCATCAAGCCAAAGCGTGTAGCATGATCGTGTAACGACCCGACTTGGTCGCTACAATGACCTACGGTAAATTTCGCTAACTTACCGCCGTTGACTCTCCTTGGGACAGGTCGAAGCGCTGGCCAGCCCTCCTCTTGCACCCGTCCGTGCCACGGGTAGCGCTGATCAGAGGATCCTCCACGCCGCAAGTCGACGGACGAATGGCCGCCAAACAAGACGAGGAATCCACGGTAAATCCCCGATGGATCTTACCGTGGACAAACCGCGTGCGAAGAACCGGCCGACATGCCGGAAAACATGACGGAACAGGACGGTGATGGTGACGGCGTTTCCCCACACCGGAACCCCCACCCTCCCCGCGGTAACTTCCCCAGTTATTCAATAGAATAAGAGACACGGACACCAGTGGTAAGAGAGTGAAAATAAATAATATATAATTTATTCAAACAGTGAATAAACACTAAAAACACTCACTATGAAGTGAAGATAATAGGTGCAACAGAGATGATTCTCCTGTAGATCCACAGCAAACAAAAGATGAATGGTGGCCATCTTGGCCACCTGCTGAAATAGATGAGAGCAACACAATCCCTGTACACACATCCAGGGTTCTCTTTCCACTGTCCAGATATAATGGCCACCACCATATATATCACCCCCAGGCTGCTCCACCTGGGAGAGGACAGGGACCCTTGCTGGCCATTTTGTCGTCTGCCTGGCAACCAATTTATAAGTGCCTAGCAGACGACATGGGAATTTAGTTCTGCTCCCAAAAGGAGCAGAACTGGGTCGTCACAATCGACACCCAACAACGCTTCGCACTCTCCTTTTAATAAAAGGAGAGCCACCTTGATGGTTCTCTTGTGGATGGTCAATTCCACATTTGCAACCCCTACGACCTTGATGGAGTGCCCACTCATTCCAAGAAGGAATGATGGAACCACTCATTTCTCTATTGGCAGCTCCATCACTAGTGCCACCGTCATGGTTAGGACACACACATTGGCCCCGGTGTCTACGATAAACTCCAAGAGATGATCGCCTATCGACACCTGTGTCAATAGGCTCGGCTTTGAAGTTCAGAAATGGGAACCCACGGGCTCCCACCAATGAACTTCTGCATCCCGTCCACCTTACCGTTCACACCGGACAGAAATTCCAGATGTGCAGAAGTATGGGATCCAGTCTCACTAACCAGATACTTCCCAGGCCCAGCAGGAGGTATGGGCACACCAACTCTTCTTGCCTGCTCAATGACTGCACAATCCAGCACCTCACCACTAGGCATGTAGGGTGAGGGGGTAAACCAGTTATTCAACTGAGCCACCACGGTCTCCAATGTGGAGCATGGCTTTGGAAATACCCAACTGGTAATTTCCGGGTCCGCAGACCTTGCCAGAGGCACTCCTGCTTTCCACATATTTGGAGACCACCTGGAGGTATGTCCCTCATTCAGAACACCGACTATGACCGGCACCTGAGCTTTGAAGCTTTACCGGTCGGTCACCACTCAGTTCGGTGGTGACCGGCGGCAGTTTAACGAAGATTTCTCTTCATCCAGCCACACTAGCGCTAAGCCAGGTGTTGGCTGGAGCTTCTGGCTTTTACCAGGCAACACTTTTGCCATAACATTCAGACAATCCTTTTTCAGGTGCCCCATTTGGTTGCACCCAAAACAAGGATCTAATCACAAGAGTGAAATTCCTGAATGTCTGCACTCCGAGGCGTTGCTGCCGGCTGGCCTCCACCGGAACTCACCTTCTTCTCACTTGCCTCTGGTCTTGACCACTGCCTTGTCCGACTTGGAAGGTGAGGTGGCCTTCACACCTGGTTTGTTCGAAGTTGAAGCCCTGGCAGTGCTCTCAGAGCTAGCCGTGGTACCAGAGGTCTGGGTGTAAGCCCGGTTTCCTGAGACTACTCGAGCACTGGCAGGTAAACGACCTGCTGTAAGCAAATCGGCTTCTACAAGCCGTGCCCTGTGGCCATATTCTACGACAATTTCAGCCCGACACCCGATCAATTTATCAGTGATAGCCGTCAGGAGCTTCCGTTTAAAACAAATGAGCCGACAGCTCTCATTTTTTTTCAGAGAAACGCGTTGTGACAGTTCCAAAAACCGCCAATAGAATGCTTGCATAGACTCGGACGACCCCTGCTTTATCATTTCAAATTTCGTGAAGCAGACATGAGCCTGGTTACTGGTACTGATGTGGCTAAGCATAGCGTCCTTCAGTTCTGTCCAGGTCAGGTCTAGAAGAGTTTCCACAAAAAAGGCATAATACTTTTCGGTCGGACCGTTCATCAGAAACATGAAGAAATTGTACCTGAATAAATTGCATCTGTCCAGCGCTGAGCTCGGGCTTTCATTTAGAACTTGCGGAGAAAAGGTGCCAAATCCTCTCTGCTGTCGTAATGGACAAAAGTGTGGACTGGGTTGAAGAATCCTAACTCCTGAACCTCTGCCGGAACCGCTGGAGTGGGCATCCAAGTAGCGGCACTAACCCTGCGAGGTTGCCTGCTCCGGTTCCTCGAAGCATCAGACTCGGACTCAGCTTCCAAGGGTACCACCATGCGAACTCTCGGTTGCTGTCTAGGCGTGGGAGGAACCCTTCGGCAAAATCAATCACAAAAACGCTGGGTTTCTTTCCGTGAAGGTACCAGCCTGGCTTGCACTGGCGGTGCCTCCCTCCGTGCAATTTCATGCACGGGCAACAGTGAAAACTGATGATTTACCCTCCGTTCAATGACCGACCGGGACAGCCATCCTTCCAACCGAAAGAGATCTATCCCATAGGCAATCTCTATGAGAGCCTGGCCAAATAGGCCCAGGCTGCCTTAGCAGTCTCATCCAGGATTACCACCATCTTCATAAGGAGTTGACTGCCTTGACTGCCTTTGACAATATGGCTGGAGCATACAGTGGTCTACAAGCCAGGATAAAAAAAAAAACCGAAAGCTCTTTATGTGCCTTGCTCATCTCATTCATTAAATTTAGTAGAGACTAGTGCTACAAGTAGTTGTACAGAAGCCTGTTCATTTCTCACTTTGGTGCAAATTGTATACAATTTCTTTTCAGCATCAACTAAGTTGCGCTGGGAGACATTGTTTTCTCATATGGAACCTGGGAGTAAAACACTAAAAAGTTTGTTGGACACTCGATGGTCTGCGCTTCATGAAGCATATAACAGCCTTAACGAAAACTGGAATAGTGTACTTGAGGCATTGTCATTTTTCTCAGTTGATACGTGCGAAAAACCAGTAACTCGTTGTGAAGCTTCAGGTTTATTAAACCAACTGAAACGACTAGAGACAGCCTTTATGGTCACATTTTGGAGCGACATTTTAGAGTGCATGAACCGTGTAAGTAAAAAGCTACAAAGTGTTGAAATTGACATTGGAACTGTTAACCATCATTATGAATCATTAATTCACTTTGTTCAATTACTTCGAGAAATGTTCGACATTTATGAAGAAAAAGCAATCAACAAAAGTGACATGGATTACGAATCAAACTATAAACGTACAAAAAAACGCAAACTTCAAGTAAATGAAAATTGGCAAGGAGAAGTCGAATTGCGTGTAAGAGAAAAATTTAAAGTGGAGACATTTTTACCTGTCATTGAGTCTTTAATAGTTGAACTAGAAAAACGAAATGCATGTTACCAATTCATTGCAGACTAATTTATTATTTTCAGTCAGCTCACAACAACTTCACCAAGTATCATCATTGAGCGTGCTGAAAATTTAAGAAAACAGTATGAAAATGATTTAGAACCATCATTCGCAAACGAATGTGGTCACTTTTTAGGCTATCTAAAATCCCATGGTATCAATGAAATTTCTACTTTAGGGATGAGTGAATTTCTTCGAAGAGAAAATTTGCAGTCCATTTTCCCAAATGTTGACATCGCCATGAGAATGATTTTATGCATGCCCGCCTCTAATTGTTCTGCTGAACAATCATTTTCGGTGCTTAAGAGAATAAAAAATTACTTGCGATCAATGATAAATAAAACCCGGCTAAATGCCATCTCTCTTTTAAATATCGAAGCCGATTTGTTAACAGACAGCAATGATGACCTAATCAATGAGTTTGCCACCCTCAAAGCGAGACGAAATAACTTCTAAAAACTCGAGAAGACAACCCACGAATCCACGATACATCTATTTAGACTTTTAATCTCAATATTCTCTTGGAACAAATCGAACAATTTGTGATTTATTTTAAAATGAATATTCAAATCTCGTTTTTACTTTTAATGTTTATATGTACGTATGTGTAACAGTATAGTAGGAACTTTTAAAAATAATAAAAGCAGCTATTCTTATTTTATTATCTAAAGTAAAAACGGGGCTGCAGGCACCAAAAAACTTGGGGGGCGCCAAAAGACTTCGGTCTATGGGCGCAAAATCTTTAAATCCGCCACTGACCAGACCGTCACAATACTCCAGGTAAATTTCAAAACAAACTTACCCGCTTCCAGGCTCCGATATGGGGACGGGACCGTACATGTAGCCACCTCCTATGGTTAAAAGCCTGCGTGGTGTCGGCATGAAGCCTCCCTCGATGGACACGATGATAAACACACATCGCCATGCCGATTCGGCCGGTGGTGTTGTTTCCCCGATCAGAAACCCCCACCCTCTTGCAGTAATCCCCAGAAATGTTCGACACAAACACAGTATAAGTAAACAAAACAAGGTGATTTAATGAACTTCCACAATTAAACTAAGGCAGTGAATATTTACACAACTTGGCTCGTAAACTTCTACAAGCCAAGCCCTCAAATACAAACAATAAGGCCTAATGGCCACAAGGCAACCACAGATGACAACATGAGAAAATGGAGGTCTCCTAGACCTCCATCTACAGGTCCTCTTCAGCCATCAGCCCACAACACACTGCCCAGATTCAATGGTTGACCAAACCATTGAAACTTCCAGGCAACTCCACCTGGAGGGGACAGAGGTCACTCCTGACCTCTGCTCGTCTCTGTTCGTTTGCTCCATCAAAAGTTTCTGACTAGAGCAGACCAGGTTGCCACAACTGCATTGTCTTCCTCTTGTTGAACCACAGCCCAACTTTTCTTGGTTTTCTCTTTGTTTACTTCTACTTCAGGCATCACTACTTTGGGGCTGAGTTGCACCCTTAGTAGTTTAAAACTTCTTCTGGAACATTATCAATATGAAAGTAGTGTGTTATACCATTTATGTGAACTGGCACTATTTTCATCCCATTCGGCAGGACGTGAATTTAGTCGACCTCATTAGCATCTTGAAATTTTTTTTCTGTCATTGCCAACGTTTCGTCGACTCTGTTTACATATGTCGATGTAGCCGTTGCAATGTTCCTCTTCGGTTCTGGTCTTGATTATTTGTCAGACTTTTCAGGTGGGTTACACTTCTTGTCTTGTCCGCTTGAACCCCTCGGTTAACTCTGTTGGTTCGTTTGACTACCTTGATTCGCCTGGCGTGTGCCCATCTTTGTGGTAGGTCCAGCCGATGTCTTGCAAACCAACTCCTTCTTGTCCTAATTCCTCTCATGATATTTTGTAGGTCCCAGGTCCGGTGTCCACTTCTTTGTTTCTTCCAGACTAGGCTTGCACCAGGGTTCATTTGACTTCTTGCTTGTAGTTGAACCCATTCTTTTTTTGCTTCGTTCATCGCCTAGAATTTGACTAACCAACACATTTTGTTTTTCTCTAGACAACTTACCAATGATGTCGGCAATTGCAGCTTACTTTGGAGTCTTGCTTCTGCCATTGGGTTGTACTTCTGACTTTATTGCAGCTTACGTAGGTTGTCATACTTCTGGCTTTATGGCAGCTTCAGTAGGTTGTTGTACTTCTTCTTCTTCCTTTGCAACCTACTCCTGTTGAGCCCGTTATCTTCTCATGATTTTCTTCTACTCAGAAGTTTTCTTTTTTCGACTTCGCTCCTCCTTTAGTCTCTTGAGGCTCCTCAGGTCCTTGAGTAGCTTCAATAGACTGGTCATTCATAACAGCTTACGGAGTAACAAATTGGTCAGCTACCTTGCACCTCCAACAATTTTGTAACGAACCACGTTCAGGGGTGAATAGAATTACACAAAAGTAAACTAATTCTATTCTGGTTTGGGAGGAAGGAAACCAATTAGTCTTTTTGTTTCCTCACAAGTTCCTCTCTTTAAGAACCTTTACAGTTTAAGGGATCTTTAGCTGTCTGGTACCACTTGGGCTTTCGCCCGATTAAAAGCTGGTTGATTGTGTTGTCTTCTTCAGTCTCATCTAGGATTGGAGATCCAGGTTTGCACCTGGGTTGACAGTTCTAGATGGTAAAATGTTTAGCTCTTTTGTTCAATTCAAAAGTATAAAAATAAGACTTAGCACAGTTTATGTTTCATGTACATGTATTTATTTACATCCTTCATTGTTTCTACAACAACTTCAGAATCTATCCCAAGTCAGGCATAGATTTTCTGTTTCAAGAATGGTTCAAATAATTCTTAAATTACATACAAAACATGGCCTTTTTATACCCAAAAAGAGGGTACTGAGAATACTTTCTCAGAATCCTCCCATTGGCTACAAACAACAGAAAAAAAAAAATTGATCAATCAGAAATGATTGACCAGTGGTCACCAAATTATTAAGGATGATTCAGACTTTAATTAAAAGAGTAAAAGAAAACGTAAACTAAATTAAAAATACATAAAATCCAATCATATGGAAGTGGAGAACAATAGGCATGAGGGGATAGAATCTGGGTCAATAGGTACCTTAATGTTCTAAGTGCGCCAAACGCTACAATAACATACAGAGCATAATCAAAGTTAAAAAAACCCACAATAATACGGTGCTAAATAAAAATAAAAAAGCAGCTGCACCAAATATCTCAATATGTTGCATTTAAGTAACCAAATACAACATCTTCTTTGAAAAAAGATATTAATAAAATCCCACACATTTTGTCATTACTAAAATTACAAAGAAATCAATGGCGTTTTTACGAAATGTATCATGACTAAAAAACTACTCTAGCAATTTTGAAACTGATTACACCAGTGTGTTCAGAATCAAAAAAGCTATAAAAAAATAGAAAGATGAAGTCCGTTGGCTAAAGAAAACCTAACATTAATAAACAAATATCGACACATTTCGTCTTTCATAAACAGAAAAAAAACGGCATTTTTGCAAAATGTATTGTAACTACAAAATCTACTGCAGCAATTTTGAAACTTATTACACAAGTGTGTTCAGAATCAAAAAAGCTACAAAAAACTATAAAGATGAAGTTTGTTAGCTAAAGAAAACCTAACATTAATAAACAAAAACCGACACATTTCGTCTTTCATAAACAAACAAAGAAAAAAACAGCATTTTTACAAAATGTATCATAACTAAAAAACTACTTAAGCAATTTTGTAACTGATTACACCAGTGTGTTCAGAATAAAAAAAGCTATAAAAAAACTAATATCGACCAATAACAAACTAAAATCGACATTATGGTGAGACGTTTTGGGCCTGCTGCTCTTTTTTTAAGTTAGTGCTGTTTTTATTTTGGTTCCAACTTTCATAATAATCTGTATTTGTTTGTAGCTTTTGTGTCACTCAGTACATTTAGGTACCAGTTGACCTAGATTCTATTTTTGTATTTGACCTTACCATTCTCCCCTTTTATACCATTGCTCTCTACTTCCACATCAGTGGAGTTTTATGTATTTTTAATTAAGTTGTTTGCATTTTTCTGTTATCACTTAAGTGTGATAACGGAACTTTGAGTCATCAGTTTAGCCAAAGAGACTAATCCATTGATTGGTCTATTTGGGCCCAAACATATTATTTGTCCAATGAGAAATTTGTGACATGAGAATCCGACTTGAAGATTCTCAGGGTATATAAAGAGTTGTTTTTTATATGTTCTAGATCGAATTCTTAAAGAACGAACTTATGCCCAATTTTGGCTAGATTCTTGCATTCTTTTCTAAAAATATTATTATTTTCAAGTGTTGTGATTTAAACCAAGTTATTTTCATTTCTTATTTTTATATTCGAAATAAATCCTCATCTTTATATTTAAAACTACAGTGGTGTTTAATTACTTAATATTAATTATTTTGAGACTGTGCCATTCGTCATCTCATTGCAGCTCTACACCTACTTGGATACTTCAAGTCTTCAACAGGTGCAGACCTGCAACATCGAGTTCATGAGTACAGTGTATTAGCACTATTTTCAAGAGTAAATTTACGGATGCAAGTCCAACAAGAACAGAGATAAAAGATCCTCAAGACTGTGAGTCTTTACAAGAAACTAGTGAGGACATTAAATATATGTTATATTGATCTAGTCCTCCCGGACCAATATAATTAGTGAACTAGCCACTCACTATTAATTGGAGTGAAAATTCGCTTTTACCACTTAAAAAGAGCAGAACATTTAATCTCATGCGAAATTCCAGAAATTTACTGAAATTTTATGATATTAAATTATTTTAATAATACTGTTTAGAAGATATATTATTTACTGTTAAAACAACAATATGTATATTAAAGGTGCAATATGAAACATAAAACAACTTTATTGTCGTCTCAAGTTTTAACTTGTTTTTCAAACATTTTAAATTGAAAGTTCACCGAGAGTGAGAAGTTTGCATGCATAACTACATTGCACACTTTCATCAAAAATATCTATATTTTAGTTAATTTTATTTTTGTGTGATATTTTACAAACTGTTTTTTTCAAAGAAATTTTTATAATGGCACCAACAAGTTAATGTATTTTTCTAATTTTTTTTGTAAACTTCATTTAACTTTTTAATGTTTAAACTTCAATATTACCTTTTATTAGATTTTTACTGCATTGGAACGGTTGAAAGACCCATTTATAGTCACGTCCCGCCGGACCGTTACAATACCCCGGTAAGCAAAACCCCAAAACGGACGTAAAACTTACCGCAACCGGCTCCTTACGGGGACGGGACCGTACCCGTAGCCGTCTCCCACACGGTGTTCCCCTCGGGATGTGTCGGCTCCAGGAGCCACCCACGACGGACACGACGAAAAACGACGTCGCCACGCCGAGAAACGGTAGAAACGCGGTAGAAACGGTGTTCTACCGCGAGCCGACACGAGCACCGGCCGAAATAAGTCGGAGAAAGACGGTGGAGTTTCCCCAACCAGAAACCCACCCCCCTCGCGGTAACTCCCCAAGAAATGACACGACACAGGTAAGTGAAGATAAAATAAAGTGTTTTATTACACTTACGTTGTATGATGAAAACGAAGGCAGTGATATTTACACAACTTGGCTGGATTCCTTATCCAGCCAAGCCCCCATAAATATATACAAAAAGCCAGAAGGCAAAACAAACAAAAGATGAAAAGGCACTGGCCAGTGGAGGTCAATCAGACCTCCACCCACAGGTCTAGTCGCTGGAGCTGCCTACAACCAACTGCCCAGATCCTGTGGTTGACTAGGCCACAGGAAACCTCCAGGCAACTCCACCTGGAGGGGACAGAGGTCACATCTGACCTCTCACCCATAGACTTCATGGTGAGAGGTCTGCTGGCACCAAAATGGCGTCTGTCCCAACAGCCTACTGTAGCTGTCAGGCAGACCACCATAGGGAAATTCGTCTGCTCCATCAAAATTAAAATTGGAGCAGACTAGGTTGCCACAATCCTCTCAACTTCCCTGTTCCGTCTCGGGAACAGGTCAGTCAAGCCAGCCAGGATTGCTCCCCGAACCTGACCTTCTTAGATACCGGACAACTTCTCTGGCGGTGTCGCGAAAGTGGAGCCCATCCACTCCGCAGCCCACCGACGTGCCCCCCACAGTGTCGAAGACCGTCCCCCTAAGACGTCTTTCCTCCAGGGCTCGGAATTCCTCGAAAGAAATATCCTGGAGTTGCGGATGCGTACGAAGCGTCCGACTTGTTAGGAGGTCTACCAGGGCAACCGCGGGCTCTGTCTCGCACCCTGGTAGAGGCTCAGTAATAAACTGTCCAGCCATACCTCCTAAGTCGCATCCCAGCAAACGTTGGATGAATGGGGCTGCACGCCGGGCTAGACGAACTATCCCGGCATTTAGCCCCACCACATCCAAAATAGCAAACGTTTGCTGGACCGGATTCACGACCATGATCACCGGAAAACCTCCACAACCAAATGCCACCACATGGCGCATGTTGTACGGCGGTAGCCTTGCTACCCATGGCTCTGGAAGTGGCTAATCCAGACTATAGTAGCCGTGGTATTGGCAACCCTCCATTCCCGGCTGGTCCTGCCAGAGACCAAGCCGGTTATTCAGATACACCTCTGCATCTGAATACGGGGGCAATGCGCCAATACGCAGTCCCTCAGCCTCAGGCCTAGGGGAGGTTGACGTTTCAGGTCCTAGGGTATCGAATACCCCGCCGCCATGGACCGGAGAGAAGGGTGTACCCCCACTGGGGGTCACGGGGTCACGTCTTGTGGGAACACTGACTCCTGCAACCGAGGTTCCTTCGCCCCTAGGTGAGGGCAAAGTCACACGGTGCAGGGTTCCCACTGCTCGAGCCCGCAGGCTCGAGACCGCATCCACCTTCGGGGAGGATGGAGGCGTGCCGACCAAAACATTGCGCATCGACCTACCATCCATCCATGCCGCCTCAACGGGACGGGTATGGACCGGTTGACTCCCGGCCGGCGTGCTTGCCTGAGCACGCCGGGACTCCTCCTTTTCCGCCACGATGCCTCCAGTTTCGGCTCCCTGGCGCCTACTACTGGAGGGTGTCGGACTCCCCTTCCTCTCACGCTTGGACTTGTTATGGTCCTTTTTTTCTTCTTTTTCTTCCCGTGAGAGGAAGGTTGACCATGCGTCGGGTCAGACTTAACTGACCCCGACGACTTACTGGGCCGATCAGGCTTAGGCGGGTGGTTAGCCCCCTTTGCCTTCTCGGACTCCTTCTTCGAAAGTTTTCCGGCTGGAGCCGTACTCTTCTTTGAAGAAGTGCCCTTAGCCGAAGCGACAGCCGAGGATGATTGTCCGGAAACAAATCTTCCTCGACCATCCCGAAAGAGAGACTTCTCCTTCAGTGCAAGAGTCGGCTGACTCTTGCCACCAGCAGCTTTGGCTTCCGCATCATGGGCTGGTGCACTGGAAGCCTGCATCGCCTCCCTCTCGGCGATTCGCTTCTGGCCAGTGATGGTCGTGGCACTCGCAATAGGCGGGACACCACGACCGACAGGAGATTCCTCTGTTTTGAGCGGACGCCGGGCGGGCATTCCCTGCAGGGGAGGGAACTCCGCAGCCCGGCACTCAAACTCCTGCCGCTCACCTGCACCGACCGCACGAGCGATCTATTGGTGCAGGCTCGCTGCTTGAGCCTGGAGCCGTTTGAGCTTGTCATCCAAGCTCTCTGGCTTCCGAGGTTTGAAAGCCTTTCCTCGACCTGAGGACCTGGCCTTCTTGCCTCGAGAGCGTTCAGCCACTGGTGGGGTGTGAGGGCGGGACCTTTTTTGTCCCTTACCACCACCACCACTCACAGATTTCCCCGTTTTACCGGGAGCGGGTACTGGAGGCTGGGTAGCCTTCTTCTCCGCTCGCCGGTCCCTCTTTGGGTTGTCAGACCGCCAGCCGGAATGGCCAGCTACTGCCTCGGGCGGACCCGATCCAGCAGCCAGCTTTTCTGGCCAAGCAGCCCCTGAACAACCGTCAGGGCGGGCGAGAGTCTCCACTCGAAGCCTCACAGCAGGCGTGAACCTTTTCAACGCCTCCTCCTTAGCTTTGAGCATTGCCTCTCTTTCTGCGAGAGCCTTAGCTCTGGCAGTGATCCGTGCGGCTCCGGACTTTTTCTTGCGCTTCTTTGTGCCATCCTTCCTCACCTGCACGGTGGGAAACTCCCCGATGAAGCATCGACGTTCCCCGACCAGGAAGCCACCTTCCTGGACCATGTCCCGTCTAGCTTCATCCAACCGATCCAAGCGGCCTTCTTCTTCGGCCAAGGACACAGCCACGGCCTCGAAAGACATTGGATTGGCGGGAAGAACTCCGGGGGATCCCGTCCCAGACGGTTTACCCTCGGAGGCCGAACTACTCCCGTCAGACTCCGAAGAGCCCTCTGAAGAGGTGTTACGGCTCCGCCACTGCCTTGAGGCGTCAACCACCGAATCAACGGTGGTTTCGACCTCCATCTCCGTGTCGATAACTAAGGACGCTCCCAAAGAGACGTCCTCACTGTCCTCGACCACCCTAGACCAATCTAGGAGGTCTCGAACAGACGGAGACCCGGGTTCCGGGTTACTAGCAGTTACCACACCGGTAGCCGCTTTCCCACCATCAACACCCGCTTCTGCAGCCTCTCCAACCGGAGAAACTACCGCCGCCACCGACTGAACGGTGGTAGCAGCCGTATCTCTGGAGGGAGACTGCAGGTATCTGCCCCAGAAGGCTCCGACACCGGTAGGAGTCGACTGGGCAGACTTCGGACCTTCCACGGCCTCTGCCGCCGGGGAATCAACTGATTCCACGGTAGCGTCAGCCGTTTCCAGTCCGCTAGATGATGGAGAGCCCACCGATCCCGACTCCAACAGCCTTGCATCCCCCGGATGCAGCGGGCTGAGGGAGGGGGATCGTTGGCCACTCCCGTCGCCTTCCTCCTTCTCCTTCTCCGTGGTTTACCTGTTAAAAAGGGAAGAAACCGTCAAGAACAAGTTTTCACCGTGGAAAAGTGAATTCCACGGGCTTTTACCGTGAGAATTCCCGTTTTCACCGTTCAAAGTCGGCAATTCACGGTCAAAACCGTGTTTTACCGCCCCTGTACGGTGAAACCCACTTTTCCCCCTTTCGGAACCGGTAGAAAGGGTATTCCACGGGATTTCACCGTGCGAATCGCGGTTTCCACCGTCCAAAGTCGGTAAACCACGGTAAAAACCATGGCTAACCACCTTCCGACGGTGAAAACACCCTTTCACCGAGTGCCGACGGTTGGAAAGGGCATTGCACGGACTTCTACCGTGCAAAATGCCGTTATCACCGTCCAAAGTCGGCAATTCACGGTCGAAACCGTGTTTTACCGCCTTCGAACGGCGAAAACCACTCCCTGGCGGGCTTCTACCATCCAAACACCGTCAAACTTGGGCCTTCCCAAGCGAAACGGCGCTCGGACGGGCTGAACCCGCCGGAAAAGTGCTTTCGACAGTGGTTGGGCCACCATGACAACAGCCATGACCACACCCACCACGTGTGCATACGGTCAACGACCGTAAAACACACCGTTAACATAGAAAAGAGAACTGCCAACAGGCAGGAGAAGGAAATTCCCTTAGAGGGACTTACTTTTTTCCCGATTTTTTCTTTTTCTAGCCTTGTGCAGCTGCTTTGACGGCGAAAACGTGTTATTTTTGACACACGTGGTGCCGGCGTCTCTTGTTTGATAGATTTACAAACAATATGGCGCCTAGCCGCCAAATTCACCGTCTTAGTGGCTAATGGCCGTGCAGTAGCGGCTAAAACGTCATCAGCCACCTCATGCATGGTCATCATGAAGATTTCACCGTCGTCTGCCTTTTTAGGGGCAGATACACGGTGAATTCTCCTACACCAAGACTGGACCTGATGGGTAGAGACATTTACCATCATTTCTCTTATATTGACGGTAATGGGAGCCTTCACGGAGGTTTTCACGGACGGATTTCTCCGTCCACGGACCGATTTCGTCGGGCCTTGGACCAGACACCTGGGGATGGGCCGCCCTGGGTTTCTACGAAAACCGTGGCGGGCCCCAAACACTGCAACATCTGGCCGCCTCCTCTCCCAGCCGTCCGCCCAAACTAGCGGACTGCCGGCTCTCTCCCACCACGGGAAGGACACGCTCAGAGTACCCCACAATATGGGGCTCCCACTGGAGCATCAAACCCACTTACCTCGAACACCCTCTGTCTCCGCGGACGGAGATTGTACCGAGGTGGAGGGGGGTCATCTCCCTCGGAGTCGGTAGACTCCTGCGAAGAAATGGACTGTGGCTTTAGCGCCGGAGTCATTCCACTCCGCGCCGAAGCCTCCGTGGCATCGCTGTCTGCATCGGAGGAGGTGTCAGAGACGCCAAGTCCATCTTCCTCCCTCACAATGCAGGTGGGTATATACGGCTTCAGGTTATCGACATGAAACCGGTCGCGCACCTTCCGACCATACCCGTCTACGAACTCTATCTCGTAGACTAGGTCAGAATACCGTGCGACCACCGTACCCCTCTCAGCTTTATAAGCCAAGCTCCATTTCTTCGCCTGACCGAGCTTCCCAGCCTGATTCCTTATCCACACCTGATCACCAGGCTGATACGGGGGAGGCTCCACATGGCCAGCGTCATACCGCTCCTTCTGCCTTTTCTGAGCAGCCGTCAAACGTTGACGAGCCTGCTCCTCCACGGCTTGCTGGTCAGGCAAGTCGCGGATGGGACCGTTCGGAAGGAGATTATCAATCTCCATCCGGGGCTCACGGCCAAACAACAACCGATACGGAGAGACTTGCGTACTCTCCTGGACAGCTGTGTTATAAGCCCACACGGCGGGCCGTAATTTATCCCACCAGTCACGCTGTTCCTTGAGGGGATCAAGGTACCGCTTGATGGTTTCCATTACGGTTTTATTCGTACGCTCCGTAAGCCCATTAGCTTGCGGATGGTACGCCGTCGTGAAGTGATGCGCTATACTATAGCGCTCCCGGAACTTCAGCAGGACTTTGCTGGAGAACTGGGACCCACGATTCGAGACAAGAGCTTTTGGTGTGCCATACACCGAAAGGATCTCGTCCTTCAGAAATTTCACCACACAGGCGGCCGTGGCCCTTCGTACCGCCCTTGCCACACCGTACCGGGTGAAATAGTCAACCATGATTAGTACATAGGTGACTCCACCCACGGAGGCAGGAAACGGTCCAACGAAGTCCATTCCCCAGGTATCAACTGGGTACTCCGGCACAATCGGTTGGAGAAATCCCTGACTTCGAGCGAACTGTCGCGCTCTCTGACACACCAAACATGACTTAACATATTCGGCAGTGTCCCGCTTCATACCGATCCAGTAGAAGCGTGAGCGCAGTCTCTGGTAGGTCTTAAACATCCCGAAGTGACCAGCTTCGGGAATGTCATGTAGCTTTCTTAGACAGAAAGCCCTGCATGACTTCGGAACTACCAGAACAGTTCTCAACCGATCCTGGATGGATCTGATGGCAAACAACAAGTCATCTGTCACCACAAACTTGAACCGGAGGTTCGAGTTGGGGTCACGGAAGATTTCACTTTTCACTTTGGAGCACCAGCCATTGCCCTCTTGCTCCTTGACCCAATCCACCTCGGAACGGATGTGGTAAATCACCTCACCTACGTCGGCTTCGACGTATTCAGGTAAGGAAAGGTCTGCCACATCATGAACAGGATACCGACTCAAAGCGTCGGCATCCACATGCAGTGTTCCCTTCCTATACTGAACCTTAAACCGGTACTCTTGAAGCTGCATCTGCCAACGCCCCAACCTGCCTTGCAGGTTTTTGGCTGTCTGCAGATAGCAAAGAGCGTGGTGATCAGTTACGATCACAAACTCCTGGTTAAAGAGGTAAGGACGGAATTTACCCACGGCAAACATGACCGCCAAGCACTCCTGCTCGGTGACCGAATACCATGTCTCCGCTCCTTTCATGAGTCGGCTTGCGTAGGCAAGAACACGGGGGACACTGTCCTCCGTTAACTTCTGGTAAACTACGACTCCCAAGCCGTACCCACTAGCGTCGGTATGGATAATTACCTCACCACGAGAATCGTACATGGTGAGTACCGGCGCTTCGGTTAAAAATGCTTTTAACCGAGCAAACGCTAGTTTGCACTGATCCGACCACTTGAAGGACGCATCCTTCTTCGTCAGATCGTGCAAAGGCCTTGCCACCTTGGCGAAGTCCTTGATGAACCTTCGATAGTAACCGGCCAGTCCGAAAAAACTGCGGACGCCTGTCACCGTCGTCGGGACATCAAACTCCTGGACTGCCCGCACGAGATCCGGGTCCGGAGCAACTCCCTCGGCACTTACTACGTGACCGAGATAACGCACTTTGTTAAAGCCAAAAAAACATTTCTTCGGCTGGAGTTTCAGCTCCGCCCCTCGTAACAGTCCAAGGACAGTGGAGAGTCTCTCGAGAAACTGCTCGAAAGTGTTCCCAAAGACGATAATATCGTCCAGGTACACCAGACAAGTCTCCCACTTATGTCCTGCCAATAAGAGGTCTAGCGCTCTTTGCATGGTGGCTGGAGCATTACCGAGTCCGAAAAGCATTTTCCGGAACTCAAACAGACCTTGAGAGCAAATAAATGCCGTTTTCTCAACGTCTGGCTCAGCCATCCGAACCTGCCAGTAACCACTAGCCAGGTCCAAGGTAGCGAAGAACTTTGCACCGGCCAATGATTCGAGCGCATCATCGATGCGAGGCAACGGATACTGATCCAGTTTTGTCTGGGCATTCAGTTTCCGGTAGTCCACGCAAAAAAGAAAGCCGCCATCCTTCTTGCAGACAAGCAAGATAGGGCTCGCGTAAGGACTACGCGAAGGTTGGATATCCCCTGCATCCAACATCTTCGCCACCTCTTCTTTCTCGACTGCTCTGGCTGCTGGAGTGGTTCGACGCAATCCTTCACGCACTGGAGGTTGCCCACCGGTGTCAATCGTATGTTCGACCAGAGAGGTTTCACCCAACTCTGTGAAGTCGAACGCGAAATGATCCCGGCGTGCCAGCAGGAATTCCCAAAGCTGTCTCGCCTCTTCAGGCTTCAGATTATCACCAATCTTAAGACACTCTTCGAGGGGAGGAGCCGTCGCCACATTGAGCACTTGGCGTCCGTTTCCGGACGCCCCTCTCAACTTAGACGAGGACTTCCCTGGTCGAACTGTCTTCGGAGTGGGGTCTCCCCCTCTCAACTTAGACGGCTCTTCCAGCCCTACCACAATGGCAGCCTCCACAGCTTGAGCCGTGGCTACACCCTCTCCTGTTTCCAGGGCAATAGGTGCATTCCCCACGTTTTCAAGCCAGATATCGTACGTGCCAAGCCGGTTAGCTGCAGCGATACCTGCTACTGCCAACACACCACGTCCACCTAAGGCTTTCCGGTGCGGCTCCATGAGAAGCAGCTGGCCAGGGCCGGCATGCTCTACCAACGTCACGGATACGACACGTCGTACGTGGGCTGGTAGCCAGACATTCTCCCTCAGTCGCAGAGAACAAACTTCTCCGCGCCCGATAGAGGTTCTGGTCTCGGGCAGCTCTGGTGAAACAATGTTAACCCACCCGTCAACCTTCTCGAGTGCAGGCGGATCCACTGGGAGTTGCCGCCCCTGAGGCAAAGTCCCTGGTATCGGCGATGGAATTGCTTCCACCTCCCTAGGTTCTGCAAGCGCTCGATCGGTGAATGCAGCTTGGAGGGCGTCTGGATGTGCCGTCCAGACTTCCTCCCGGAAGTAGACCTTCCGGTGCACGATATCAACCATCAAGCCGAAGCGTGAGGCGTGATCAACGCCCAATAACGCTTCGCCCTCTCCTTTCACCAAAAGGAGAGGCACCTTGATGGTTTTCTTGTGGATGGTCAATTCCACATTTGTGACCCCTACTACCTCGATGGAGTGCCCACCCATTCCAAGCAGGAATGAAGGAACCGCCAGTTCCTCTATAGGCAACTCCATTACTCGTGCCACCGTAATGCTTAGGACCGACACGTCGGCCCCGGTGTCTACGATCATCTCCAACAGATGATCGCCTATCGACACCCACACCCTCGGTGAACCTACGTCGTAGGCCCGGCTCTGAAGCTCAGGGATGGGAACCCGCGGGCTCTCACCATCGATCTTCTGCCTCCAGTCCACCTTACCGTCCACACCGGACGGTAATTCCAGACGTGCAGAAGACTGGGCACAGTCTCAGAAACCAGAGACTCCCCAGGCACAACAGGAGGTATGGGCACACCAACTCCTCCCGCCTGCTCGATGAGCGCACGATCCAGCACCTCACCACTAGGCATGTAGGGTGAGATGGCAAACCAGCAATCCAGCTGGCTGCACACGGCCTCCAATGTGGAGCATGGCGATGGAAATACCCACTGGGTAATTTCCGGTTCCGCAGACCTCGCCAGAGGCACCCCTGCCTTCCGCAGGACATCCACATATTTGGAGACCGCCCGGAGGTACGTCCCTCGTTCAGAGCTCAGGCCGTGACAGGCACCTGAGCTTTGAAGCTTTACCAGTCGCACACCACTCAGTTCGGTGGCGACCGGCGGCGGTTTAACGAGGATTTCTCCTCGTCCTCCACGAGTCGATAGTAGAACTGGCCATCATGAACGGTGGTCAGGTACTTTCGACCCTCCGGCCAAACTGGCACAACGCCAGCGGTTGGCTGGAGGCTCTGACTTTCGTCAGGTACCACTCTGGCAACCTGTCCTTTGGCCGCAGCCTTCGGACAATCCTTCCTCAGGTGACCCATCTGGTTACACCCGAAACAAGGACCTAGTGGCCGGAGTGAATCTCCTGTACGGTCCGTACTACGAGGCGTTGCCGCCGGCTGACCTCCACCAGAGCCTGCCGTCCTCTTCTTCTTGCCTCCGGTCTTGGCTCCTGCTTTGTCCGACTTGGACAGTGCAGCAGCCTTCGCACCCATTTGGCTTGAAGATGAAGCCTTGGCAGAGCTCACAGAGCTAGCCGTGGTTCCGGAGCCCTGTCCTGAGGAACCCCTCTTGTACGGTTAGGTAATTTACCTACTAGAAGCAAATCGGCCTCTACCAGCCGTGCCTTTCTGGCATATGCCTCCACCGTACCGGCCTTACAACCGATCAACTGATCAGTGATGGCCGTCTGGAGTTTCCGTTTGAAGCGAATGAGCCGACAGCTCTCGTCTTTGCCCGGAGACACTCGGTCGGACAGTTCCAAGAACCGCCAGTAGAATGCCTGTACAGACTCAGTAGCCCCCTGTTTCATTGACTCAAATTTGCCGAAACAGAGGCGAGCCTGGTTGCTTGTGCTGAAGCGGCTATGCATAGCGTCCTTCAGCTCAGTCCAGGTCAGGTCTGGAAGAGTTTCCACGAACGTGGCGTAATACTCTTCCGCCGGACCATCCAGCAGAAACATAAAGAAACTGCATCGGGACTCGTCCGTCCAGCGCTGAGCTTGGGCTTTCGCTTCGAACTTGCGGAGAAAAGGCGTCAAGTCATCTCTGCCGTTGTAACGAGCAAAAAAGTGGACCGGGTGAAAGAACCCGAACACCTGAACCTCCGCTGGAACCGCTGGAGCGGGCGTCCTAGCAGCGGCGCTAACCTTGCGAGGTTGCCTGCTCCGGTTCCCCGAAACGTCAGACACCGACTCAGCTTCCGAGGGGATCATCATCTGAACCCTCGGCTGCTGTCCGGGTACAGGAGGAGCTCCCCGGCCAAGTCCCCGAGGAGATGGCCTGGGTGCTACCCGCGGAGGTACCAACCGGGGAAGTACCGGTGGTTCCTCTCCCCGTGCGCCTTCACGCACGGGCGACAGTGAAAACCGAGGTGCCACCCTCGGCTCAACCGTGGACCGGGAAAGTCGGCCTTCCTACCGAAGGACGTCTATCCCGTAGGCAATCTCAACGAGTTGCTGCTCGGATAGCCCAGCCAAAAAGGCCCGGCCCTCACGTGCAGTCTCATCCGGGATTTCCACCATGTCCCTACGGGGCTGATCGCCACGTCCAACCGGACGGGCGACGGTAGAAACTTGGACCAGTGGCCGTGGCCGCTTGTCCACGGTGCAACGGACCAAAGTCTGTCCCCCACGGTATATTAACGGTAAAAATACGGTGAACCGACGGTGGATTTACCGTTCACCACGGTACAACGGACCACAGTCCGTTCCCCACAGTGAGCAACGGTAAATCAACGGTGAAACGGTGGTTTCCGCCGCTGTCCCACGGTTATTCGACCGAATAAACGGTCGAACTCACGGTAAATCACCGTGCGAGAGGCGGGGTACAGGTACCCGGCGCCTCCACCAATTGTAACGTCCCGCCGGACCGTTACAATACCCCGGTAAGCAAAACCCCAAAACGGACGTAAAACTTACCGCAACCGGCTCCTTACGGGGACGGGACCGTACCCGTAGCCGTCTCCCACACGGTGTTCCCCTCGGGATGTGTCGGCTCCAGGAGCCACCCACAACGGACACGACGAAAAACCACGTCGCCACGCCGAGAATATCGCGGTAGAACACCGGTTCTACCGCGAGCCGACACGAGCACCGGCCGAAACAAGTCGGAGAAAGACTTTGGAGTTTCCCCAACCAGAAACCCACCCCCCTCGCGGTAACTCCCCAAGAAATGACACGACACAGGTAAGTGAAGATAAAATAAAGTGTTTTATTACACTTACGTTGTATGATGAAAACGAAGGCAGTGATATTTACACAACTTGGCTGGATTCCTTATCCAGCCAAGCCCCCATAAATATATACAAAAAGCCAGAAGGCAAAACAAACAAAAGATGAAAAGGAACTGGCCAGTGGAGGTCAATCAGACCTCCACCCACAGGTCTAGTCACTGGAGCTGCCTACAACCAACTGCCCAGATCCTGTGGTTGACTAGGTCACAGGAAACCTCCAGGCAACTCCACCTGGAGGGGACAGAGGTCACATCTGACCTCTCACTCATAGACTTCATGGTGAGAGGTCTGCTGGCACCAAAATGGCGTCCGTCCCAACAGCCTACTGTAGCTGTCAGGCAGACCACCATAGGGAAATTCGTCTGCTCCATCAAAATTAAAATTGGAGCAGACTAGGTTGCCACAATACCTCCTCAAGCACTGTGGGAGTGTTGGAGACAATGGTGAAAGAAAATGTCAGTATTTTTTTTTTTGGTATGTCATGTCAAGGTTTTATAAAACTGATTTAAAATCTTTTTAGAAGAAAAATACCTACTAAACACAAAAACTGACAGATATGTTTGGAGCAGCATCTACTTCAACAAGTGGTGCCAAACAGTCAACGATATAATAATAATAATAATAATTATAATAACTCTTTTAGTTTGCCACTTATAGGTTGCATATAAAACATCTAACATAAGTGCAAGGTCAAAAAGTAAAACAAACATAAAAAGTCATACAAGTAAGTTTATAATATATATATATATATATATATATATATATATATATATATATATATATATTATAAACTTACTTGTATACATATATATATATATATATATAATATATAATATATATGTTATATATAATATATAATATATTGAAATGATACGTCCAGGAGCGATCCTGGCTCGCTTAGTTTTTTGTGGATCGTTTGGTTATTTTTGGATTGGCCTGGAACTTTGTCAACCCTCTGTACGTGAGTACAGTGACCCAGTTCCATCAGCTGAGGACGATGCCAATATTCTGTCTTGGGTCTTGGGTCCCTTTTTCCTACCAGTCCCACCCCTTAATACAAAGAGATCGACTTGATAAGCCTCAGCATTGGGTCTATGGGATGAAAACTTTCTTTTGTAATTTTGTTTTGATTACGATGAATCACTTTTCTATATTTTAGTGACCACTGGTCAATCACATTGATTGGCTAGTTTGGTTTTTAAGTTTGATTTTGCCCAATCAGAGAATACTGAGAAACTGTTCTCAGTATCCTCTTTTTGGGTATAAATAACCGTGTATTTTCGTGTAAATTAGGCAGTCTTGAAAGCATTCTTTGGACACACATTATGCCCAAATTTGCCTAGAGATGGAAATTATAGTTAAAGAGTTGTTGCAGTTATTTTTATCTTTTAAAAACAAAACGAAGGACTTCAACATTTTGTCATCTAGCACTGTCAACCCCAGTGTGAACCTGGCTCTCCAGCACTAGATGAGACTTCTGAAGACAGCACGATCAACCAGCTTTTTATTGGCGAAAGCCTGGGGAGTAGCAGACAACAAAAGATCCTTAAAACTGTAAAGGTTCTTGAAAGAGGAACTTGTGAGGAGACATATGGGACTAATTTGTTCCCTTCCTCCCAAACCATAATAGAATTAGTGGCCTAGCCAACCACTTTCCGATCGCCCGAAAGAGCACTATGATACTTTTTGATAATTCTATTAGACCCCTGAATGTGTTTCGTTACAAATTTGGTGGAGGAGCTGGGTGGTTGAATACCTTGTTACTCCATAAGCTACAAAGATCGTGTTGAAAAACACGTGGCAGAAAGAAAACATCAACATCAGAAATGACCAGTCTACAGAAACTACTCAAGGACTTGAGGGATCTCGAGAGACTTAGGGAGGAAAGACGTCGAAAGAAGAAGACTGCCGCATTGAAGAAGATCGTGAAGAGGCAACGTACTCAACTGGAGGAGGCCAAGGAGGAAACCGAAGTACTCCCACCAACTCCAGTTATCGTCAAGCCTGAGGAGCGATCCAAGGATGGAAGCAAGACACCAGAACACGCCGCCATTGCCGACATTATTGGGAAGCTGTCTAAAGAGAAACAAGATGAATTGGTTCGTCAGATTATGGGTGACGAACGAAGCAGAGCGGGCTCGATCAGCACAGGATTGGAATCGATTGAACCCGGGCGACAGCCCGGTCCGGATGAAGCTACCAAATGGACACCGGACCTGGGACCTACGCCATACTCTGAGAGGAATTCGTTACATCCACTGCAGGGATTCCCGAAATACGAAGGCGATGAGAACATCCTCCTCTATGTGGAAGAATTCGAAGACATTGCTACCGCACATGACTGGAACTCCCTGCAGCGATGCAGACACTTTGCAGGGCTCTTGAGGAAGCGTGCAATCAAATGGCTCGCACACTTCCGCTCTGCTTATGAGGGAAAAGAAATTACGTGGACGGCCATGAAGAAGGGAATCATTGCTGAATTCCTCCTGCCTGACCAGAAGGTCTGCATGAGTCGAGAATTGGTGGAAAGGCATCAGCAAGACCATGAAACTTTCAGAGTCTATGCTGAAAAATACGCCGAGATGTATCGAAGAATTCATCCACATGACGATGAATCGTTGCTGATAGCTACGCTCTCTGAAAGAGTCTGCTACCAGCACTAAGAAAACATCTGTATGGAGCACCAAAAGACCATTACCATGAGTTCGTGTGCTTCAGTACTCAAACTGAAAGGGAACTGGTGGATGAGAAAGAGTTGGTTTACAAAACATCGGCTGGGACTACAACCAAAGCGGGTGTAAGCCAGTTGAATCAAGGAAGTCAACCAAAACAACAGAGTCAACCTAGAACTTCAAGCAGACAAGACAAGACGTCGAACCCGCCTGAAAAGGCTGACCAGGAACCGAAACAGACAAATGAGCATCAAAACAAGCAGAGAGCTCCTTGGCGAAATCAATACCAAGGGCGTCTCACCTGTTATCGATGTGGGGAGGCGGGCCACATTGCACGTGCTTGTCCAAACCCCGGAAAACCAAAGACTGAACAAAGGAACGTTCCATCGGCAACATCGACCACTGTAAGCAGCATCGATGAACCGTTGGCAACGACGGCAACAAAGTTTTTAAATAC
The DNA here is from genome assembly GCA_036925085.1 of Brachycybe producta. Classification (NCBI taxonomy): domain Eukaryota; kingdom Metazoa; phylum Arthropoda; class Diplopoda; order Playtdesmida; family Andrognathidae; genus Brachycybe; species Brachycybe producta. The sequence continues at coordinate 4,915,856 of JAUPFP010000010.1, read as the reverse complement.
CGTTGAGGTTTACGAAACTCACATCCTGCCGAATGGTATGAGAATGGTGCCTGTCGACATCAATGGAGTGACACACTATTTTCATGAGGAAAATCTAACAGAAGAGGCTTTAAACTGCTAAGGGCGCCACTCAGCTCCAAAGTAGTGACGCCCGAAGTAGTTGTGAACGAGGAAGAAGGAAACGATGTCATTTTGGAGAGTCTTCAAGAGGTTCAGGCTGCTGTTCAACAAGAGGAAGTTTCTGAGCAACCAAGGGTTATTTGCGTCGAGGTTCGACAGGGAGGAAACAAGGCGGAGTCCAATGGTCTGTGTCAGTGGATACGACAGCCAGAGACGTCCGAAAAATCCACAGCCCTGTGCCAAGATGATCGACATACGGCGGAAGCAACGATACTAAAGAGTTGGGGCACAGCAGAACAAGAAGAGTCAACAAAACCGACATCTGGAAGAGTTGCAGTTGGAATCCGAAGTCAAACCTTCCAAGGGGAAGGTCAACTAAAGAAACTACTGCAAAGTGGGAAAACCAAGATGGATTTCAAGGTTAAACCCATGGCGAAGAAAATGCAGGTTGAAGCAAAATTCGGAGTAACTTCACCTGTAAAGAGTAACTTTGTGAGTGAAGGGTTTCAGACCATTTCTGGGAAAGGTGAGCAAACAGTGCCACTGCAAAGTGAGTTTACTATGACATCCAAAAGAGATATCATACCGAAGCTCGGTGATGATCAGGTGATGGCGAAATTTGGAGTACCCATTCCTGTGAAAAACGATCAGGTGATGGCGAAATTTGGAGTACCCATCCCTGTGGAACTTGATCAGGTGATGGCGAAATTTGGAGTACCCATCCCTGTGGAAAATGATCAGGTGATGGCGAAATTTGGAGTACCCATCCCTGTAGAGCAGGTGGCGGTGAAATCTGGAGTAACCACCCCTGTGAAAATTGGAAATGAGATGACGGTGAAATTTGGAGTAACCGCCATTGAGGAAAAAGAGTTTCAAGAAGAAACTGTGGATCTTCAAAGGAGAGGACTAATCTCAGTCAGGATTGACCAAAATAATACTCATGAAGATGAGAGTAAAGAAGGCCTAGCTGAAATCACTGTCAACAAACAATCCAGTGAAATTTCAGAAGAAACTTCAGTGAAAAAGGAAAGAGCGAAAACACATGGGATGGCCAAAAATATCTCCAAGAAAGAGACATCTACAGCCCCCCGTGTGCAAACACGTATAGGACCTGGAATAGATGATAGGAAACATCATACAGGAGTGGGAAAAAAGAAATCCAGCATTAAAACCATCTTAAAAGATGAATTAACGTCTGAATTGGATGTAGAAACGACAAAAATTCAAATTTGCCGCTATACGGAGCGCTGCCTAGTGAGAGAAAATAAGGAGAGAAAATTTTCTAAGGAGAAAAACTCCTCCCACTTCCGGCCGGAAATTGAAAGTGAGAACCCCACAGGATCACGTGAGAAGACGACCGCCATTTTTGATGTCACTTCGAATCTTCATTCTGCAAAGAAAAGACGTGATCGTCGATTTTTTAAGAAAAAGAAAGTGACAACTTTTAATTTGGATAAATTCGAAAAGAGGATGGCCGAGTCTGCCGATAAAGGAGTATCTGGAAGTGAGGAGACAGCAGAATTGGAGCTGTATATGGATACCAGCGAAATGACGCCGGAGTGGTTGAAACTTCTGTTTGGAGAAGAGGACGATGACGCCAACGCTGCAGGGACCCCTCCCAGCAGCAATGCCATGCCTTCGTCTCCTGTGAAGAAACAAGCAGTGGAATCTTCGAAAACGAAGAAACGGAAAATGCCAGCGGGTGAGCAAGCTAACTTTGTACCACTAATCCACTCTCCTCCGGGACATCGTAGGGACATCAATCCCGAGCCGGAGATTATTTACGAAGGGCCAGCAAGAGATCCTAAGTTGCAGTTCCCAATACCCCCTGAGGAGATGGATACTCCTCCGGGTAGTCTCTTCGATGGATGTCTGCCTGCAGAGATGGGAGGATCCAGAAGAAGCGGCCGAACGAAAGGCGAAAGAAATGCGGACAAACTGGCCATGAAAGAATGGGTCGATGGCCAGAATCGGGAATTGACAGCTCGAAGGCGATCTCCGATAAGAGTTCCGGAGGTAGGAGAGACGTTAACGAAAAGGAAATCGTCAAGGAAGGTCTCTCCGTCCAACAGCTGGGTCACCATCGACCAGCCAATCGTCCGTGGGTATGTTCACCAGCCTGATAAGCCTCTTAACTTACCCACAGCAATGGAGAAGGTTTCCATTTCATCGAATGTCGTGGTGCCTACGAGAGACACTCGCCCGCCTGTGGCGAGCAATCCCGCTAGGGCCCAGCGAGATAAATTTGTCAGTGAGAGGCCTACGGATCCCAGATGCCAGCCAGATGTCGTCAGGAGCCGACCTCATGAGGAAACAAGAAGAGAAACAAGATACGAGCAGCCAAGGATCGAGACATCAGAAGCCATTCAGGTCGTCATCCTCACATCCCGGGACAACCCCGGAAAGGACAAGGCGCCACAGAGAGGAGGAGGCAGTGACGAGATGCGATCTTCGAGGGAGAACGTGGTCATCCCAGCAAAGCAACTTCTGGACCAGCCACGGGAGCAATCCCGAAGGTCTCACCACCGCCACCCCCCACAACAATGGCCGAAAGGAACACTGGACATGTCTGATGGGAAGTTGTCCAACCGGCAACAGTTTCGGCTGTTGCATAACGGTTTGGTATCTTTTAGTCGTCGTTGGGGCAGAAATTCATTTCGATATTTAGGTTTCTTCCATAGCAACGATGAGATCAAGGAAGACAGAATCCGTCCGCGATTGGACAGGCCATGGACAGCGGTGATCATCCAAGTTTTGGATCACTGGCCCGTCGTTGTTCTTCACAACAATGCCGAACCAGGGACCCTTCAGCTAGTATATCCGCAGCCTTGGGATAAATCGACGAGCGGTATTCTGGAGGTGGTTATTTCTTCGATGGTGGCCACTTTGATTCCTAGCAGCAGAGGACATAGGAACGTCGTCCACAACCGATTGACCGAGCAAGATGGAAACGCTCACCTGGCCACACAGCAGCTCGACTTTATGGAGTCCATCATTTTGGGAGCAATCCAACGGTCTCAAGTCATCCCGCTGCGTATGCTGGAAGACCTGAACATCTTGATGACGGAGGCAGAACCAGGAGCCAGGGACCAACAGGGCCATCTGGAACCGGATCATTAGGAACAACTAGGAACGACAACGGATCGACGTGGACCAGTTCCGACCCATGCCGAAGAAACCGGAGGAACGGGATGCAGCGAGGAAGCATATCATTTAATTTATTGATAAATATTTTTAATTTTCGTTTCTTGGGGTTAAAAAAGATTTTTAACTTGGGTATTTTTAGTTTTAAATTTGTCGGGAAAAAGGGATTAAAATTTAAGTCAAAATTATTTCTCTTTAAAGTTTCTAAGCCACGATTGTGGGAAAGGGGTCATTGGTTTCTAAATACTTATTTTAAAGAAGTTTTTATTTAACTTGTTGTTTTATTTTTGGAGAAGTTTTCATTGTTTTATGAGAAATACTGAGATTAATTACAAATTTGGGTGGAATATTCTAGTCGAATAAATTAAAATAGTAATTAAGTAAAACGGAAATTTAAGGGTTGGGGGTTTTTATGGGAAAATCCTCCTGTGATCGAATCGGATGGAAACCTGTGATTTTTATTGTGATATTTTTATTCAGATTCGAAAACTTTTTATCGTTTTTTTTGTATGCAAATTGTGATACTGTATTTTGTTTTTGGGAGTTGTGCAACAGCCTTTTTGCGGTGGCTTATCAAGGTCCCCTAAGTTATTTGACGTAAGTTCAGGGTGAACTTCCATCTTAGTTGGGGGGTGAAACGATACGTCCAGGAGCGATCCTGGCTCGCTTAGTTTTTTGTGGATTGTTTGGTTATTTTTGGATTGGCCTGGAACTTTGTCAACCCTCTGTACTCACGTACAGAGGATTGACCCAGTTCCATCAGCTGATGACGATGCCAATATCCTGCCTTGGGTCTTGGGTCCCTTTTTCCTCCCAGTCCCACCCCTTAATACAAAGAGATCGACTTGATAAGCCTCAGCATTGGGTCTACGGGGTGAATGATTACGATGAATCACTTTTCTATATTTTAGTGACCACTGGTCAATCACATTGATTGGCCAGTTTGGTTTTTATGTTTGATTTTGCCCAATCAGAGAATACTGAGAAAGTGTTCTCAGTATCCTCTTTTTGGGTATAAATAACCTTGTATTTTCGTATAAATTAGGCAGTCTTGAAAGCATTCTTTGGACACATACATTATGCCCAAATTTGCCTAGAGATGATGAGATGTAAATAAACTGGAAATTATAGTTAAAGAGTTGTTGAAGTTATTTTTATCTTTTAAAAACAAAACGAAGAACTTCAACATTTTGTCATCTAGCACTGTCAACCCAGGTGTGAACCTGGCTCTCCAGCACTAGATGAGACTTCTGAAGACAGCACGATCAACCAGCTTTTTACGGGCGAAAGCCCGGGGAGTAGCAGACAACAAAAGATCCTTAAAACTGTAAAGGTTCTTGAAAAAGGAACTTGTGAGGAAATGTATGGGACTAATTTGTTCCCTTCCCCCCGAACCATAATAGAATTAGTGGCCTAGCCAACCACTTTCCGATCGCCCGAAAGAGCGCTACAATACTTTTTGATAATTCTATTAGACCCCTGAATGTGGTTCGTTACAAATTATTATATATATATATGTATACATATATATATATATGTATATATATATATATATATATATATATATATATATATATATATATATATATATATATATATATTTATATATATATATATACATGTATATATATATATGTATATATATATATATATATATATATATATATATATATATATATATCACATTATTAAATATTTTGTCACACAACAACTATAAATATTCATATTATACAAATTAACCCAAAAATTATTACAAGGAGGCGACATAACGACAAATACATCGATTCAAAAAATTGTTAGGAGTTCAAATAATACAACAAATACACTAAAACACCTAACATTAATAAATACAATATACACAAAAATAAAATAAAAAATAAAAAAAAAAGAAAATAATAAGAGAAATAATAGTAATAATAATAATAATAATGTTAATAATAATGTTTAAAAGAAATTGTGAATGAAAACAGGTGTTTAACTAAAAAGGTGTAATGTGACACCTGAGAAAGATTAGACAATAGAGAAGAAGAAAGTTTAAAATGTAAACAAGTGTCATAACAGGTGTGTCATATGTAAAAGCTAAAAGGTGTAATATAACACCTTAAGTGAATAGAAAGAAGAAAAGTTAAAAGGTGTAATATAACACCTTAAGTGAAACAATGATAATAGAAAGAAGAAATAATTAACTACAATAGGCATCACGCATACACATCACACATTAACAAAATATCATATGGTGACTAGGCTGGGGGGTGTGAAAATAATAAGATCACAAAAATAATTTATGAGATTTGCTGTCACAATAAGAGGAAATGTTAAAATGGCCTGTCAATCATAATAAGATATATTATTCTATCATTACTTTTAAAGCAAACTAACACTTAAAATTAACCTTTTCTAAGAAAGGTCACACCTGTGTTTACATTTAATGTAACTTTTGTCAACACCTGATATCATGTTAGTCTTTCATGTCAATCACAATACTTTCACTTGTCAATCATAAGGTTGACCAATTTAATGATTGAATAATCAACCCAAGTTGACTAATTAGAGACTAGAATAGACTGAAAATCTTCAATTTTAGTCAGTTCATTTTAGATTTTAGACCAGAGTGTGGCAGACTCTCAAAGAGAGTGTGAGGCTCTAAAGGAGTGTTCAGGGAAAGTTGTAACAACCAGACTGGGCGCTACAATACCCCCAGCAAGTTTTCCCACTTACCGCCGTTGAACCTCTTTGGGACAGGACCCAAGCGCAGGCCAGCCCTCCTCTTGTACCCGTCCGTGTCCACGGGAAGTGCCGGACGGAGGTTGACTTCCACACCGCAAGGCGACGGATGAAAGACCGCCAAACAGGATGAGGAATCTACAGTAGATTCCCGATGAATCCTACCATGGATAAACCGCACGCGAAGCACCAGCCGACAAGATGAAATACATGCCAGACCAGGACGGTAAAGCACCGGTGTAACCCACCAGTAGACCCCCACCCTCCTCGTGGTAACTTCCCCAATATTTATGTATAATAAATATGGACACAGACACAGTGTAATAAATAGAAAGAATATAATTTATTCACACAACCAGTGAAAACACTTACTAAAAGCAATAGATGAAAAATGTCTCCTGGCTACTCCAGCCAGGAGAAAGGATGAAACACACCCAAGGTGCTTGATGCATAATGATGCATAATGATGCATGATGATAAATGGTGGCCAACTTGGCCACCTGAAGAGAGCACTAAAAACACACCATGCACACAGCATGAAAAGGGTCAACTCACTGCCCAGATAATAATCGCCGCCGCCATTATATATCACCCCCAGGCTGCTCCACCTGGGGGAGGACAGTGACCCTTGCTGGCCATTTTGTCGTCTGCCTGGCAACCAATTTACAGGTGCCTAGCAGATGACAATGGGAATTTTAGTTCTGCTCCAAAAAGAGCAAAACTGGGTCGTCACAATCTTCTCAACTTCCCTGATCCGACCCGGGATCAGGTCAGTCGAGCCAGCAAAGATTGCGCTCATGACCCCATTCAGTTTTAGTCCGAGTACTCCGGTGGTGGATTTAATGGAGCTACCATCCACTCTGCCATCCACCGACGTGTCCACCACGAACATATCCATGTGTTTCACCACCCAAATCCGCGATCGAACTCGGTACCCCTGAGTCTTGCCACCTCCTGTTGTCGAAACTCTTCGATAGCCAAGGTGTCAAGTTGCGAACTCTGACGTAGAGTCCGACTTGTCAGAAGGTCTACGAGGGCGGCCGCGGGATCGGACACGCTATCTCGTAGAGGGTGGGTTACCAGTTCAACCACCATTCCTTCGAAGTCGCAGCCAAGGAGATGCCGGACGTATGGGCCCGCGAGCTGGGCTATACGGACTAGTCCAGCTCCTGTTCCCACAACGTCCAAAACAGCATAGCATCTCCTTACCGGGTTGACGACCAGCAATACCGGATAGTCTGTACTGCCAAATGCCAGCACATAGCGCATGGCAAATGATGGCAACGATGGCACGCAACGGACTGGGAGTGGCTCACCCAGACGGTAATACCTGTGGTATTGGTACCCCTCCATTCCCGGCTGGTCCTGCCACAGACCAAGCCGGTTATTCAGAAAGACCTCTCCTTCTGAATACGGAGGCTAGGCACCAAAACGTCGACCAGCGCCCTCGGGCGCAGGCACGGGAGACCTGGCTCTTTTTTCCGGTTCTAGGGCCGCAAAGATCCCATCATCTAGACCCGGAGAGAAAGGTGCCCTTCCAACGGAAGGCACAGGACCACATTTGGCGGGAACGTCACTTTTTTCCGCGGGGCTGCCCCCACCGCTAGGTAACGGTGAGCTGACCCGGTGGAGAGTTCCCACCGACCGAATGGTTAAGTTCGGTACTGCGACCACCTTCGGGGAGGATGAAGGTATGCCGAGAACAACGTCTTGCATTGACCTTCCATCCGTCCGTGCCGTCTCACTTTGACGGGTATGGTCCGGTTGGTTCCCAGCCGACACGGTCACACCGTGTCGGGGCGCCTCTTCCTCTGTCCCAATACTTCCACAACCACCAGTTCCCTGGGACCCATGGATGGAAGTCTTTGGACCTCCCTTCTTCTCATAATGGGCCTTCTTGCCCTTCTTTTTCTTCTTTTTCTTTTTCTTTTTCTCATGAGAAGAAGGTTGACCGGGCTGTGAGCTGGATGCACCGAAGCTCACAGACTTACCGGGCCGGTCAGTCTTAGAAGGGTGGTTAGCCCTCTTCGATTGATCGGACTTGCTAGTCGCAGACATTCCAGCCGAAGCTGTACTAGTCTTTGAACTAGCTCCCATAGCCAAACCGACGGTCGAGGATGCTCGTGTCACCACGAAGCATCCCTTTCCATCCCGGGGAAGATTTCTCTTCTTCTCCGGGGCAAGGGTCGGCTGACCCTTGCCACCAACAGGTTTAACTGCCGCACCTTTATGAGGTGCCTTGGCAGCTTGTACCCCCCTTTGGGCGATAAGCTGTTGGCCAGCGGCCATAGTGGCACTCGGAATAGGAGTGGCACCAACTCCGACGGGAGGTTCCCCTGTACTGAGCGGGTCCCGGGCATCAGCTTCCCACAGGGGCGGAAACTGAGAGGTCTGGAGCTCAAACTCTCGTCGGCATGCAGCCTTCTTGTCCCGCAGGACAAGGGCAGCAAATCTGGCTGCTTGTGCCTGGTGGTACCGCAAGCGGTCCTCCAGGCTCCACTTCTCTTTGGGAAAGCCGGCCGGACCTCCACGAGAGGTCTTGGCCTTCTTACCCACCGTATTACTCGCCAAAGGTGGAGTGAAGGGGCGGGGACGTTTCTGCCCCTGACCACCACCGCCACTAGCGTGAGTGCTTTTTCGAGGAGCGGGAGGAAAAGGCTGATTGGCCTTCTTTACCGCCCTTCGGTCTCTCTTGGGAGTCGCAGACTGCCAGCCTGAACAGCCAGCCTCCGCTTCGGCTGAACCCGAAACCGGAGGCCGACCAACAGGCCAGGCAACACCAGCAGCTCCTTCAGGATGAGCTGGAGACACAGGGAGAAGAGCCACCGCCGGCGTAAACTTTGCCAAGGCAACCTTCGTCCTCTCCAACTGCACCTCCCTATTTGCCAGGGTTTTCATCCTGGCAGTGTACCTAGCAGCTCCGGACTTCTTTTTGGATTTAGACTTGTCCGTTCTGAACTGCTGGGTAGGGTACTCCCCAACAAAGTAGCGTTTCCCATCCGACGCCAGGTAACCACCTGATGCCGTTTGGTATTCCGCGGCTTCGTCCTGCCTTTCCAGACAGGCCGCTTCTGTCTCCCCAACAGGGTCGACCGGAATTGGACTGCCCTTCCGGGCTGGAGTACCCTCCTGGGATCCGGTCACAGACCGTTTACCCAGAGAGCCTGATCCTCTCTCTTCATACTCAGAAGAGTCCTCTGAAAAGAGGATCCGTTGGCCTCGCAACCGCCTGGAGAAGGGCACCACTCCATTTATCGTGGTGTCCGTCTCTGCCTCTGTGTCTACGACCAGGGTTCCTCCCAAGGAGGCATCCATGCTTCCCTCAGCCAGGCTAGCCAATTCTAGCCGGCTTTGGTCCGCTGGAGGATCACACTTCGTCAGGGAGGTAGCTACCAAACCAGTGGCCACCTCTTTGACGGGCGTGCTGGCCCGCACCGGCTCACCAACCGCCGGGATCTCCATGGCTCCCAACTTAATGGTCGCCTTAGGAGATCCCACGGTGGGAGGCGGTGTCAACTGTTCCCACATGGACCCATAATACAGAAGGGTCCGAGGGGACGGCTGGGTCACCACAGTGTCTTCGGCCAATAGCAAACCCAAAGGTCCGCCGTCAGCCAAGTCGACTATGGCCCGAAATAAAGAATCTGGGGAGCAAGCGGCATCCGACTCCAACAGCTCCGCACCACCCAGATGCAATGAGCTGAGGGAGGAGGAACCGATGCCCCCCCCGTCATTGTCTTCCTTCTCCGCCGTGGCTATCTGGAAAAGATCAAAAATTACGGTCAGAATTTGACCTATTACGGTAGGAAACCATTTCCACGGTCCAAAACCGCGAAAAAATGTTTTCCGGCCGGGCAGGCACCGTGATACACGGCCAAAGCCATCCCCACCGGTATCTGCACGGTCGGAACCGGACAAAAACGTTTTTGGTCGGTCCAAAACCTGTAATTTCACGTTCGGTACCTTGGGCGGTGATTTCCACGGTACATCACCGTAGGAAATCCCATTTCCACCGTGCATATCCCGTTACCTACGGTAAACACCGTCCCTCACGGGATTCGCACGGCCGAACAAGTGTTTGGACCGTCCAAAACCGGCACCGACAATTCAGTTAGCTTGTTGAGTGGTTTACACGGTCTACTACTTAGTGTGGAGCTTAGGGAATAGTGAAAATGTAATATTATGATTTTTAAATGCCTTACACCTCTATGTTGTTCCTTTTATTCTTAAAGCACTACACAAAAAGTTTGAATAACAAATATTTATATTTAGAAGTAGCTCAAGTGCTTCAAAGTTTAAAACATGCGTTAGTATTGTGTTACATTTACTGAATTAAGAATGAAAACTGAGATTTTGTTGCAAGTAGCACTTTAATTGCAGCAATCACTAATAATATTATAAACTGCAAAATTATTATCTATTGTCCAAGAATGTCTGCCAATGTTTATGTTTTAGGTTTAATTCATAGCCTTTGCCAAAGTCTGTTTCCTGCTGTCTGGGAATGCTCAACGGTGCTCTTCAACAACCTGCAGCAAGAACTGGAGCAGCGATTCATCACGTGTCATGAGACCACTGAACTCTTGTATGAGTGTGACTCCACGTTCTGCATGATCATTGACCACCTTAAAAGCTTGCACTGTCTCTTAGGCCTGCTTGAAACCATCTTGATCATACAACTCATCTGGATCCACGGAGAGAAATTTGTTGGGCAGCTCTATCAGTTCAAATAGTTTGTTTGAATTTGTACTGACAAAGACTTCCAGGCTCTTGCCATTGAAGGTGTCCAGTTCGACATTGATGCACTTTGCCTGGTCTGGAGTTCCTTCCTGCTCCAGAGCCTTCACCATCAGCCTCTTTGTTGCTGAACTAACCTGACTATCGAAAAAAGCCAGGCCAATGAGATCTTCAGACAAATACCACAAGTGGTTAGGCAGCTTGGCTGATGTGGCCTTTGAGATAGCAGGATGAATTGCTGAGTACTGCAATAGGGACTTCAGGAGCAACGTGTCATTGTGTGGAGCACTTGCATCCAGTGGTGCAGTCATCCACGCCTTCAGGTATACACGAACAACAAACACACATGTGATGCAGGCCATTTTTCTCTCGGCCATTTTCCTCCTCAGTTTAACCTGGGACTGGAACATCCAGACCTTTAGAGAATAGATTACCCTCGACATCCAGCGGGCATGATGCATAGGCAAGGGTGACATGAAATGCACACCTCTAGTAGGAGCTGCACCAAGAAACATGATTGCTAACTCCAGGAATTCCTTGTAATCATCCCTTGGCTGATTCTGCTCTAATTGCTTGAGGGCAAACTCGATGACACTCTCCCGAATGTCTTTTGCTAGACCAGCCACATCATCACTTGCAATGCCTGTTTGGTACTTGTCTTTGTCAACCAATCCCCAGTGTTCCTGGACACGCTTGAATAGTTGAACCCCAGGAGAGGATGTTGGTCCCAAACAAACATGGAATGCAGCACCAATGATGAGTTCCAATATGTGATTAATTAATATTGCTCGAAATGCTCTTAAAAAATTGATGACGCTCTTTTAATGCATCTGAATTTTTAAGCCCTTTGCTGACTGGTGTACAATGTACATTTGTGATATTTGTGACAATACAATCTATTACTAAATGTCTGAATGATATTACACAGTTTTTATTCATCGACTACAGCTTGTCAAGTACTAGAAACCTCAGCATCATTGAGCTATCCCTAAATATAGTCCAATTGTGTTCAGATTTTTTGTGAATTATTAATTCATATATTGGAACAAAATGAGGCATAAGAAAATCAAATTTCAAAAGTTAAAAAATAAGCTCCACCCTACTACTACTGTGAAAAACCACTTTCTGTCCGTTAGAACACCGTGGTTTCACGGACAGAACCGTGCAAAAACACCATTTCACCGCCCAAACTCTGTAGAACTCGGTCCCCACCAAGTTTCATGGTATTCAGGCGGCAAAACACCGTGTTATCCACAACCCCGTCAGTGGTAGCATCACCGTCAAAACTATGACGGTGATGCCTCCACCACACACCCAAAAGCAATAAAATAATACTGCCAAAGAGCAGGAAAAGGAAATTCCCCTTTGGGGACTTACTGTTTTGTTTGTAGCATCCAGTAGTCCTGGGTCTTTGCCTTTTCTATGGTAAGAAACACTTTTTCTTTGAAATAGCGGCAAACGACAGTCCAAGTTTCAATTTGAAAACAAGATGGCGCTTAGCCGCTAATTTCACCGGAAAGACGGCTAACAGCGGCGGCTTGGCGGCTAAAACACTATTAGCCGCCATCACTGCCTTTCTAGGGGCAGATACACGGCATGAATCTCCATGAAAAGACTCAGGGGAGAGATCTTTAGGAGAAATAACGTCTGCAGACTCCCCTTTGAGTCTGCAGTTGAGAATTGTGGATTTTTCCACCCAGTTCCCCATGGACAACTGCCATCGGTCCGTGACAGACAGGCGGTGCCCAGTCAAGGGGTCACTGCGCTCCCAATCCTTATTTCTCCAGTTCAGGTCATCATCCCATACCAGGGAGTGACCTGTTCTCTCCCACTAGGACAGGGACTTCCAAAGTCCCTGCACCTCCCTGGTGCCTATTGGCGCTCCAGAGGAAGCTTGCATAACCTCAAAAGCCCTGGGCTTCCTCGAACGGAGGTTATACCGGGGCTGAGGTGCTTCCTCTGCTTCAGAGTCGGTAGACTCTACAACCAAGCCAGGCTGACCGGAGGGTCCTGGAGAGACATCATTCCTCCTGGCACCTCCATCAGCCTCGGACTCGGCTTCGCTGGTCCCTTCGGAGTTCGATGAGGTTTCAGAGCCACCAAGGCCATCTTCCTCACGAACTCCACATGTGGGAATGTACGGCTTCAGGTTATCAACGTGAAACCGGTCCCGCACTTTCCGACCATACCCATCTACGAATTCAACCTCGTAGACCAGGTCGGAAACTTGACGGACCACCGTACCCAGTTCAGTCTTGTAAGCGAAATCCCACTTCTTGGCTTGACCAAGCTTCCCAACCATATCCCTCATCCAGACCTTATTACCAGGCTGGTACAGGGGTGGCTCCACCCTGCCGGCATCATACCGGCTCTTCTGTCTTGCTTGAGCAGCCACCAAATTTTGACGAGCATGCTCCTCCACGGCTTGCTGGTCGGACAAGTCGCAGACCGGACCGTTAGGAAGGAGATTGTCAATCCCCAACTTAGGCTCACGCCCAAACAACAATTGGTACGGAGACACTTCCGTGCTCTCCTGCACTGCAGTGTTGTAGGCAAACACGCCGGGCTGCAATTTCTCCCACCAATCATGTTGGTCCTTGAGGGGATCAATGGTAACGTTTGATGGTTTCCATCACGGTCTTGTTCGTACGCTTCGTAAGCCCATTAGCTTGCGGATGGTACGCCGTCGTGAAGTGCTGCGCTATATTATAGCATTCCCGGAACTTTCGCAAAATCTTGCTGCAGAACTGGGATCCACGATCCGAGATGAGAGTAGTCGGTGTGCCATACACTGACAGAATCTCATCTTTCAGAAACTTGACAACACAAGCGGCCGTAGCCCTTCGTACTGCCTTTGCCATGCCGTACCAGTTGAAGTAATCCACCATGATCAGTACATAGGTGACTCCACCCACGGATGCGGGAAAAGGCCCAATGAAGTCCATTCCCCAGGCATGAACCGGGTACTCAGGAACTATGGGTTGCAAGAATCCTTGAGCTCTTGCGAACTGTAGTACTCTCTGACACAGTAAGCATGACTTAATTGCCTCGGAAAAAAACGAATGCCTCATGTTTACGTCGCAATTTCGGCCAAAGTTGTACAAAAGGCGGGACCACTTTTGACCAGCCGTGGTCAAATGTGGGCCGACTTTGGTCAACTGTGGCCAGGCTGCCATCTTGGTATGGAGTTACTCTCGTCATGTTACGGAGTTACTTCACCCATGTTTGGGGGCACAAGTTGGAAGAGACTTTGTTCTCCGAAAACGTTAGGCCTAAAGCCTGTGGACTTAGTCCCGTGTGGGGTTTACGTTTAACACAGAACGTAGACCCAGTTTTGGCCAAACTTATCTCGTGAAGTTACACACAACAACACGAGAGGAGCCACCATCGTGCTTTGCCGCCTTTATTTTAAAAAGGAGCGGGCAACTTAAACAGGGATAACTGAACGAAATTGTTGCCAATATGTGATACTACATGGCACTTTTTCCGCCTTTTTCTGAAATAGGCGGCAATTCAAAACTAAATGAAGTCGTTGCAAATATTTGCCGGTTACGGGCGCATTTTCCGCCTTTTTTCATTAAAAGAGGCAATTGAACCAGGGATAACTTAAATGTAAACTTTGCAACAATGCTATGCCTATGGGCACATTTTCTGCTTTTTTGTTAAAATGAGCAGCAAATCAAACAGGGATAACTTTACGAAAACGTTGCAAAGAAATGCCGCCTATGGGCGCTTCTTCCGCCTTATTGCAAAATAAGCGGCAAATTCAATCAGGGATAACTGAAACATTCTCGTTACATGAAGACCGATTGTTGGGGCCAATCGCCGTTTCCATGTATGATTCTTCGGGCTTTTATGTCATCTTTCGATGCACGCTCTTCCAAAGTGCGACTTATGGAAACGGAGCAGCTTACGATGAGACCGATTGTTGGGGCCAATCGATGTTTCTGTGTAAGCCAAAGAGGAAAGATCAGTACCGTTATCTGAGGATCTATGGGCCTACTTTGGGCTCACTGACCCTCATCCTACCTTCTATTCCCTTCCACCCACTCGTGTATCCAGCCTTGACGTGGCGAGTGGGCTTGTTGGGAAATCTCTCGTTTGTCATTGAGATGTTATTGTTTCATCGCACAGAGAGACATTTCCCTAAACAAGTGGATACAATCTTTTTCTTCCACGGCCTTATTTTTTCCTTTCCTATATAAGGTCGTTTGCTTTTTGTGCCGTCAGTCTGTGAATAATATTAGATTCATTTGGGCGTTCAGCAGTCAATGCCGAACGTACCGAATCGCTTCTAAAATGTGTGTTGCTTTTGTCGTTTCAGTAACTTGCTAATACACAGCGTGTAGCAAAATGGGTAGACGCAACAAGTCGAGGAAGGCGACTATAAATAATGACACAAACACAGACGTAAACGCAAACGGCGATACAACGAATATTCATGACGACGTGCATAAAAATCTTGACGAAGGACAGGCGTTGCCGAACGTGCCCTGTGACCCACAAGCGAAGAAAAAAACCACAAATCGAAAAAACTTAAATTGTCCGCTCTGCCATGTCCCTACCCATGGCCGTCTCATAAGGCACTTACGTGACCACCATAAAGATATACCTGAAAAAGAGCGTCAAGACATTAACAAGAAGACGAAAGACAAATTTAAAAACGGTCCTATACCACTCGAATGGGGACTTGTAAAACAGTGGTTCGGGTCACTCATAAATAACTCGATAGTGCGCCAGGGACTTATGAGATGCATATATCACGTTGGTTCACGCTTCGTAAACCTTCCTTCTGTGTGGGAGCAGGGCACGTTGGGTGACAACCCAGAAGTCGTTGATGAAGATCCCATAGACGAAGGTGAATTTGGTATGGAAGACGATGACGATGGTGCTTCGCCGGTAGTGTTTCCTCGCAGGAACTATCGTGCGGGATCCGTTTTTGCCAAGATGCAAGCGGAAAATTTAACCATGCGCTACAATCTGTCGTTCTTTACGGACTTTATTAATTACATGGAGACAGAGAAGATCTATCGTGCCCATGCGCATCGGCTCACGTACACAAGACTGGTTTCGAGGGTGTTGTATCATGTTAACATCTAAACAGGCGGCAAGCACGAAACACCAATGCCCAGCCTCATGATACACACCAACCAAGTTCAAAATTACGCACTACGTCTCACACGTGTTGGCACGAAAGCGAGCACCATCGTAAGCCTTTACCGCAACTTACTAATTTACCTGCGTTACCTGATGACTGCGACCGATTTGAGGGTCAAGGATTGCCTCTTGTACGACGACTTGGCGCACGTCGTAGAAGTAATCAAGCGATTCATGGCACGGGCCAAGAAAGATCAAAAAGCCGAAAGCCGTGCAAAAAAAAGCGAAGATGCGGTGAAAGACGCCTTCACCGAGCAAACCGTGGCTGTGTCTACGTCGTTAGTAAGCGACCCTGCACTCCTGGAGGACGTGAACGACTAATTTATGCGCCTTCTTGATAACGGGTTTAATGCTATCGATTACTGCATGGTCACGCACTATTTAATGCTCGTCATAGCATCGTATGGAATTCGGCAATCGGCCATAATTAATCTTCGCCTATGCGAATACTTAGATCGCAGGGAAGCAGCGTCAGGAGACTATGTGTTCTTTGTGCGCGACCATAAGACGTCTGCCACGGGTCCTCAGGGCATCTGTTTAACATCAGAACAGGCGTCGATGTTTGAGGTATACTACCACCTCCTCAGACCGATGGTTGATGTCCTGAAGACGGATAATTTCTTTCTCAATTCCGTGGGAACAGCGTAGAACAGTCCTTCTCGAGAATTTTCGCGGATGTCAGCAAAGTACGGGGTGCCGTTCACTGTCACTCGTACGCGGCGATCTCTCCAGACTTCCATTGCGGGGAAGTCTAAAAAAGGACGGGAGAAGATCTGCAGAGCCCTAAAACATTGAGAGGTCACTGCAGAACGTGCGTACCGCCAACCGAATGTGGAACAGACCGCACAAGACTCTGCTCTCATTCGTGAAATCATGACCACATCCCGTGAGAAGAGCGCGCACGTCGAAAAATGCGAAGATGCACAACCATGCACGTCGTCCGGCATTACACATTCTAGCGGGGAGGGATCCTTCAGGCCTTTCGTTGTCTACCCTGACAGTGACGACGACGATAGCAGTCCGTCTACCCATGATACAAGGAGCTCTCGGAAACGAACTTTTGACGATCGTCATAGTCGCTTTCGTGGGATACCGTTCAGACTGTCCGATTCGGACTCTTCGTAAATTGGTAAAAAACCTGCATGTGCTTCAGTGTTCTTGTGTCTGCCATGCTTTCTATCTTACCTACTTTATGGGTCTTCGGGCTCTTCGTGAGTGCTTGTGTTTGTGCATAAGTGGGGGTATTTGTTGGGGGGTGTTGCATGTGTGCCTGCTTGCATGTTTCTTTCCTGTGATGTCCTGTCCTGTTCCTCTTCGATGTATCTCCACCTTGACGTGGTGAAGAGGCTCGAGCCTGTTTTATATAAAGGCCGCTAAGAGAGATACAATTCATGTGTTGCTGTAGTGACCAAAACCGCAAAATGCGGTTCTTATTCGGATCTTGGGACTTCGAAAACCGCATGCTATTCATGGCATCGTGCTATTGCACGACAGTGAAGTAGCAGGACTAAAATAAACTAAGTCCTAAATAAATGTTGTACTGACCAATACAGCATAATGCGGTCTTTGGGTCTTCGATAACCGCATTCTACTCATGGCATCGTGCTATTGCACGACTGTGATGTAGCAGGACAAAGATACTCTGCCACGTGCTACTCATTGCATCGTGCTTCAGTTCGACAGTGAAGTAGCACAGGCAAAGTCTGAAAAAAAGCTGTAATGACCGAAAATACAGCAAAGTGCGGTTCTTATGCGGTTCTTGACTTTTCGAAATCCGCATGTTTTCTCCCGTGATGTTCTGTCCTGTCCCTCTTCGATGTATCTCCACCTTGTCATGGTGAAGAGGCTCGAGCCTGTTTTATATAAAGGCCGCTAAGAGAGATACAATTCATATGTGGCGGTTATTGGGTATATTTCGTAAACCGCCACGCTACTACTCTCATCGTGCTATTGCACGACCGTGAAGTAGCAGGACTTAAATAAACTAAGTCCAAAATAAATGTTGTACTGACCGATACAGCATAATGCGGTGTTTGGGTCTTCGATAACCGCATGCTACTCATGGCATCGTGCTATTGCACGACTGTGATGTAGCAGGACTAAAATAAACTAAGTCCAAAATAAATGTTGTACTGATCGATACAGCATAATGCGGTGTTTGGGTCTTCGATAACCGCATGCTACTCATGACATCGTGCTATTGCACGACTGTGATGTAGCAGGACTAAAATAAACTAAGTCCAAAATAAATGTTGTACTGACCGATACAGCATATTGCGGTGTTTGGGTCTTCGATAACCGCATGCTACTCATGGCATCGTGCTATTGCACGACTTTGATGTAGCAGGACTAAAATAAACTTAGTCCAAAATAAATGTTGTACTGACCGATACAGCATAATGCGGTGTTTGGGTCTTCGATAACCGCATGCTACTCAAGGCATCGTGCTAATGCATGACCATGGAGTAGCAAGAAAAAAGTTCTAAGTCGAATAAGAATAACACCGAGAAAACATTTATGATTTTCGGTGATCGATAAACTTGAGATGGAGTTACGACAAGGGACCGTAAACCCCTGGCGTACCAATGACTTAAGTACTCCACCATGTCATGTTTCATACCCAACCAGTAGAAACGAGTACGTAACCTTTGGTATGTCTTGTACACTCTGAAGTGACCAGCTTCCGAACTATCGTGCAACTTCCGCAAGCAGAAGGCTTGACACGACCTCGGCACAACCAACACAGTTCTTGTACGATCCTGAATAGATTTGAGGGCATACAACAACTTGTCTGCCATCACGAACTTGAACCTTAAGTTCGAATCGGGGTCGGTGGAGAGCTCACTCTTCACCTTGGAGCACCGACTGTCGTTGGCCTGCTCCATTACCCAATCCACCTCAGACCGGACCCGGTGAATCACCTCACCCACGTCTGCCTCGACGTGTTCAGGCAAAGAATGATCAACAACTTCATTCACCAGATACCGACTCAAGCAGTCAGCATCCTCGTGAAGTTTCCCCTTCTTATACTGAATTTTATACTGGTACACCTGCAACTGCATTTGCCAACGCGCCAACCTGCCGTGCAGGTTTTTGGCAGTCTGCAAATGACAGGGCGCATGGTGATCAGTTACGATCACAAAGTCCGGTTAAAGATGTAAGGTCGGAATTTACCCATGGCAAACATGATCGCCAAGCATTCCTGCTCGGTGACACTATACCGTGTTTCCGGTCCCTTTATGAGACGGCTAGCATAGGCCAGACCCCGAGGAGCCTTGTCCTCAGGTAACTTCTGGTATACCACGACACCTAGACCGTACCCACTAGCATCGTTGTGAATTAACACCTCACCATGTGGATCATACATGGTGAGCACCGGTGCTTCGGTTAAAAATGCCTTTAACCGCTCAAACGCTAGACCACACTGCTCCGACCAGTCAAAGGACGCATCCTTCCTGGTTAGATCATGCAGTGGCCTTGCGATCTTGGCGACTCGGAACTTTCGGAACTCAAACAGACCTTGAGAGCAAATGAATGCTGTCTTCTCAATGTCCTGCTCTGCCATCCTGTTCTGCCAGTAATCACTAGCAAGGTCTAGGGTTGCAAAATACTTCGCTCCAGCAAGTGAATCGAGGGCATCATCGATGCGAGGTAACGGGTACTGATCCGCCTTAGTCTCGGCATTCAGTCGCAGATAGTCCACGCAAAAACGAAAGCCACCATCCTTCTTGCAAACAAGCAAGATAGGGCTTGCGTAGGGACTATGCGAAGGCTGGATTACTCCTGAATCCAACATCTTCGCTACCTCTTCTTTCTCGATTGCATGAGCCGCTGGAGCGGTTCTTCGCAATCCTTCATGCACCGGAGGTAACCCACCCGTATCAATCGTGTGCTCAACGAGCGGGGTTTTCCCAGCTCTGTATAATCGAAAGCAAAATGATCATGGCATTCCAGCAGGAACTCCCGAAGCTGTGCCGCCTCTTCAGGATTCAGACTGGTTCCGATTTTAAGGCAGTCTTCGAGAGTGGGTTTAACTTCCGCATTGAAGACTCAGCGACCTTTCCTGGTCGCTGCTCTCAACTTAGGCATAAGCCCCCTGGGCGACCATCTCCATGAGTGGGGTCTTCCCCTCTCAACTTAGATGCATTGTCCAGTCCCACCACTAGGGCTGCCTCCACAGCTTGAGCTGTCGCCACACCCTCCCCTGTTTCCAGGGCAATGGGTATGTTGGCGACGTTTCAAGCCATATTTTTTAAGAGCCTTCGTCTGTGGCTTTGGCAATTCCTGCCACCGCCAACAGACTATGGCCACCTAAGGCTTTACCATGGGGCTCAACGAGAAGCAGCTGTCCAGGGCCAGCATGCTCTTTCAAGCTCACGGAAACCACCTTCCGTTCATGAGCTGATAGCCATACATTCTCCAACAGTCGCAGGGAACAAACTTCCCCGCTCCTAATTGGAGAACTGGTCTCGGCAAGCGCGGGTGACACAATGTCAACCCACCCATCCACCTTTTCAGGCTCTGCAGGCATACCTTCCGGTAACCCGTAAGGAGGGAGAAGCAGAGGCTCCACAAAATTGTGAAGCTTCTCCAACGCCTCCAACAACGAGTTGGGAAGTTGTACCGAAGTACCCTGCAAAGCCTGAACGGCCAGTGCGGCATGAAGAGCATCTGGATGTGCATTCTAGATGTGTTCCCGGAAATAGATTTTCCGGCTCACGACGTCTAACATTAGCCCAAACCGAGCAGCCAGGTCTACATTTATTACGGCTTCCCCTCACCCTCAGTGAGGAGAAGATGGGTATGTATGGACCGTCTGTAGATTGACATGTCCACATACATGACTCCTTCTATCTTGATGGAGTACCCGCTCGTGCCAGTCAGGAATGAGGGGAGGCTAACCTCCTGCACCGGTAACTCCATCTCCCGTGCCACCGACATGCTCATTACCGATACTTAGGTACCGGTGTCGACGATCGACTCAACCAGCCGATCATCCATCAACACCAGAACACGTGGTGCCCCACACAAGTACGCACGGCTCTGTAATTCCGGAATGGGCAACCGTCGTTGCCCGACATTACTTTTTTGAGCCTCATCCGTCTTCCCGTCCACAGGGGACAGTCGTACCGGATGCTCAGGGGCCTGGCTTCCAGTCTCCACTCTAAGAGACTCACCAGGCCTGGGCGACAGCATGGGCACACCAATGCTCGAAGCCCTTGTAACGCCTGCTCCATTCGGACCTTCCTCCCCACCATCAGGGAAGAAAGGTGCCACCCAGCTCTCCAGCCGGGCAAGTGCAGCTTCCAGTGTGGGGCTTGGCTCCTGAAATACCCAACGGGTAATTTCTGGGTCCGCAGACCTAGCCAGAGGCACCCCTGCTTCATGCAGAATACCCACATATCTGGAGACTGCCCTTCCTTACTTCGCCGGCTTTGAAGGGCACCTGAGTTTTCAAGCATTACCGGTCGACTGCAGCTCAGTTCTGCAGTGACCAGCGCCAGTTTGACGAGGGTGGGCCCTCGTCTCTGGAAACAGGCAGATAGAACATCTGTCCATCAATTACGGCGGACAGATACTCCCGGCCCTGCAGTACTACGGGTGCTAGACCCGGCATGTACCGCACCACTAGGCTTTCGCCCGGTAGTACTCGAGCAACCTGTCCTTGGGCAACTGCCTTCTGACAGTCCTTCTTAAGGTGACCCATTTGGTTACACCTAAAGCATGGACCGGGTTGCCTACGAGTAGGACCTCCACCTCCAGCCGTTTGGCCGGACCCTTACGGGGCTGCTGTGGACTTGTTTCCACCCTGGCTCCGCCCCTTTGTCTTTCCCTTTAATTCCATTTTGGACACCCTGTCCTTATTTCCTTATGGTTTTTGACTATCACCCTGATGGTCTTTTGTGCCACCCTGACACTTTTCCGTTTTTACATCTTCTCTATAAAAATGCTCCTTTTTAGTTCCTTTTTGTTTTCGATGATCACCCTGATCGTCATTTGTGCCACCCTCACACTTTTCCGTTTTCACATCTTCCCTATAAAGATGCTCCTTTTTAAATCCACTTTGGAACTTATTCTTTTTTTGTTTCGAGGTGTCTCTTCCCCTTGAAGATGGTCCTCTACTATTTCAGGAGCAGCTACTCCTAGCTTCACTGCAACCTGATTTCCCATGGACTGTATCACGACATTCATCTTAGACATTCCGATGAGCCCACTTTGTAGTGGCACTGTTGGTTGGTATCCCCATAGATACTACAACTTCTAAGACCAGTTGCAAAGTTCCTTTTTGTTCCTTTACAGGAGCAGCTCTTTCCCTTTTCACTAGCTCCTGTCCCTTGAAGGGCTTAGATCTGACATTTTCCCTTAATGTCTCGACAGCCCCACTTTGAAGTGGTTTCTTGAGTTGACCTCCTCCATGGATGGTACGACTTTCGATTCCAGTTGCAATTTCTTCTTCCAATG
This sequence comes from Brachycybe producta, assembly GCA_036925085.1. NCBI lineage: Eukaryota > Metazoa > Arthropoda > Diplopoda > Playtdesmida > Andrognathidae > Brachycybe > Brachycybe producta. The sequence continues at coordinate 4,893,515 of JAUPFP010000010.1, read as the reverse complement.
TCAGTCTTGTTGAGGCTTTTTGTCGGACTGCAATTTGGCTTCCCTTTGTTTTTTTGCTTCCGCCGTGTGTCGGTCATTTTGACACAGGTCTTTGGGTTCCTCTATAGATCACTTCTGTCGAACCTCGATGCACATAACGCGTGGTAGCTCGGAACTTTCCTTTTGTTGCCAATTTGCAGCTTGTACTCCCTGGTGACTTTCCAAGTTGACTTCGTTGTTTTCGTTATCCTTTTTCTTAATTGTTTCGGCTTTGGGCATCACTACTTTGGAGCTAAGTTGCGCCCTTAGAAGTTTAAAACCTCCTCGGTTAGATTTTCCAAATGAAAATAGTGTGTCACTCCATTTACGTGAACAGGCACCATTTTCATGCCATTCAGCAAAACGTGAATTTTGTCAACTTTGACAGTCTCAGAAAATTTCGTTGCCATTGTTGCCAAAGGTTCTTCGACTCTGTTTACAGGTGTTCGTGTAGCCGCAGCAATGATCCTTCCTTGTTCCGGTTTTGGTCTTGCAGGATTTGGGCAGTCATGACCCATGTGGCCCGCCTGCCAACATCGGTAGCAGATGAGTGGCCCCTGGTTTTATTCCAAGGAGCTCTCTGTCTGTTTTGATGTTCATGTTGAATGAAGGATTTTCATTCCACATTTTATTCTAAACATACTCAATTGATTCAATTCCACTTAAACATATAACACTTCAGTTTCGTTTGATTTACTTTTTAATGTCATTATAACCATTTGTAGTGTTACTAATATTTTTACCTTTCTATTATTACTATTGCCCTAATTATATTATTTCCCTAATAATCGGTATGTTTAATTCACTTCTATTATTAGTATAGGCCTAGGCTAGATACAAAAGTTAAACCTTGACTACTTGTTTAACAATAAAAAACTTTTTTTAAAGTTGTTTGCACTTTTACATTAATTAGGTTTTCTGTTTGTTTATGTATGTGTGCATGATTTTACGCATTTTACGCATTTTTTCAAATTGTGCATGTTTTACACTTTTTTGCACGTTTTTGTACATTTTACGCGTTTTTTACACATTTTTGTCAATGTTAACATTTTTGTTTATACAATTTGATGCAGTTTTTAATCAGCTCACCAGTTTTTATTTTTTATTTCATTTCACAGTTGTTTGTTTGTCTTATTATCCTTATTTGGTTCAAACTCAATACTTTGTATGTAGCAAATATTTCAATGTTTTTTTTTCATATTTTCAGACTAGTTGTATTAGGCTTATGAAACTTTACCCCTAGTCTCCTAGAGCACTTTATTATTATACTCTAAAAATGCATGTAAACTTCAGCACAATAAAGGCCCAATTAGAATTTGGAAATACTGGGTTTTTCCTTTTCAAAAGAAGTCAGTCTTATACATAAAAAACACCCTTCACTGGGTGATTATATTTTTTTACATGGAAATTGTAAGATGCACATATATATTGAATACTAGACAAAAGTTTCAAAAAGAACCGTTATAGCTATGGTCACAAAAGGTCCTGAGAAGCTCACAGAATTCAAAAAACATGTTATCCACCCCTCCTCATCCATAAGAGGAAATACATTTAAGACCCCAACTTGAATGTATTTTTTCATAGTTATAAATCTCTAACTGTCACGTTTTTATATAAAAATCTTGACTAGACCATATACAAAATATTAATTTAATTTAAAAAAGTAATCAACCAATCACAGAACTACAAGGATTCTCTATAAGAGAGAATCTTATAAAAGGGCAAACATTTTGGCTAAAAAATCAGCATTCGGCGGTGGACCTTCACCCAACAGCCTCTCTCTCAGCGGAATCTTGGACTGGAGTGACAAGGAAGAGCTTGGTATAGTATTTTAGTTGGAAACTGTATGGTATTTCTGATACATAAGTTACCATAATCTTTGGATTGTTGGTCTTATTGTCAGCAGACATTTAAGTTACCATAATCATTGGATTGTTGGTCTAGTTGACTGACGACAGTTACCATGATCATTTGATTGTCAGTCTTTTTGTGTGAAGTCACTTAAGTTACACTGATCCTTGGATTGTCAGTCTTGGTGTCTTACACTACATAAGTTACCATAATCTTTGGACTAAGTTACCATAATCTTGTGATTGTCGGTCTTTGTATTAGAAGGTACCTTTGGAAGATAACTGAAAGAATTCCAAAGTCTCCCTTTGTCACAACTGGAACTATTTACAATGAAAGGTTGTCTACTCATATTGTAAGTACATGAACATTTTTCTAATTTCTGATTAGGGTTATTTTAGTTGGGAATTTCCCAAAATTGCCTATTGGCAAGTAAGATAGCCTATTTAGGTAATTATATACCTCTTTAATTGTTTGGTCCCTTTCATCCCTTTCATTTTGGTTCTCATTAGACCTCAACTCATTTGCACCCCTTTTATGCCTCAGGCCTCCACAAAGACGGAAAAACCCATCCCTTCCTTTAAATTAAAACCCTCATTAACACAAAATATGCACTTTAACTTTATTTAAGTAAATGTCTGTAATTCAAGTATTATGTGCAGTTATATTGCATTTCTTCTATGTTTATGAGTTATAAACTATAATCATGCTATCTTAATTTCCATTTTTGTATTAATAAAATTCATATTTTTTTAAAAAAAAAGTCAAGTTGATTTGTTTTTCTTATAGATCTTCATTGATCTCTTGAACCTTAATACTTAATTACTTGGCTTTTCTCATTAAGTACTAACCTTTAGAGAATAACTAACGTCCCGCCTGGACCGTTACAATGCGCGATAAATAAAAACGCCAAAAATGCTCTCACTTACCGGGGACGGGGAAAGGGACCGTACCCGCAGCCGCCTCCGCACGGTGAACACCCGAGGTGGTGTCGGTGCGGAGCTTCCCTCGACGGTGACACACGACGTCAAACGCCGCCTCGCCGAGAATATTGTGGTGAAACTCCGGTTCCACCACGAGCCGACACGAATTACCGGCCGATACAAGACGGTAGTGGACGGTGGTGTTTCCCAAACCGGCAACCCATCCTCCCGCGGTAAACCCCAAGAAATGACATGGACACAAGGTATAAAAACGATAAAAGTATTTAATTGTACACTTACGGCGTGAAAAATAAATACAGCGTGGCTGATCCGTTTGACCAGCCAAAAACACGTTATATAAACAATAGCCAACAGGCCAGAGGCACCAAACAAGATGAGACCTAACGCCGGACAGTGGAGGTCTCCCCGAAATAAGGCAAAACATAAACAAATAGAAAAAGTGACTTCTTGTGATGTTACAATACGGCGTCGCCTCTTTTTTTTGGGGGGGGGGGTGAGAATTCCAATAATATGAGCACACCTTTACATGTTCTACAACCTTGGGGCAGAACAAGGATAACATAAGATAGGATATAAAACCCTTCTTGTTAATGTGACATTTTGCCAATGGCAATGACTTTTTGCGCGTCCTCTGTTGTCCCACTCTACTTTTTGCTTACTTCTTTACACAGCCATATACAAACCAATGCAATAATTTTAAATAAATAATTATAATATAACTATTGTAATAATTTAAAAAAAAAGAAGTTAATATTCGAATGAAAGAAATAAGTTTGAAAAATAAATAAATATTAAAAAAATTAACAAATTAAGAAATAAATATTTAATTAGGAATAGACATATATAGATATTATTATATATATAGATATATATAGTGATCGATATATATTGTGTGAGCTTTTGACATCGACACTATAATTTTACCAACTTGTAGATTGTGTTTTCTGCGACTCATTTTTTCCTGCAATTGCACGGTGCCCGCACGAGGAAGATCCGAGTCACAGAAGTAGCTGGATGGAGTTGGATTACGATCGTCCTCCTGCAAGGGGGTGAAATCGATGCAGAAGGATGGTGGCCATCGTGCTTTCTGTCGATGCTGATATACATCTTCTCCTGAATGTAATTACAGATAGAAGATGTTGTAGCTGCATCAGGATTGTATGTCTCCTGCCTTATGGTGTTTCCGAAGTGGTTAGTTACTGAACATAAAGACAACACAGTTTTTCATTGTAACACTTTTATTCATTTTTGTCAAGAAACATCAAGATTACAAAGATGAACAGTTTGATCAAAGGTGCGTCCTCATGCCCATGATGTGGTACGGATAAATTCAACGTAATACAATTTTAGAGCAAAGACAAGGAAACGGAAGGAACACGGTCCTTTTATACCTTGGACCTGTGTATACCTATGAGGTGTAACCAGGTCCAAGTGACCATGGTTCTAAGTGTATCACTCCGCCACTTCGATGTGCATCAGAAGTGTGAGTCAGAGAGGAGGGAGGGACAACCAGGAGTTGTTTACCCCCAGGCTATAGTTTTGGTCGGAACAGGGGTTGCTGGGTGTTACATACCCTCCAACTTTGCTTGGAGTACGTCCTCGTACTCCAGCCAAAAGTGGAGGAAGGGTCCAGTTCTGCAAGTGGGAGAGACATGGGTGGGTGTGGACGCACCTTTGTACAGAGGTACACTTTGAAGAGCACTGGCACAAGAGTGTCAGTGCCCTCTAATGAATAAAGACTGAAAACACAAAATTATGAAGTTAGAAAGTCCGCTGGTTGGTGAACACCTATTAAAGAAACATACGGTATATAATTTGTTTGAGCATTACAAAAATACATAGGTGTTAGCAACATTTTTTTATTTTTTTGTAAAAATTTTTGATGACACTACCCGAATGGGTGGTTGAAACTGGGCTCATCGATAGCAGGAGGCAGCTGAAAGCCACTGGTCCTGATCGTCCGGCAGGTCCCGGTGGAAGATGTTATGGATGTTCCGGTCCCTGATGATTCGCCTGGAGGACCACTTGTTGTGTAGAATTCCCAAGCAGCATCTCACAGGATGGCGGTCCTGTAGCGGGGGTCTAGTTCCAGGATGAAGGTACGACTGGTGTGGAATGTTTATCCTGCTGGCAGCCCAAAGACGGAGTTAACGACAGCCCCAGGAGGGCGGACATAGCTGTGTCGATGGAGTCTTCAGTGAAGCTCAAGGTATCGACAATCCTTCGCTTCGGGAACACTATTGTAACAAAGGTGTTTGCCTGGCGGGAGAGCCCCATAATATATCGCTCCCGTGGAGGGAGGTCCAATCGAAGGAACCCTTCCTCCAAAGCGATGTGTCCCACGTAGAGGGTATTGGCAGAGTGTACTTTGCACTGCCGAGTGACCCAGCGATCGTTGAGGAGCCTTTTGCCGGAGGTGGCCATTCGGAAAGGACGATTCAGCAGTAACCGCCTCACAGTAGTTCCGGCAGGGGGTACTGTGGGCGGTGTGGCCGGTCGTGGTGGTTCAGAGGCTGCAGCCTTCGTGCTATCAGATGTGCCTGTGATCGGCCTAGCGTGGCACAGCGGCACAGCGGGCCATGTCGCGGGCTCACTGACACTGTCATTTTCAGGCCAATCCCCTACTCAGAACCTCCGTTGGTTTGCCGCTACCTGGGGAAGTCACAATGCCTCCCTTGGATCACCTCCCTCCCACATGATGTCTTGCAGAAGGTCTGTGATGGCCTTCTGCTTCCTTAAGAATTTGGCGCGATCGGTGGAGGGTGGAGGCATCAGAGGCACACGGGAAGATCTCCCAGGAGAATGGCCTGGAGGTGGCGGAGAAAAAGAGCGGCATGGCGACATCTTTATGCAGTGGCGGGGTGCATCGCAAATTTGGTGGTGAGGATAATGGTGTGATAGGAGGAGGCAGTGGCATCACAGATGGAGTGGAGGGCGCTGGCGAAGGAAGCAGAGTGCCAGATGTTGGTGACATTTCCTGGTGTTGGAATGGTTCTGGGGGCATCATCGAGTGTGAGGAAGATCCAGACAGGGTGGTTATTACTATGGATGGAGAGCTGGAAGGTGATGGCGATGGTATAGCTGATGGTGCGGCTTGTCGAGCCCCTTGGATGTGGTCCTCAATCTGCAAGAGCTTCTCCTTCGGGAGTTGCCCTGTGCAGGGCAGACCCAGCTCGTTGAGGCAGGAGCAGACCACACAGAGGTAGGCCAGGCTCTCCTCGCGTTGGATTTTATTTTTGGCTGCCTGCTGCAAGGCGGCCTCTTGCTGCAGCTCCAGCTGGAGATCCTTGAGGGGGTGGGTATCGACCCACCTCCCCACATTTACCTCTCGTGGCGGCCCCACCAGGAAGGAGTTGTCCAGGTGCAACGCTGTCAAGGAAGGCTTGAGTGACACCCCACGCCATGGGGTTTATGTCGATTCGGTCCTCCCGCTTTTCCCAATAATGTTTCGACGTCGTGACATCCAAAGGAACATTGCTGCTGGGAGCATCCAGCCTCCCTTCACGTCTGACGTTTGCTGGTTGCTTGAAATTGGGTTTGGGGCACTTCTCCCCTCGCTGGCTAAAATTTTCCGGCTCGGAGAAGGTGCGGTGCCTAGAAGATGTGGCTGGTGATTCTCACCTCATCGTAGGCACACTGGCGGTGCCCGCCATTCGTGGTTTACAGGTAGGAGGTGAGAGGGGTTCGACAGTCCCCGCTGTTCCACTCTCAACATCTTCTTCACTAGAGGAAGCCGACATTTTTTTGCCTCCTCTCCAAGAGCCTCTACCTGACATAGTTAATTGTCCGAAGAAGTAGAAAGAGTCTTACTTTTTAAATTGTCCCGCTGCTGGTCACTTCTTAACAATAGCAGAAATCAGTGACCGATCACTCTGCTATTGGTCACAAGAAATGGTAAAAGTCTTGAAGGCTAGGTGCACACACAAACACACTTGTAGTGTCCGATGACTTGTAGGTAACACAAGATGAAAACACACAAAATGGAAAAACTTAATAAATTCGAAGAACTTAAACAAAAGTTGGAGAATTTGAAAATGAAGATGGTGATTGCTCTTAAGAAAAGGAACAAGTGAAGTGATTGACCACGTTTTGGTCCTCTTTTTTACGTGTATTGTTTTAAAATTTGGAACAGAACACTTTCTCAGTATGCTCTGATTGGGTAAAATCGAAATCAAAAACCAAACTGGCCAATCAATGTGATTGACCAGTGGTCAGCAAAATATAGAAAAATGACTCATTCTAATTAAAGACCAAGAAAAATACAACCCCATTGATTTAATGCTACTGTTTATCAGTATGATCTTTTGTATTAAGGGGTGGGATTGGGAGGAGAGGACCCAAACAGGATATTGGCATCGTCAGCTGTAGAAAACTGAGTCAACCCTTTGTACGATAGTACAGAGGAGTGACAAAATTCCATGCCATTCTAAAAACAAAAATAAACGATCCAGGAAAAACTTAGCGACCCAGGATCGCTCCTGTACTGATCGTTTCACTCCCCCAGCTAAGCCTGAAGTTCGTCCCTGAACTTCACCCTAGTAAGCAGCCACACTAAGTCAAAACAAAACCCTTTTGAAAAATTTTCACTTTTCATAAAAATAACAAAAATTACACAATTTGTAACGATAAATCTTCATTATTATTAATTAATCAGTTGATTTTAACTCTGCAATCCCTTAAACCCCCAAAATCAACAACCCCCAATATTTTTAATTTAGTTCGTCTAGAACATACCCAATGCAAAATTTAAAAATAAACGATATCTTTTCCCAAACGATAAATATTTTAAACGAATAGATAAAAACGTATCAACGAATTCTAATTTTCAAATTAAAATTAAATTTCCCTCCTAAAAACCCCGACTAAAATAAACATAAAGTTAAAAGAAAACTCCTTTTCCTTTTAAATTTTTACTAACAAGAACAGTTAAAACCTTTTTTAACTCCCCCAAAACAAAACAAAACAAAAATCCAAAATTTTAATTTTTTTTCCCCAAAAAGAAATCCCTTATTTTCTTTAACCCCCAAAATAAAAAATTAAACAATTTCAAAGTTACACTTCCTCGCTGACTCGTTCCTCCAGTTTCTTGGCATGGATTGGAACTGGTCTGTGCCGATCCATTCCGTTCCTGGTCCTTGTCTTAGTGGTCAGGCTCCAGACGTCCCTGTTGATCCCTGGCTCCTGGTTCTGCCTCTGTCGAAAGGATGGCGAGGTCCTCCAGCATTCGTATTCCCATTAGTCTTCAACATCGTCCTTCCGAAACTTCATAATTTGGATGCTGACACTTTCTTTTTTCTGATGAATTGTGAAACGTGACCGTTCTTTGTAGAATCACAATTTGAAGTAGTGTCCAAAATGGCGATCGGCCTCTCACGTGATCCTGTGGGGCTTGCAGATTCGATTTCCGGCTGGAAGTGGGAGGAGCTTCTATCGAAAAAGTCTCTTTTGCCTTTTTCTCCCACCAGGCGGTGCTCCGTATAGCGGCAATTTTGAATGTTGCCCTCTCCTTTACACAATTTGGACGTTATTTCATCGCTTGATGAGATTTTAACATCAAATTGTTCCTTTTTAGGAGTCGATTGAGTTTTAACGTTCTCAATCGTTATTCCTACCCATGTTTGCACACGGGAGGCTGTAGATGTCTCTCCCATAGAGATATTTTCGGCCTGCCCGCGTGTATTTTCCCTGAATTCCTTTTTGGACTACCTGTCCTTATTTCTTTTTGGTTTTTGACGATCACCCTGATCGTCTTTAGTGCCACCCTGACACTTTTCTATTTTCGATTCTTCCCTATAAAGATGCTCCTTTTAGTTCTGCCCTTGAACTTTTTGTTTCGAGGCATCTCTCCCCTATGAAGATGTTCCTCTCCTTTTTCAGGAGCAGCTACTCCTAGCTTCACTGCAACCTGTTTTCCATCGAACTGCACCATGACATCCACCTTAGATGTTTCGATGAGCCCACTTTCCAGTGGCACTGTTGGTTGGCATCCCCCATATACGATACAACTTCTGAGGCCAGTTGGAAAGTTCCCTTTTTGTTCCTTTACAGGAGCAGTTACTTCCCTTTTCACTAACTCCTGTTGCTTTGCAGGAGCAATTACTTTCCTTTTCACTGACTCCTGTTCCCTAAAGGGCTTAGTTTCAACATTTCCCTTTAATGTCTTGACAGCCCCACTTTGCAGTGGTTTCTTGAGTTGACCTTTCTCATGGAAGATACGACTTTCGATTCCAACTGCAATGTCCTTTTTTGATGTCAGTTTTGTTGAGGCTTCTTGTCATGCTACAGGTTGGCTTCCTTTTTGTTTCTTTGCAGCCACCGTATGTCGGTCATTTTGGCACAGGTCTGTGGGTTCCCCTATAGATCCCTCCTGTCGAACCTCGATGCACATAACGCATGGTAGCTCGGAGACTTCCTTTTGTTGCCAAGTTGCAGCTTGGACTTCCTGATGACTCTCCAAGTTGACTTCGATTTTTCCATTAACCTTTTCCTTAATTGTTTTGGTTTCGGGCGTCACTACTTTGGGGCTGAGTGGCGCCCTTAGAAGTTTAAAACCTCTTCGGTTAGATTTTCTTCATGAAAATAGTATGTCACTCCATTGATGTTGACAGGCACCATTCTCATACCATTCGGCAGGATGTGAGTTTCGTAAACTTTGACAGAATTCGAAAATTTTGTCGCCGTTGTTGCCAACAGTTCGTTGACTCTGTTTACAGGTGTCGGTGTAGCTGCAGCAATGCTCCTTCCTTGTTCCGGTTTTGGTCTAGCAGGAATTGGGCAGTCACGACCCATGTGGCCCGCCTCCCAACATCAGTAGCAGATGAGCAGCCCCTGGGGTTTATTTCAAGGAGTTTTCTGTCTGTTTTGATGTTCCTTGTTGGTTTGTTTTGGTCCTTCGCTGTCAGCCTTTTCAGGCGGGTTTGACGTCCTGTCTTGTCTGCTTGAAGTTTTAGGTTGACTGTTGTTTTACTTGACTCGACTGGCTTGTGCCCGTTTTAGTTGTAGTCCCAGCCGATGTCTTGTAAATCAATTTTTGAGTGGTGAAGTGAAAGAACTCGTGATACCGATCCTTTGGCACCCAATACAGATGTTTTCGAAGTGCTGGTAGCAGACTTTTTCGGAGCGTAGCTATCAGCAAAGATTCATCGTCATTTGGGTGAATCCTCCGATACATTTCTGCATACTTTTCCCTGTAGACCCTTCATGCGGACTTTTTGGTCTGGTAGGAAGAATTCAGCGATGATTCCCTCCTTCATAATCGACGAGGTGATCTCTTGTCCCTCGTAAGCAGAGCAGAAGTGTGCAAGCCATTTTTTTGCACGCTTCTGTAAGAGCCCTGTGAAGTGTCTGCATCGCTGCAGGGAGTTCCAGTCATGTGCGGTAGCGATGTCTTCGAATTCTTCCACATAGAGGAGGATGTTCTCGTCGCCTTCGTACTTTGGAAATTCCTGTAGAGGATGTAGAGAATTCCTCTCAGAGTATGGCGTAGGTCCCAGGTCCGGTGTCCATTTGGTAGTTTCATCCAGACCGGTCTTTCGCCCGGGCTCGATCAATTCCAATTCAGTGTTGATCGAGCCCACTCTCTTCTCGCTTCGTTCGTCGCCCAAAATTTGACGAACCAACTCATCCTGTTTTTCCTTAGACAGTTTAAGTCTTAAGACAGTTTTCCTTAAGACCGTTTGAGTAGTTTCTGAAGGCTAGTCATTTCTGACGTCAATGATTCTCTGCTGCGTGTTTTTCAACACGATTTTTGTAGCTCACGGAGTAACAAGTTGTTCAACTACCCGGCGCCTTCACCAAATTTGTAACGAACCACCTTGTGGTGGATAAAATATACCAAAAAGGAGTTGGCTAAGCCGCTTATTTTATCCTGGTTCGGGAGAAAGGGAATAAATTAATCCCTTTTCCTATTCCTCACAAGTTCTTCCTTGTTGAACTTTTACAGTAAAATGGATCTTTTAGCTGTCTGCTACCCCTCGGGCTTTCGCCCGTTAAAAGCTAGTCCCTTGAAGTTGCATCTAGAAGTGTTGATCCGGGTTTTCACCCGGATTGGTAATTCGAGATGAAGACGTTGTTAGAACTTTCGTTCTATCCGATAAGTAAAAAGAAATTAGACTTGGCAACTTTTTACTCTTCATAACCATTTATTCTCATAATATACAGAATGTGGCCACAGTCGGCATAATTTCAGTGTTAAGAGTACAATTCAAAAAGTGCTTCCTTAGTCTTCAAAAAAACTGTTCTTTAGTCTTCAAAAGACTCTGAACAAACTTGAGCATAGATTCGCTGTCTCAAGAGTGCTTGATTTACACAAAAATACACGGCCTTTTATACCCAAAAAGAGGATAATGAGAACACTTTCTCAGTATGCTCTGATTGGGTAAAATTGAAATCAAAAACCAAACTGGCCAATCAATGTGATTGACCAGTGGTCAGCAAAATATAGAAAAATTACTCATTCTAATTAAAGACCAATATTCCAAGAAAAATACAACCTCATTGACTTAATGCTACTGCTTATCAGTATGATCTTTTTGTATTAAGAGGTGGGATTGGGAGGAGAGGACCCAAACAGGATATTGGAATTGTTAGCTGTAGAGAACTGAGTCAACCATCTGTACGATAGTACAGAGGGGTGACAAAAGTCCATGCCATTCTAAAAACAAAAATAAACGATCCAGGAAAAGGTAAGCGACCCAGGATCGCTCCTGGACTGATCGTTTCAATATATATGTTAAGCCCTGTCTTTCTGTCTGTCTGACCTAATGTTGTACAAACAAAGACAAAAACCTTGAAGCATGTCGGAATTTATATATTGTATCGGTATATTTTATATAAATTCTGACGTGCTTCACGGTTTTTGTCTTTGTTTGTACAGCATTAATCACACACACACACACATAGACCTGGCTTAAATATTTATTTCTTAATTTGTTCATTGTTTTAATATTTATTTCTTTTTCAAAATTATTTATTTATTTTTCAAAATTATTTATTTATTTTTCAAAATTATTTATTTATTTTTCAAAATTATTCATTTATTTTTCAAAATTATTTATTTATTTTTCAAAATTATTTATTTATTTTTCAAAATTATTCATTTATTTTTCAAAATTATTTATTTATTTTTCAAAATTATTTATTTATTTTTCAAAATTATTATTTATTTTTCAAAATTATTTATTTACTAGTGGTAAGTACTAGTAGAAATTCTAATGCTGGGCACAATTGCCTGTGATAAACTGTAATTTAATTTTGCTACTATTATCCCCTCCTCTTTTTATATTTGAAAGAGAAAATGAGCTTTTCATTTTCTCTGGTGTGCGCATGCGCGTCGGTTGTTCCTTTTTTTACTCCTTTCATTTCAATTTCAGTCACCCCTCCCACTTTTTCCCCCTCCACGTTTCTTTCTCCCCTCCCCCTCTACACTTTCCAACCTTTTCCCCTCTCCAATTTAATATTATGGGGTTCTTGGATGGGAAGAGTTCAACATATAGTTGACCTTGAGAAAAAATTGGTTCATTTATTCAACTTTATATAAATTCCGACGTGCTTCAAGGGTGTTGTACAGTGTTAAATCCACACACCCACACACACAGACCTGGCTTAATTTATATATAATTTTTCAAAATTATTTATTTTTCGAAATTATTTATTTTTAAAACTTATTTATTTTTCAAAATTATGTTTTAAAATTATTTATTTGTATTTTTTAAAATTATTTATTTTTCAAACTTATTTATTTCATTTCAATATTAATTTCATTTTTTAAATTATTATAATAGTTAAATTATAATTGTTTATTTCAAATTATTGCATTGGTTTGTGAATGGCTGTGTAATGAAGTAAGCAAAAAGTAGAGGCTGGCAACAGAGGGCGCGCAAAAAATGGGCGGCAAAATTCAGCATTAACAAGAAGGGGCGGAGTTTTATATCCTCTCTAATATTATCTTGCCTGGGACTCCCAACACCGCAATCGAGATCTTCCCATTGCGCTACCGGGCGGGGTTTAAAATAAAAAAAAAAAAGCCAGGCGGCGCGCGGCGGCGTTGTGAGCTTCAAAAACACCGGCGGCGGCGATTTCGCTCGGCGGCGCACAGCTCTTGTTATATCTACTGGTAGCGAGCGTCGCCTATGTAAAACTACACTTCAGTCGGTGTTTGGCAGCGAAACTAACGTACGTTTATCAGGAGGAGCTTTTACATCACGAAGAAAGAGCTCATGGTTTAATCTCCCTTATCTTCTAGTGGCTATTACTGTGGATGCTATTTGATAAGGATTTTTCATTCACTATTTAAATTACGTTTCTATTGCTATTTTAAGAAATTTGTATTACTGTTTAAAAAGAAAATTAGAGTTTTAAAAATTAGGGCTTATTGTCTGTTAAGAACAGCTTTTTTTTCTCTCGTATATCTTTCGTTTTCATCATCAAGCACATAAGACGGGTTGAAATGTTTCCTGATTTCTCTTTATTTTTCTTCTCGTTCTCCATTGTAATTCGTTCGTATTAATTCTCTGGCGTTTGATAAATAATAATCTTAAGTGTGGCTCAATATATTTCCGTGTGTTTGACACGCGAAAGTTCATCAGTGGAAACCAAATTATTAATCGCTGGCATCGAATAATAATGTGAGGTTAATTTGTGTGTGTGTGTTCAGTTATCGGATTCATTTTCGACTTTTTTTTTGTTAATTTCTTTTTCTTTTTTGAATGGCGACACGATTCGAATGGTTTAGCGAAAGGTATGTAAGTGGGCATTGCAGAAAAGTACAGTCCACGGTGGCCGCCACTGGTGTCAAAACAACATGAACCAATACAACAGGCCGTGTTGGAATTCTCGTTCTTCGTATCTTCTACATTTCTTTCAGTCATTTCTATTGAAAAGCATTGAACGAGTCGGTTTAATAACACGTGTAAGTCAAAATTAATGTTTCATTCTTGATTCAAAAACATGAAGAAAAATTACGCTTCTCGTGCTCAGTTCTTTTATTGAAATGTTGATTCCTTTTTTTATCTACTGCTAAAAGTTTATTATATATTTCATTTGACAATGTAATATAATTGTATGTTTCCATATTGTGGTCACGAGTCATTCGAATGCATAAATAGAAAACAAACAGAAAGGAAATTGTGGTAGAAAAAAAAATCACGGTCGTTCTCTACTCATCGAGAGAGAGAAAGAGAGAGAGGGAGGAAGGGAGAGAGAGAGAGAGAGAGAGGAAGGGAGAGAGAGAGAGAGAGGAAGGGAGAGAGAGAGAGGGAGGAAGGGAGAGAGAGAGAGAGGGAGGAAGGGAGGGAGGAAGGGAGAAAGAGAGAAACAAAATACCAAGAAAAATCTATCAAATTACAATTACAACACATACATGCACATATATAAAAACAAAATGAATAATACAAATGTCAATCCCACAACACAAAATTATTCTCATAAAGAGAGAGAGAAGGAGAGAGAGAGAGAAAGAGACAAAGGGAGGGAAAGAGAAAGAGAGAGAATGAGAGAGAGTGAGCGAGCGAATTAAAAGGCGACAAAAAAACACAGGATAAGTGGACACTCACATGATTAAATTGACCTTGGAGTCGATTCTCATGTCTAGTTAAATAGGACACGCAATGCGGTAGACGTTACCAACAAACAGATTTCGATCTGAAAACAAGAAGAAGAAGAAAAAAAATGTCATATACTGAATTATGATACAGCATTTGTTGTTTGCAAT